>JALAZF010000171.1:11200000-11805097 GCA_022829125.1 Lathyrus tuberosus | reverse complement strand
ACGTGCTCGACGAGGTAGAGGTCTGGACGTGCTCAACACTGGGTAAGTGTGGGCCTTGTTGGACCACCTCAGATCATTGGGTTGGGCCTGCCCGACTAATGGACAGGCGTTGGCCCAGTCCAGAACAAGGACTGTTATAACAACACCATTTTTCCGAATAATAGATCTAAATTGTGGCCAAGATCTAAAGGGGGCCTAGTTAAACCTCCATTTATTAGGAGAGCTTCAAAGAAAGCAAAAAAAGAAAAGTTAATGATGAGTCAAACACTAAAGGAATGAAAAGAACTATAAAAGAACAAATAACATGTACGTCATATGGTAATTTTAGACACAATAAGAGAATTTTTATAGAGAAGACAATAACTGACAAGGTGATACTAAAGCGCGGGGGGGGGGGGGGGGGGGGGGGGGGGGGGAGGGGGCAAGGTTGTTAATTTGTTATGTCGTACCTTTTAATTTGTTATGATAATTTTTATAGTTGTTGTTATATTATGATCATTTTTATAGGTCTCGTTGTGATACTTGTTTATTTGTTTGTTTATATAGTAACACTGATCTCTTAATCATTAATGAGTTTAGTTCAACAAAATGAGAAGAAAGAAGAAAGACAAAGATGCATGAGACACTCAAACTTCAACAAGCAAATCTTAGTCATTATCTTTATTCTTGGACTTTTTTTTATTGTTGATTTTAACCATAAGGCATATGTTGAATTTCTATTGTCATAGCTTCTTAGACTTTTTTTAATTGTGGTTTTGGCCATTTGCCATTTGTGGAATTTGATCAAAGAGTATGTTATTTTAATTACATAGTGATTTTTTTTTTGTCAAAACAATTTTCCATCAAGCATATGTTGAATGAAATATTTAAGATTTCAAGATATTATGTTAAAAGCATAACTAATTAAAAAGAGAAGAAAAATAGAATTGTAGAAAAGGAATTTAGGAAAAAATAATAAAAAGAGAAGAAACTAAAGATCAATATACTTTTACATTTGAAAAAGAAAAATTGATAAAAAAAAGTTACATCATAAAAATCATTACTATTTTGATAATCAAATATTATGAAAATCATTATTATTTTTTGTATTTTACATCATGACATTCATGTGCCACTGTTTTTTGCAACAACAACCACTTTCTTTATTTATTTGTTATGTCACACTGTTTTGATTTTTTAAATGATGGAAATTTAATCTACATGTCACTAGAAAACTATCAAATGTAAAAGTAGATAAAGTTGAGAGACCAAAATTAAGCAATTAAAATTTAGGAGGACAAAATTAAACAATTGAAAATTTTGGGGGGGTCAAAACTAAATGTAAGCAAAATTAAATTGATGAAATATTAATAATTTAGAGAGTAAATTAATTTTTTATTAATTAATAATAATATAATAACTTGTTGTTTCCCTAATTCTAATCATGTAAAATAAACAAGTTTAGAAATTTCTACATGTTTGTGACAAAAAATTAATTTTAAATCATAAATCATTTTTATTGTATTAATGGAGCGTTAGTATTATTTTTATCTATTATATTTAATATGAGTCAAGTTGTCAAATTTGATTCAATGAATGATTTTAAGAAGTGTTGAACAAATTGATAAACACTTTAGATTGATTTCGGGCAGAGGTATTATCTATAAATACTTTGACGTTTAAATCAATTAGTAAAAAAATAAGTGAAATGATTGTGGTAAGATGTTATGTATCCTTCACTTTGATTTTAGAGGCTTTATACAATTGTTCTAGGGATACAAGTTATGAAGGGAATTATGATAATTATTATTTATGTGTTTTTGGGATTGGCAACAATTTTAGTAAAACATGCATCACACCAAAATGTTGAGCAAAATGTCTTAACATGTTAGTCAGACATCATTACAGAAATGTTAAGCACGATGTCGTGACATGTTGGTTAGACATCAATGCATGTTTTAGGGTTTTACTTCTTGGAAGATTTGTTTCTTAAATATGAGATTATTTCTGGTTTTAGCTCAGATTTTGTCGCATCCCAAGAATGTTATTTTAGGAACACCTGTTCTATTCCAGATGTGCAACTGTTTCATAAAAATGGACTTTGAGATATTTTAGGAAACATGTGATTTGTTCCTAGTTTATGTAAAAGGTTATGCAGAATATTTGCATCTGTTGTTTTGGATTTGTTGTGTGTTTTATGCCCAAGCTCATGCTTACCAAAGGCTATTTAAAGAGGACGGTGCTAAACCTAATTTACACAAGAAAGAGATATGCTTGAGTTTATTTGAATTAGGGTTTTAGTTGTTATTTGTTATTTGTGATCCACTCTTATATCATTCTTGATATATGAGTGGACTGTGTTTATTTATGAGTCATTCATGCATCACTTAGATGCTTGAAGTTGACTGAGTTAATTGAGTTGTAATTGTGATCACTCATGAGCTTTTAAGCAAGAGTGGATTCTATGTCATTTGAAATGTGTCTTCTATTGTTCATTGTTATAAGGTTTATCACTGGTGTGTGATTGAATGGAAGTGAGAAGGGTCTCATATCTAGGAGTGTTTTAGATAGAAATAGCACAGGTAGTGATTACGTGAGAAGATTCTAAATCGGAGGTTGTTTACTTGGGCTTCAAACTAATACTATTATAATGGATTTCCTTCCTGGCTTGGATGTCCCTAGATGTAGGTGATGTTGCACCAAACTGGGCTAACAATTAACTGTGTTATTTACTTCCAGCCATTTAAATTAACTGCATAATTTCTTGTGTTGTGTTACTGTTCTGATCCCATTGTCGTGACATCGTACTCGACATCTGGTGTCTGATTACCAGAATTTCATTTGTCATCAGAGCAGACACACTGTTCTGCTTAGGGTGAGCTCTAGAGAAGATACTTTCTGGTACTATAGAAAAGGAAGGAGGAGAAAATGTTAACAGACCCTCAGTCTTAGATGGCACCAACTATGACTATTGGAAGGCACGTATTGTGGCTTTCCTAAAATTAATGGATAGGAAAACTTGGAAAGCTATCATCAAGGGTTGGAAACATCTAGTTGTTAAGGATAAAGATGGGAAGAACACTTTAAAGCCAGAGGAGGACTGGTCTAAGGAAAAAGATGAAACTGCTCTTGGAAACTCCAAAGCCTTGAACGCTCTATTCAATGGAGTTAAAAAAAACATGTTCAGATTAATAAACACATGTACTGTTGCCAAAGATGCTTGGGAAATTCTCAAAACCACTCATGAAGGCACATCTAAGGTGAAGATGTCTAGACTTCATCTGCTCACTACCAAATTTGAAAATCTAAAGATGAAGGACGATGAGAGCATTCATGACTTTCACATGAATGTTCTTGAAATAGCAAATTCTTTTAGTGCATTGAGAGAAAATTTGACTGAAGAGAAGCTGGTTAGAAAAATTCTCAGGTCTCTACCTAAGAGATTTGATATGAAGGTAACAACCATTGAATAAGTCCAAGACATCAGCAGCGTAAGAGTAGATGAACTTGTAGGGTCACTTCAAACTTTTGAATTGGCTATTAGTGAAAGATATGAAAATAAGAACAAGAGCATAACTTTTGTCTCGAACACTAAAGATGAAGAAGATCAATGTGACCTGGATACTGATGAAGGAATGTCTAATGCTATTGTACTGCTCAGAAGGCAATTCCACAAGGTGCTAAAAAGAATGGACAGGAAGTCAAGACCTAATGTCAAGAACATCGTATCTGACATCAGCAAGAACTATGATTCTCAAAGAAAAGCAAGGATATAAAGAGAGGTCCAATCAAAGCAAAGGCATTCCGTGTGATGAATGTGAGGGTTTTGGACACATTATAGCAGAATGTCCCACTTACCTCAAGAAACAACATAAGGGGCTGTCTATTTCTTGGTTTGATGATGAAAATGAACCTGATGATGAATCTCCTAAACTTGTAATTGCCTTCACTGGAAGGTGGGTTTCTCATGAAGACTCATGTGATGATGAAATTTTATATAAGGAACTGGCTGCCTCTTACAAAGAACTGTGCATCAAAAGTGAAGAGGTCAGTCAACTAGGAGAAAAGCATAAGGAAATTATATCTCAACTGCAGGCTGAAAAGGAAGAATGCTTATCTAAAATCTCTGGTCTACATAATGAAGTAACCCTGTTGACCTCAAAATTTGAAAGCATGACTAAGTCTATGAGGATGTTAAATAATGGGTCTAATGTGTTGGATGAGATACTTCAAGTTGGAGAAAGAGGACGATTATTTACTGGTATAGGGTTTGATTATCAATCTTTAAATAGGCAAGGAAAAACCCATGTGACAAAATTTGTTCCTCCTAGAAGGAAGGCTGGGCCAATGATGTCTAATCAAATGTCTCAACATCATGCCAGACATCAAAATACTCAAACTGGAGGCAAACTCTTGCAATGGAGATGTCATTAATGTGGTAAATTTGGTCATATAAAGCCTTTCTATTTCAAACTGTATGGCTATCCAAAAGGTCGAACACAACCTAGGGTTAATCAAGTAGTGGTTAAAACTATAAAGGAATGGATACCTAAGGAACCCGCTACTTGTCTTATTGCTCATACTTCTCTCAGAGCTTCGGTTAGAGAAGACTAGTATTTTAACAGTGGCTATTCTTGACATATGTCTGGAGTAAAGAAGTTCCTGGTGGACATTAAGTCTCACTCTACCAGTTATGTCACGTTTGGTGATGGTGCCAAAGGTGAAATTAAAGGAGTTGGAAGACTAGCCTATACAGGATTCCCTAGTCTTGATAATGTTCTTCTTGTAAAAGGCCTGACTACTAATTTAATAAGCATAAGTCAATTATGTGATCAAGGTCCAAAAGTTAATTTCACTGAGTTTGAATGTTTGGTCACTAATGAGAAGAATGAAGTACTTATGAGGGGAGTTAGGTCTAAGGATATTTGTTACTTATGGACACCTCAATCAGCAAATTATTCCTCCACATGTCTGTTATCTAAGAAAGATGAAGTCCAGTTGTGGCACCAAAAAATTGGTCATCTTCATCTAAAAGGTATGAAGAAGTTTGTGTCTACAGAAGCTATCAGAGGCATTCCTAAGCTCGGAATAGAGGAAGGGAGAATCTGTGGTGAGTGTTAAATTGGAAAGTATACTAATATATAGCACCCGAAAATCCAACATCTGACTAATTCAAGAGTCATGGAACTTTTTCATATGGATTTAATGGGGCCTATGCAAGTTGAAAGCCTTGGTGGGAAGAGGTATGCGTATGTTGTTGTTGATGATTTTTTAAGATTCACTTAGGTGAACTTCATTAAAGATAATTAAGATGTTTTTGATGTTTTTCAAGATTTATGTCAAAGACTTCAAAGAGAGAAGGAAAGTAGAATTATCAGGATTAGAAGTGACCATGGAAAGGAGTTTGAAAATTGAAAATTTGCTGATTTTTTCTCATCTGAAGGCATTAGTTATGAATTCTCTTCTCACATCACCCCTCAGCAAAATGGAGTGGTTGAGCGCAAGAACAATACTCTTCAGGAATCAGCTAGAGTCATGCTTCACGCTAAGCATCTGCCATATCATTTTTGGGCTGAAGCAATGAATACTGCATGCTATATTCATAACATGGTTACCTTGAGAACTGGTACTTCAGCTATACTCTATGTGTTGTGGAAAGGAAGGAAGCCTACTGTCAAATACTTTCATGTTTTTGGAAGTAAATGCTACATTTTGGCTGATCGTGAACAAAGAAGAAAGATGGATCCCAAAAGTGATGAAGGAATATTTCTGGGTTATTTTACAAACAACAGAGCCTATAGAGTCTTCAATACCAGAACCAAGGTCATGATGGAATCTATTAATGTTGTGATTGATGATTCAACCATAAAGAAGAATACAAATGTCGAAGACGATGTTGAAACATCATCTCAGATGAATGATACTTCATAAAATGTGGTTGATCCTGAGACCAACAATGAAGCTGCAGCTATTGAGGATGATAACAATCAATCCAACAAAGGTCCCTCTATCAGAATTCAGAAAGATCGCCCTAAGGAACTCATAATAGGAAATCCTAATGAAGGGATTATCACTAGATCAAGGGAAGTGGTACCTAACTCTTACTTTGTTTCTAAGATTGAACCCAAGAATGTGAATGAGGCTTTAATTGATGAACTCTGGATCAATGCCATGCAAGAAAAATTAGATCAGTTCAAGAGAAATGAAGTTTGGGATTTAGTTCCTAGACTTGAAGAAACAAATGTCATTGGTACAAGGTGGGTCTATAAGAATAAATCTGATGAAAATGGAGTTGTCACCAGAAATAAGGCCAGACTTGTGGCTCAAGGATACACTCAAATTGAAGGAGTAGATTTTGATGAGACTTTTGCTCCAGTTGCTCGACTTGAATCCATAAGACTATTGTTAGGAGTGGCACGTTTACTAAAGTTTAAGCTGTTTCAGATGGATGTGAAAAGTGCCTTTTTGAATGGGTACTTACAAGAGGAGGTATATGTTTAACAACCAAAGGGGTTTATTGATCCTACTTTTCCAGATCATGTGTTCAAATTGAAGAAAGCTCTTTATGGACTAAAGCAAACTCCTAGGGCTTGGTATGAAAGGCTGACAAAATTTCTTGTCAGTAATGGGTACAGGAAATGAGGAATATATAAGACCTTGTTTGTTAAAGAATAGGATGACAACCTTATGATTGCTCAGATATATGTTGATGACACTGTGTTTGGAGGGAAGTCAAACCAGATGGTCCAACATTTTGTCAAGAAAATGCAATTTGAATTTGAGATAAGTCTTGTAGGTGAATTAACCTATTTTCTTGGACTTCAAGTAAGACAGATGGATGATTCTATCTTCATCTCTCAAAGTAAGTATGCCAAGAACATAGTGAAGAAGTTTAATATGGAGAATGCCAGTCATGAGAGAACACTTGTTGCAACACATTTGAAGCTCTCTAAAGATGAAAAGGGTGTTGATGTGGATCAAAGTTTATACAGGAGTATGATTGATAGTCTGTTGTATCTTACAGCTAGCTGACCAAACATCACCTTTGCTGTAGGAGTTTGTGCAAGATATCAGGTTGAGCCTAAAATGAGTCACATTACTCAAGTAAAAAGGATTTTAAAATACATTAATAGTACTAGTGATTATGGAATGTTGTATTCTCATAGTCTAAATTCCATGCTTATAGGGTATTGTGATGCAGATTGGGCAGGTAGCACTGATGATAGAAAAAACACTTTTGGAGGATGTTTCTTCTTGGAAAACAATCTTATCTCTTGGTTCAATAAGAAGCAAAATTATGCGTCTTTGTCTACAACTGAGGCTGAGTATATTGTTGCAGGAAGTAGTTACTCTTCGTTGATTTGGATGAAGCAGATTTTAAAAGAATATAATATCAAACAAGATGTCATGACATTATACTATGACAACTTGAGTGCTATCAACATTTCTAAAAATCTCGTTCAACATAGCAGGACAAAGCATATTGACATCCGTTATTATTTTATCAGGGATCTAGTTGAAGACAAAGTTGTTACTCTTGAGCATGTGGCCACTGAGAAGCAGTTGACAGACATATTTATCAAAGCTTTGGATGCAAATCAGTTTGAGAAGTTAAGGAGTGAACTGGGAATTTTCATTTTTTAGGAATTATAATAATTAGTCTTGTTGTTGAATGAGATAAGGAAGAGGAAGATGTTGCCGCTGAAGATGTCTAATTTATGCCTTTGTTTATTGTTATCTAATTTATGGCTAAAAGGGGGAGTAATGGTGTTTGGTATGGCAGTAGTAGTATGTGTTGTCGTGTTGCTGCTTTAATATGCTGTAGTGATCTGTCTTTAAGGGGGAGAATGACTCAGGGGGAGGAGCATGAGCATGATCTGTGTTGCTAGGATGTCATACCATATGTTATTGTCGTACCTCGAAAAAAACGATCCTCGCGATGGACGCGGAAAAAACTGTTCGAAACAGAGTCGCCACCGAACTTTATTTATCCCAAAAGAGGGAAAGGAAAATATCGAGAAAACCTTTAAAGGGATAAGAAAATGGTCATCGCAACCAAATTCGGGTTCGGGAGTCGGTTACGCGAGAGGGAAGGTATTAGCACCCTCTACGTCCGTTGTACTCAACGGGAACCTCTTGATTCGATTCGGTAGGTAAGTTAGCTTGGTTTGTTTGTTTTCTTCTAAGGTAGATATTGTTTTCTAAGGGGGAAATGGGGTGGTTTTTTATTAGTGTGCTCGGCAAGGATTAGAACCCTTGGGCCTACGTATTCCCTCGTGCAATGGGAAAGTCAGAGCATTTGTAGTTCGTGGGACTACGGTTGGTTGGTGTTTTTTAGGCGAACGAGAGTTTAATTCGCATTCTAACTGCTAAACGTTGGCTTGTCTGCTCGTCAAGGGAGGCTGAAGCACTAGTTCATATGCACGGAAGAATGGACTAAACAATGTTCTTTTTTGTGAAAAGTTGTTTGAATAAGGATTAAGTATGTTACAGATTTGATTGAGAAAAAGGTTTGATTTGGACGTGTTTTAGGCGAACGAGAGTTTAGGTTGCATTCTAACTGCTAAACGTTGGCTTGTCTGCTCGTCAAAGGAGGCTAAAGCACTAGTTCATATGCGCGAAAGAATGACGTAAACAATGTTCTTTGGGAAAGGTGTTTGAGTTGTGGATTAAGTGTATTAGGGTTTCGGTTGCGTGGGGAGTGTTTGGTTTGTTAAGTATTTTAGAGGAAGAATGACGAGTATTCGATAAACGAGACGTCGGCCTCGCAACCAATTAATCGGGGCATTACTGAGATGCTAGATCTCAACGACACCTTTTTCATTCTATTAATTATGAAATTTTGTTTGATAATGATTAAGTGTTTTAAGACGAAAGGTTGAATGAACAACAACCCAAGGGCGTGCCTCAAGAGCCATTCATTCGAAGATCCAAGAATGCTAGACTCCAAAAATCTCCTCCTTTCGTTAGTTGATTAAGAAAGTGTTTGAAATAGGTTGAATCGAATTGGTTACGAAAAGAAGTGAGGATCGATACTAGTCCCTAGGGGTGCTCCTAGTAACGAAACCTCGAGATGTGCAAGTGTGCATTTAATGGCGAGGCAAAAGGCGCTCGACTTACGATTGGGCTCGATGGCGAATCGAGGACTGGTTTGGAAATGGTTTAGTTGAAAAGGTCGAAAGATTGAATGAATGACAACCCAAGGGGCGTGCCTCGAGAGCCATCCATTCGAAGACCCAAGGAATGCTAGATTCCAAGAATCTCCTCCTTTCGAAAGTTTGATTGAAAAAAAAGGGTGACAATTAATGTATTTAGATTGAGTGTATGAACAAAGAAAATTGTTAGATAAACATGAATATGCATATGATATGGACAATATGAATAGTATGAATATAAATATAATTGAGATAATATTTGATGGAAAATAAACAAGGTAATGATTAATCGGGTGAATCAGGAAATAAAGGGTGACGACCTCGTCTTAATCAAGAACTCTAAAAAAGGTTTCATGATGTTTAAGACCTTCATTGATCGGAAATGAAAAGAATATAGTGCAAAGTAAAATGTGAAATAAAATCGAAATCGAAGAAAAGTCTCATCTTAACCGACAAAATTTAGTTTTAGATGTTCATCGATCCATAAAAAAAATGAAAAGTAAAAGTGAAAATAAAATCGGTCTCGTCTTAATCAAGATCTTTAATCTTAGATCGATAAGCTGTGACTTTTTGACTTTCATTGACCGATAAAAAAAATGTGGCCTCATATAAATCAAGATTTTGAATCGATTTCAATAAATCAACTTAATCAAGATTTTTTCATATCATCGGCCTAAAAACGAAATTAAATAAATGAAAATTTGGGTAGAAATGAAATGATAAAATAAATCTAGACAAAATGATATCCAAAAAAAATAATGAGAAAACAAAAGAACGTTTAAATATAATTAGCAAAATATCTAATGAACATTTACAAAAATATTATCAAGAAATTTCTTTTTAACAAAATAATTTTAAAGAAAAGTTTAATAAAAGTTGAAAGAAATAATTAACAAAATCTTAAATTAAAATTTCTAATTTAAAAAAACAAAAAAAAAACTCTAATACTAAAAATAAAATTAATAATCCTAAAGTTAAAAGAAATTTAAATTTGAAAACTAAAGGAAGTGTAGTAGTGATTTAAGCGTATGTAAAAAAACCTCTATTGGGCTTCTAAAGCCCAAACCGAATTCATTCAGCAAGAAAAATATTGAAACACATCACCTGGCTGCCTACTCACGTGTGTTCTCAAAGGCTCGGCCACTTTTCTACTTTCCTTTTCGCCATTTTTCTTTTCCTTTTGCTGTTCTCACTTTCAATCTTCCATAAATCTCCCTTGCGTGCTTCCTTTCTTGTTGTGGTTCGTCACATTCTCCCCTCTCATCTGATGATTGGTGCGGATGGAAGTTTATTTTGTCTGAATCGGAGCGTGTCGAGAAACGAGGCGGCGACGTGAGTGAAGTTGGGAGAAGTTTGTGGATGGCGTTCTTCCAGCGGTGAGAGTTTTAGGATGCAGAAGCCATTCGTTTCTCGGTGGTAAGGGTGGAGAAGATGAACAGTGATGGTGTCAAGGGGTGAGAGTTAAGTTTGTTGTGATGGTTCTGATGAAGATGAGTGTTGAGGTTGTGATTTACAGATGAGTGGCGGTGGGTAGTCAATGGTTGTACGGCGGCGGCGAGGAGTTCATCACCGTCTCTTTTCGCCTCGTGATCTTTCCTTCTCACAGCGACGCTTCTCTCTCATCTCAATCCTCACTCACGGCGATTCTCTCCCTCATGGTGGCTTGTCTCTCTCGATCTCGCAAGCCAATCTTCTGCTTCGATTTTTTTGTTTTGTGTGTTACAGTTAGAAAACTGAGTGAAGATGGAAGGTTGTTTGGTGAGTTTCGAAGGTGGATTCACGACGGTGGGGTTGAGAAACAAAAGTATCAATATGGTTGTTGGTGAGTGAGGGGATAAAGGCAAGCATGAGATGTGTGGTGGTTCAGTTTGGATTAAGAGACAACAGAGCAGAGAAGGAGGTTTATGTGGTAGTGATTGAGAAAGAAGGTTGTGGTTGAATGAGGTTATGTGTTAGTTGACAGCAGGAACAACGGTGAGGGGTTGTGTATCGAGGTTTATGGCGTTTGGAGGAGTATGAAACAAACAGAAGATGTTTGTCAATGGTGGATGTGGATATGTATTCATTTGGTCACGGTGGTGTGTTAGCTTTGCATGGAAGTGATGATGTGGTTTTGAGAATATGTATGTAGCAAGTGAGCTGAAGGGAAGAGTGGGTATGTGTTTGAAGATGACAGAAAGATTAGAAAGGAAAAGAGCAAAACGCCACTCAGCATCATCAGCAAATCCAACAACATTTTCAGAATAAAAAAGACAGCGCACAGAAGAAGAAAGACGGCATAAAATGGTGATCATAAAATCCAAAGGTCACAAAACAATATGGTGGAGAAGAAAACATGGTTACGTCAACGCATCATAAAAAATCTAAAAACAGAATCAAAGCAGGGTCATAAAACAAGATCAACCTCTCCCAATTCAAGTCACGATCTTAGTTTCAAAACCGCTCACTCGATCTGCTTCTGCTTCAGGTTCATTTCGGTTTTGTGTGAATTTATTCGATGCTCGTTCAATCTCTCTCCACCTCTCTTCTGATTCGGTTTTGGAAAAGGAAACGGCGGTTTACGAAATGGTTTTGTTGGAAGGGATTGAAAGGTTCTTTTTTTTTTGAAATTTGGAAGAAGAAGGATTTACCAGAAACAAAAAGGTTGGGGAGTTCTTTTGAAGTTTTTTTTTAGGTTGAAGTTTGTGAATCCACCGAGGGTTTGAAGGCTGTGAAGGTTTGGTGTTTATGAGTCGTTGTTGGGGTTGCTGAAGGTTCGAAGGGCGCTTATGGCACTGTTATATGTCATTTCCAGAAATTTTTTTAATCCGATAACGATGGCTTTCTGAAGGTATTTAACGTGAGGAGTTTCTTCTCTTCCCTCTTTAACAAATGAAGCCTTCCTCTTAAAACCAACCCTTACCTTCTCTCTCTTTAAGTTTTTTTTAGAGTACATTGTTAATGTCGGGTTATTTTCAGGTCTGATGTAGCATTGTGTCGTCATTTTCATGCTCAGGTTTTGTTGGTTCTTGTGTGATATATCCATCTCAAGTGCTGCAGAATTTTGTTGTTGTTTTGCTGCAGGTCGTAGCGGTGTGATTTGTCATGGTCATTATTTGAACGGATGCTGCAGTATTTTGAAGTGGTAGCAGGTTGCAGGCTGTTCGGACTGATTTTTAGGGAATCTTGGTACGGTTTGCAGAGGTTTGGTCCGGCGTGCTTCAAACGCCCTGCTGTAGGTTGTTCATTAGCAGAATGTTGTTGGTTTGCACAGTAGGGGGCTTGATGCGTTTGGGCCTGTTAGCATTTTTCTTTTTTCATTTTAATGGACTTTGATTTTTTTGTAATTTTTTTGAGAATGGACTCTTTGTAATGACAATGGGCTTAGAATCTTTTGTGACAAAATTCTTTGTATAATAAAAAGGTATAATGGACTTTGACCTTTAGAATTTGGGAAATGGTAATGTTTTTTTTTTAAATGATTTGTAGAGATTTTGTAGTTTAGGAAATGGATAATAGAGAAAAATTGATAATAATAAATAAATAAATAAAACACGGATCAAATTTAATTGAACCAAAAATGGATTAAAATGGAAAGGGATAATTGGATGAGAAAAATAAATGATGGATAAGTGGATATGGTTTTGAAATGAATTTGGAAAAATAGGAATGGATTAGAATTGAAGATGGATATGAAATAAAAAATGGAATATGGATTTTTGGATATGAAATGGATTGGAAATATGGATCATAGATATTTATGGATTGAAAATATGTATGAAAATGGTTAGAATGAATAATGGCTAAGAAAGAAAAATGGATACTTGGATATAATGGATTTTGATGTTGGTTGAAAATGGATAATGAAAATTGGATTAAAAATGGATAAAATTAAATTTAAAGTGGAATTGACACAATGGATATGAAATGAAAAATGGTTTAGAAATGGATTTGGACAAATGGATTGGATAATGGAGAATGGGTAATTATGGACATTAAAAATGAAATGGATTTTTATGGAAAATAATTTTGAAGTGGACATGGATTAAAAGTTTGGATTGAAAATGGTTTGGAAGAAAAGGAGGTACAGAGGTCATTCATACACAGGTAGGACAAATTTGGGGTATGATAGTTATGACATCATGTCTTGTTTGGGAGAATTTATTTTTCTCTGCAGAATTTCTATGTATGTGCTTTACTATGAGTAGGAAGTGTTCTGGTTGTTTTCTTGAGGGGGAGCTATGAGACAGGGGGTAAGATCTAAATTGCTGATCTTGCCTTTAAGAGTGAGTGACTGAGCTTAGGCTATCTAGGTGCACTTGTTGTGTTTGTAGCTGTGATGTCAAACAGAATGTCATGACATTGTGTTTTCAGAGTTTTTTTGGGAGAATCTTGGGTTGTGAGAGTTATCTTTGTGTCTTTTTGTGAGGATGGGTATTTTTTCTTAGTGTTGCTGCGTTGCCTCTGATTTGTTCTGGTGTTATATTAAGCATGTATGTGGTTGTTACTGTTTTCTTTTTCTCCAGTTCTTCATGGCAAGGTTGTTTTAGCCAAAATTTGTCAAAGGGGGAGATTGTTAGTTCTGTGTTTTTGGGATTGACAACAATTTTGTTAAAACATATATCACAACAAGATGTTGATCAAGATGTATTGACGTGTTAGTCAGACATCATTCCAGGGATGTTAAGCACGAAGTCGTGACATGTTGGTTAGACATCAGTGCAGGTTTTAGGGTTTTACTTCTTAGAAGATTTGTTTGTTAAATATGAGATTCTTTTTGGTTTTAGCTCAGATTTTGTCGCAACCCAAGAAGGTTATTTTAGGAACACCTATTCTGTTCCAGATGTGCATCTGTTTCATAAAAAGGGACTTTGAGACATTTTAGGAAACATGTGATTTGTTCTTAGTTTTATGCAGAAGGTTATGCAAAATATCTGCAGCTGCTGTTTTGGATCTGTTGTGTGTTTTATGCCCATGCCTATGCTTACTAAAGGTTATTTAAAGAGGACGGTGCTAAACCTAATTTACACAAGAAAGGGATACACTTGAGTTTATTGGAATTAGGGTTTTAGTTATTCTTTGTTATTTGTGATCCACTCTTATATCATTCTTGATTCTGAGTTGAACTGTGTTTATTTACGATTCATTCATGCATCACTTAGATGCTTGAAGTGGACTGAGTTTATTGAGTTGTAATTGTGAATCACTCATGAGCTTTTAAGTAAGAGTAAATTTTGTGTCATTGGAAGTGTGTTTTCTATTGTTCATTGTTATAAGGTTTATCACTGGTGTGTGATTGAATGGAAGTTAGAAGGGTCTTATATCTAGGAGTGTCTTAGATAGAAATAACACGGGTAGTGATTAGGTGAGAAGATTGTAAATCGGAGGTTGTTTACATGGGCTTCAAACTAATACTATTATAGTGGATTTCCTTCCTGGCTTGGATGCCCCTAGCACTACAAGAAAATTGTTGATTTGTGACACTTAGGTTGCGACAGTTAACACACAACTGTTGCAACTTATAAATTGTGACAGTTCAGACGACAGTTTTGACTAACCGTCGTGAATCTATAACCACCTCACATAACAAACAAAACAAAAAATTCAAAAATTTTATTTTTGCAGGTTTGTTTTACTTTTTTTTCCCTCTTTTGTATTTCACTTTACTTTTTCCCTCTTTCTTTGTTGACTTTTCTCACGCAAAAAAAAAAATTCTGCCAAAATTTTATCTCCTAGCAAAGGAGAGCCATTCTTCCCCAAAACAATGGAAGTCACTAAATATTTTTTTCCCAAAGTAACTCTCTCGTTCCAACCACGCACTCTCTCAAATCTCCATTCTTCACAAACTCACACTTCACTGTTACCGAAACCAAACTTCATTATTCTCATAACACACTTACCTTATCTTATCGATTAAACCCTAAAAAATTTCGTATCTCCATTGTTCACAATCATTATTCCTTTGAACTCGTTGAACCCTAAATTGAAAATCTATAGAACCCTTGCTAGAAATTGTTCCCAGGAACTTGCAGAACCCAAAAATCATATCCCTTTGCCATTCACCATAGTAAATCGTTCCTGAGCTCCATGAAACCCATGAAATCATGATCGCAGGTATTATGGAAGGTCATCCGTATCGGTGTCCATGTCGGTGAGTAACGATGGTCGTTGAACTGCAGAAGCCAGTAGATTATTTGGTTCGTTAAACTCTTTTTACTATCTTTAATTTTAGTTTCGATTTTCTTATTGCAGATTGTACCTGTTTTGTGTTGTTGTTTATGATATTTTGATATGTTTTGCTGTGTACCTTCATTCAGAAAGAGATATACTCCACTCTAGTACTGTGGTCAAAGTAGTTTTTCTAATTGGATGAGAGTAAGGTCTGAACTCTACAACATTATTCGCAGGTTAAAACTTTATTCACTGTGTGAGGTCTATGTTTTGTTACTTTCTTTTTTTGATTTCTCTTCTTTAGGATTATGGAGTATGGATGTAAAACTATTAAGTCAAACTGAGTTTGACTAGTGAATTGTATATCTAGCAATGATCATAACTGTTATTTAATCGATTTTGCCTTGGCTTTCAGACATAATCTTTTATATGTGGTTCGAGGTTCTGATCACTGATGTATTTGTCATGACTCATGACAGTTGGCACTGCAGGTTACTCAGGAGAGATCCAATAGGTACACTTGGATATTCAATTTTGAAACCATATTTTAAGTAGATATCTGAATTAACTGATGTTCGACTTTCTGAGATGGATATGGTTGCTGCTTGAGAAAGTGTGAGGTTCTTGGTAGTCAAACTGTTCTTAAAAGTGTTCACTGTCCGGGATGCCAAAATCCAAGTTTGCCATAGAGAGTAGACGGTGCTCCTAATTTCCGACAAATTCTTGGATTTCCTATTTTTGGTGTTGCGAATCCAATTGTTGATGGTATTCGATCAGTCATTCAAAGAATTGGCGGAACTAATGGTGGACACCCAATACTTTGGCATAATATGAGAGAAGAGCCTGTGATTTACATCAATGGGAATCCATTTGTTCTTTGTGAAGTTGAAATACCATACAAAAACATGTTAGATTACACGGTAAACAATGCATTTGAGGCATCTTTTCAATAAATTTGAAGTTATGAAAGGGCGATGGCAAAATAGATGTCAGAAAAATTGGCTCATAATAGTTGAGATAGTCTAATGTAACAAAGGGATATTTATTTTGTTGAGGAATAGCTAATACATGAAATGAGACAGTCCCATAATCTACCTGCTTGCTCAATATTTGTCAAGCTTCTACGTGCTATAAAACTCAGGATTTTGTTAATATATACATGACTAAAATCTGGTTCCTGCTTGCCATTTTTTTAGGTTGATGAATACCCTGTGTATTGCATGGCAACTTTAACCATCTATGGGGCCAAGGAGATGCTAAACTATTTGGATGCTAAGTCTAAATCTGGTTCCACTGCTCAAAAATTTATATTGACCGATGTAAGAGAAGAAGCGATTATTTATATCAATCGTGTTCCCTTTGTCCTTAGGGAGTTAAACAAACATGTTGACACACTTAAACACGTCAGAATCATCGGTCCTGTGGTGAGCCATCTTATACAATAGTTTGTCTCTTGGAATATATTACAAAAGTAATTGTGTTGCACAACTGATGGTAACTTAAAATGCAGGTTGAACACATGGAGGCACGAATGAAAGAAGACATACTGGCTGAGATTAAAGAGTTTGGTGGGTGAATGCTACTACACCGTGAAGAATATGACCCCTCAACAAACCACTTGACCCTTCTTATTGTGTTTTTTCTTCTCCATTTGACTCTCTTGCTTATTTTGATTACCGTCAACTTGAAATCACTAGCATTGTTTGTATTTTGATAGTCTTTCCACAGATTTAGAAAATATGAGCCTATGTTTTCTTTATTTACCCCGAGTATACTTTTAATTTTTCTTAAACTTTCGAAGCTGGTAAAACAAAGAGGTCCCTGCTTGGGCCAAGTGCATATTAGGGGTACCCATGATATCTAGGGCTACATCATGTAAATTCCTTGGTATACTGGGTTTTTCCTATAAAGTTTCTCTGTTTCAAAAATTGTTTCTCACATTATCATATGGTGTGATACTTCTCATTGATATACCCTTAAACTGGGTTGTATATGGTATAGATGCATGTGGTTATTATTTTGCATTAATATGCATATTTTCTTAAGATTAAAAGTGTTGTTGGCTTGAATTACATCTTGCTGTCTTGTGAATATAGAGTGAAGTTGGAAAATGATCTTGCTGAGTTAATTAGTGTTATAGGACAGGGCGACATATGCTCGAACATGGAGTGAAGTTAGGTGGTTTCAACATATAGAAAATTCATTGGGTTCTAGAGTGGTACATTATTATAATGCATCAATATGCCCGATTCAAATTTTATGTCACGTGACTGATGTTTATGCATCAATGTGTTATGTAAATTATTGCTTCTGGACATTACATTTTAGCTCCCACCATGAGTTCTTGAGCTTTCATTTCATGACAGGTTGGGTTAATAGGTTTGCTAATGCTGGTGATACTGCCATGGAAGTTGCAGAGAATACGACATTACGGGCGAGTTAAGGATTTCAAAATGCTCTTATAGTGTTGTGTTAAATTATTTTCTTGAACTAGTTTATTGGAACCTGGGTTGTGCATTTTGTTCAAGAGTTGAATTCTTAGAATTGACTACATCCTTTGTGAAGTTTTCGTACACAAGGTTATGCATGTTAGGTATCTGTTTAACACTTGTTTTCTGCTGTCCACTCTCTTTTACTTGTATATTTAAAAGTTGAAAATTCTTTTTGCCTTCCTTACGGGTATTATTATTAATGGTATTACTTACTCAATAAAGAAGTCAATTAATACTTGACTGACTTACAACCATGTTTAGATCCTCATTATAACATAACGAATTAATATATTTGGAAGAATGCGGTATCACTTCTGGTGTAAATGATCAACAATTTTAGTCTATGTTCATTGGAAAATTAGAAAGTAGGGCGCATGTAACTTCCCTGCAGTTGCTAACTTGCCATTGTAGACCAGTTGCTTTTTAAAAAAGTTTTAGAATAAGGATCTGATACTTACTTTTAGCCAGTGAAGAGTATAAATTTGGTCAGGGAATTGGAGAAAGACTTAAGAATTGCAAATGTCATCTGTATGGTGAGCAACATAAGAGTTTCAACATGTATTGATGTTACCTTTTTGCTCTGTCTTGATCTTACCGCATTCTTTTAAATGATTTTACAGAATGGAAAAAGACATCTGACATCTTCTATGAATGAGGTTTCTAGGGATTTGATTGTGAATTCTTATTCAAAGAAGAAACAAGCACTAATGGTATTTTCCTTTCTTTTTGAACTTAAACGGGCCATAACTTTATGTTTTTGTTTTTATGCATTGTTTTCTCTTTTCTGACTGTCTTAGTTTATTATGTGTTTTGAAGACTGATTTCTTGTCATTCATGAGTTATTTTTGGGATTATAAAGTAGGTTAGTCTATGATAGTGTGAAAAATGTATACTTACAATCAGACCTTAATATAGCTTGTTGTGGTAACTTCACGAGTTCATCTTTTCCCATCCATAGGACATGCTTCCAGTCTTGATTGAACTTCAACGTGCATCAGACATGCAATCGACACTTGAATTCCTTGTAGAGGAATGGAATTATTGGAAGGTGGGCTTCTATATATGCTTTAACTTGAAGATTGTAGCCAATCAGTCCCTACTTGAAAAGTGTAGTCAGTCACTCACTACTTTCTTCTAATATTTTTATTTTACACGATCATTATGCAGGCATTTCAAGTCCTAAAAGAGTTTTTGCAACTCCTAGATAGTTTGTCAGAGCTTTCTGCAATGCAGGAGATGAGTCGCGGTGTGGAGGTGAATATTGATTAAACTATTTTGAAAGATTAAGCATGATATGTTGGCACTGCTGTATTCTTAAGGCCTCCCCATGTATTGTACTTATGTTACTGTACATATTCATGATGAAACTGTTGGGTATTTGTGTAATTACTTGTTTTAGTTAAATCCGCCATATTATTAATGTAGGTTTGGCTGGGAAGAACTTGCAGAAGTTAGGTGCTCTTTTATTGGATGTGTGCCAGGAATTTAAGAAAGACAACTATATGACAGTGAGTATCTGTTTATTTTCTGATGGGAATGAGTTTACTTTCTAGTCAATATCAAAAGGAGGAAGTGTTGAGTATTCATTCAGTGCTCAAAATAATGAGCATACATACTTTTCATTTTTCTCTCTGCTGTGGGAATGTGACAAATTAAAAACTATTTCTTAACTTATGACTAGTTCCATAAATTCATATAAAATTGAACTGGTTCTATTTAAAATTGGCTTCTGAACTTTGATATCTTGATGGGTGAAATTTGGCGATGCCATATAATTTGCCATGGTGAATTTCAAATAAATTGAGGGGGAAAAGGATGACAAAGGTTGTAATTCAAATGAAAACCAGTTTTATGTACGATTTTGTTTGAATTAGGTTTAGCTTTAAATTGATATTTGCTATTTCCTATTTGATTATTGGAAATATATTAAAGTGATGTAATACAAGAAGAGATGATACATGTAACTGATGTGTTTGCATTGGTAGAGGGGAAAGAATGACGAAGGTTGTAATTCAAAAGAAAACTAGTTTTATGTATGATTTTGTTTGAATTAGGGTTTAGATTCAAATCGATATTAGCTATTTTCTATTTGATTATTGGAAATATATCAAATTGATGTAACACGAGAAGAGATGATACAGGTGATTGATGCGTATGCATTGATAGGGGATACCACTGGTCTTGCTGAAAAGATACAAGGCTTCTTCATGCAAGAAGTCATATCAGAGAGACACACAGTGCTAAAGGCTATTGTGCACGAGGTATGCAAATATGTTTTCTTCCCTGACTTATTTTTAGTTTCACCAGATTTTGAAATTATCTAAGAGGTCAGAGTTAATGGGTATGAAGCTCGGACATCATATTCTACTTCAACTCTATTTTGGACCTTATTCTATGATAGCAAACCACGTTTGTTCATCCAAAAGAACCATGTCTGAAAACAGACTATTGACATCTTTTTCCATGCTGCATGTTTGTATCCACTTTTACAGGCTCAGAGGTTGGTTGGTTAGTGGAAGCTAGCTATGCTTTTTTGAATGATGTGATAATTTAATTTAGTCATGACTCACGACTTGAATTAGACTTAGAAGCTATGCTTTTTTTGAAGATGAGATAATTTAATGGAGTCATGACTCATGATTTATTTCAAATAGGACTAATGACATTTTTTATGCCAATTTCAAATTAGAGGAAGAAGTAGATATATATTTATGGATAAGTGAAAGATATATGTGTATACTTTGTAGTTGTGTTCATAACAATCTGCATATATACAGGTTCCTCCTATTAAAACAGGTCTTGATTCCCCCAACAATTTAAACAGTGGAGTGTCTTCTCCAAGATTTCAAGCTTCTTGGTTGAAAAACATAATTACCAACGGTGCAAAACCATCCACTAGTTCAGAAGCTGAGAATCATAATGGAGTTGCTCTGTTGGGGAGATTGAAAATGGATCTGAATCCAAGACCACAGTGGTAAGGACCTCAATGTTTTAATATTATCTCCAAAAATTTTAAGTTTTTATCCCTCATTATTATAATACTTTTCCTGTTGTGTTAATTTTTTTTCTTAAGAATATATTTGATGTGTCTTTTGGACAGGTTGTGATTCAAATAATGAATGATAGTTCAAGCCCAAGATCTCAACTACTAGATAAACAGATCCTATCAAATGTATTTGATTATTTATCTGCATGTAATTGTAATATGATTAGCTTTTAACATATAAAGTGACATGGTGCTTGTATAAATGTAATATGATATATATGTTTAGTTGAATTGAAGAATACCCATTCTGTTCATATTCTACAAACCATTTTTTTTTTAATTTTAAAAATAAATTACCTGCGGATTTACCTGTGGAAAGATATATTCCTACGGATTTACCTGCAGAAAGAAAAATTCCTACGGATTTACCTGCGGATGCACCTGTGGAATAGAAAAGTTGCGACGGTTGGAACCGTCGTAATTAACAATAAAAACAAAAATCAAATGGAATGTTACGACGGTTGGTAACCGCCGCAATACACAGATTACGCCAGTTCCCTACCCGTCGTGAGAGATAACGTCGGTTAGTGTGACGGTTTTGACAACCGACGCGTTATGGCCTCGCGACGCACGTTTCTACGACAGTGATGCAACCGTCATGACTTACAAATTACGGCGGTTTTAACCGTCGTAACCTGCCAAAATAACCGTCGCAATCTGCCAATTTTCTTGTAGTGTAGATGCAGGTGATGTTGCACCGAATTGAGTTAACAATTAACTGTGTTATTTACTTCCAGCCATTTAAATTAACTGCATAATTTCTTGTGTTGTGTTACTGTCCTGATCCTATTGTCGTGACATCGTACTCGACATCTGGTGTCTGATTACCAGAATTTCAATAACTAAGGCAGACTCGAAGCGACCTCAAACGAGACCGGATGAATGTAATTTCGATGCTTACTACTCAAAGCACTTAGGTCCTATATACCGCATACTTGAGACATATTAGAAATAAACTTATTAGTAAGAGAAAATACAAGCTACCTCAGTTAAAAGGCCAACTCGTCCCTTAAGAAGATTTTTTTAGCCCAACCAATCTTTCGCTCAATGCACTTCGCCATACATGCATGTTCTTACATTCTTACTAGGATCGGGAAGGATACTTAAATGAAGTCAAACGATCTTCATTGTGATTTGCTAAGCTTATTGCTACAAAAGAAATGGTGTCCTTCCACAAGGCCAATTTAATAGCAAATGGACAGAGCAACTCTTTTTGAACGTAGATGCGACATTGTATTACCAAGAACTCTTTGTAAGTCTCAAGACATTTATTAATCATTACTGTTATGCAAAGCTATGTGTACATTAACAAGGGAAATATAAGGAGATGGATATAGCAGAAAGAAGAGCTCAACCAAAATCTAAGATAATGGCAGAATCAATATGTGCGATCTCATATGTGATGGACTACATACATTCCATTTTTTCATCCGATCTATCACTTAAAATATCTCTGCCCATATATGCAATTTACGCGAGGATAGAAAAAGCTCACATCAAGATAACAAGGGCGACTATCATCAGACTAACGCGACTCTTATTATTAAAGTCAACCCGACTATACTAAGTCCAACTGCGATAGACAGAAAACATCCATTAAAAGACTATATACAATCCAATTACTCACATAAAACATCTCACCCTTACAAATCTCATACTTGAGGGACTGATATCAAAGAGCCACCACCGTCACACCTATATTTAGTCATTTATAAACATAACACCCAAATATCTCAATTGAATTGTAACATCAACATTCTTCTAATTCTTTAAATTAACCAGCGGCCCATACTAGTTTTAACTCTAACACCACCATCGTCTTCAAAGCAATAAACACCCCATAACTTCCATAAAAGCACGACACTCACCCATCGCCTTCACATAATTTTAAATGCAATTACCATAAATACCTCTAATCAAACCTCCACATCTACTAGCATCATCACTATTTTGCTTGACAATAAAAACAATAAATGACGAGAAACACGTAAGATTAGTTCCCAAGCAATATATTACAACTAATAAATAAATATTTTTTGTGCTACAACAAAACCAAGCTTTCTAACCTTACTAGAAAGAATCTTGAAAAATCTCAGTCAATAAACAGCGATTTAACCCTTTAATTACTGCAAAAACATGTGATCCCGATGATAATTAATAAACATTTCTAAACAAATTGATATCAAATCCAAAAAGACATACAAACACAATTAAAAAATAAAATAAAAAAATAGAAAGAAAAGAATAAAATAAAATTACCAATAAACAAGACAAATGAGAAAGAAGCTTCGCCATTTGCGAAAATGCAAATAAACTTATTCGCTACATTTTTCTTGTTTTTCTCGTGATGGCAGTTGCAGCCTTCAAATCCTCTTCACGAAGAGGAAACCAATCATCATCATCATCATCTTCCACTTCAACTCCCACCATCACCACCTCAAGCACCACAAGCACCGCCGCCAACAGAGCTCCTCCGATTCGAAGGTCTAGAAGCGTAAGCGCGTTTTCTAGGAACACTACTTTCGATTTTTCCAATGAGTTTCTTAACAAGAGGGATAACCCTCTCTTTGATCAAACTTCTAAATCCCCGGTTCTAGAAACTTCGCCTCCTGTTAGGGGACGTTCTGTGGCGCGAAATGGTGAACCGAATCGGAAGGATACGGGTCGGAGTGTTTCTAGGGTGGATACGGGTCGACGATCGACCCGTTCTGCTTCGCAATGTCCGCTTTCGCGCCGCCACTTCAACTATTCCACTTCTGAGGTATATCGTATAACCTATTTATGTTATATCGGTCTTTAGATTACAGTTATATAAAAACGTACATTTGCATAAAGCAGCACTATAGTCAATTATCTAAAAATGTGCTTTTTTTTTTTATCACTGTGGATTTGCCAAAATTATGAATGCTTTGTTAAAGCTCTTGGTAGTTTACGGTATTGTGTCAAACTTATAGCAAATTCAAACACGCATATGCAAACATCTTGATAGATTGTATACCACTGTTCGAGCGAAGTGTTGAAGCTGTTTAGAAGTTGAAACTTGTGGTTTCTTCAATCTCACATTTGAGATTTCTTTCTCCATACACGGTGGAACTTGGGAATGTTATATCTTAAAAGTAAAATTATGAGATTTGATGTATCAAACTATTTTTGATTTATAAGTTTTATCTATTTCAGAAGGATGTTCAATGCAATGGTTTGTTGGTTGGATTAGTGCAACAAGTTGCTAAGTGGTTGAATGTTTGCAACACATGTTGGAAACGAGACATACCTTTGTTATGAAGTGCTAGCGCTAAGCAACATATATGTGTGAAATTGATAAGTGGATGAAACATCAGAGGATACAAATTGTCATCCATGTGAAATTTTTGCTTGTTTACGTCTTATGGCATTTTGAATGTTAGGTCACACTCTTGGGGCATGATATTTCTGTATTTGTTTGTGGCATTTTTTGATAATTAGAAGAATTGTCAGATTTTTCCTCACTTTTTAAAAATAATTTAATTTCTCAAAACTTTACTCGCATCCAATAGGATGGCGTGATTGAATTCTCTGTAAAACTTTGTATGTTGATAGGCATGCACATACCAATTAATTATTTTAAAATATTTTTAAAAGATATAGTTAAAACATTAAAGTATTTGCATTCTTATCTTGAGATAGGAATAAAATGAAAATAAAGTGATGACTTTGTAATTACAAGTAAAAATAAATAAATAAAAAAACAGGAAGTGTTTTCTCAAAATCAAACAAGTTTCAAGGTTGTTTGTTTGCTTTCACTAATGAAGTAATGATGATAAAATGGCAGATTTTTTTATTTATTTTTCATCTCCCTTTTTAAAAGATTTGTAGAGGGATTTTTTTTTTTGTTAAAACTTAGAATAAAGTGAAAGCAAATAACACGTTTCCAGTTACTCTTATTTGTTGTTTCAATGAGGAACATGGAAACAAGTATACGGAAAGATTTCTACTTATTTTGCAATTTTGTTGTTTGAGTAGAGCGAAGCTGATTGCAAAGCTAGGAATGGTCTGAAGTTAGGTGGGAGTAACAGAAAAGGTGGTTTGTTTGGAAGACCTGATAAAGATGTGATTGATCAAGCAAAAGATATGCGCAGATGGTCTAATCAGCATTCGACTACTGATGTCTCAGATCGTTTCACTTCAACTTCAGTATGTTGTTTATTCTCCAGTGTGTATTTGCAGCATATCAAAATGATTGTGATGATTAATGAAATGATAACTTGATTAATGTTTATTTTCCAGTTTGGTTTGCAATCTCAAAACTGTGATGATGCGGTTTCTACAGAAAGTTCTGGATTTGGTTGTGATGAGAAAACTATCAAAGCGGTTTGTGTACAGAATGTAAGTTATATCCCTATAGGAAATCTTGTACACTTTATTGCAGTCCTACTCTTATCTACATATGCTTGAAAATAACTTTTGCTTTGTTTCAAAATAATTGTTTCTTTAGAAGATCTAGAAGGATTATTAATTTAACTAATGGAAATAAAAGGTAATTTAATCAAATAGAGTCATATTTTTCTATAACCAAGGTATTTGATGACTTTTTAATTCTTGTGCAAAACTTTAAATGAGAAATGTTTGAAATGGACAGAGTAGTTTTTTTCTGTGAAATGTTGATGTAGATTATAGTTTCTTAAATCCAGGAAACTTTAAATCATGACTAATTATTTCTCAGTGAAAATTTAATGTTTCAACACTCAATATGAGGCCAAAAATTAACCAGAGTTCTTGATGATATTCAGATAATTTTTTGTATAATGTTGTTGGGTCTTGACTTGTTTAGTCAGCACAAAGGGATCAGCCAGGAGGCAGTGATATATATGAAACAGTTCGTTCTGAAGTTAGGCGGGCTATTTCTGAGATTCAGATTGACCTCGAAAGTGTAAGTTTCATGAGATTATAATTTTCTCCTTGCCAGCTTTAAGTTAACTGGCTCTATTTGAATTGATATAACCAATGGTGATTCATCCATTGATACAAAGATCTGTTTTTTTGGTGCAACTATAAATTTCTAGTATCGCAATGACTATATTAGCAACCATAACCTCAATTGTAATTTAGAATTATGGTCTAGACTTTAGGTTTAGGCTTTTCAGTATAACAAATCAGCCTAAAAAGCAGTGTGTCAGTTGATTCTTTCTAGGGAATGAGTCATCTAGCAGGTCTGTTGCTCGGATACAATTTTGCATACATGAATTGTAGCAATATATGCATTTCTTATGAATATCATTTGATTTTTTTCATTTGCGAAATATGCATACTGCAGGTCATTTACTCATTATATGTCATGATTTTTGCCTTCATATGTACTCCAAATTTCTAGTTCCTCATCACAAAGTTCTCATAGTTTGGTGCTATTGTTTGCTTATGTGCATATCTAATTTTTTTTATTGTTACTGTAATTATAATAATTGTAAAAGGAAATTGTATGCTATTCTCTGACTTGCATCTGGATTTCGGGAATTTTAGGCTATTCAAGTGAGTAATGCTCCAGCCATTAATGTTACTGACATGGCTGATATTCATCTTGACTTGCTAAGCCCTGGTTCAGTAGAATTAGCATTGGAGACTAGAAGAGAGTATACAAAAAAGCTTGAAGAGGTAGTATTCCCATTTATACTCGCAGATGAAGTATGGTTAACTTCTCGATCTTTTATATTGCTTTCTATTGAGTAGAACTTGTCATATTTACAGGCAGAAGAGCGAGCTAGACGTCTTCGGGCAGATCTGGCAGTTGAAGAACATCGAGTGCGAGAACTGGATAGAATCTTGAAAGAAGTTCTTCCATATCCCAAAACCCCTAATATACCAAAGTCTCGTCCATCAAGAAAAGTAGGTTCCTTTATATTATATTTACTGCATATATTACAATAGATGTTTCCATTCCATTATTAATGAATCCAAAAACATTGTTGCAGTCAAGCATTGAAAGGAAAAGGATGTCGAGACGTCTTGCAGAAGATGCCAAGGCTTATTTTGACGAGTGTGTGTCACTATCAACATTCGATAGTTCAGACTTTTCATCTCAAGAGGATCCTCCGCTCAGTATGGTTGGTCCACCTACTCCATCTCGTTTAACCGAGGCAAGTTCAAATACTCTGGCTTCTAATTTCGTCAGTAATTTACTTACTACTTAACAAGTGCATCTTGTTATTCTTATATATGTTTTTGAATCCATCAACTTCTAAACTAATCATACATAATAATGTAAACTTATTCCATAATGAGTATTTGATATAAATGTTTTAATATTTTGCAGCAATCCGGCACTCACGAACTATCGCATGATATCCATTATGACACATTGCAGCCACCTGCCAGCATTGATTCTGAGGAAGCTATCCATGAACAAGTCAGCTCAACTGCTGATAGCAAAGAAACTGACTCTAAACACTGCTTCTCCTTTGCACAGAAACCATCTGAAGGCACCACAGTTCAACAAGATATCCAACAATACATAAAAAAGTTTGAAAAAAGTGTTTCAAAGTTACCAACTATGAGGTCAAGTTATGGTGAGATGCGTGACTATAGTTTCCAATCATCAGCTGAGAGCTTGTTGATTGATAGGGTGATGCTAAGAAGTAGAATTGAATCTGGTAGGTTTTTACTCTGTGGTGGGGGTAACTTATGGTCATCTTAAGCCTTTTGTAGTTTATACCTTTTCCTTTTTTGCATTATATATGTATATGTGCTTGACTCTGTACATGAAATGTGTCATTCAAGATGGGTGAATTTAATATTTATATTGAATAAAACTCCTCCCAAGTCAATTTTGACTTCAACCAGTATTGATGGAATAAATGAGAATCGAATATAAATGTCGTGTCAAAACTGTTGTTACATGTTGTATTGTTTTTTGACAGCTTTTTTTTTTTTGTGACGAAAACATAACTTCCATTAAGACAAGGAAAAACCAGTACAATTGTGTACATCAACACTAGGATGTGTCCAGTCCAAGTTTTAGAACCTAAGGACTTTCCAACACCAACCAAATGATGAACATCAACATTACACTGACGACTAATAAACATAACTGAAACGCAACTAAAATGCGCCATAAGAATTCTACAGTCCCTAATTATAGGATCCAAATCGGCAATGTGAATCACACCATTAATACTGTCAACCACGGACAAAGCATCCGATTAAACAACAAACTTGGAGAGATTGAGATCCTTAGCCAATTGAAGAGCCCAACGAATTGCCAACAGTTTCGCACTCGCAGGATTCACCCAGCTGGAAATCCTCTTGGAAGCAGCAAGAAAAATATTGGAAGTAGGGTCTTTTATGACACACCCAAATGTCACAATACCATTAGCAAAACAACCAGCATCAGTTTGTACCGTCCAACCAGAGGAATTCTTGCACGCAGGAATAACAGGATCAAAAGAAATAGTCGAAAATTCTGCCATAGAACTCCAGGCTTCCATCGCCACCGTCCTCGGGTCCGGATTTGCCTTGTCAAAAACCACACTATTACGGGCTTTCCAAATCATCCACCAGGACGTCACCACAAATTGAGCAACCTCCGTCTCCTTAGCAGACAGGGTACTTCCCAACCAATCCATTAAATCGCCTTCAACCGGCACACGTAAGCCCAAAGGAGAAGCAAAGAAAACCTTGCGGGAAAACTCACAGCGGAGAAAAAGATGAACCGAATTCTCAGGACAGAGATTACAGATAGGACATACTTCATCCAAAACCGTGCCTTTCTTGATCAGATTCAGTATGGTAGGCAAAATATTCCGCAGCAGGCGCCAACCAAAATTCTTGACTCTAGGATTAACATGCAGCTTCCAAAACCTTTTCCAAGGGAACTGTCTATCATTTAAAGAGGGACCTGGACTATTTTTCCTGCTTTGCTCACCAAGCCAGTGGTATGCAGATTTAACCGAAAAACAACCATCGGTTTCGTGGTGCCAGATAAGTTTATCCTCAGGCAGGTTGTAGGACAAAGGAATGCTGCAGATATGACTAATCGTCTCCTCATTAAACAAGCCCTGCAATGCAGAAACATCCCAACAGGACAAGGTAGAATCAATCAAAGAACTAACCTTAACAGATTGAGACGGAACCGCACTCTAAACAGGAACCTGGAAATTCTGCAAAGTAGGGATCCAATTATTCCCAAAGATCCGAATCTGCTCACCATTCCCCACTCTCCATCTTGCACCCTTTAAAACCACCTCTTTGGAGCTTAAGATACTTCTCCAAGCATAACTGGGCTTGAAATCAATAGTGGCATAAGCAATAGAGCTTCGCGGGAAATAACGCCCTTTAAAGAACCGTTCTAACAGAGAACCGTCAGCCTGCATCAACCTCCAAAACTGCTTACCAAGGAGGCTAGAGTTAAAGTCCTGAATGCCTCTAAAACCAATGCCACCGTCACCTTTTGATTGAGCCATTTTACTCCAACTCATCCAATGAATCTTCCGATCTCTATCCTTCGATCCCCACCAAAACTTTGCTAACAAAAATTCGATCTCTCTGCAACAGCTTTCCGGAATCCGATAGCAGCTCATAATGTAAGTGGGAATAGCTTGCGCAACAACTTTGATTAACACTTCTTTCCCCGCCTTCGACGGGAACTTTTCCTTCCACCCTTTCACTTTCTTCCAGACCCTATCCACAACCAGTTTAAAGACCTCCCAAAAACAACAGGTAATCCAAGATAGCGAGAATGATTTTGCACGCCGCGATAGCCCAGCTTGGTCTTGATACTATCCTTTACAATCTCCGGAACATTGCTGCTAAAAGACACCTCTGATTTCTCAACATTTACAACTTGACCAGAAGCACTTTGGTAAGCCTGTAAAATCTGACGAATACGGTTTGCTTCCTCCTCAGAAGATCTGGCAAACAGGAGACAATCATCTGCAAAGAAAAGATGAGAAATGATAGGGGATTTGCGAGCAACTCTGATGCCACGGATCTTTGAATCTGAAACTCCCTTATTCAGCATTCCAGAAAGCACATCTGCACAAAGAACAAACAAATAGGGTGAGAGAGGGTCTCCTTGACGGAGACCCCGTTCAGGAGAAAACTGATAGCTGGGCTGGCCATTGATGAGGATTTGGTAGGAAACCGTAGAAACACATCTCATGATTAAGGATATCAAATGATCGGGGAACTCCATCCTTTGCAACGTTTCCTTAACAAACCTCCACTCCAATCTGTCATAAGCTTTAGACATGTCTAATTTCAGAGCCACAAAACCCTTTCTCCCTTTCTTTTTATGCTTCATCCAATGGAAGCATTCCATGGCAATGAGGGCATTGTCAGTAATAAGCCTTCCACGAATAAAAGCACTCTGTTCCTCACTGATGATATCAGGAAAAATTGATTTGATTCTATTTGCTATTGCTTTTGTTACAGCCTTCATAATCACATTGCACAAACTTATCGGGCGGAAGTCACTTGGCTTTGCAGGAATCTTCTTTTTAGGGACTAGAGTAATAAAAGTGCTATTGATAGTAGAGGGATCTTGTTGATTATTAAGAATATCCAGGGCAAACCTGATCACATCACCACCAACAGTCCGCCAATATTTTTGAAAGAAAAACGCAGGCAACCCATCAGGTCCTGGAGACTTGTTAGGATGCATCTGAAAAATAGCCTCACGAACTTCAGCAGAAGAGAAAAAACTGGAATAAAGGGACTTATGACTAATTGATAACCTCCCCTGAACATAATTGCAGACCTCTGTAGAATTATTAGGATTAGAAGAAGTAAAGATTTCCTTTAAGTACTTTACAAGAATACGTTCACAGTGGAAACGTCCCCTTTTCCACACCCCATGGTCATCCTTCAAACTTTTGATCGTATTGGTACGTCTGCGTTGATCCGCTTTGCAGTGAAAGAATTTTGTGTTTCGATCCCCATCTTTGAGCCAAACCGCTCGGCTCCTCTGTCTCCACATAGTTTCCTCCATCTTTAAAAGACTATCTCTTTGGCTCTCAATAGCTTTGTACTGCTGAAGCTCACAAGGATCACTAGACCACCTCCTATCTTCTTTAATCAGCTCCTCCAACCTACAAATCTCCTTTCGAATATTGCTGGTACGAAGGTCCTTGTAGACATGTTGAAGATCCTGAATAGCCTTAAGCCTAAGATGAATAGAACCAGAATTTCTACTCCAAAGCTGCTTAATCAAATCTCCACAATTATCCTGCTTAGACCAAACAGTCTCAAACCGAAACAAGTGATGACGATTAACCAGAGGCATCTCCTTTTGGATGGCAATGCGCAAAGCCACATGATCAGATCCAAATCTTTCCAAGTGAAAAACTCTAGTGAGGGGAAAACTCTGTAAGAAGTCAAAAGTACACAGGCTCTTATCAAGCCTACATTGGATATTGTCCTCTCCCACTCTCCCATTAGTCCAAGTGAACGGGTAACCCTCAAAGTTGACTTCAACCAGACCACTGGAATCCATGGCCTCTCTACACCACTGAACTTGGGAACCCGTCTTTGGGACACCACCACATTTATCAGTATCATGGAGAGTATCATTAAAGTCACCAAACAGGATCAATTGCCTACCACTATCCCTTTTCAACATCTTCACTAGCTCCCAAGTCTCCTTCTTATTAGCTTCCTCCGGATGACCATAAACCCCAGCAAAAAACCACGGTTCATCATCATCATCCAGAAAGCAACTACCCCCAATATGATTCTGAGAATAAGAAAGGATTTGAACATCAATATTATCATTCCACCAAAGACAAAGACCACCTGCTCTTGATCTCCCTGCACCCATGCAATCCAGAGTTTGATCGAAACAGAACTTGAATTTATTTTTAAGAACCAACATTTCATCTTTCTTAAGTTTGGTCTCCATCAAGAAGACCATCTGGGGATTTTCAGAACGGATAAGCCTAGCTAGGGCTCGAACTGCACGAGGGCTCCCCAGACCCCTGCAGTTCCAACAGATGATTTTCATTGTGGAAGGCGGTGTTGGTCTACCAACACCACCTCTGGTGACTTGATACAAACACTTCCTTCAACACATTTCTTCCTTTTCTTCTCACCAAGGGTGTTATCATCTAAATGACCCTCAGTAATCATAACATCGACCAGCTGTCTTTTCGCCAATTTTGGTTTAACAAATTTGCCCTTGGCCTTATTTCCTTCCTTAAGACTCTTCCTCCTAGTCCATTTTCGCTTCTGAACTCCTACCTGGCCCGACTGTTCCACTGCCTGAACCTTCTCCGCCGACAAAAGGACTGCGCAAAGAGATTCTGCCACTGTTTCCACATCCACAAGGTTGTTAATGCTGGTTCCTCCTTCATTCCTACCACCACCTCCGACTTGATTAACAGCTACCGCTACTGCCACAGACTTTGTTTGTTGAACCTCTGGATCTTCACTTTTCCCTTTCCCTTTAGTATCGCAACGACTTTGACTTGATGAGGCATTAAAGAGTTCCCTGCTGCAAACACTAGAGCTCGAATCCTTCCTCATAGTATCATCCATGACCTTTGGGAGGGGAGACACACGCAACCATTGCCTAGAGGATAAGTCTTGCTCTTCAAGGTCTTCAAAACCTTCTTCGGTTAGTCCTTCAACCGCCTCACAGTCCTTGATTTGGTGGCCCATCCTCCCACACACAAAACAGAAGGTAGGAAGTCTTTCATATTTGAAATGAACTCGAAGATTTTTGTCTTTGAATTTCACCATCGTGCCCCGTTTGAGTGGCTCCTTCAAGTCTATAGACACTTTTATCTGCAAGAACCTCCCGTTACGGTGGGCTTCCTTAATGTCCATCTCTTCAAAAGCTCCTATGATGTTCCCCAATTTTTTTGCCATCGTCTCAGATCTAAGAATAAGAGGTAGGTCATAAATTCTCACCCAAAATGAACTATAATGCAAATTCATGTCTGAAGGCTGTTCCTCCCCCGAAATCCTGCTAAAAAGAAGTAAAGCTCTATCAAAGCTCCAAGGGTCGAATCTAATGACATGTTCCAGTTCACGCTTCGTACTAAATTTGAAAAGGAAAAGGTTCTTGCTCAGATCTTGCATCTCAACCGCGTTCTTGAGCTTCCACGCGTTTAGCATTGTTGTTTTGAAAGCTCTAGTGTTGAAGGAACTCTCGGTCCACAGTTTCCCGACTAAAGTCCGTTGAAAAGACTCGTCAACACAAATCTCTTCCTCATCAGCAACAACTCCTTCTTCTTCCTCCTTCGAGAGAGCAAAAGCTTTCCATTTCTCCATAGCTAGCCAAGCAGAGAGTCAACCAAGCAAAAACTCGGAAAAAAACCCAGCATACAAAGGGAGCAGAACAAAAAACCTCCAAGAAAGGTGATGAACTTCTACAAAGGAAAAGGCGAAAACCAGAAAGAAAGTCACAAGAACCACCTCTGGAGACAAAAACCACACCACTAAACCCTAAAGGAGGGAAAGACGGTGGGAGAAAAGCACGATAAGGTTTAGAGAGAAGGGGGAACCTCTCTCTCTAAAACACGTGGGATAACGTAAATTTTTTGACAGCTTCCTTACATATTTCAAAATTTCCCTAATTAAGATGCTTGTTGTACTTGTACCCAAAAATAAGATGCCTGTTGTATTGTAAGCCTCGTAATTACTTTGACTTACCATTACTCATTATATGATATTATGTAGTATATACTATCCGATGACTAATAAGAAAAAAGTATTTTAATTTTTTTTATTATTATAAACAAATTTAATTATTTTTAATTTATCTAACACTATTATTTATTTAATTAAAAATATTTAATGCTGATAGGTTACTGCGTTTTCTCGTTAGATATAAAAAGGGAAATTTAGTATATTTTCCATTTTTTTATTTAAAATTTTAAAAGTAATTATATTCAACCATATTTCAGAAACAATGTAAAAATGTTTGTTTTTTTCTTTTTAATTTATTTATTATGCATTATCAACATAAAATTTTTTATATCATTTATCATTACACCATTAGTACATATCAATTAGCTTTGTTTTTTTTTTCTTTTTTTTTAATGTTTTTGTTTATGAAAATGATTGAAGATGATATATTTTTTGACATGTTCTTCTATATATACAAGAGGAAAGAGGTAATGCATTGAGCGTAAATTAGTTTTATACCGTTAATCAATATCGATCATATATTTTATTAAATTAGACTGAAATTTGTCATGCTTCATGTCAAATTAGACTGAAATTTTTAAATTACTTTTATAATATAGCCAAATGATATAATTTTTAATTGAATGATAATATATATATATTTTTTTACATTTCCATTAAATCTTATGTAAAATGATTTTTTTTAATAACTTATGATAATACAAAATGAATATTTATCCGGTGAAATCCCCATACACACATCTCTCTCTAAAACATAGTCACATTTTAAAAATATACTACTTGGATTTTAGATTTAAAAGCGTATTTTTACGTGTTTAGAATCTAAATTTCAAATAAACTATAAACATACTAGTAAACAAATATTTTACATAGGATTGTCAGTGGAGATTCAATTTATACAAATTATTAAGGTTAATTCAATTATTCAAAATATCAATTGGAATATTCTTCATGGCTTACTCATTTCGACTCTTCAAATTATTAAAGATATTTTGAAAATGAACATGTCAGTTGATAATATAAATTCATTTAGACATGATCTATAAATAGTGATCTATCTTTTAAGATGGCTACAAATGTATCAGAAAAAATTACATTGAGTCTTCTTGGACATAATTCATTTAGCACCCTATATATCACCTGCTAAGTTATTAGTGACTTGGAAGTTAACATATGATGTTATTACAACAGAAGACAACATGGTTCAAAGGAAAATGCATATGGTTTTGAGCTTCTCTATGATGTGGAAACTACAAACCACTTATTTCTTAGATGCTGATACACCTAACTTTTTTAGAATTGGATGAAGCGATTGTTTGACATGAACATTAATAGAACTCAAGGTTGTTAAAATCGCGATTTAAAACCTAAACTCTTAGATTTTACGTTTTTAGGTCGGTATTTGGTGTTAAATCGCAGGTAAAATCGTATACTGGAACGATTTTACACGATTTAAATCTCTCTGAAATCTGTAAAATCGTGTAAAATCTTAAGATTTTACTCTGACTTGAATTTACCTTTTTTACTTGAAATTTTAAAAAGTTCAGTCCAATAAAACTTCCCCCACTTTATTATTTTATTCACTTTAAATAACCTATTTTATAGTTATAAATTAGATTTTTTTATTTACCAGAGCAATGAAAATTAAAAACTTTTGAACCTTAACGTCACTTCACTTGTACGACGCCGAATCAGAACTTCAACGGTAATTCTCCGAGCTTTCTTCTTTTTCTTTATATATTGTGATGCTCTTGTGTCTTTGTGAACACATCTATTAATTTTCTGCGTTAAGTTGCATAGTCAGAGCATATATATATATATATATATATATATATATATATATATATATATATATATATATATATATATATAATTTTAATATGAGATAAACTCTACGATTTCACGTTTCGATTTTAAGTTTCTATTTTACCTAGCCAAAACGAGTCAAGGTAAAAACTTGATTCTGACAACCTTGATAAAACTAGTTACAAAAGCTTATTCAAACTTGTTGGTAGAAGTTGAAGTTTACAGAGATATTGACTGGGTAGTTAATACTAATGATAAGAGGTTTACTCCAGAGTATTATATTTTTATAGGTGGACAAATTAGTTACACAGAGAAGAAAAAACAAAATGTTGTAGTTAGGATAAGTGTAGAGGCTGAATTCTGCTCTGTGACCCATAGTTTTTGTGAAGTATTATAGAATAAAATTGATGAATGAATTGAAGATCTCTATCCCAAAACCAATCAAAGTCTATTGTGATAATAAGACAACTATTTATGTTGCCCATAATCAAGTCCTACAAGATAAATAAAACATGTTGAAGTGGATAATCATTTCATTAAAGAAAAAAATTGATCGAGGTGAGATTTTTATGTACTATGTATAAATCACAAGTCAAGTAACATTTGTTCTCATAAAGAGTATTTCAAAAAGACAGTTTAACGACATGATGAACAAACTTGCAATGAGTAACATATGCATGTCAGTGTTATGGTCCCTTGTCTTGGATCGTGTTGACACAATCCTAGACGCGGTAGAAACTTTGCTTCGACCTATGGTGAAGGTAGAAGCGGGCTCGTCCTTGACATAGCCTCTTCTTAAATTCACAAATACTTTTTGATAATAACTATTGATGATTTTATTTCTAATTTGAATGCCTTTAAATAGGCTTACAATAGAAGAAAAGTTTCTAATTAAATTAGGTCAGTAACTACTTTTCCCTAGAATCACTATCATATAAATTTAAATGAAAATAATCCTATTTAATAGGATGATTCTGTCTTGACCCCTAAATCTGTTCCTAAAAATACTGAACTGCAAAATTTAAAATTCTGTTATGCTACTAATTAAAAAATTAAATAAAATAATATATCCTACTCAGCCTAACTAATCATAATCAGTAGAACTAGAGGTCCATATCATCACTTCCCCTCTCGGTATTGAGCATGTCCTCAAGCTCAAATTCAGGATAAGTTTCGCGAAACCGATCAAAAGGTTCCCAAGTTTTATCTTCTGGAGTATATCCTTCCCACTGAATTAACAATTCTTTAATTCCTCTATTTATTCTACTGCAACGAGCTATTTTTGGGATAGGTAAGGCCTTGCCATCGAACGCTTGGGGTATGCTCGCCTTTTGGTTTCATGAGCACTGCAGTTTGCGTTCAAATGCTCGAGCCATATTCATAGAAACTCTGAGATTTTGTGGTTGTTGAAGCTCAACGTCTATCCTTAATTCATCAATCAGCCCAGCACTAAATAAGTCCACTTGTTGCTTAGGCTTAAAATCATGGGTTTTAGCAAGCAAGGACTGAAATTGGCGTTAATAATCCTGCACATATCCAGTTTGCTTGAGGTTGGCGAGTTCTCATAATGGATTATTGCTCATAGGTGGTCCGATCCGTATATGGCAACATTCCTTGAAGCGTTCCCACACCATTCCGGGTTCTTCTTCTTTCATTTGATCGAACCATAGTTGCGCTTCTTCTATAAAGTGAAACACTGCTAATCCCACCTTTTCTTCTTCAGCAATTCTTTGGTTTAGAAAAAACCTATCACAGCGCTTTAGCCACCCTAATGGGTCCCCTGTCCCATCATAGGTGGGAAATTCCATTTTGCAATAGCACAAAATCATGCTGCCTCCTATTTGCGAGTTGTTTCTATCCCTATGGTCATTATTGTTGCCACTACCAATTCCTCCATCTTTTGAGTTGTCTTTGGTTGAACCATTATTCGCTCCTTGAATTTAGATTGAGAGGTTAGTAATCTGTTATGCTAAAGCTGTCTTCATGGCCATCATTTGCTCTTCTAAAGCAGTATGTCGGACCGTCATCTGCTGTTCTAGAGCAGTCTACCTGGTCATCATCTGTTCGATGAATTCCTTCATAACTGATGCTAAATCCGCGTCACCCTTGTTAGCTCTAGATACCAAACTGTTATGGTCCCTTGTCTTGGATCGTGTTGACATAGTCCTAGACGCGGTAGAAACTTTGCTTCGACCTATGGTGAAGGTAGAAGCGGGCTCGTCCTTGACAGAACCTCTTCTTAAATTCACAAATACTTTTTGATAATAATTATTGATGATTTTATTTCTAATCTGAATGTCTTTAAATAGATTTACAATAGAAGAAAAGTTCCTAATTAAATTAGATCAGTAACTACTTTTTCCTAGAATCACTATCATTTAAATTTAAATGAAAATAATCCTATTTAATAGGAATTTTGGAATTAAATTAGTGATTATTTGAGTATGTTTCAATATAAATTCAATTTATTTATTATAAACCTAAATTTTTCGATTTGAGATTTTTCTTCTTCTTAAATATGAATCCTGATATGAGATTGGGTCATGAATTCCATGGATGTTTAATTAATGTTGTGAACAGTTATTGTTATCTATGATCGATTGACATGTATTTTATGATGTATGATATCTTGGGATCCTTTTTGATTACTGATGATTTTAGCGGAAGAAAGACTATGTCAATAAAATAACATTATTTTATTTGACTAGTATTTCCCTCTTCTATGAAAACCATCCAATAATTAGACATGATCTCAACCATGATATTGATTAATTTTTATGATTGTTATATTTATAATACCCTTTAAAATAAATTAAACATCAAATAGTTAACTATAGGAGTGCAATAATAACCCATGATATCAAATAATTAGACATGATCTCAATCCATGATATTGATTATATTTTTTACCCCTCACAAAAAAAAAAACTATACTTTTATTTGAATTTCCATGATAAAAAAAAATAAAGTTAACTATAGGAGTGTAAGAATAACCTATAAACATTAAGATCTAATTCAAGTTATATTTGAATTAAAAGTGAATCAAACCAATCAAATCATATTAGTTCAAACACCAATTTCATGATATTCAAAACCGACCACTTGAAATCCAAACAAAAACCTTATACTTTTATTTCTCATCATATTATTAATTATGTTAAAAGTAAATATTGCATCTATATATCTTTTAGTTTTTATAATTTTTTTTTATAAATTTTATCGTGCTTGTTTAATCTTTAAAAGTATAGAAAATATAGTGTTTGAAAGAAGATTTTTTCAAAACATCTTTTTATTATTACTTTTTAAAAATATCAATGTCTAAATCAAATCAAATCAATATATTTTTCGGTTTGATTTATTAAAATTTTCTATATGAAAAAATATTACAATAATCAAACCAATACTAATTTTTTTTTTATTTAGATATTTTTTCCGAGCATTTTTTAATACACCATCCATGTTTCTTAGACATCACGCAAATTTTTGTTTTTGCCTCCTAATTTCGGATGTGCACAACCGGACGCACCAAATTTTTAAAAAAACGTCGATGTGTTTCGGATGTGCAAATCCGGAAAAATTCCTGATCTACAGATCCGAAAAATAGCAGAACTTTATTTTTTTTTTTAAATCAGTTTTTTTGGTTGGTCGCATATGTTAATATATCGTCGCAACTTAATATACATTCGAAAACATCCATATATAAAATAAAATAATATATATACATAATAATACTTCTGTCAAAATACAATACATAAATGTAATAAAAATAGAATACATCGAACAAAAAACTACTGTGTATGGCGAAGGATCTGTCCTGGCTCCCCTGCTCCTCTGCCCCTACCCGCCGTCTTGGCTCGATGTCTGCAGTACTGAAGTGCCCCCGAGCAATCTCAATTATCCTATCAACGGCAAGTCTGCCACCAGAGCCCTCAGGGAGGTGACCGTCCGCAATGGCCTGCCGCGCTATCTCCTCTATCTCACGACAGCGAGGTAGGACATCCTGAGTATGGTCCAGCTGAGATTGCCGCTCCTCTAATATCTCCAATGAGCAGGTCTCAGTGGCGATCCCTCAGCAGTGGGCACCATGCATGGGTGTGAGACGGTATAGAACCACATGATGTACCCGACCGCAACCCTCTAGTCTCTCGGCGCTCTGGTCGCCCGAGCCTCTTTCGGTACCAAGTGGGACTAGAAGTCAGCATATAACTCATCTATCTGCACGCGGGTCAAGCCTAGAGGAGCAGACTCATGAGGCATCCTGGGGATCGTCTGCGTGTAACCGAACTGACGCAAGACGCGCTCCGGCAGGTATCAAGCAGTAATGGTCGAACTGCATGCTAACCATCCTGAGAACATCGAAACCTCATCGAACGGGCGCGTCACACGGTGATCGGCATAGGCGTCATAAAAAACGTCCTCAGCAGCCATCCGATAAAGATAAACTCTGTAGGGGTCGGACGCCTGGTTCCCTCTGAGCAGGAGAAATGCAGCAGCACGTGGCATATCCTCAGTGTACCCGTCGACACTCCCCTAACCAGTAATCTTGGGAAAGTGCTGTAATATCCACGCCTAAAATGGAAAACATAACATCGGTGTCAAACATTATAATGAATATAGAAAGAAAAGAAATGAAAAAAAAAAGACTTAGAATATAAGATTGTTACCACGTATAGTGTACAACTGGCTGCCCAGAGGCAACCATCTGAGAGCCTAGCATAGGTGTATGCCAGCGTAGCCGCCCCCCAGTTGTACCCATGGATCTCTGTCGGATCCAAAAGGTACTTGAGGCAAACGATATCAACGTAAGTGGCGCTGGTGTCCACAAACAGCTGCGTGCCGAGAAGAAACAGATAGTAGCATCTCAGGGCACGCTGCCTGTGGATCTCCACCTCAGCTGGATCACCTGCTGCCCGCCCTGCCTTTGCAAGCTCCTCACGGAATCTGCATGTCAGAATGGAGAACCGGACATGTGCGCATCTCAACTGCGCCACCTCCGCAAGTGCCTCATCTGGGGTAGCCCCAAGCTCCTCAGTCAGCATCTTCGTTGCCTCCACCTTCGACATCTTACCGTGACGGAGAAGGGTACCCGTGATCGGTAGATGTAAAAGGCACGAGATGTCGTCGAGTGTGATCGTGAGCTCGCCGTACGGTAGATGGTATGAGGATGTCTCAGGGTGTTGTAACACCCCCAATCTATACCCCCAATTAAATAAAGCAGTAAAAGAAAATTCAAAATTTCATCAGAGTATATTTAAATTATCATGGCATAGACTGGGAGAAATCACATTACAATGAAACAAATCATACAACACATGCTCATAAGATATGCAACAGTGGGGTAGCAATCAACAGAGGACCTCAGTTCCTTACACCCACATTTCAGTTTTTAGAATAAAAGCGGAAAATCTAAAACTGAATGCTATATATATATATATATATATCACATGAAAAGTTTGTCATACATCAAGTTATACATGAACAAGCCAAAAGATATATATACATAATACACAACAATCACAAACAGCCTCCCTAACTACCCGGTGTCACATATCAGAGCCGACCGACAAAAGAATGAAGTCCTAAGCTTCACAAAAAGACCTCCAGCAACTCTAATCTGCAATGCCTCATAGAGCATTATAAAACAGCAGAAGGGTGAGAAAAACAATCATAATATAATTGCATACAATTATATATAACACAAAATACACATATATGCGGTTCTCACCACAACTCACGCTCGAATCCCAACACAATACAACACAAGAAATAATTCATATTTCCATCACCGACACATATCTATATCTCAATTTATCGATTCCATCTACAATTCCACACATAAACAAAACATTAATGATTTATGCAAATGCAAGAGACCGACACCACGACTCTATGCATATGCACATGCGGTACTGACTTCCAATGTTTCTCATCACTAGTTCACTCAGGAACTCTGCTGGAATCATCGCTCGTTACATCACTGTAACTCCCCGTCGGGCATACGATGTACCCCGTCGCTCACACCCCACATGGGCACACGACGTTTATGGATCACTCACACCCCACACGGGCACACGACCCAATCGCTCACACCCCACATGGGCACACGATCGTCTATAACCATCGCTTTTGGTCCTCTTATTTTTAAGGCTATTCATACCTCTTATTTTTAAGGCTCACGATGTTATAGCAGATTCCCTCTGGAATCAAACCGTCACTCAGGACGTCACAAGAATGCATATCATGATGCTTGGCATACAATGACTCATGACATTCAAATACACACGTGTATGCATTCACCAAAATCACACTTTGCACTTAAGCCGAAAACAATGCATTTAATTGCCATACGGCCACAAATCATCTCAATACCATCTAAACACCTGTATTTACATCATACAACAACACGTTGCACGATACACACCAGTTACGCGTACCATACGCAAATGGGCAGATGGCCGAGAAAATTGAAGATCCATACGCGTATTGGCCCATGCCTCGCCCATGTTACGCGTAATGCCAATGTCCATACGCGTATGAACATGCCCCATACGCGTATGACCTGGAGAAACCAGAAAAAATTCTGCAGAACAAAGTTCTGCGTTTTCCATCCTAAATCATCCCATTTTTCACCTACACACTAGAAAATTACCAATACAATGCATAACAACATGTATCTATCATGTAACAACAATAATGAACACTAAAAACATGATTTCCAACACATTTAATCGATTTCTAATCAATTTATCATAATATAGGGTTTACTAAATTTTTCCAATTCAATCCAATAACAACCACAAACACACATACATAATCATATACAAGCATACAATAACTGAGTTTCACACCCTTACCCGATTAAATCGATTCTAGAAGTTGATTTCTTGAATTTCCAAGTTTTTCTTACTATTTCTCTTCTTCTTCTCTTTTCTCCTCTTTTTCTTTCTTCTCCTTTTCTTTCTCTCTATTTTTCTCTCTTTCTATTTCCTATTTTCTACTTAATGAAGAATATCATGAAATGACCAAAATACCCCCACACTCAAATATCTCGCAAACGTTCCCAAAACCCGATAACATATCACAACATTGAAAAATAATATATTTTCAAATAAAAGTCGAAAATAAAATAAAATAATAATAAAATAATCAAACGACTCGATTAAATAAAAACTGACAAACTGGGGCGTTACAACTCTCCCCCACTTAGAAATTTTCGTCCTCGAAAATATACCTGAGACGAACAACTCTGGATACGACTCCCGCATCCGACTCTCCAACTCCCAAGTCAAATTTCCCTTAGCAGCGCCTCCCCACGCCACTTTCACAAGTGCAATATCCTTGCCTCTCAACCGCTTCACCTCGCGATCCAAAATCCTAACTGGTAACGCCTCAACCGTAAGGTTCTCCCTTACCTCAACCTCATCCATCGGAATCACATGCGACGAATCCGGAACATACTTCCAAAGCTGTGAAACATGGAACACATCGTGCAAATTCGACAGATTCGGCGTCAACGCCACCCTATAAGCCACAACACCCACTCTCGCGGATATCTGGTAAGGACCAATAAACCGAGAAGTAAGTTTCTTCAATTTCAATGCGCGAACCACACCCGTCACGGTGTAACTCTAAAAAATACATGATCGCCCTCTTGGAACTCAAGATCTTTCCGTCTCCAATCATGATAACTCTTTTGTCTACTCTGAGAAGCCTTCATTTTCTCACGAATAAGCTTCACTTTCTCCGTCGTCTGTTGCACCAACTCTGGTCCAACTACCGTTCTCTCACCAGATTCGTGCCAACACAACGGAGTTCTACACCTTCGTCCATACACTGCCTCAAACGGTGCCATTCCAATACTAGAATGAAAACTGTTATTATACGTGAACTCATTCAATGCAAGATAACTATTCCACGCACCACCTTGTTCCAAAACACAAGCTCTCAACAAATCTTCCAATGACTGAATCGTCCTCTCTGTCTGACCATCCGTCTGCGGATGATAAGCCAAACTCAATCTCAATTTAGAACCCAACACCTTCTGTAAACTTTCCCAAAATCTCGAGGTAAACCTTGGATCTTGATCCGAAACAATACTCAATGGAACCCCATGCAACTTCACAATCACACTGATGTAAATCTCAGCTAACCTCTCCAAAGAAAAACTGATGTCAATCAGAATAAAATGAGCCGATTTAGTCAGTCAATCAACAATCACCCAAATAGCATTATGCCCTCGCTGAGTATTCGGTAACCCTGTCACAAAATCCATGGAAATGCTATCCCACTTCCACTCAGGAATATCCAACGGTTGCAACAAACCACTAGGCCTCAGATGTTCCACCTTCGATTTCTGACAAGTCAAACATGCATAAACAAACTGAGCCACATCTCTTTTCAATCCAGACCACCAGAAAATCTTCTTCAAATCTTGGTACATCTTATTCGCTCCTGGATGTATACTCAAATTACTCCGGTGTCCTTCCTCCAAAATCATCCTTTTCAACTCCGCATCATCAGGAATACAAATTCTACCTCGGAATCTCAAAACACCATTAACATCCACTTGAAAATCACTATTCGTATCTTTTTCTCCAACCAACATCAAATCCACAAATTTCACATCCAGCTTTTGTTTCTCACTAACAGTCATCAGAAAATCATTAGTAATCGATAGCATTCCAAGCCTCACGCTATCCGACGTCACTTCACATACCAAACTCAAATCTCTAAATGATTCCAAAAGTTCCCACTCTTTAACCATTAAAGCGGACATATGTAACGATTTCCGGCTCAATGCATCGGTTACCACATTAGCTTTACCAGGATGGTAATTCAAGCCAAAGTCGTAATCCTTCAAGAATTCCAACCATCTACGTTGCCTCATATTCAGCTCCTTCTGATCAAACAAATATTTCAAACTTTTATGATCACTAAAGACTTCAAACCTTGCACCGTAGAGATAATGCCTCCAGATCTTCAACACAAAAACCACAGCCGCTAATTCAAGATCATGAGTAGGATAATTCTTCTCATGCACTCTCAACTGCCTCGAAGCATAAGCCACGACCTTACCTTCTTGCATCAGAACACCACCTAGACCAATCAAAGAAGCATCACAATAAACCACAAATGGTTCATTAGGATTCGGTAAAATCAAAATCGAAGCTGTCGTTAATCTTCTCTTCAGCTCATTAAAACTTTCTTCACACCGAATATCCCAAATGAACGCTTGCCCTTTACAAGTCAACTGGGTCAAAGGAAGTGCTAGCTTAGAAAAACCTTCAATGAACCTTCGATAATAACCGGCTAAACCCAAAAAGCTTCGAATTTCAGTAACAGATCTCGGAGCCTCCCATTGTAGAACTGCTTCTACTTTAGATGGATCCACAGAAATACCATTACCTGAAATTACGTTCCCAAGAAAACTCACCTCCGACAACCAGAATTCACACTTGGGCAATTTGGCAAAAAGCTTCCTTTCTTTCAAAACCTGCAAAACAATACGCAAATGCTCCGCGTGCTCTTCCCGAGACTTAGAATAAATCAGAATGTCATCAATAAACACAACGACAAATCGATCCAAATGCTCGTGAAAAATACGATTCATGTATTCCATGAACACACCTGGCGCATTAGAAACCCTGAACGACATCACAAAATATTCATAATGACCGTAACGTGTCCTAAAAGCCGTCTTCTGGATATCTTCCTCTTTCACCCTAATCTGATGATACCCTGATCTCAAATCAATCTTACTGAACACACAAGCACTAACCAACTGATCCATCAGATCATCAATCCTTGGAAGAGGATACTTATTCTTAATCGTCACCTTATTCAGCTGGCGATAATCAATACACAACCGCATACTGCCATCTTTCTTTTTCACCAATAAAACTGGAGCACCCCAAGGAGAAACACTAGGTCTTACAAACCTCTTTTCCAACAACTCATTCAACTGCTTCTTTAACTCAACCAACTCAGATGCCGACATACGATAAGGTGCCATAGAAACAGGTCTAGTACCAGGAACTAGATCTATAGAAAACTCCACCTCTCTCTCTGGCGGCAAGTCTGAAATATCCTCAGGAAACACTTCCGGAAATTCACACACAACAGGAAACACATCAGGCGAAACTTGACTATCCACAGTCAAAGATGCAAATAACCCAAACAACTGAGCTTCATCTGCCAAAAGTCTCTTTAACTCTTTGGTAGATAAGAAACTCGAGTCTTCGTCTTCCTCAAGAGAAGGAAACCTTACCAGCTTATGATAACAATCAATATGAACTCGATTGAATTGCAACCAATTCATTCCCAGAACCACATCTAAACCTTCCAACGGTAAACACACCAAATCCATCTCAAAGTCTCACAAACCAAAGAAGTAGTTACTGGCCCCATTGCTGGAGTATCAATAACCATCTTACCATCCATCAAATACAACACAAGATTGAAACGCTTTGCGCACTCAGACGAAATAAACGAATGAGTCGCTCCAGTATCAATAATAGCAACTAAAGGAGTACTATTAATAAAATAAGTACCTCTGATCAGACGATCTGCACTTGAAGTCTGAGTTCCTGCCAAAGAAAATACCTTTCCACTAGCTGGAGCTTGCTTCGGTTTCTGACACTTCGTACTAATATGATCAGGTTCACCACAATTGAAACACTTCACCACATTTTTCCTGGCACAATCAGCAGCAACATGCCCTACACCTCCACAATTAGTACACTTCCTCATATCTTTCCTGCACTCAAACTAACGATGCCCCAACTCACCATATTTACAACACCTCAGTGGACCAGATATTCCTCCTCCACCTGACCTTCTATCAAAAGTACCCCTTTGTTTACCTTTATTCGCTGGTGTCACATAAGGACCACCACGAAACTGTTGCTTCCCTTTCCTCTCGCTCACACTCTTATAGTGAGTAGAACGAGCCTTACTGTCCTCTTCATAAATCCTACAACAGTCCACCAAATCAGAAAACCTCCGAATCCTTTGATAACCGATTGCCTGCTTTATCTCAGGACCCAATCCGTTCTCAAACTTAACACACTTAGAAAATTCCGCAGTCGCTTCGGTATAATGAGGATAAAACTGCACAAGTTCCACAAACTTAGCAGTATAATCAACAACAGACATATTACCTTGTTTCAGTTCCAAAAACTCGATTTCCTTCTTTCCTCTCACATCTTCAGGAAAGTACCTCCTCAAGAACTCCCGGCTAAAAACTTCCCAAGTAATTTCTTCCTCCTCTGCAGCTTCCAACACATGACGTGTACCTACCCACCAATCATCAGCTTCTTCCAATAACATGTGAGTACCCAGTCTCACCTTCTGATCTTCAGCACAATCCATCACTCAGAAAATCCTTTCAATCTCTTTCAACCAAATCTGTGCACCATCAGGATCATATCTTCCTTTGAAGACAGGCGGTTTATTCTTCCTGAACTCATCATTACTAGTAACATTAGGTGCACCCTGCACAGCACGAGCCATAGCTTGCATAGCAGCAGCCAAAGCAGCATCGTTCCTACCAGCAATATTCTGTTTATTTTCAATAACAGAAACTATGGTTAAACAAACAACTCCCTCCAACGCCAAAACTGACCAGGACAGACACAAACTGACACGAACTGACACGGATTGACTCTGATACCACTTAATGTAACACCCCCAATCTATACCCCCAATTAAATAAAGCAGTAAAAGAAAATTCAAAATTTCATCAGAGTATATTTAAATTATCATGACATAGACTGGGAGAAATCACATTACAATGAAACAAATCATACAACACCTGCTCATAAGATATGCAACAGTGGGGTAGCAATCAACAGAGGAACTCAGTTCCTTACACCCACATTTCAGTTTTTAGAATAAAAGCGAAAAATCTAAAACTGAATGCTATATATATATATATCACATGAAAAGTTTGTCATACATCAAGTTATACATGAACAAGCCAAAAGATATATATACATAATACACAACAATCACAAACGGCCTCCCTAACTACCCGTTGTCACATATCAGAGCCGACCGACAAAAGAATGAAGTCCTAAGCTTCACAAAAGACCTCCAGTAACTCTAATCTGCAATGCCTCATAGAGCATTATAAAACAGCAGAAGGGTGAGAAAAACAATCATAATATAATTGCATACAATTATATATAACACAAAATACACATATATACGGTTCTCACCACAACTCACGCTCGAATCCCAACACAATACAACACAAGAAATAATTCATATTTCCATCACCGACACATATCCATATCTCAATTTATCGATTCCATCCACAATTCCACACATAAACAAAACATTAATGATTTATGCAAATGCAAGAGACCGACACCACGACTCTATGCATATGCACATGCGGGTACCGACTTCCAATGTTTCTCATCACTAGCTCACTCAGGAACTCTGCTGGAATCATCGCTCGTTACATCACTGTAACTCCCCGTCGGGAATACGATGTCCCCCGTCGCTCACACCCCACACGGGCACACGACGTTTATGGATCGCTCACACCCCACACGGGCACACGACCTGATCGTTCACACCCCACATGGGCACACGATCGTCTATAACCATCGCTTTCGGTCCTCTTATTTTTAAGGCTATTCATACCTCTTATTTTTAAGGCTCACGATGTTATAGCAGATTCCCTCTGGAATCAAACCGTCACTCAGGACGTCACAAGAATGCATATCATGATGCTTGGCATACAATGACTCATGACATTCAAATACACACGTATATGCATTCACCAAAATCACACTTTGCACTTAAGCCCAAAACAATGCATTTAATTGCCATACGGCCACAAATCATCTCAATACCATCTAAACACCTGTATTTACATCATACAACAGCACCTTGCACGATACACACCAGTTACACAATTATAACGACAAAAATTGACAAACGACACTATTCTCGATTTCCGACATAATTAAATCGGCTAACAATTTCCAAATCATCATAATAAGAAAGTACAGCTCAATAGCTTTCCAACGATACCAAGAATGTAAAAATCAGATAACCGGAACCCAAGTTACGAAAGAAAAACGAAAACGATATTTTGAAAAGTCCCATTTTACCATTCTCTTGGCCATACGCGTATTGCCCTGAGCCATACGCGTATGGGCAGAGACTCATTTTTCCCAAAATTCACATGTAAAAGTCCATACGTGTAATGCCCAACACCGTACGCGTATGCCCTAAAATGTTACGCGTACCATACGCAAATGGGCAGATGGCCGAGAAAATTGAAGATCCATACGCGTATTGGCCCATGCCTTGCCCATGTTACGCGTAATGCCAAGGTCCATACGCGTATGAACATGCCCCATACGCGTATGACCTGGAGAAACCAGAAAAAATTCTGCAGAACAAAGTTCTGCGTTTTCCATCCCAAATCATCCCATTTTTCACCTACACACCAGAAAATTACCAATACAATGCATAACAACATATATCTATCATGTAACAACAATAATGAACACTAAAAACATGATTTCCAACACATTTAATCGATTTCTAATCAATTTATCATAATATAGGGTTTACTAAAATTTTCCAATTCAATCCAATAACAACCACAAACACACATACATAATCATATACAAACATACAATAACTGAGTTTCGCACCCTTACCCGATTAAATCGATTCTAGAAGTTGATTTCTTGAATTTCCAAGTTTTTCTTACTATTTCTCTTCTTCTTCTTCTCTTTTCTCCTCTTTTTCTTTCTTCTCCTTTTCTTTCTCTCTATTTTTCTCTCTTTCTATTTCCTATTTTCTACTTAATGAAAAATATCATGAAATGACCAAAATACCCCCACACTCAAATATCTCGCAAACGTTCCCAAAACCCGATAACATATCACAACATTGAAAAATAACATATTTTCAAATAAAAGTCGAAAATAAAATAAAATAATAATAAAATAATCAAACGACTCGATTAAATAAAAACTGACAAACTGGGGCGTTACAGGTGTCATCTCTCAACAAAGGCCGTCAGCATACCGTACATGATCTGGGGATACCCAATCCTAGAAAGGCCTCCGAGACCAGAGGTAGCAAGTGCATACTGGAATCACTCATCCCCTGGCAGCTCCGCCATCATGTCTATAACCTTGCCCCCATGGTTATAGAACTTTTGGGAATCTTTCTCCTTAAAATTTCCAATTAAAACAATGTTACAAATGAAAATATTTTCAAGGAAAACAATTCTATAAATAAACCGAGAAAGGTTACTTGTCCTAGCCAGACATATCTCACAGTATGCTCAGAGTATCCCACGAGTAGGGACATATCAGACGGTCCCCCAGGGTAACCGTCCAGCTCATCGAAATCGTCATCGCCGTCACCACCCTCATGTGTTGGGTGATCACCCTCAGGAACAGAAACATGGGATGAAATAGGAGTAGCTGATGGAACTGGAGTCTCCCGACGACGCATGCGTAGGGGCTGAGAACCTGATGAACCAGCAGTAGAAGCTGATAAGTGCAAATTGTAGCTATTATTGTATATAAGTTTTGTTGCACTTATCGATACTTTTTGTTAAAATCGTTCGAATAAACCCCGCTTTGTTTGTAAATACGTTTACTTTACTTTATAGTGTATGTATTGCGTTATCGTGTAAATATCATTGAGTTTAATTATTTTCCATTTATAATTGTAGGTTTTAACATTGCAATGTGAAGCTTGGAGCATGGAAGGCTTTTAAGGAGCATTTTTGAAGAAATTGAATTTTTGAAGCATGCTACAAGCGCGCTCCTGGCCCAAGGAAGGAGCTAATTCCAGCAAGTAGCGCGCTTAGCGGGCTTTTAAGGCGATTTAACATTAATAAGGGCGCAGTTAACGCCCAGACCGGGCTAAACGCGGCCTGCGATGATGACAACAATAAATATGGGTAAAAACACATTTTTTAGGTTATGGTTTGGGTATTTTTTGCTCCCACTCCATCATACTTCATTTTTTCAGTAGATTAGCTTAGAAAACATCATGGAAGCTTGCATTTGGATGATCCGGGGTGGATTTCTCATCGACCGGCTCTGACAACCCGTGAAGTGTTTGGTTCATTTCTGATTTTCTTCATGTCTTTCTTCTTTGTTGGGTTTGTATATGTTTTTACTTTGATCTTATGTATATTTATCACCCATGGGATTATATTTAATCTGCTTTACAAATCTTTATCGATGATTGTCTCTGATTTTTGCGTTATGCGCGAGGTTTGAGTTGTGTTAGAGATAAACATCGCAAATCTTGATTAGGGATGATTATCTGTTAGTTTCTGGATGCTAGAGATAGATTTAGAGCTAACAATCTATTTGGGTGTCGGAGCTTAATGCCTCCGTGTTATTTGAGTCGAGTACGAGAGTGTCGACGAGAGTAATACGGTTTTTCTCTCAGCTCGGTGTGTCAGAGATGAACACTATTGAGAGCGATGCTGGATGATATTGAGGAGTATTGTAGGTTGAGTATAACTGGTCAATAAGTTTAAGTTTGTGACGAGTGGAATATATACATGCTTGATAATTCTTTTCTCTATGATGAATGAATTTTCTTGTGTTAATATTTACTTTTCTGTTTTTATGTTTCAACCATTTTAATCCAAACTCATAAACTTAGAAATTGTCGAGCGGCAGTTCAGTAACACCGATCTCTGTGGACACGATAAATTCCCGGACATATACAACCATTTTATGCTACTTGTATATGTTTACCATAATTGTAAATTTTACATCTTTTGTATACTTGTAAATTTAGTGTATATGTTTGTTTCTCTTCACGTTTGCTAAGTGTTTGGTTAGGTTTCGTCGTCGGTAAGCACTAACCGTGTAAAGAGGCAACTTGGAGAAGTGTGTATAAATAATAGGCGTCGAACTTACGACGTAAAACAAGCATGTTTTATCGTTTTTTGTTCCGTTATTACTTTTTTATTATAGCGTAGGTAGTGTGGTGAACATTCATTAAACAAGTTGTACTCGGATTATTCGTAAAATTCTAAAATCTTCACTTTACAATTTGTTTAATTCATTTTCACCAGGTCTTTCTGGACCAATTTTTGTATATGAGATTGTGTAGGTGTTAAGTGGAGGCCTACACCAGAACCTTGTTGCTGTACTGGTTTTTCTGGTTCTGGTGTAGCGCGCTTAGCGCGCCTAACCACACTTAGCGCACCCTGCTTTGCTGAGCCAGTGAATTCTTTTAATTGTTCACTTGGCACCCCCTTCGTCCCACTTCCACCAAGGCCTTATATATTAGTAATTATTAGTAATTTTTCTAATTCTTTTGTTGATTGTTTGGACTCAAATTTTAGCCTGATAGCTTGAAGTCGCATTCAGTGATTTTCCGATTTTGAGTGTCTCAACTTGCGAATGTGTGGTAATGATAGTGTTTAAAGTTTTGTACACGTCCAAGGTATGTATTTATCGCTTTCTAGGCTTTAGCATATTCATGATACTTAGACTTTTTACAATTTCCATGCCATTCATTCTTTTGTATTCTTGTTCATTTTGTGAATCACTTTAGTTCCCACCCTTTTTATGAGGAAGCCTTCCATTGTTCATATATGCTCGGAGTACCAATATTCTTGTTTTAACTGGATTTTATGATGCTTAATCTTTTGTTTGTGTTGATTATTTGAAAGCAAGAAAAGGATTAAGGCACTTGTTTCATTTTGATCACAACTGCCTTAGCCAAATAGTCAATTCACCTTGTGAGTGTGTAACCGTTTGTAAACCCCTTTGAGCCTTTAGTCATTGTCCATGTTGTTTGAGTTTGATTCTTGTCTATGAGTGAAAAATTGATTTTTTGTGTGGATCTTGATTGTTGTTTTTTTCTTGAACCCTCAACTTTGTGTTGTTGTATGAATTTTTACCTTGCCTTAGAAAGTAGGGAGTATTCACATGATGATGTGGTTGAATTCAAGTTGGGGAGAGCAATGTTTTCTCACTTATGTTATTGGTTGCTATGAGGTTGAAAAAGAAAAGAAAAAAGAGAAAAATAAGAAAAAGAAAAGAAAAGAAAAGAAAAGAAAAAGAAAGAAAAAAATTGAAAAAGCTTTGAAAAAGAAAAACAAAAAGAGTAGAATAATGTTGTGCTAATAAGTTCTATGTGTTTGGTGTAACACTTGGGATTTTGGAAGAAGTTTGATTGAAATTTTGTGTTTGAACTTTTGTGAGTTGATCACTTCCTTAGGTTTAGACAAGTTTTTGTTTCGATTAGCTTTAGGAATTATCCCTTGTTTGTTCACCCGACCACATTACAACCCTGAAAGTACTTTTGATTCTTGCTTTTATATTTTCGGCATGATTTTTGGATGATTGCATAATTTAGTCTTTTGTTTGCAAGATTGTTGTGTGAGTGAAAAATCCCTCATTTTATGTTTTTCATCTACCGATGATTGTTTTTGCTAGGTGTGATTCACATTTGAACTTGTGTTGTTTTAGAATGTTTGGCATGACTTTTGTATTTAGCATTTGTTTCGTGATTATGTTATCGTTGAAGTTTAGTGGCAAGTATTTACTTTGTGTGTACCATTTTCAATTGAACCATTGCATTTGTTTTTGTTTGTAAAAACTTGTTGTTGCGTGATTTCTTGGATTTCGCTTTTGTTCCTTTAGATGTTGGTTTTGTTTGAGGACAAACAATTATGTAAGTTGGGGAGAGTTTGATAAGTGCAAATTGTAGCTATTATTGTATATAAGTTTTGTTGCACTTATCGATACTTTTTGTTAAAATCGTTCGAATAAACCCCGCTTTGTTTGTAAATACGTTTACTTTATAGTGTATGTATTGCGTTATCGTGTAAATATCATTGAGTTTAATTGTTTTCCGTTTATAATTGTAGGTTTTAACATTGCAATGTGAAGCTTGGAGCATGGAAGGCATTTAAGGAGCATTTTTGAAGAAATTGAATTTTTGAAGCATGCTACAAGCGCACTCCTGGCCCAAGGAAGGAGCTAATTCCACCAAGTAGCGCGCCCGACCGCGCTTAGTGGGCTTTTAAGGTGGTTTAACATTAATAAGGGCGCGCTTAGCGCCCAGACCGGGCTAAGCGCGGTCTGCGATGATGACAACAATAAATAGGGGTAAAAATGCATTTTTTAGGTTATGATTTGGGTATTTTTTGCTCCCACTCCATCATACTTTATTTTTTCAGTAGATTAGCTTAGAAAACATCATGGAAGCTTGTATTTGGATGATCCGGGGTGGATTTCTCATCGATCGGCTATGACAACCCGTGAAGTGTTTGGTTCATTTCTAATTTTCTTCATGTCTTTCTTCTTTGTTGGGTTTGTATATGTTTTTACTTTGATCTTATGTATATTTATCGCCCATGGCGTTATATTTAATTTGCTTTACAAATCTTTAGCGATGATTGTCTCTGATTTTTGCGTTATGCGCGAGGTTTGAGTTGTGTTAGAGATAAACATCACAAATCTTGATTAGGGATGATTATCTGTTAGTTTCTGGATGCTAGAGATAGATTTATAGCTAACAATCTATTTGGGTGTCGGAGCTTAATGCCTCCGTGTTATTTGAGTCGAGTGCGAGAGTGTCGACGAGAGTAATACAGTTTTTCTCTCAGCTCGGTGTGTCAGAGATGAACACTATTGAGAGCGATGCAGGATGATATTGAGGAGTATTATATGTTGAGTATAACTGGTCGATAAGTTTAAGTTTGTGACGAATGAAATATATACATGCTTGATAAGTCTTTTCTCTCTGATCTGGGGGAGAAAGAAGGTCTGGCGCGAATTAATAAACCATTGTTCCGGATCTGCAGATCAGGTAGTTTTCCGGATATGCATATTCAGAACGCATCAACGTTTTTTAAAAAATTGGTGCGTCCGGATGTACACATCCGGAATCAGAAGGAAAAAAAAATTTCACGTGATGCCTAAGAAACTTGAGTGATGTATTAAGAAGCCTCATTTTTTCCAATAATAAAACATACTCATTAAGCCCCTAGTTTTGTGTATTATCTTAATATAATTAAAAAATTTAAATAATCAATAACATGTTGAACTAAAAATATTACTTTGACTACCTTTGTGACTAATTTAAATGCATATTCCCCAAACTAATATGGTTAAAGTCATAAAAATGGCATGCAACTCGTGTAAGTAACCAAATTGAATTGTTTTTTTTTGTGTAACTGAAATTGATAAAAACATGAATTTATGTTTGAATCTGTGCAGCACATTAACTATTGTTCAATTAAATTAATTTTCCAAGTCACCGACTATTTAAGTCTCTAGTAAATTGAGAAACTTTCTTATATATATATACTCATCTAAAATCCCCATATTAACACTATGCTCAAAGTGTGAAGAAAGAAAGTAAGCAAAACTACAAAAAAAAAACCTTCAAATCTTGCTTAATTTCTGTGAAAATTTGTTTTCTTTCAACTAATTTAGCACCTTATGATATATATTTTTTTCTCACATGTCTTTGTTGTAACCAATATGTTTCAGAAATCTACTCAAAGCAGCAACTGTCATAGACACTTGACACCATTAAAGCCAGGTAAGTTTTCAGCTTATTTTTTAATCAATTTATTTTCAAAAAAGAATTAAATATGCTGACAAAAACAAAAAGTCGAGATTCCTAAACCATGGAAAGACAGCTTAGAATACAATCTCTTATTGGTAGCATGGCTGCACCACTTTGACAAGTGTTGTTCATAACTCTAACCATTTTAATTACTATCCTATATGGTTAATTTTCAAACCATGGTTAAATTAAACCATTTCACTTCTCTTACATATTCATTTTATTTATATAAATTTATTTAAACATTTCCTTTCCAATTTTTTATTCTCTCTTTTTCTCTAGGTTTTGGTAAACAACTTTAGGTAAACCAGATTAGTACTATTATTATTAGTATTGCTTCAAACACTACAAATACAAAAACATGTTATGTTATTATCATAGAAAATCACCAAAAGAGGAAAGAAAGACACAAACTTTGATAACAAATTTGAACAACATTTTTGTGTAATTTCATCTTCAAAGCACACACATTGTGTTGTTTTTTTTTTTTCCAGCATACAAATGAAGAGGTCCCCACCATGTTCAAGCTCTTCATCCTCTTCATCTTGTATTGGATTTGAGAATCCAATTCAGTCAGAGAAAAAAAAGGGTGCTAAGAATGGAAAGAAGAATCTGAATGTGAAGCCAGAGAAGTTGAAGCAAAAGAGGAACCAGACAACAAATGGTGGAAGCAGAAGAAGCTCCATTTATAGAGGAGTTACAAGGTTTGAAATTGAATCACTTTTTTGATTACCCTTTTGAATTTTGGTTTCATTTGCATGTGACTTATTTTGGTTTGATCAAATTAGGCATAGGTGGACTGGTAGATTTGAAGCTCATCTTTGGGATAAGAGTTCTTGGAACAACATTCAGAACAAGAAGGGAAAACAAGGTTGTTTTACTATGTTTTTTTTTTTGGGTGAATTTTTTAGTATATATATATATATATATATATATATATATATATATATTAAAATGAATTATTTAAAAAAATGTTATTAAATAAAAAAAAGATATTATTAAAAAATAGAGAAGATAAGTGAGAGAAAATGAAGAGATCTATTATGTTTTGTTTATTATTTTAACTATTATTATATTTGTGAGTTTCTAACCTTTGTTTTATTGTTTGCAATCTCTGTGATTATAACGTTCACAATCACTTGCGGATGGTCTAGTTTATTTAGGTAAGTCATTTTTTGATCTCTCACAAACACAATCCTAGTCAACATTTTCAATTTTATAAACTAGTATTAATATTAATTAATTATTATTGATATGTAGAAAGATTCACTTGGACCCCATTATATTATTTTAATTATAATTAGTATATTGTTACATAGGTGCTTATGATACTGAAGAAGCAGCAGCTCGTACCTATGATCTTGCAGCACTTAAATATTGGGGAAAGGATGCAACTTTGAATTTCCCGGTATATTTATTTCAAATTTATTAGAGTAAAGATTTAAAAATTGGTCAAAGAAAAATAAATTGAGTCTTAGAATTTTGTTTTGGAAAAATAAAATACTGTCAAAGATATAAAGTCTAGTCAAATTAGCCGTTTTAAACATGATTTTCAAGGCTAATTTAGCTATCATCCATGACTAATTTGAACCATATTTAATTTTAATTTTTAATGTTGCTAATTTGAGTATGATTTTTGCAGATAGAAAGTTATGGAAAAGAGTTTGAAGAAATGGACAAAGCATCAAAAGAAGAGTATTTGGCTTCATTGCGGCGGCAAAGCAGTGGTTTTTCAAGAGGCATTTCTAAATACCGAGGGGTTGCTAGGTTAGTAGGGACACAAACTATATCAAAAAATGGTTTGAATTTCAATTATTTTAATTTCGGTTCAATTCAATACTCCCTCCGTCTCAAAATATAAGAGAAAAAAATACATTTTTCTTGTCCCAAAATATAAGAGAAAAAAATAACTTTCATCTTTTTCAAGATAAAATTAAATGCAAGTTAATTTGCTTTCTCTCTCATCTTTTCTATAACTAATAATCAATTAGAATTGTTTTTACATCTTTCAAAATAATTTTTTTTAACAAAATCTTAGTCAAATTATTATATTTTTTACTTTTCTTAATAAATGTGTTTTTAATTTTTTCTCTTATATTTTGGGACGGAGGGAGTAGTTCGTTTTCTTTATTAGTTCTTTTAAAATTCAATTTATTTTAATTTCGGTTCAATTCAATAGGCATCACCACAATGGTCGGTGGGAAGCTCGCATTGGAAGAGTCTGTGGTAACAAGTATCTCTACTTGGGCACATACAGTAAGTTTCTCTTTTTTTTTTTTTTTTAATTTTTAATTTTAATTATAATTTTAATTCATTTTTTTTATATTTATATAAAAACAATACTCCCTCCGTCCCACAATGAGTGACCCAGTTGACTTTTCACACAATTTAAGAAAAAGGAATAAACGAAGGAGAGAGAATAATATTTTTACTAAAGTACCCTTATGATGTATTGGAAATGATGATAGTAATATTAATTAGAGGGTAAAATAAGAAAAGTTGCATTGAAAATTAAAATGGGTCATATATTTTGGAACACCATTTTATTTCAAATGGATCACTCATTGTGGGACCGAGGGAGTAGTACTTAATAAACATGTCACGTGGCATGTGACAATCCATAAGTAGTAAAAGTACAATTTATCCTCTGAAAAGTACTTATTTCCCATCTGTGTCCCATGATGAATACGCACAGAATTTGTTCTCATTGCTTTTCAAATCCAAAAATTTTATTTTTATTACTACTTCAATAATTATATACACAAAAATAGGTTCAACCCCTATATATTTTATTAGTAATTAATAAATTACAACTTGTAAAACTGTTTTCTCATAATTAATGAATTGAGTTAAAGCTGAAATTTTAGGGTCCATGTGTGAGTTGTGTGGGTTGCATGAACTATATTTGCAGTACTATTGTCTTCTACTTGCAGAAATATACAGCTAGCTACAAACGTTCTTTTCTTTGTTTTTTATCCTTAAAAATATCTAAAATTACTAATGTACTTTTTCATTTACTATTTTCTAACAAATTTTAAATTTTTATTTACTAAATTTATTAAAACACCCTTTATAAAAAAAATAATGTACCCCTCAAAGATCTTGTGTTTGTTTTAATAGAGTTAGAGTTTTGAATGTGTTCGCTCCACGCTCAAAACTATGACAGTGCTTTTAACCCTTCTCAAAATTTAATTTGTCATAAATTGTCACATGTTATAGATAGATGTATTTAAATTTGATGATAGATAGATAAGATAAATGTATATGTGTCAATGTCATAATTTAAAATTTAAAATTATTATATGCAATATTCTAAAAACAATAAAAAGATAATTTGAATATTGTGATGGTACATTAATTCAATTTGTTGGCCAAGTTCAATCTAACATTTGACTATAGATCAACATGTTGGAGAGGGTACAGCAGATCCTTGACTCATGCAGTATCCACAATCTCCTGCCAACATGTTTCTCAAAAGTTATTATTTTTATTTATTTATAAGAAAAATAATTAAATATATCTATTCTTGTGAAAGGATAATAAAAATTAAATTTTGTTTAATTATTATTATATTATTGTATATTAAAAAAAAACTTAGATGAAGTTAAAAAGTTAACTAGATCCACAAGATACTAACAACTTTCCCAACAAAATAATCCAGTAGGCACGTGAATACCAATCCAAATCTTGATTCTTCAAATATTGTTTTTAAACATGGTGAGATTTTATCATGTCATAAAGTTAACTTTATGCAATCTTTTTTCTTTTTTTCTTGGGTTATTTATATGAAACCCCCCTGCCATATGAGCGTGTTTCGTTTTATCCCCCACCGTTGTCATAGGCAGGTTTAGGCAACGCTTTTTTTGAAAAAACCGTTGCCAAAAGGCATGGAGGGGGGGAAAGCAAAATTCGCTCATATGGCAGGGGGGTTTCATATAAATAACCCTTTTTTCTTTTATCAATTGATTAATGAGGAAGCAAGTTATAAGTTTTACACATTCATTCTCACTCATATTCATCTTGTCATATAAAATTGATTAATGAGGAAGCAAGTTATAAGTTTTACACATTCATTCTCATTCATATTCATCGTGTCATATAAGTTGTTTATCAAAACATGACCTAATATTTACGCAGCTAACATGGTGGTGACCGTTGAAACAAGATCAGAATAAAATTTGTATTTTTATGTTAAATTTGGAGTTATGATCTTGATTTCAACAGTTATCAATATTCAACTGACATATATGATAATCGTTGAATCAATATCACATTAAAATGCGTACTTTTATTTTAAATTTGAAGTTTTCGTCTTGAATTCAGCTATTACCAATGTGCAACTGACATATTGGTGATCAGACTAAGATTTGTAATACTTTCTAAAATTTAGAGTCACGATCTTGATCAAACAGCTATCAATGTGACTACATTCAATTCAAATTCGTGTTATGTAGCAATACAACATCTCGATGTCTGTGTTGGTCAATGACACAACCCTCTCACTTTTGATTTTGTTTTATCTTTTCAAATTATTTTTGTTGTTCTTGTTTTGTAGAAACTCAAGAGGAAGCAGCAGTGGCATATGATATGGCAGCAATAGAGTACAGAGGAACAAATGCAGTGACAAATTTCGACATAAGCAACTACATTGACAAATTGAACAAGAAGAACAAAAATGCTGAAAAAGAACAAACAAAGCCACAAACAACAACAGAAATTGTTCCTAATAATTCCTCTGATTCCGAAGAAACATCACAAGAACAAACACCAATAGCTACACCTCCGCCCCCACCACCACCAGAAAATCTACAAAAAACCGAATCTTTTCAGCAACAAGTTCAACAACAAGAACAGGATGTTCCTCCAATTGTTCAAGAACACACATTAGTAAATGTCATGGACATTTATCTTGACCAAGACCTACCATGGAGCTACATGTACAACGGTTTATTAGAGTTTCAAGACACAAACATGTCATTCAGCAACGGTGAAGATTTGATTGATATATTTGACGGCACAGGCTTTGTGGAAGACATTGGTTTAATGTTCAACACAGAAGAGCCTTGTGTTGTCGGTGAAAGTGATATCAATATCAGTGAAGTTTTGGAGGGAATTGATTTATTAAACGGAAATGCTGAAGACATGGCTGTGGATAATAATGATAATAACATTAACAAGGATAAGGAAATATTGTCCTTAGAATCATCATCTTCTTCACCATCATCTTCAACAACTACTACAGTTTCTTTGTAACTAATCTATTTGAATTTGATGTGTTTGATTGATGATGATGACAAGATGTTGTTGGATGAAGATGCATGGACATTAATTGTTTGGTTTGTTTAGAAATTGTTCTGATTGGTGGTGGATGGATGTGAAGATTGGGTGATTTGTGAAGTGGTTTTAGATTTTTATTACTATGTCTTTCATTTTAGGCTTGGATTTTAGTGGGATACCATAAAGGATCATAAACCAAAATTAAGTTTTTTTTTTCTTCTTGTTTTGGCAAACTAGTTTGTTCTTTTGTTTTTCTCCATTGGATTAGGAGATAGAGTAATAGAGTAATGGAACAATTAAACATGTGTTTTGTTTTTGTAGAAATAATGGGCTAAGAATAAATACATTTTAACATCTTTAATTGTATTTGTTTTTTTGTGTCTCACCCTTTTAATCATAACGAGGTTTGTTACAAGAATTTTAAAAATGATTTTTATGTATAAGTTACTCAAAAATAAAAATATAAGGATTTAGTTTTTGGTTATTTTTTAAATAAATGTTTAGCATATAATTTGAGATTTTTAAAAGAATTTAATTGAAACAGTTAATTAGGGACAATTTGTTTTAACTTTAAAAAAATGAATTTTTTCTTTGTATTTTTGAAAATGGATTCTACAAAAACGTTTTTCAAAATATTACAAATTTTTTTAAATTTGTTTTTTATAAATTAAAAGATAAATTTTGACGTACTATAACGCAAACATACATTATTGAAGATCAAAACATGGTCAAAATCACAGTTTTTTCAAAAAGTTATATTTCAAAAATGATTTTTATGAAAAACTATTTAAAATAGTTTTAAAATTAAGTGATATTTTGATATTTTTTTCAAAAATGATTTTTATGAAAAACTATTTGAAATAGCTTTAAAATTAAGTAATATTTTGAAATTATTTTCAAAATTGATTTTTATGAAAAACTATTTGAAATAGCTTTAAAATTAAGTAATATTTTGAAATTTTTTTCAAAAATGATTTTTATGAAAAACTATTTGAAATAGCTTTAAAATTAAGTGATATTTTGAAATTTTGACATCCAATTTTTTTTTTCGATAAAATGATGAAATACATAAAATAACATTTTAAGAATAACTATTGAAACCAAATTTTCATTTGAAACTTTTATGAATATTATTTTTTAACAAACACGAGTATAACAATTTTATAGCTACGTACTTTCTGAAATATAATTCATATGATTGAAACAGGGCAATAGACAGTCCTTACTGTAATACCCTAATTTTTACTCATAAAATCCCTCATGTTCATTTGCATCATTGCACCCAAACAAAATTACATATTGGTTCCCCTCTTTTCTCTCATCCTTTGAGGCTTTGCTTTTGAGATCACCAAGCACCCATCTTGTTTGTAGATATTCTTATTATGTTTACCAACCTTTGTTTATATCCAAGATATGTTTGTCTTCCTTCATTTTGTTTTGCTAGAAGGATGTTTGAATCAAGTAAAAGTGATTGAGGTATTTTCAATTGGAATTTTCATCTGAACAAAGTCAAAGAGTGGTCAACATTGATTCTCAAGGCTCATGCATTAGGGGATTGACCTATAATCTTAGGTCATACCATATTCAAGTGCATTCAAGTTCAATTGATCAAAAGTTTTCCAAGGATTTGGTTACTTATTGTTCAAGAGATTTCAAGGTTCATGTGTTTATTTTCATGTCTTCCTTAACAAGTAACCTCAAATGTGGCCATGATCAATCAAAGTTCAAGCAAGAGATCATCATGTCAAGTTCATATGTGATTCATCACGCCTTAGAATGCAAGAAAAGATCAAGTATGCAAGTAGATTCAAAGTTGGATTGACCAAAAAGTCAACATTTCAAGTTTAAGGTCAAAAAGACAACTTTTTCATTATTCAACAGTTTTGAGTGATCCTTTGGGCACATGACTCTCCTTGACACCCTCAATAACTTCTCTTTACAAGTCAAGAGCTAATTATATGTGGAAGATCATAAAGATTTGAAAACATTATAGGTCATTTTAGATTTATAAAAATTTTGACCTAATTTCAAGTGATTTTTCTATAACTTTCAAGAATCACAACTTCATCAATTTTTATCATTTGAAGCCCATTATTTTTGTAAAATACTCTTTGTTGTGCCATTTATAAGTATGCTTCAAAGATTAAGACCAATTTATTCTTGAAAGGTCATGGAATTCATTGATACATTATAGGTCATTTTCTGCCTTGTGGACTTAGAATTTTCTAAGTGTTGTGATTAGTGTGTTTTTTGTAACACCCCATTTTTAATTATTTAATCGTCTGGTTTTATTTTAATTGTTGGCCTTGTTTAGGGTGCGTGTCTGAGTGCATGGGGGGGTGGTGTTAGTTATATGGAATTATGATTATTATTACTATTATTATTATTATTATTATTATTATTATTATTATTATTATTTTATTAATAGTATATTTCATAATATTATTATTAGTATGGTTAGTATTATTTAGTAAAATAAAATCTGATATAATTAAGTAAATGATGGAAAATAGAATTAACGAGGGCAGTTTAGTAATTAGAGATTAATTAGTGGAATTGATAAGGGTATAGCATAATCAGAATTTTAGAGATAGAAAGAGAAAGGCTAAGGAGAGGAAGAACAAGGGTGTGCTAGGGCAAAGATCTTCATCAATTTTCGCAGAAATTAATCAAGGATTCGGGGTAAGGGGGAGAATTGTTTAATATTTAGTGAATTGATCGTATAAGGGTAGTGGGAAGTCCTTAACCCCGTAAGAAATTATTTGATTATATGTTGTTGTATGATTGAGGTGCATACTTGTGAATCTATGCTGAAATTCGTGTTGTTGAACTGTCGAATCGTTGATATATTGATGTTGTTGATGCTGTTTGATCTTGACTGTTGTAGATCCTAATTTTGGTATAGTTTAGGGAGAGGATATTAACTCTAAGACCTGTAATTCTTGATTAGTAATAATAAGTATAAGAGATAAGATGAACAATAGGACCTAAAATCAATGTAGAATCAATTTTAGGACTAGTTTGGAGTGAAAACAAGTGAAATTCGTAGCAGAACCTAATATGGTGTGGAGAAAACAGGTTTGCGTAATAGATCTGGCCGTACGCGTATTGGGGAGGGCGTTACGCGTAAGGCTAGGCAGGATGGGAGGCGTTACGCGTACGTGAAGGGCACAAGGAAGAATTGACACGGCCCTCTGCCCATACGCGTATGGGTGCGCGTATGGTGGCAAGGCAATACGCGTATGAGAGTAGCCGTACACGTAAGCAGATCTGGAAGTTGGATTTTGGAGGAAAAATCGGTCTCTGCCTATACGCGTATGAAGTTGGTCAGTACGCGTATGGTGGGGCAAGGCAGGACGCCTTACGCGTCTGGTACGCGCAAGAGGGGCGAGGGAGTTGGTCGTTACGCGTATGACCCAGGTTAATACCCGTATGGACAACGTGAGTGCATAAATTCCCCGTTTTGCGATTTCTTTCCCGTTTTGCATCGGAATTGGTTTCTCTTGGATTTATAGGTTGAGGATAGATGCCAGATGTGGAGGGATGTAACAATGGTTATAAAATTAATTAATTTAATAATTTTTGAGGATTAATTAATAATTAAGTGGATTAGGTGATGTGAAATAATCTTATGGTGTTGAATGATGATAGTGTGTTTGATGGTGTGATCAGGAGGATCGTGAGCATGTATCTATGTTATAATACATGTGTTTTAATATGCATTTTGTGTCATGCATTTCATGGTGATGGTGGGATGAATCATTGCTGATCAGGAGGAGTGTATGTGATTCATCTGTACTCCGAAATGGAGAATGGTGGGGATAGATCATTGCCAAGTAGAGGTGTATGTGATCTATCCGGGTTTGATTGAATGAACCGTGTTATTGGTACCACAAGCATTGTGTCCGTGTCGTGTCGTATTGCATTTGTTATTTGTTGATTGATGGTGATTGAATGTGACAGTAGGTCGTGGTTGCATGTTGTTGATTTATGTGAGATACTACTTCTTATATGTATTATTCACCTTTTTATATTGAATGTAGTTCTCACCCCTCTGTTGTTGTTGTGTCTGTGCTTCTTCGGAAGTACAGATAATCCAGATACTTAGGATGCGTGGATATGCGTGTTGCTTGTTCGAGTCTTAGGAGTGCTCTGATACGTAACACAGGGATATTTTGGGAGATTTTGTTATTTATCAATTTACTTGAGATTTTGTTACGTATCTTTATTCTGTTGAACCTTCCTGGTGAACCACTAGTTGATGTGGAATTTTCTATGTTGTTGGCATGTGGCCGTGATTTAATTAAATGAATTATTTCCGCTGTTTTATTTCGATTAGTAAAAGGAGTTTCGATGTTGGTTTTGTAAATGTGGCATCCTACTTTATTTTGGTGTAAAAACTCTGATTATTTTCATAGAATTTTATGTATTTTCATAAATGGGAAAGTGGGGTTTTACATTTTTGCCAAGTTCAATATGGCATAACTTTTGATTCAAACATCCAAATCAATACTTTTTTAGCACATTGTGAAGTTTGTGATAAATCTACAAGTTGCAAAAAGAATGAACACAAAAAACCTAGTGTACAAGATGCCCCATAGCCTTGAACATGGTCACTTGAAGTTGATTTTCACCCATGATCATAATTTGTGATTCATGCTAATCTCAATTTGATGCAAAATTAATCTCCAAATTCGTGCCTAATCAAGTCTAACATGTGTTCAGAAGTGGTTTAGCATCCAAAACACAGGTTTGAGGTGAGTTTGAGCAAGTGAAGTCACACATTTCACATGATCACAGGTGTGCACGATTTCAAGGATTTTTTGATCATTCACCTTCCCTCAGCATTCCAATCACTTCCCTATAAATAGAGGAACATATTCTATTCATTTCCCAAGCTTTTGATAGCCAATTTCACCCTGCTAAAATCCCATTCGAACTCTTAAGCTTGTAACTTCATTTTTCATTTCCACACCTTCTCTACTCAAACTCTCCATTCAGTTAGCTTCCTTGACCTTCATTGAAGCTAACCAGATCAAAATCAAGTCAAATCCTGGACTGAATCAAGCTATCAAGGTCCAGTTTCAGAAGCTTCAAAGCTCTTCTCATTAAGGAAGAATTCAACATCAAATCTCTTCAAACAAATTGTTGTGATGTAGTCCTTGATTTACTGAAGCTCATGCTCATTTTGGGTTCCATTTTCATGTTGAATTAAGCTTGTAATTTCAAATTTCGTTTTCACATTTCTTCTGGTTTTCGTCTGATTTCTCTGCATACACTTTAAATAAATTGCAATGGTGGACATGGTTGAAATGACGATGAAGATCGAGACGAATCTAACAAGATTAGTCTCAGCCTCTCTGGTTTTTATTCTATGAATCACGTGTTTATGCAGAAATCCATGGAGTTTCAAAGGCTGGAGGTTGAAGATGATGATCTGACCGTCCATTGTTGCCACTTGTTTTAATCTGAGCGTTTTGACTTTATTTGGATCCGTGTGCGTGAGTTGACTGGGTTGCACCATGGATGCGCGCTTCTGGACCATTTTGATTGCCATGTCAATTAATGAAATGAGATCCAACGCGCCATGTTTTTTCCTATTTTATTTTCTTTTCTGATTTTTGTTTTAAATTCATTTTATCTTTAAAAATTCATAGAAAATTCATTTTGATTCCAAAAAATACCAAAATTATTTATAAAATTTTCTTTTCTTTCTCTTCTTCTGATCCACATTTTTCAGTAATTTTATTTCTGATTTTTCTATTTTTGGTGAATTTTTTTATTATTTGCTTGATTTTAATTAGTTTAAAAATGTTTTTTCTTGCATTTTAAAATTTGAGAAAATTATCATATGATCCTATGATGGTTTTTGACCTATGGTGATTTTATTTGGTTTTTAATTTTTAGATTTATTATTTTTCATCTTTTTTTGATCTCTTTACTTGTTTTATTTTGATTAAAATTAGTTTTAGGTTTAAAAAATTCTCCAACTTTTTTCTAAAAATATTTGAGTGTTTCTCTTATTTTTCTATGGTCTCATTTGGAATTTATTTATTGATTTGTGTGCCTTTTGATATTTACCCTTGACTTAATACCCTTTTTGATCCTCTACCTATAACTCGGGGTCCATTTTGGTCCTCTTCCTTTTAAAAGTTTCAAGTTGGTTCCTTACGTTGTCTAACAGAATCAAATAAGTCATTTCTGTCAAATATTGGTAACGGTGTTAGAAATAAGTGACGTGGCAGCTGAGGTGGCAGAATTATTTTTTATTAGTACATTTAATAATTAAATGTTTTTATTTATTTTAATTTATTAATTTAGAAAATCAATTTAAATTAATTTTTGTAAACTTTAATGTAAAATATTTGGGCCTCACGCCCATGTACTTTAGAGTAGGAGCCCAATAGATTTATAATTAAACTGTGAACAAGTCCTTTATAAACACTCAACTTTATTGTTCCAAATTCGATGTGGGACTTCAAGTGTTCTTCATAGCAAAAATGTACCAAGCTGATGATGAACTGCTATAAGTAGGGCTGGAAATGAGTCGAGTCGAGTCGAACTCGCCTTAGCTCAGTTCGACTCGTTAAGAATTAGCCGAGTTCGAGTTCGAGTTCGAGTTCATCACGAACTTTTTTTCAACTCAAATTCGACTCGTTGAGAATTTGCCGAGTTCGAGTTCATCACGAAATTTTATTTCAGGTCAAACTCGACTTGTTAGAAGTTCACGAATATCTCGGTTTAACTCGTTAGGTTTATCTTGTTAGGTTCAACTCGCTTATTTCACAGACTTAAAAGTAATTTCTTAAAGTCTATTATATATATATATATATATATATATATATATATATATATATGTGACATTTTAAATTAATATTTTTTAAATAAAAAATATAGAAATAAAATAAAAGTTATAAGATTGGAATTTATACGATGTTAATTTTATTTGTATAATTATTCGTAGAAATATTTTACTCACTTGAGAATATAAATTATCAATTAAAACCGTTAGATTAAAAGAAAATATGAGACTAAGATTTAGAACAAATCTTTAAACCTACTCTTAAAGACAATATAATCTATCACATATATAATCGAACTGACTCATGAACCTAACGAGTCGAACTATGTATAGTTCAAGTTCAGATCATTTAGTTAACGAACTTAGTTTTTAGCTCATATTCAGCTCATTTGGTTCATGAACCTAGTTCAACGATTTAATTTTTGAATCGAATTTTGAACTATTTTCGAGTTGGTTTGATTCATTGCCAGCCCTAGCTATAAGGCACTTCCAGCAGAGGGAAAACTAATAATACGCAACCTATAAATGCAGGTTCTAGTTGATAGAGAACGAATGTGGTTCTAAACTGCAGCATCTTGCAAATGGAGTTGGTTATTATTGAGGTCTGGGATTTTTCATTTGGACTAATAAAAATTGACTAAACCAATTAACTGTGCGTTGGTGATATCCAATTATGATAGATTTTTAAAAAGAGTTGGTAAATACATGTTAGTTGGTCATGTGAGTTGACTAATTAGTAGTGATATAACTAGACAGAATCTTCTCTTGGATGGAATGATACTCTGTGCATGTATTTGAAATCCCCCCGAAGATTAGGGTGAAGTTTTTACTAGGAAAAATTTGCATCTATTTTGCTTTTCCAAATTTCAATTCTTGAAGTAACATTTCAGTGACAAGGAGGTTGCATTTTTCCAATACCATGGTTTGATATTTCCTTTTTGCACTTTACCTGTCATACCCTACATAACCTTAAAGTAGAAGTTCTATAGAATGCCTTTTCGTTGCAAACTCATTCTCATTTACATTTGTATCATTTAGAACTCCACATATCAAGGCTTCCATCAATAAAATTTTAAATCTAATTTCTCTGAAAAACCAACCCTAAAAGCCAGAGAAGATGAAATGCGATAAGAAATATAATTTGTCTTCTTTTTTATATTTATGGGACAAAATCTTATCTCTGTTTTTCACACAGCAAGCTTCCTGCCACTAATTTCTATATAGCTTGAGTGGTATCTATATTCTGATTTTGTTTTATTTTCTTGAAAAATATTGTTACAGATATTAGAAAAACATGATGGTGAAGTCTGGTTTGTACAATTTTCAAATAATGGAAAATATTTAGCTTCAACATTAAATGATCAAACAACAATCATCTGGGAGGTAATTTTTTATTTTTATGAGAATTTCTATTTGTTTTCTTCGTTCTCTTTTGTTGTTTGTGTACACATCAAATGATTTTTCAATTCCAGTTGAAACTTTGACATCCTAGAACCTGCATTTATGGGCTGCGTATTATTAGTTTTCCCTCTGCTGGAAGTGCCTTATAGCAGTTCATCATCATCTTGGTGCATTTTTGCTATAACGAATACTTGAAGTCCCACATCGAATTTGGAACAATAAAGTTCAGTGTTTATAAAGGACTTGTTCACAGTTTAATTATAAATCTATTGGGCTCCTACTCTAAAGTACACGGGCTTAAGGCCCAAATATTTTATATTAAAGTTTACAAAAATTAATTTAAATTTATTTTCTAAATTAATAAATTAAAATAAATAAAAACATTTAATTATTAAATGTACAAATAAAAAATAATTCTGCCACCTCAGCTGCCACGTCACTTATTTATAATACCATTACCAATATTTGACGAAAATGACTTATTTGATTATGTTAGACAACGTAAGGGACCAACTTGAAACTTTTAAAAGGAAGATGACCAAAATGGACCCCGAGTCATAGGTAGAGGACCAAAAAGGGTATTAAGCCTTTACCCTTTTATTCCTTTTTTTAACCTTTTAATTTCATTTTCTTTTCAATTTTTGTTGATTTATTTGTTCTAATTGATGTACCCGCTGGTTGTACTTGGATTATAGTGATATGGACCATATGTTTCATCAATATCATTGGAACTTGGGTGTTGATAGAGTGAAAACTCAAATCCACCAAGATGGTTGAATGATGTTGATGATAACTTGTTTAATCCTTTGATTCAATTTGGTTTTGTTGTTCTCTTCTTCTTGTTTTTCTTTTGGTCAATGAAATCTATGGATCATGGATTGTTGGTTGTCAAGAATGTTTAATCTTCACTATTTCAAATCTATGGGCGAATGATCATTGGGATCATTCTCCGTACTTTGGAATAGTGATAAATTACCTTTGATTAATCAATAAAAATCTTGATTAAGATAAGACTGCTACCTCTTTTCTTTTAGTGTGGCAAACTTTAAGAGAGTGACTTATATGTTACTTCTCTATCTTGTATTAACACAAATAGTATTTTTGACTGGTCTTCCATAGTATGACCTTCTTGATAGGTCGTGCTACGATTGCTTAACATAGCGCTACATTTTGTATCGAAATCGAAAATTAAGGTGTTTTTGTAAGTGAGTTATCAATCTCCTACTCTCCATATTGTGGTGTAAAATAGATTGTCTCTTTGTCATTAAAGGAGCTAGTTGGCATACTCGTCGATTTTATCCGAGTTGGCGCCCTTCCCTTAATGATGTATAGATACATGTTTTCATGCTTATGGTTGAATAGTCGAGTATTCTCCGAAAAATGACAAAATGTTCTCTAACATTAACACTAACTTACTAACTATATTGTTGCACTAACTTTACTTTGTGCCATTTAATTCTTGTCATTTATTTTATGCCTTTACTTTTAGCATTTCATATCATATTATCATCTTGTTTTTTTCTCTTTGTCCACTTGGACCTTTGTTTATACTTATGCTCTTTTTGTTTTGTCCACTTGGACCATACATCTCTTAAGATACTAATAAATATCAAAACACCTAAAAGACTTGGTTGTCTTAATCTCGGATTGTTATGACCTTATGCTTGGACCTTGGACTTTGGACTTCGGACTTAGATCTAGGATTCTTGCCATGTGCTCTTGGAGATTTTATACCTTGGAATTTTGTTTTGTTTTTATCTGTTTGTTTGGAAATTTGCTGTGTGCAAGTGTTATTACTTTGACCTTGAGAAAATCATCTGATGCATGACTCTCCTAATTAGCTTTTGAACCTTGGGAAGACTTACTTTGATTTTTTTATGGCTTAAATTGGGTCTTCCTCTAATGCTTTATTTCATCTGGTTATTATGCTTGTGGTTTAAATCCAAAAGGAAGAGGATTTCTTATGTTGACTTTTTGTCAAGTGTTTGCTCTTTGTGTGGTTAGACCTTTCCTTCTTTATCTCTTATTTTACTTTTTAGGGTAGTCACTTCATCTCCTCCCCTTTTTCAATTTTCAAAATCTTCTGCCTTTTTCAAAACCTTCTTGTTCTCAAACTATAACCTCTTTCACAATTTTCACAATAAACCTTGATTTTTGTCAGGTACCTTTTTTTTCAAACTTCCTTTTCTTTAATAAATGTCAATCCTTGTTGAATATACTTTGACCATTTCAAAAAGACTTTAAAAAACACTTAAACTCATTCAAACTTTTGTGCCTTTGTGCACTTTTTCATTTAAATTTTTTAATAAAGTTTAGACATGAGTCATTTTCATAGTTGAGATGTAATTCTCCTATTCCCTATAGTATTTAAGATGTTGACATTTTCCACTTAGATGTTGAGTGATAAACTTGTTGATTTTTATCCAAGCAAAAATCCTCCATCTTAAGATGATGCAAATGTTGTTTTCTTATACTTGTGGGCGACTAGTCGTAGTTTTCTCCTTAAAATAACGACTTGTCTTTTCATTTAAAATGAACCAAACAAACCCATTTTGTTATTTTTACCACAAACTACGAGGTTTTGATCCTATATTGCACTTTGTGGGTACGTAGGCACGAGGCTCAAGAAGTCTCTCCAAACACAAAAATCTTAAAAAATATTTCTCTTCTCATCTTCCCAATCTAATTTCAAGCAACCATTTTCAAACCAAAAAGCGTAGATATTTCAAAGGGTTCCTATAGAGTACTATAGCCGTTTTGGGTGCTAACACCTTCCCTTTGCGTAACCAGCCCCCTTACCCTGTCTCTGTTTATCTGTTCTTTATTTTAGAACTTCTTTAGGTTTTGTTTGCTGTTTTTCCTTTCCTTTGGATAAATAAAAGTGCGGTAACAACTCTGATTTTATGAGTTAAGTTAATCAATAACTTACACTCACAATTTTTACAGCTACAGAAAAGTGGCGACTCTGTTGGGAATCGAACCCAAAATCTCTGGTTCTTAGCGGGTTCAGCCTACTTTGATTTATTTACGCTTATTTTTTTGATTTGTTTATTATTGCTTGTTCTATTTGGGTGCTTGGTGATCTCTGTGTGGTGAGATAGGTTCTAAACCCGGACTTGAGAGATCTTATGATAAGATGTATGGTATAATCGAGGAGATATGCTGAGAGTAGTCCTTTGCATGTCAAGTCGAGATCCACCGCTCAGTGGAGGCCCCTTTAGGATTACTGATGTCATACGAGTAGTCATGATTGGCATTACTTTTTCTGACCTGGGAGCCTGAGAAGCTGGGGACCGTAGAACCTTTAACCCATCCCGGCCTATTAGGACGTAGTGCGGAGATTATCCAGGTGTATACCTAAGGTGATTATCACGCGATACTACACTCGAACGAGTTTCTCTTGAGAATATTATTGGTAGGCGAGTAGTCGTTCATACCAGTAATATCCGAAAGATGGAATTATGACTCTGGGAACTTTTTTAGAACCTTGTTCTACAGGTGTTGATATAACCTTAGTACACATCATTGTAGGTTGATTCTCACCCTTGGCTCCATGCTCGTGACTCGGAACCTTAAACCTGTGTGCCTTGTGTGATCTTGTTTGTGGTTGCTGCATCCATGCACTCATGCATTCATGAGCATTTTTTCTCAATATTTCAAGAAACTTAGAGGTGCTTTTTGAAAATATTTCAGATGTCAGTGATTATGGATATTGGAAGAAGGAATACGCAAAAGTACACTTTCAAGAGTTCTGATCTACGAGAGTTGAGAAAGCTTGGATCTTTGGTATCTAGTCCCGTGGATTTTAGAGGCCGTTATGGGAGACTTTTGTCCATTCTGAAGATTGATATGGAAGATGGGGTCCTCAACACCTTGATTCAGTTTTACAATCCGTTGCACCACTGCTTCACTTTTCCTGACTATCAGCTTGTGCTAAATTTAGAAGAGTACTCTTATTGGAAGAGTTATCCTATTTCAGACAAGATCCTTTTCAGTGGTTTGGAGGAAGTTCCTACACTCAAGGTCATTGCCAAAGCTATTCATCTTAGAGAGTCTATTCTTAAGGGAAAGTTTGTTACCAAAGGAGGAATTCTTGGGATTAGTGCCAAGTTTTTGATGGAGAAAGCTTCTACCTTTGCTACTATGGGGAGTATGGATGCTTTTGAGGCTATTTTTGCCTTACTTATCTATGGTCTTGTGTTGTTTCCTAACATGGATGGTGTTATCAATGTTCATGTTATTCAGATCTTTTTGATTGGGAACCCTGTGCCTACTTTACTAGGTAACACTTACCATTCCATTCACTATAGGACTTCCAAGGATAGAGGAGAGATTACTTGTTTTTGCACCTCTACTGTACATGTGGTTTATTTCACACCTGTCGCAGTCTCAACTCTTCAAGGATAACAAGGATAAGCTCAGATGGTCTCAGAGGCTTATGTCCCTTACTCATGCAGGCATGACGTGGTATTATTCAGCGTATGATTGGAGTGATTATTGATGGTCGTGGAGCGTTCCCCAACGTGCCTCTCCTTGGTACACGAGGAGGAATTAGTTACAATGCTATTCTTAGTAGGCTCCAGTTTGGATATTGCTTAAAGGATAAACCTAGTAGTCTTTCATTATCGGGTTTCTTTTTCCTTGATGGAGTAGAGAGCTTGGAGTTGAAGAAAAGGATTGTATATTCTTGGCGCAAGGTCGATAGGAAAGAAAAGGGTCAGTTAGGAAGGTAGCATTGTGCTGCTTCTGAGTGTTACATTCAGTGGGTCCATGGTAAGGCTTATCAACTCAAGATGCCTTATTTTATTGAGAAGCCATTATTTCCTATTGTTACACCATCATCTTCTCTTGTTCCTGTTGATGATAGAGGAAGTCTTCAAGAATCTTTGGCTAAGATAAAGCAAGAGAAAAAGTGTGGGAGAGAAAGTTTCATGCTTTCGACAAAGAGAAGACAGAGTTGCAGAAGCAACTAAAAGAGAAGGATGACTTGATTGAGTTGCTTGAGCGGCATGTTACGAAGAGATCTAGGGAGCCAGAGGATTTATTTTCCTCTAGCACTTCATCATCTGCTCATCTTCTTACCTCTGGAGCATGGAAGAGCGTTGTGAACCGACTCGTGATGGAGAAGGACACCATGAAGACTCATTATGAGAGAGAGATCAAGAAGCTTCGTGAGAAGTATCAGCCTAGGATTGGGTCATCTTCTAACATGATTCCATAGATGTAGCTTTATTCCTCTTATGTATTGAGACTCTTTGAGATTGTATTTCAGACTTTGTAATCCTTTTTCCAATATCAATGAAATGAGATTTTCAGTATTCCAAAATGTGTTATTTCAATAATATTCGCAATCCGCTTTAAAATTTCCTTGAAATTTTTGCATTTGCATTTGCATATCATGCATCATTGTGCATTGTGTTTTGCCTTTTCCAGGTGTCTTATCTGTTTCCCTTGGTCTTCATTCAGACAAGCTGTCGCATCACTATAATACTCGGGCTAATCTAAGAAAGAAGATGGATCAGTTGCAACAAGAAAACCGTGAACTTCACAAAGAGGTAACCACTCTGAAGGACAATATATATACTCTCCGTAATGATGTAAGCTCTGGTGGCTGCTCACAATGAGCCACCACCGCCTCCTCCTCCTCAGACTCCTGTGCAGAGAATAGTGATTTCAGAGATTGTATCAACGCCCATTTTTGTGGCCCCAGCCAATTCTTCTCAACATCAAATGGCTCCTGGTTTCCCTTAGGGCATGCCTCTCAATTATGTGCCAGAGGGATATCAACCTCCTACTTCTAAAGGTCTAAGAGTTCCTGCTGTTATGACTGTACCACCTCCCGTGGTTAATGCTATTCCTCAAACTGAGATTCCGGTTATTCCTGCCGCTATGCTTGTGCCACTACCTGGGGGTCACACTGTGCCTTATGCTGAAGAAAAATTTTTCCACACTGCTCCGAGTGAGAGTTTGGATGTCCTTGATCGTATGGATGATTTTCAAGATCAGTTTGCAGAGATGCAGAAAGAAATCAGGGCTTTAAGAGGGAAAAAGTTATTTGGAAAAAATGCTCCCGAGCTATGTCTTGTCCCAAATGTGAAGATTCCCCCAAAGTTCAAGGTTCCTTATTTTAAGAAATATAAAGGAAATACTTGCCCACAAATCCATCTGGTCATGTATGCTAGAAAGATGTCCTCCCATACTGACAACCATCAGTTGCTGATTCATTATTTCCAAGATAGTCTTACCGATGTTGCACTGAAGTGGTACATGGGACTTGATAGTTCCCAAATCAAGATATTCAATGACCTCGGAGAAGCTTTCATTCGCCAGTATAAGTACAACCTAGATATGGCGCCGGACCGCGATCAACTCCACGCTATGTCTCAGAAGGAGAAGGAAACTTTTAAGGAGTACGCACAAAGATGGCGTGAGATTGCTGCACAGTTTAGTCCTCCGCTTGAAGAGAAGGAGATGACTAAGATTTTCCTGAAGACGTTGAGCTCATTTTATTATGAGAAAATGGTTGTAAGTGCGCCTAATGACTTCATTGAAATGGTGAATATGGGTATGCGCTTAGAAGAAGCTGTCCGTGAGGGACGTCTGACAAAAGAAGGTAGTTTTGGAAGTACAAAGAAGCATGGCTCAGGGTTTTCCAAAAAGAAGGACGGAGAAACCAATGCCATCCCTCAAGAGGGATCCAGAAGGTATAGGTGAAGAAATCATAATGGTAATCATTGTCAGCAACAAGTAGCTTCTGTTACACCTGTAATCAATGCTGCTCCTACCGCTCAGGAAACTCTGAATTATCAACCACAGTACCAACAGAGAACACATCAGAATAATCAACAGAATCAACCTCAAAGGAAGAATCAATTTGATCCTATTCTGATGTCTTATGATGAGTTATACCCTGGTCTGTTATAGAAGAAGCTTGTATAACCCAGAGACCCGCCTGTTGTTCCTGCAGAGCTTTTGTGGTGGTATAGAGATGATCAATCATGTGCTTTTCATCAAGATGCCCCTGGGCACAATATTGAAAATTGTTATCCCTTGAAATACGAAGTTTAAAAGCTTCTTAGAAGTGGTATTCTGTCTTTTGAAGACACCAATCCTAATGTGCAATCAAATCCGTTGCCTAAGCATGGTAACACCTCTATTAACATGGTGTATGGGTGTCCTGGCACATACCGTATTTTTTATATTCGCTGGATTCGGAGGTCATTGGTTAAAATGCATGCTACTATGAGTGAATATAGCCATTATGAGCATGATTATGCTGCTTGTTGTTTTTGTTCTGTGAACCCCCGTGGGTGTGTAATTGTGAAAATGGATTTACAAGAGCTGATTGATCAGAATTTGATGCAAGTCATTGCGAATATAAATGATGTTGAAAATAAGATGAATGTCATAATTCCACACTTCAACATGTAGATCGAGTTGTGATTTCTTACAATAGTCAGAAATCTGTTGTTTCACCTTTGGTCATTCATTTGCCTGGTCTGGTACCGTATGAATCAGATAAAGCTGTTCTCTACAAATACAATGCTACTATGTTAAAGGATGGAAAAGCGGTTCCCATTCCTTCTCTTCCCTCAATTGTGATAGTTACAGATGTAGGTCGTGTGACCAGAAGTGGTCGAGTATTTGCTAATGTACCCTCGAAGACAAGTGAAGATGTTGTGGGTAAACAAACTCAGTTGAAGACTTTTGTTGAGGCTAGTCAATCGAGTGATGTAAACCAGAAATCTGACAATGATGAAATGCTAAAACTGATCAGAAAAGTAAATATAATGTGGTGGATCAACTTTTGCATACGCCATAAAAAAATATATGTCCTATCCCTGTTGATGAGCTCCAAGGCTCATAGAGAATCTATTCAGAAAGTATTGGAGAAAGCTTATGTAAACCATGATGTGACGATGAATCAATTTGATAGCATTGTTGCCAATATCACTGTGTGTAATAATCTGAGATTTTGTGATGAAGAATTGATTGAACATGGAAGAAATCATAATTTGGCTCACCATATTTCCATGAATTTCCTAGAGGACGCTCTGTCCAATGCGCTGGTTGACACCGGCTCATAATTGAATGTAATGCCAAAATCCACTTTATCCAGACTGTCATATCAGGGCACTCCTATAAGGTTCAGTGGGGTCGTTGTGAAAGCCTTTGATGGCTCGAGAAAGACAGTGATTGGAGAGGTTGATCTCCCTATCAAGATAGAACCATGCGTATTCCAGATTACGTTTCAAGTAATGGACATTTGTAACGCCTCGATTTGTTTAATTGTATTTATTTATTTCATTTATGTGAATTTTGTGAAATGTGTGAATTTATTGTATTTTACCTACTAATTGAGTTAATTGGGTAATTTCCCTGATAGGTAAAATATTTGCAATAAATTATTATTTCTTTTCAACTTGTATTTCCCGAAATATATTTCATCGGTATGTTTATGTTTTATCGCGTTTTGAGAGCGTTTGCGAGATATTTGAGTGTAGGGGCATTTTGGCCATTTTGGGTAGTTAGATATTTTGTTTTATGAAAATAGAAATAGAAAGAGAGAAATAGAGAGAAAAGAAAAGGAAGAGAAAGAAAAGAGAAGATAGAAAGGAAGAAGAAAGAAAGAGGAGAAAGAGGAAAATCGCGGGAACTCCGTTTCTAGCGCGAATAATCGGGTAAGAGTGAGAAGTTTCAATTATATCTTGCTTGTATATGTATATGTGTTGTTTGTTGTAATTGTTTTGGTTGTTTCGCGACTTTTCTTATCGATTGAAATTAGGAGAAATTGATAGAAATCGATGTTTTCACGGATGAAATTCGATATAAACTGCGTAGAATACTTGATGATTATGTCTGAACATGTTTTGGTTGTTCTGGTATGAATTAGAAGGGTTTGGGTGGTAGAAATGATGTATTTTGGTCCCATATGACCTATATTGATGCTGCTGCGAATTCTGGGTTTCGCGGGTTCGCCTAGCGAACCCCAGCGAAGAAACGGGCGAATATTCGCCTAGAAGTTCGCCTAGCGAACTTTATACCTATTTTCCATTGCATTGGTTCGCTAGGGTTCGCCTAGCGAATACTGGAGCGAAGTGGTAGATTTTGCTATTTTGTTTTCTTCATAATTTTCAAACCGTAAGTCTGTTTTGGTCGCCGTTCAAAGCGTTGGAAAGCTAATAAAATATTATTTCTATTTAAAATGGTTTGGAGTTCATTATATGATTTATTTAAGTAGTGGTTTTGTAAAAGTGTTGGGTTGTCGGGTTTTTATCGCGTTAAATGCGTGCAGTCGGTGTTTTCCCGTGTGTTGTGCTATTGTTGTGTAACGTGGAGCTTTTATGTGGTTTATATGATGTTGATGGATGTGATAATTATGTTGTTGTGTGGTAAAATACTTTGTTTGATTAAATATTAATGTATGTGGTTATAATGTTTTGTGGGATTGTTGTGGTTGGTATGATGTTGAAGCATGTGATAAGTTGTTGTGATTGTTGTGGTTGATGGTGAGTAATTCTTGGTGTGAATTGATATGAATGTATATGCTAAAATGCTAATTATGGTGGTTGTGGATTATGATGAAATGCATTGTTTATGTGAAATTCAATGTGTGTTATTTGGTGGCCTTATGGCAAGTAAGTGCATTGTTTGAATTGATTTCTAATGCATGAATAATGATGATGAGATAATTCATATTGTTGAATTATGGTGATGCATTTGATTGTCATGAGTCCTTGTATGCCAAGCATCATGATATGCATCTTGTAATGTCGTGTACCCATGTGGGGTGTGAGCGACGATTTGGTTCCAGAGGGAATCCGCTATAACGTCGTGTGCCCGTGTGGGGTGTGAGCGATGATTATAGACGATCGTGTGCCTGTGTGGGGTGTGAGCGATCGGATCATGTGCCCGTGTGGGGTGTGAGCGATTGGATCGTGTGCCCGTGTGGGGTGTGAGCGATCGGATCGTGTGCCCGTGTGGGGTGTGAGCGATCCATAAATGTCGTGTGCCCATGTGGGGTGTGAGCGACGGGGAACATCGTATGCCTGACGGGGAGTTACATTATGTAACGAGCGATGATTCCAGCAGAGTTCCTGAGTGAACTAGTGATGAGAATGATGGATGGATGGTACCGCATATGCATTGCATAGAGTCGTTGTGTCGGTCTCTATGCATTTGCATGAATCATGAATGGATTGATTATGTGTGAGAATTGTGAATGGATGCATTATGCGTGGAAAATCATGAATGGATTGATTATGTGTGGAAATTGTGAATTAATTGATTATATGTTGAGATTTATGTTTGAATTGGTGAATTGATGTGCATATGTGATAAATGCCTTGGTTGTGGATGATATGTCTTATGTGTAGGCATGTGTTATGTGATGTGGTGGTGGCGTGTTTCCATATGTTGTGACTTTGGTGTGCCTTATGTGCAAATATGTGATTATGTTGGATAATTGATATAGGTTATGTATTTGTGACATGCTATATGTATTGGTGTGTGATAAATGTGGTGAGAATAGCTATGCATGTGAATTGTTATGTATTTGCATATTATTATGCAATCTTGATTTAGTTGTTATTTCTCACCCTTTTGCTGTGGTTTATTGCTCTATGAGGCAATTGCAGATTAGTAGTCTTGGAGGCTTTTGTGAAGATTAGTTCTCCATTCTTTTGTCGGTTTTGGTGTCTGCTCTGATACATAGCACGGGAGTCGGGGAACGCTTTTGTTATATATGTGTACATTGTTGATTATATTTTGTATTACCTTTGTATGAGTATCTTGATGTTATAAAATAATTTATTTTGTAAGACAAGTCAGTTATGGATCTTTCTGCTTTATTCCATAATTGAACTTTCCCTTTGTTGGAAAAAGTTTCCCTTTTATGTTTGTTCCATCTTGTGTTGTGTATCAAATATTTGAGCAGGGATTGTGTTTTTATTTCCTTAATTGTGACATCCCTGTTTTCTGTCGGAAAAATAAATTTTTATTTACTCTGATTTATATATGTATTATTTATTCGCGATGGGAAATGGGGTGTTACAACATTCCTCCTGCTTACAGTTTTCTTCTTGGACGTCCTTGGATTCATGAAGTTGGGGAAGTTACCTGAACTCTTTACCAGAAGTTGAAATTTGTTAAGAATGGAAAACTTGTTGTTGTTGGTGGAAAACATGCTATGTTGGTGAGCAGTTTGTCATCTTTCTCCTATATTGATGCAGACGAGGATGTTAGAACTCTGTTCCAGACACTTTCTGTCATTGATAATTCTGTTAAGAAGAATGGGGTGCCCATGTCTTCTTTGAAAGATGCTCAACATGTGTTGGAGAGTGGTCAAGCTGATGGTTGGGGCCGAGTCATTGAAGTTGCTAAGAACAAAGATATGGCTGGTTTGGGCTCCGCGTCTGGTTCAACCAGCAAAGAGCTGAAGAGTATTCAAGAGGTTTTCTGAAGTGCTGGATTTGTCCATGCCAAAGATCACTCTACTGCTGCAATCATTAAAGATGATCCATAGGTAGAAATGCTCAACTTTATGACGCGTGGATTGATATGCCAAAATTAGACTGCTGTTGACATTCCTATTGTTGTTCATGTTTCAAATTAATTTGTTTTTATTTTCTTTCAAAAATCCTTTCACTCCGCCCAAGGTGAAAGTGAATTTGTGAGGGCTTTGTTTAAACTATTATCATCATCAATAAAATGTTATTTTGTTTATCCATATTATGTTTTCCCTTTTTGCTTTATTTCTGAAAAATGGTAACATAAAAAAATAATATGATGATCACTTTTATCTGCATAATACTTGCACTTTTGTTCATATTCTAAGTTCAAACATAAATAATTGTGAAGATTGATTGTTAAACCCATTGAAAATAATGTCCCTATGCCCTCTCCCAACTTTGAATTCCTTGTGTATGAAGCAGAAGAAGAGGATGTTGAAGGGATTCTTGGTAAAATTTCTCGGTTGCTTGAGCATGTGGAAAAGACCATTCAACCTCATAGAATTGATCAATTTGGGCTCAGAGGAAGATAGAAAAGAAGTCAAGATTGGGGCACTGCTTGGTCCAGATGTTAAGAAGAGGATAATGGAGGTTCTTAGAGAATATGTTGATGTATTTTCTTGGTCCTATCAAGATATGCCAGGTCTTGATACTGATATTGTGGAGCACAGATTGTCGTGTAAGCCAGAATGTCCACCTGTTAAACAGAAGTTGAGAAGAACTCATCCCGACATGACTCTTAAGATTAAAGAGGAGGTTCATAAGCAGATTGATGCTGGTTTCCTTGTGACTATTGAGTATCCTCAATGGGTGGCCAATATTGTGCCTGTTCTAAAGAAAGACAAAAAAGTCCAAATGTGCCTTGATTATAGAGATTTGAATAAAGCAAGTCCGAAAGATGATTTTCCATTGCCACACATTGGGGAACATTCTGTTACAGAGTGATGCCCTTCGATTTGAAAAATGTTGGTACAACGTACCAGAGAGCTATGACCACTATGCTCCATTATATGAGGCATAAATAAATAGAGGTCTATATGGACGATATGATTTGTAAGTCGAATACTGAAGAAGATCATATTAACTATTTGTTGAAGTTGTTTTAGCGATTGAGGAAGTTTAAACTCTGCCCAAAACCTAATAATTTCAATTTTGGTGTCTGTTCTGGAAAATTGTTGGGCTTTGTTGTCAGCTAGAAAGGCATTGAAGTTGATCTTGGTAAAGTTAAAGCTATTCAGGAAATGCCTGCGCCCAAAACAGAGAAACAAGTAAGAGGATTCTTGGGACGTTTGAATTATATCTCCTGATTTATATCCAATATGACTGCCACTTGTGGGCCGATCTTCAAGCTTCTTCACAAAGATTAGGGTTGTGTATGGACAAAGAATTGTCAGAAAGCTTTTGATAGTATTAAAGAATATCGTCTTGAACTTCTGATTTTGTTTCCTCCAGTGGAAGGAAGACCATTGATTATATATTTGACTGTGTTGGAAGAGTCTATGGGCTGTGTTCTCGGTCTTCAAGATGAATTCGGTCGGAAAGAATTTTCCATTTATTATTTGAGCAAGAAGTTCACAGATTATGAGTCTCGGTACTCCATGCTTGAAAAGACATGTTGTGCTCTAGCATGGGATGCAAGCACCTCCGCCAGTATATGTTAAATCATACTACTTGGTTGATATCCAAAATGGATTCAATCAAGTATGTTTTTGAAAATCCTGCTTTGACTGGGAGGATTGCTCGTTGGCAAATGTTGTTGTCAGAATATGGTATTGAGTAGCGAACTCAAAAAGCAATAAAAGGAAGTGTTTTGGCTGACCATTTGGCACACCAGCCAATTGATGATTATCAATATGTTAGGTTTTACTTTCCTGATGAGGATGTGATATACCTAAAAGCTAAAGATTGTGAGGAACCATTACCTGAAGAAGGGCTGGAGCTTGGGTTCCGATGGGGTTTGATTTTTGATGGCGTTGTTAATGCATATGGCAATGGTATTGGGGCAATAATTTTTACACCTCATGGTTCTCATATTCCTTTAACTGCAAGGTTGATGTTCACTTGCACAAATAATGTGGAAGAGTATAAAGCGTGTATTATGGGCTTGGAAGAAACTATTGATTTAAGAATTAAGATTCTTGATGTATATGGAGATTCAGCCCTACGGATTAATCAAATTAAAAGAGAATAGGAGACACATCAACCTGGTTTGATCCCTTATCGTGATTATGCAAGAAGGTTGTCAACTTTCTTCAATAAGGTTGAGTTTCACTATATACCCAGAGAAGAGAAGAGAATGTCAGATGCTCTGAAAACTTTATCCTCCATGATTATGGTAAATCAGTGGAAATATTTGCCAAAGATCGATGTTATGCGTCTTGATAGACCGACTCATGTGTTTGCAGTTGAAGAGGTTGCTGATGATAAACTATGGTATTATGATATTAAATGCTTTCTTCAGAATCAAGAGTACCCACTTGGGGCATCGAATAAAGATAAAAAAGCTTTGAGAAGGTTGGTTGGCAGTTTTTTCCTGAATGATGATGTGCTGTATAAAAGAAATTATGACATGGTTTTGCTCAGTTGTGTGGATAGACATAAAGCAGACATGTTGATGAAAGAAATTCATGAAAGATCCTTTGGTACCCATGCCAATGGACATGCAATGGCTAAGAAGATGTTAACTATTGGCTGACAATGGAATCTGACTGTTGTAAATATGTGAAGAAGTGCCATAAATGCCAGATTTATGCTGACAAAATTCATGTACCTCCAAATTGTCTCAATATTATATCTTCTCCGTGGCCTTTCTCCACGTGGGCATTGATATGATTGGAATAATTTAGCCTAAAGCATTGAACGAACACCATTTCATATTGGTGGCTATTGACTATTTTACCAAGTGGGTTGAAGCCGCGTTATATGACAATGTGACCAAGCAGGTAGTGGTCCGGTTTATCAAGAATCAAATAATCTGTCAGTATGGCGTTTCGAGCAAGATTATCACTAATAATGGGTCGAACCTGAATATCAAGATGATGAAGGAATTATGCGATGAGTTTAAGAATGAGCATCATAATTCTTCTCCTTACAGACCTAAGATGAATGGGGCTGTTGAAGCTGCTAATAAGAACATCATGAAGATCATCTAGAAGATGGTTGTTTCATACAAAGACTGTCATGATATGCTCCCTTTCGCTTTGCATGGGTATTGTACATCCGTCCACACTTCAACAGGGGCAACCCCTTTATCTCTTATGTATGGTATAGAAGCAGTGCGCCCAATAGAAGTTGAAATCCCTTATATGATAGTTTCTATGGAAGCTAAATTGTCTGAGGCTAAATGGTGTTAGAGCAGATACGATCAATTGAACTTGATTGAAGAGAAAAGAATGACGACCTTGTGTCATGGCCAATTATATCAAGAGAGAATGAAGAAGGCTTTTGAAAAGAAGGTTCGACCTCGTGTGTTCAGAGAAGGCGACCTCGTGCTAAAAAAAATCTCGACTTTTACCATGGATTCTAGGGGCAAGTGGACTCCTAATTATGAATGCCCATATGTTTTTAAGAGAGCCTTATATGGAGGTGCATTAATTCTTACAACTATGGATGGTGACGAGTTCACTCGTCCTGTGAATTCCGATGCAGTCAAGAAATACTTCGCTTAAAAAATAAAAGAACAGCTCGCTAAGTTGAAAACCCGAAAGGACGGCTTAGGCAAAATTGAGCGTCTCAGTGGGATGAAAACCCGAAAGGGCGGTCCAGGTAAAAATTAGAGACAAAAACAGAAATAATCATCCCAGTAGATTGAAAACCCGAGAGGGAAATCTAGGAAAAAGTTAGGGATTATGGCAAGTAACTACATTCGGCCAGTCTTGATCACTTGAAGCAGCATTGCCTGTCAACGATTCTCATTCGACCATTCTCAACGAAATATTTGAGAACAGTGGGATTCAAAGTTGTTAGGGAGAATAGTGGACAATGATCCATGGAGTTACGCCATTTGCGGATTTCCATTCTATCAAAAAAATTTGGGCCTTTTCCTTTTGTTTGCAATTCTTATTTTGTTTCTGTTTATAATTTTTCATTTATTTCTGATGATGATTTTTGAAACAAATGTGAATAATTGATTGAAAATTTGAAAATTATAAAAACATTTTCCTTTGATTTATGAACTCAAAAAGGAATGTTAACGGTTATTCCAAGAACGGTAAAACCGTGAAGCACAAAGATTAGTGTTTTCCTCCGCAGAGTTCGTTCTTATTCTCCCCAGTAGAGTCTGTTGATGATTCCTCGGCAGAGTTTGTTCCCGTGGATGTAACCAGGTTTCCTCCTTTAGTTGTTAACAAGATGGTGGATTTCCTCAAGATTTGTTATGGTATGAAATCCAATATGTCCCAGATGAAAAACATTTCGGGTTTTCCCCAGACGAGTTTTGTTTGACTTTTCCCCAACTAGGTCTTGATTTAGACTTTTTCCAGTTGAATGTGTTTCTTTCCTCCAGCCAGACTGAGATCAGGAAGTTGAGCAGTGGTTGCGATTCCATTTCTCCTTGATATTAATCCCCACACAGATATTTATCCTTGATGATCCCCAGTGGAGTTTATACTTTATTACTTTGGATGTTTCCCAAGCAGAGAGAAATGTTGTTGCCTTCTAAGAAGTGTTGATATAGCATTCACCTGTCAGGTTTTCTCTCACCTCGTGTTGGGTATTGATTTCAAATCTCCCATAGCTTGACTTTTTACTATGGTGTTAATTTCTTATTTTTCCCCGGTAAGTCCAAGATGTATTTTCTCAAAGTTGGCTAGTCTTCAAAGATTTTTCTTATACCTCCAACAGATCTGCCTTGCTTCCCAATGGAGTTTATGTAACTATTTACATGATTATAATCCCCAATGGATCCATTATTTCCCGCAACAGAACTCTTCATCCCATCGAATTATGTTTCCCCAACAGTTTCTTATCCCCAGGAAGAGTCAAGAAGATTTGGGAAGAGTCAAGAAGATTTGGGTTATTATGTTTCCCCAACAGTTTCTTTCATCCTCGAAGCAGAATTCATGCTGTTATTCCTTTGTGGATTATTGATGTTAAAATATTGATCTTTGGGTTTCTCCCTAAGCAATATCTTCCTCTCCCAACAATATTTGAGTCTTGTAATAGGATTTATTTTACTTTAATGGCTTTTGTTAATCTCTTGCAGGATTTCTTCAGCTAAATCCCTAGCAGATTTTCTAGAGATATCTTTATCTTGTTGAAATTAGCCGAGTATTCATTTGTGTTGTGATGTTTATTCATCCTCTGTTTATCTTTATGTCTGTTTTGTCAGCATATTCATACTCATACGTATTGCATGCACATTCATTTGTTGTGCATAGCATGTTGTTGTTGCATTATGCATTTTGCATTTTGTTGGTGCTTCCCCGTTCTCTGGTGCTGTTATCCCCGTAGAGTGTGTGTGGCCTCCCTCCAATAGAGTGTCGAACCGTAAGCATAAAATGCATATCCTTTCTAATTCCCCACTGAGTTCATACCTTGTGGAAGACGCTTATTTTAGCTTTCCTCCCTAGTTTATTATCTGGATGGAATTAACCCCCAGTTGAGATATTTCCTCACCGGGTAGAGTCTTGTTTGATAGTTTCTTCGCAGTTTGTTCATGGATTAAACTTTGGTTTATTAAGTTTATTACCTTCTCTTGAGCTGCCCAGTGACAGGTAGTCGAGTTTGTTTCGTCCTACTCAGTGACAGGTAGTTGACCCTTATATTTCCTTCTCCTACCCAGTGACAGGTAGTCAAGTTCGTTTCGTCCTACCCAGTGATAGGTAGTTGAACCTTATATTTCATTCTCCTACCCAGTGACAGGTAGTTGAGTTTGTTTTGTCCTACCTAGTGATAGGTAGTTGACCCATATATTTCCTTCTCCTACCCAGTGTGTAATACCCCAAATTTTGACCACTTAGATTTCCCATCATTGTGAAAATCATCATCACAATATGGATGAACCATCATGCTTCATCAGTCTCCCCAAAGATGGGTGAGCATCCAATATAATCAAGAATTAGGGTTTCAAGCCCTCTCAGAGCCTTAGACAAAGGATCAATCAAGGAATGACATGATCTCCAACTTGTCTAACCTCTTAAACATACACAAAGGATAAAAAAGGACTCCCACTTCAAGGATTAAGCACAAGGTTGCTCCCTTTTAGGTGGATCAAGTCTCAAGATCGCCAGTGTCACCAAATTAGGGTTTTGGTCGACCAGGGCCTCCAGATGGAAATTTTCATCTGGGCACAAGGCAATGATCCAAAACATGACCTAATATACTTCATGGAACCTCATGAACCCATGCATCAAGTCAATTTTGCCTCAGGGGATGCATTCATAAAAAATCAGGAATTAGGGTTTCTTGACCTAATTCACCCCTAAGTTGACTTTTGGGACAAACCATGAGCCAAGACCTCAAGACATGATTTGAGGGTCTCTAATATACCATATTGATCCATTTGGAACAATGGATTGATCCAAGAAGCTTGAGCAACAAGTCTCAATTTCATCTGCACCACAATTAGGGTTTTAAGGGAAAAGTCAACTGTAACTTTGACTTTTGACCAGGACATGCTCCCAAACCCTAATACATGATTGAATATACCCTATGACACCCATGGAACATGTCCATCAAGTTTGATTTAGGTCAAGGACATGATTTCCTGAAGAATTGCACAGTTTGGAATTCATCTGATAAAAAGTCAACTGTGCACAAAAGTCAACTTTGACTTTTTGAGATTTTTCACCAAAATGGATTTTTAACCCTAAAATGATGTTAATGTATGATTTGAATCATCATTCATCAAGAAAAATCAAGAAAAGTGAGATAACTTGTAAAAGGGGTAACCATAAAACTTAAAAATTTTTCTAAGTTAAAAATAAAGTGGCAAATGTACCAACTTTGGAGGACCATAACTCCTAAACCACAAGGCCATTTTTTCTCATCCAAAGATGGATTTGTAGCCCTCATTATCACCTACAAAAACTTCAACTACAAGTCATTCCAATTCATTAAGGATTTTGAGTTATGGAGTGATCAAAGTGGCTGAAAAGTGAAAATGTCACTTTTTCCAACACTTAGTGAAATTTTCACTAAGTCAGATTCTGCCTCACTTTTTGCCAAATGTAGGGGGATTTTTCACTTGGAATCAAAAGAGATCAAAACCAAACTTGTTCAAACAGTTGTTGTATCATGTAAGAGCTTTCCAAAATGGCCAAGAACATTGCCAAATTCAACCTACACCATGAGATACAACATTGGCAAGTTGCCTTGCTGAAATCTGTCAAAGCAAGGCAGAATTTGCAATTTGGCTCGATTTGCCAAAATCAACCAATTTCAATTGCTCCTATCCACTTAGACACCTCAGAGGATTGAATCTAAAGGGGACAATCACTGAGCCAAGCCTCTAAGGTCCAAGGAACAAGGAATATCATGTTGAACCTAGAATGGCCAAAATAGAGACAAGACTTCAAATTTGGAATGAGGCATTCAATGGAACCATCAAGGTGGCATGGACTGAGCCATTCTCATATGAAATTAGTCAAGACTTATCCAAGACCAAGGGGACCAAAGCTCTGTGCCCTAACCTCTAGTCAATGGTTAGAGGAGACTTGGATTTTCATTTGCCAACATTGGCCAAACCTACTTACCAGCTGCCATGCACTATTCCTTGCAAAACAAACTTGCTCTACTATAAATAGAGCTCAATTGTGGTCAGTTTGAGTACACCAAATCCATCTAACAGATGCTTTCCTCAAAATCTCTTCTTTCACTCCAATTTTGCCTTCTAAGGCAAGTCACTATCGGGTTTTGAGTTTGAGAGCAATTCCAATCAAACCAATCACTCACACACCTCACATACATCACATATGAGCTGATCAAACACTTAGATTACTTCTGAAACATCAATTTCATGAAATCACCAGCTGGTTGCTCATGGTTTTAACCAAAGTGCAGCTGAGGTACCACAAAATGATCCAGCCAATTTCAATCAAGTCCAACCATCCAAACACAATCCATAGGGTGTAGGGAAGCTGTTCAGATCATCACCACTCATCTGTAACACCTCCAAATCAAAAATCACTTTGAACTTGCTGTCACGACTTGGAGGTAAGCACATACTTGGTCATCTCTCAATCTATGCGTATTTCCTCGCACAATAATTTGGCCATATGTTCATAATCATGCATGGAATGTTTTCCCTCAATTAATTGCATTGTTTGAATCGTGTATCAAAAATCCTAGCCTTCATGCAGAAATTAGGGTTCTTGAGGTCTCTTCGTGATTTCTTGTTGTATGTTTAATTTAAATGAAATTAAAGTACATAGACATGATCGTGAGGTTGAGGCGAGCATAATGATATGTGGATTGCATGATATGATTACGTATTCATGGAGATTGGATAGAAAATGCAAATCTGAGAAACCAAGAACACGCGCGTGTTCTTCAGCTGTTCTTGGCGCCATTTTTAGAAATTCAAATATTTGAATTTTGTGATTTTGTTTAATTGATTCAAAAATTAACTTCTCTCTGAGTTTTAATGATTTTGAGTTGATTCTTTTTTTAATAATTCACAAAAATATTAAAATATTTTATTTTCACAAAAAATCCCAAAAATATTATTTATTTCATATACTTGATATTTTTGCAAAGAATTAATATTTTAATTGTTTTTGACATTTTAAATATTTTTTCTACATTGATTTTGCAACTTTTAATGCTTTCTAATTATTTTGTAGGTCAATACTTAATTTTTGAAGCATTAATCCAAGATCACAATTTGTTTTCCATGTGTTAAACAATTTTTTGATCATTTTAATTGAATTTTTATTCAATTAAATACACTTTGAAAACAAATTAGGGTTTTGGATTAATTCAACCCTCATAAATCATTTTCAAAACTTTTTGGGCCTCTTGAGAGAGTGTAAGACCCATCCCCCCTTGTACAAAAACTTTTTGGGCCGCACTCATTGTATAAGTCCCTCTGTACAAGTAAACGGCGCGATCGTCGCCCGTTTAAAAATAAAAATCATCTGGGCCTCTCCTTGAGCTATAAGACCCATTCAAAACACTTTGGGTCTCTATTAGAGTGTAAGACCCAATCCCCCTTTTAACCAAAACATTTTGGGCCTCACTTATTGTATAAGTCCCTCTGCGTTAAAAGAAAACCTCGGCACGATCGCCATTTTTAAACGAAAAATCATTTGGGCCTACCCTCGTGTTATAAGCCCCACTCTTTTTTCTTTAAACCTTTTTTGGGCCTCTTGAGAGAGTGTAAGACCCATCCCTTTGTACAGAAAACCTTTTTGGGCCCCAGTCACTTGTATAAGTCCCGCTGTACAAAGTCAAACAGTGCGCTCACTGATAAAACCCTGGGCCTCTCCTTGAGCTGTAAGCCCCAAATCTTTCTTTTTCAAAGCACTTTCTCCTTTGATTTTGAATATATTGTTGTTTTCAATCTTTCTTTGTTGAACAACTAACCAAACAGCATGGAAGCACTCCAACCGAGTAAGTGGTTATTGCTTTCATTTACTGCTTTCATATTATAAACTGTATTGTGGGGCTGCTCACTGTAAGTCTCCTTTCATAAACTCATATCTACTGTGTAATAATAGTATAGATATTTCGAGTTTCCCCGGCAACTACGTCTAGAACTAGGTGACGCCGTTTCATTTATTCGTAGAAATAGATGCCTAGATCCCCAATAGGAGCACCAGATACAGTCTTCTCTTCGGCTGTCCTCCTTAGGAATCGTCAAGAAGCTCTACTCCCCAAGATGAATGTATTCTCCGTGAATGGCATCTTTGAGTTTCTTCCAAATTCTCGAACTTTCCTGACTTGATCTATTCCTTGTGGATAGCTTGCCTTGAATGTCTCGGGGTTTGGGTACCCAATACGGTCATAACCTTGGACCTTAACTAAGGAACCCTCTTTAAAAGCTAAAAGTCGCTGGATAGTAAACCTCGCACGTTTACCAGTGGTTTTTATCTTTAAAAGAGTTATCTCTCCTAATGGAAAGGAGATGATAGACCCACGGGCTTCTTAAAAGCATCGGCCTCCTCTTGGGCATTATTCAAGGACTCTACGGCTTCTTAGAAGTATTCACAGCCTCCTCTTAGGCTTCGTATAATGATCTCTTCCTCCGAGAATGATAGCCTCCTCTTGGGCTTCGTACAAGGACCCGTCGACTTCTTAAAAGTTTCCAGCCTCCTCTTGGGCTTCGTACAAATTGTCCCGACGACCTCCTAGAGGTATAGGAACAAAACCTAGTCATCCTCATAGAACAGTCCTTTCATAGAGTCTACTACTGTTTCTCAAAGCATAGTACAAAAGAAAAAAACTCTAGACTTGGACAGTCTAACTTCCTTGAGTCTCAAAGACATTCTCAAGTGACCACCCTTCGTTAAATAGGAAGGAAACCCGCAGACTCGGACAGTCTCAATACCCTTTGGATTTCCCGTTTCCTCAAAGAGAAGGAAATATCCCTGATCCTCAAGTCAAATCCCTGAGTACAGTGTTGCTCATATAAGAACTGATTTTCTCTTTTAAAATCAGTATATTGGATCTGTCACTCAACTGAAACAAACCTTTAGCCTCCATCTCGGGCTTCGTACGAGATACAAAAACACTCTCTTGTTGAGTCAAACTTTTAGCCTCCATCTCGGGCTTTGTACGAGACACATAAGAGACTCCATCGTTGAGTCAATTCCCCTTTCGCCTCCATCTCGGGCTTTGTACGAGATACAAAAAGGTTCTTATTGAGCCAAACAAACAATAGCCTCCATCCCGGGCTTTATACGAGATACCAAAAGACTCCATCGTCGGGTCAAAATCTTTTAGCCTCTTTCTCGGGCTTTGTACGAGACACAAAATAGCCTCCTCTTAGGCTTTGTATAATGATTTTCCTAGCGGAAATTAGCCTCCTCTTAGGCTTTATATAAGAAAACCACTGGTTAATCCAATTAACCTTTTAGCATCAAAGTTGTGCCTCGTTCACAGTACACAAACATCAACAACTCCTTTCCTTTCATCTAATAGCTGTAAGCGGCAAGCCTCTGGATCATCTACATCCATGCCACTGTCCCTCTTTTAGCATGAGAAATTCCTAAGGAAAGATGGCATTGCTATATACTGAGTTAAAGTCTTCTTCTTCAGGTTAAAACCCTTTCTTCGGAAATTATGGCATTGCTCGGATCCGCGTATCCCAGTTAAAGTAATTCTCCTTCCCCCTCTTTAGAGATGACAAATTCTCTCTAAAGTCGAGGTCCTTTCGCTTCACGTCTTGGGCTTTGAACAAGACACCAAAACACCCATTTCCTCCCATAGAATATGAGGAACTACGAACGCTCTGATTTCCCTGTTTCGGTAAACGGGAATACGTAGGCATAAGATTGAAAGAAAAGATCTTAGCGAGCGCAATCAACAAAAAACCCAAATCCCATATCTCCATCAATTAAAAGCAGTAATTCAAAAGCATCTGTCCTAACATCCTAATCCTTGTTCCCCGCCAGAAACCTTCTGCCTAGGTAAAAAAAAGAAAGAAAACCGTATTGGAGAAAATACAAATAACCAGTACAAAGGCCCCCCCACATTGATAGCATCCGTAACCTAACAGACCGCTGTTTAAACTCAGTATGCAAGCAGGGTTAATTGGAGACATCTATTTCCCTTCCTTATTCAGCTCACAATAGGATAAAAAATGAATCGACCTGTAGTTTTAAGCTCAACCGCAGAGAGCGACCAGCGCTTAAGAACCGCGTCCAAAATCGCTCGCTACAGAAAAGTGGCGCCCACCGTGGGGCCATTTCCTTTCTTTCTACTTCTCTTGTGTGAAAAATTACACAAATGGCGACTCTGCTGGGGAGTCTCCTTTTCTGCCTTAGGGCATCATCCCCGTTTTCTACGAAAAATGGGAACTCTACCGAAGAGAAAGATTGACCTATGTTGGTCCATCTCTTAGGCTGGGAACCACAGATTGGGGCTTCCGTTGGGGAACCCATTTCTGTCAGGAACTTAAGAATCGTAGCTTTATAAGTCTAGGATGATTGGGACAAATATATATACTGCTTTTCCTAATTGCTATACGTGTTTATTTTTCTGCTACTGGGAATGCGGGTGATGCCGTATGTGGTGAGATTGAGTATACACTTAAGAAAAGCCAACCTTTTTCGTAGTGCGGAAGCTATCGGAAATAGCTGTTACGCGATACTACCCTCATTTGAGGCTGGTGATCTATTCTCGGTGAATGGCACTTACTCTAAGATTGCACACAACTCGCTGGCGATCCGCTTATTGTCTGCCTTCCTGGGAGGAGCTGATGATAATGAGTACAGGTACAAAAATCACCTTAGTATAAACCTTTGGGGATGGGTAAAGCCTTGACTTCATGACAACGACCCTTTGACCCCATGTTTTTTCTATGTTTTTGTGTGCTGCATTCATGCATTCATTTAATAAAATATTAAAACATTCAAAAAATTTCTCTTCTAGTCTCTCTGTTTTTCAAATTAAACTAAGACTGTGATTGCAAATATCAGAGAAAAGGATTACGCTAATGGACTTCGGTAGAAGGAGAACTCATAAGTATACCTTCAAGGTTCCAAAACTAGGGGATTTGAGAAGGTTAGCAAGGATGATCGCTAACCCTGAGGCTTTCAGAGCCAAGCACGGTGGTCTGCTACCATTGTTAAGAGTCCATGTGATTGAGGGAATCATGGATGTGCTCATTCAGTTCTACGATCCGGTTTATCACTGTTTCACATTCCAGGATTACCAGCTCGCACCAACGCTGGAGGAGTATTCTCATCTGGCTGATTTACATATCACTGATCGAGCTCCATTTTCTGGACTGGAAGAAATTCCAAAGAATCAGACTATTGCAATAGCAATTCATTTGGACGAGTCTGAGGTCAGGACTCACATGACCACTAAGGGTGGCATCCAAGGTTTTCCAGCCCAGTTCTTGACAAAGAAAGCTCTGTACTTCGCTAGTATAGGGAACGAGACTGCTTTTGAAAGCATCCTTGTCTTGCTCACCTACGGATTATTTTTGTTTCCCAACATCAATAACATCGTCGATATCAACGCTATTAAGGTTTTTCTCATTGGAAACCCTGTGCCGACTTTGCTCGCAGATGCGTATCATTCTGTACACTTGGGAAATTTGTACAGCGGAGGGGAGATCACATGCTGTGTACCTTTGCTCTATAAATGGTTTATCTCGCACTTGCCCAATCTGCTGCTTTTTGGGATTGCAAGAGTGTCTTACGTTGGTCGCAGAAGATCATGTCTCTCACCAATTCCGATATAGATTGGTGTAATAGGATTTATGAAGGAATCAGAATCATTGACCGTTGTGGAAACTTCCCCAGCGTACCCCTCATAGGAACTAAAGGAGGAATCAACTACCATCCGGTATTGGTTCGCCGTCAATTTGGATGCCCGATGAGACACATCCCACTGGATGTTCATCTGGAAGGTCTTTTCTTCAAAGAAGGAGAAAACGACAGAGCACTAAAGATGGAAATAGTGCAAGCTTGGAAACATGTTCATAAGAAAGGACGAGAGTCTCTGGGAAAACCGAACTGTGTCTCGGTGGAGCCTTATCTCCATTGGGTACAAACTAGAGCTCTCAAGTTAAAAATGCCTTATCCTCGTTACGGAATTCTTCCGCCGAGGGAATCTGTCATGTACTTCATGACGGAAACTGAAAAGCTTCAACTTACTCTCAACAAAGTTCAAAAGGAAATAAAGTCTTGGAAGAACAAGTACCGCACCCTCGACGTAGAGTGCATCAAAATACAGCAATTACTGAAAGAGAAAGATGCTCTGATTGAAATTTTGGAGCGGCATGCTGTAGAAAATCAAGATGACCAAAGGAATTTGCTCACTCCTTTCACTTGGCAAAGGAATGACAACCCGACAACGGCCCAAGCGCCCCGGTCAAAGAAAAGGAAGATACCAGAATCAGCACCCGGTTTCTCTTCAGAGAGGACTCGGGACCCATTAGTTTAGGTTTCTGTTTCTGCACTTTGTAATCTACTGTATTTCCATTTCTGTAATCCTTTGAATTTCAATAAAAAGGGTTTTCCCCACTGTTTGATATTTACAATCTAATTGTCGAAGTTTATTTTGATTAAACCAAAAAAACAACAATTAATATAATCATTGCATTCATCATTCTCACATCGCGTATTCTTATTCCCTACGAATCTCACATTTGTGTCTCGATTCTAGAGTCAAACTGTCTCATTCGTATAATACTCGGGCCAATCGTCAGAAAAAGATGGATGATCTTGAGGAAGAAAACAGAGAGTTGAAAGAAGAGATCGACGCTCTGAGAGAGGATATGAGAAAACTTCGTAACGACATGCAAGCCATGGCAGAAGCTCAGCTACAAAGAACTGTGATCTCAGAGATCACCTCAACGCCCATCATAGAAAAGTATGATCCTAGGTATCAGATGCCGAAAGATCGTCCTTGGGGCATGCCTGTTAACTATATCCCGGAAGGATATGTTCCGCCGATCACTGAAGATCAGGGAATCGCAACAGAAGCCGCTGGGCCTGAAGGTTACAAACTTCGGGAAAGCGAAGATGCTAGGGGCATACTGAAGATTCCTGAAGGTTACAAACTTCGGGAAACGCCAAGACTTGCTGCCGTAGTCACGGTACCACCCCCTGTGGTGCACACTGTCCCGGAAGGACAGATTCCACAGACACCTGCTGGTAAGAAGGAAACTATGTTTGACAGAATGGATGAGTTCCAGGAACAGTTCTTGGAAATGCAGAAAGAGCTGCAAGCCATTCGCGGTCAGGATCTATTTGGAAAGGACGCCGCAGACCTCTGCTTGGTCCCAAATGTGAAAGTCCCGCACAAGTTCCAAGTGCCCGACTTTGAAAAATACAAGGGTAACTCTTGCCCTCAGAGCCATCTGGTGATGTACGCTCGGCGGATGTCAGCTCAGACGGAGAATCAGGACCTGCTGATTCACTACTTCCAGGATAGTTTAACCGGTGCCGCACTCAAATGGTACATGGGTTTAAACCGTACTACGATCAGTACATTCAGAGATCTTGGTACTGCCTTCGTCCAACAATACAAATACAATTTGGACATGGCACCCGACAAAGATCAACTCAGATCGATGTCACAAAAGGACAAGGAAACCTTTAAGGAGTATGCTCAAAGGTGGCGTGAAATTGCCGCTCAAATTTGTCCACCTCTTGAGGAAAAAGAGATGACAAAGATCTTCTTAAAGACCTTAAGCTCATTTTACTATGACCGAATGGTTGCCAGTGCGCCCAGTGATTTCACCGAAATGGTCGGCATGGGCGTACGTCTTGAGGAAGCCGTCCGAGAAGGACGTTTGGTAAAAGACACTGGATCAACGAGCGGTACTAAAAAATACGGTAGTGCTCTCCCTAAGAAAAAAGAGCAAGATATTGGGAATATCTCTCTCGGAAAGCAAAGGCGACGTTATCAGCGAGTAGCAGCTGTTACTCCTGCTATCGGCCCCGCGCCTGTTCCTACGTATCAACCTCAGGTTGCGCAGAGCCAACCTGACCAACAAAGGACACAACAACCTCTTCAGCAGGCTCGTCCTCCATATAACAACAACCGTACAACACGGCCACCAGGATTTGATCCTATACCCGTAACGTACGCGGAGCTGTTTCCGTTACTGCTGGCTAAGGGGCACATTCAGACTAAGTCTCCCCTTTCCGTTCCGGAAAATCCGCCTTTTTGGTTTAAAGCGGATCAAACATGCCCTTATCATCAAGGAGGTTCAGGACATAACATTGAGACTTGTCTCAATTTCAAATCGGACGTACAAAAGCTTGTTAGGAGCGGGCTCTTATCTTTCAAAGATACGAATCCTAATGTTCTTACGAACCCGCTGCCTCAACACGAGAAAGCTGCAGTCAATCTGATTGAGAAAGAGACTAACGATGTCTATCAAATTCATGATGTACTCTTGTTGAAAACCAATCTGGTCAAGATGCATTGTAGACAGAGTGAATATGGCCAGGTGCCACCACACAACTATGACAGTTGTAGCGTCTGTTCGGAAAGTAACCAAGGGTGTTACCTTGTGAGAGCTGCTCTTCAGGGTCAGGTCGATCATGGAGAAATTCGTCCATATCCAGGTTCAGGACCCATCATTTGGTCGCCGAACTACCTTGCCGATCAAGTTGAGGATGTTGTCACAATCTCTAGTCATCATAGGACCAGGGATGTTTTTGCCATCATTCCTCTACTTGACGAATCTAAAGTTCCCAACCAGGAACGAATCGAGATTACTTATGATGGTCAGAAAAATCAGAAGGTTCCCATAGTCATCTATCTACCGGGGCCACTACCGTATGAATCAGCTAAGGCAATCCCTTACAAATACGGTGCAACAATAATCGAGAATGGAAAGGAAATTCCATTACCCTCCGTCGTGAATATTGCAGACATCAGTCGTGTAACACGGAGCGGTCGAATCTTCAACCGAGGGGTTGGAGAATCCAACAAAGAAAAGGAACTTCAGGCAGAAATTCCTGATCCACCAGTCGGTCAATCCAGTAATCCCGACTTTTCAAAAGACAAAGATGAGATGCTAAAGCTCATCCAAAGGAGTGAATATAACATTATTGATCAACTATTACAGACTCCTTCAAAGATCTCAGTATTATCACTGTTACTCAGTTCAGAAGCACACAGAGAGGCTCTACAGAAAGTCTTGGAGCAAGCCTTTGTGGAACAGGATGTAACAATCAGACAATTCGATAGCATTGTCTCTAACATCACTTCCTGCAATAATTTGGGATTTAGTGATGAGGAATTACCTGAAGAGGGTCGCCGTCATAACATGGCGCTCAATATCACAGTTAACTGCCAGGGCGATGCTTTAGCCAATGTACTGGTAGACACAGGGTCAGCCCTGAATGTTATGCCGAAGTCCACTTTGATGCAATTATCATTTAAGGGCCCTCCAATGAGAGTCAGCGAGGTCGTCGTCAAAACATTCGACGGATCCAGAAAAACGGTTATCGGCGAAGTTGATCTTCCCATAACTATTGGTCCTCACACTTTCCAAATCACTTTCCAGGTCATGGACATCCGGGCAACATACAAATGTTTATTAGGAAGACCTTGGATACATCAGGCTGGAGCGGTTACTTTAACCCTTCACCAAAAGCTAAAGTTCGTCAAGAACGATCAACTTGTCACGGTTTGTGGGGAACAAGCCTTGCTTGTGAGTAACCTATCATCATCTGCTTGTGTAGAACCCGAGGAGGTTATTGGAACTCAGTTCCAAGCACTATCGGTGAGCAAGAACGATCAATCCAAAGAAGGAACTTCAATTTCTTTATACAAAGATGCTATCAAAGCGGTCGAGAGTACCGATACAAAAGGATGGGGACAGCTTGTCATTCCCACTGACAATAAAATAAAGAAGGGTTTTGGTTTTTCTGCGACCTGTACTCAGACAGCCGCCAACGATGAAAGTCTTCATCCCCTTCAAAACTTCTTCCACAGTGGAGGTTTTCTTCACCCAGTGTCTCAGACAGTTCATGCTATCAATGAGGAAGATCCCTCTGACACAGATGAAGAATGGAAGTCCTACCTTAACAAGGACGGCTATATGTCTCAGGAAGAGGTGCCTATGCCTTTTTGCTTTCCTACAGAAAGTCCGAGATTTATACCAAGATCAGATGTCGAAATGATCTACGAGGATTGTGATCCGGAAGGATGCCGTGCTCCGCCAAATTCATTAGAGGAAGACACTCCGATGAAAGACAACTTTGATCACAATTACTATGGCCCGATGGATGGCCTGCCAATGTGGCAGCCTTACCCAGGAAACTTGGGGCAAGAAAGTCAGCCGAGTAATGAAACTCAGCTGAGCGTCAATGAACAGAATACCTGTGTCCCCACCATGTCATGGGATCAACACTCAGGTCATTCGGAAATTACTCAACATGACGATGAATTCGCAACGTGTGCAGGACTAGAATTCATCAACTATGCTTTTCCTGAGGTCAACGTCATCGAGAGGGATGACTTCTCCAGTTCCAAAGAAGTTTAGGACACTTTGGGACAACCAAGTGGAAAATATGACTTTATGGTCAAGTACACTGCTCCCGAAAGGTCTCGTATCAGGCTCGAAGATATCCAGTCAACTGGATGGGGAGATACAGCTGAGAGCTCCAATGCTATGCAAAATGCAACAGAGGAATCCTCCTACGACAATTCTGTCTGGGAAACAGATTCCAATAATCCTACTCCACCAGAAATCAACGTCATTTCTGAAGACAAATCAAGGAAGGTACCAGACTTTGTGATTCACCGAGGAGTTCGCCGCCAATGGGTTGCTGTCGAGGTTCCGAAGGTCGTTCATCAGTCAAAGTAATTGCCATCTTTAACCTTTCACCCTGCCCAGGTGAAACGGATGTTTTGATATGGCTCACTTTTTGTAAATTTCCCTCTTCGCTTTGCCCAAAGCGAGTGAGTTTTGTTTTATAGGGCTGTAGTTTCAAGATTCGATTTGTTCATTAATAAAATAACGTCGTTCTGTAATTTCCGCATTAATTGCTGTTTTCTCTTTTTGCTTTTTCAGAAAATGGTAATCCTAAAAAAATAATTCAAAAATAAAAACAAGCAGTAAAATAAATACACTGCACACACTTGCATTTTCTCTATCTCTTCTAAACACGAATCATCACGTCATGCAGATTGCTTGTTTTATACCCCGTTGAAACATACGATCCAATGCCTTCTCCCAACTTTGAGTTCCCGGTATTCGAGGCTGAAGAAGAAAATGACAACGAAATTCCAGAAGAGATCTCCCGACTACTCAGACAAGAGGAAAGGTCCATCGAACCTCACAAAGAGCCGTTGGAAACGGTAAACTTGGGTTCAGAAAAAGAGAGAAAAGAAATCAGGATCGGAGCACTGCTCAGTCCAACTACCAGAGAGGGTTTGATAAGGCTTCTCAAAGAATTCCCCGATGTGTTCGCTTGGTCCTATCAGGATATGCCAGGGTTGGATACCAGCATCGTGGAACATCACTTACCGCTAAGATCGGAATGTCCGCCAGTAAAGCAAAGGCTGAGACGCACTCACTCGGACATGGCCATCAAAATCAAAGAGGAGATACAGAAACAGGTCGACGCGGGTTTCCTCGCTACATCTGAATATCCTCAATGGTTAGCCAACATCGTACCCGTTCCCAAAAAGGACGGAAGGGTCAGAATGTGTGTTGATTACAGAGATCTGAACAAGGCAGGTCCAAAGGACGACTTTCCTTTACCACACATTGACATGTTGGTTGATAGCACAACAAAGTTCAAAGTATTCTCCTTTATGGATGGATTCTCGGGCTATAATCAGATCAAAATGGCGCCGAAAGACATGGAGAAAACTTCGTTCATTACCCCATGGGGTACCTTTTTTTACAAGGTAATGCCGTTCGGTTTGAAGAATGCCGGGGCAACCTATCAAAGGGCCATGACTACTCTGTTTCATGACATGATACACAAAGAAATCGAGGTATATGTCGATGATTTGATTGCAAAATCAAGAACAGAGGATGAGCACGTTGAACATCTGTCAAAATTGTTCGAACGTCTAAGAAAATTCAAGCTCCGCTTGAATCCCAACAAATGCACCTTCGGTGTCCGTTCGGGGAAACTACTAGGGTTCATCGTCAACCAGAAAGGAATTGAAGTTGATCCTGACATGGTCAAGGCCATTCAAGAAATGCCTTCTCCGAAAACTGAAAAACAAGTCAGAGGATTCCTGGGACATTTGAACTACATCTCCAGATTTATATTCCTTATGACCGCGACGTGTGCGCCGATTTTCAAATTACTCAAAAAGAACCAGGATTACGTTTGGTTAGAAGATTGCCAAACCGCCTTCGACAGTATCAAGGAATATCTGTTGAATCCTCCGATTCTATCACCTCCAGTGGAAGGAAGACCACTGATCATTTACCTCACAGTCTTATAGGACTCAATGGGATGTGTACTTGGCCAACAAGACGAAACTAAATGGAAAGAGTCTGCCATTTACTATCTAAGCAAGAAATTCACCAACTGCGAGACTCGGTACACAATGCTTGAGAAAACTTGTTGCGCTTTGGCTTGGGCAGCCAAACGTCTTCGCCAGTACATGATTCGTCATACTACTTGGTTGGTCTCCGAAATGGATCCAATCAAGTACGTTTTTGAAAAACCTGCTCTCACGGGAAGGATTTCCCGTTGGCAGATGTTACTATCAGAATATGACATAGAGTACCATGCTCAGAAAGCCGTTAAAGGAAGTATTTTAGCCGATCATTTGGCTCATCAACCGATTGACGATCAAGAATCAATCGGGTTTGACTTCCCAGACGAAGATGTCATGTATCTAAAGATGAAAGATTGCGATGAACCGCTACCCAGTGAAGGGCAAGAACTAGGTTCCCAGTGGGTACTTATCTTTGACGGAGCAGTCAATCATTATGGAAACAGAATTGGGGCAATCATTGTTACCCCTCAGGGTTCCCACATTCCTTTCACTGCTAGACTTACGTTCAAATGTACGAACAACGAGGCCGAATACGAAGCATGTATCATGGGTCTCGAAGAAGCGATTGATTTAAGGATCAAAAACTTGGACGTATACGGCGATTCAGCCCTGGTTATTAACCAGATAAAAGGAGATTGAAACACATACCAATCAGGATTAATTCCTTACAAAGACTATGCAAGAAGGTTGTTACCCTTCTTCAACAGAGTCGACTTTCATCACATCCCTCGTGATGAGAATCACATGGCTGATGCATTAGCCACTCTCTCTTCCATGATTAGTGTAGGTCAATGGAACGACCTACCTAAGATCGACATAACGCGCCTTGAACGGCCCGCTTACATCTTCGCGATTGAAGCAGTCATAGACGACAGACCTTGGTATCACGATATCAAATGCTTCCTTTAGAAACAAGAGTACCCATCTGGGGCACTCAGAAAAGACAGGAAAACCCTCAGAAGATTGGCTGGAAACTTCTTCCTGAGCGGTGACACTCTTTATAAGAGAAATTTTGACATGGTCTTGCTCCGATGTATCGACAGACCAGAAGCAGACATGCTCATGAAAGAAATTCATGAAGGATCCTTTGGCACTCATGCCAACGGACACACAATGGCGAGAAAAATTCTCAGGGCCGGGTACTATTGGTTGACAATGGAATCCGACTGCTACAAGTACATGAGGAGGTGTCACAAGTGTCAGATATACTCCGACAAAATTCATGTACCGCCATCACATCTCAAAGTTCTTTCTTCCCCGTGGCCATTTTCCATATGGGGAATCGATATGATTGGTATGATTGAGCCCAAGGCTTCAAACGGACATCGGTTCATCCTAGTAGCCATTGACTACTTCACCAAGTGGGTCGAAGCAGCGTCGTATGCTAATGTAACCCGACAAGTGGTGGTTCGATTTATCAAAAACAATATCATCTGCCGTTATGGTGTTCCAAGCGAGATCATTACTGATAATGGATCTAACTTGAACAATAAGATGATGAAAGAGTTGTGTGCAGAGTTCAAGATCGAACACCATAACTCATCTCCCTACCGACCCAAGATGAACGAAGCGGTAGAAGCGGCTAACAAGAACATCAAGAGGATTGTTCAGAAGATGGTTGTAACCTATAAAGATTGGCACGAAATGCTACCCTTTGCTCTTCATGGTTATCGAACATCTGTCCGTACTTCAACAGGGGCAACCCCTTTCTCTCTAGTATATGGCATAGAGGCAGTTCTCCCCATAGAAGTAGAGATCCCATCAATCCGGGTATTGATGGAAGCTAAGCTCACCGAGGCTGAATGGTGTCAAATTCGACACGACGAATTGAATTTGATCGAGGAAAAATGAATCACGGCACTATGCCACGGTCAGTTGTATCAACAGAGAATGAAGAGGGCGTTCGACAAAAAGGTCCGACCTCGTGTTTTCAGAAAAGGAGACCTCGTGCTCAAGAAGATACAATCATTTCTCACTGATTCTCGGGGCAAATGGACCCCAAATTATGATGGCCCCTATGTGGTCACGAAAGCTTTCTCAGGCGGCGCCTTGAGACTTGCAACCATGGACGGAGAGGAATTTGCCTACCCCACGAATGTTGATGTAGTCAAGAAATACTTCGCCTAAAAAAAAACGTCTCGGTGGATGGAAAACCCGAAAGGGCGGTCCAGGCAAAAGTTAGAGACATGAAAAGAATCATCCCGATGGATTGGAAATCTCATAGTACAATCCAGGAAAAAGTTAGGGATAATGGCAAGTAACTACGTTCAACAGAGGCAAGTCCCTCAGCAGCAGTTACAACATCATCTATCGGAGGAAATCTCCAGTCAAAGGTCATCTTCGACGGAAGCTCAGGATGTCCCGAACTCAAAGTTGGTATAAGGATAGTGGTCGTTATGTTTCAACGTAGCCCTTTTCCCTTTAAATTACCATTTTCTAACTTTGTAAATACTCTTTGGAATCACGCGTTTGGCTGATCTCCATCTTATCAATAAAATTTGAGCCCTTGTGCTTTTGTTTGTAATTCTTTACTTGTTTTATCTTTACAGAACGACGTTGTTTAAACTTAATCAGCGATTCTTGAAATAAAACAAAAATGAATTTACTTGTTAAACTTTTTCTGCTTTTAAATTAAAGATGTCATTTCTTTTGACTGTTGAACATCAGAAGAACATCGATCGCTTTTCCCGAAGTAAGCGAACTTCAAAGTGCAGAATCAAAGTACTCCTTCTAACCCATTACGCCTGAATAAAGGGATCAACTGTGTCAGAGACCTTGTTTCGTCTGACACACTTCGGCCGAGTTCTCATCTCCTAAGCCCGATCAACATAGCTCCCAACGGGACTATCTCTCCTAAGCAAGGTGGAATTGCTATTTTGAATCAACGGTACTTCTTCGCCCCGCGATGGCCGAGTATCCAATTGTGTTCATCCATTAGTCTGTATGTCACGTCTGTTTTGTCAGCATATACATACATACATACATCATGCATTCTTTATTTGCATTCACATTTCATATTGCATCACTATCACTCTAGTCGGTCATGTCCCCTAGTGGTAGAAGTCCTCTCAATCGAGTTGTCAGTTCTTGCCTCGTCAGGAAATACTGTGTCTGAACAACCTCGCTTCCAGTTTAATTCTGGAAAGAAGTTGGTCCTTGACCACTTTGATAACTTGAACCTCTGAAAAGCCAGAGAAAACTTCCAATAAGCATCACTCTTCGCCATTGAAGATGATATCCTTGCTTTCCCGGATTAAGGAAAATCCACAGAGAAAGCCTCGTGATCAGAGATTCGGCAGCACGCTAGTTTTGGTCCGAAAAACCACTGATGAGAAGGTCATTGGCACCTCAAAATTGGATCCCATCATATGGCATTTCTCCGGGAAGATCCCGAGAAAAGTATGATGTAACCCCAAATGAAAACAGTCTCTCAAGAGACTCGCTTTCCCTAGTAGAATCGACAAATGGCGTCTCCAACAGAGAAGTTTGTGCAACTCTACAACTCAGACGTTGGGTTCCCCAGCAAGTCTGACATCAAAACTTTTTCCACTCAAATGGCATCTCCCCAGGAAAATTCGGCGAGAAGTTTGAAGGAAAGCCGCTACGAATAGCGTCCCTTGTCAGTAAAGTTTATTGACCAAAAGAAACCGAGACCAGATCCTTGGTAGGAAACCAGGATCGATGGGAAGTTTAAATCAGAAACTAAGACCAGTTCCTTGGTAGGAAACCAGGATCGAGGGGAAGTTTAAATCAGAAACCAAGACCAGTTCCTTGGTAGGAAACCAGGATGGAGGGGGAGTTTAAATCAGAAACTGAGACCAGTTCCTTGGCTGAAGACCAGGATCGAGGGGAAGTTTACCTTTTCTAAGCATCATTGCTTAGCTAAAGAAGATGAATGCGTAAACTACTATTCATAGACACCATCAAAATTTCGGATATTCCGATATTTAATCCTCTTGCACCCCGAATGCCCGAATCCCTTCGTCATTCACACCTTCGGGTCCAAGAAGATTAAATAGGGGCATCTGTAATACCCCAAATTTTGACCACTTAGATTTCCCATCATTGTGAAAATCATCATCACAATATGGATGAACCATCATGCTTCATCAGTCTCCCCAAAGATGGGTGAGCATCCAATACAATCAAGAATTAGGGTTTCAAGCCCTCTCAGAGCCTTAGACAAAGGATCAATCAAGGAATGACATGATCTTCAACTTGTCTAACCTCTTAAACATACACAAAGGATCAAAAAGGACTCCCACTTCAAGGATTAAGCACAAGGTTGCTCCCTTTTAGGTGGATCAAGTCTCAAGATCGCCAGTGTCACCAAATTAGGGTTTTGGTCGACCAGGGCCTCCAGATGGAAATTTTCATCGGGCACAAGGCAATGATCCAAAACATGACCTAATATACTTCATGGAACCTCATGAACCCATGCATCAAGTCAATTTTGCCTCAGGGGATGCATTCATCAAAAATCAGGAATTAGGGTTTCTTGACCTAATTCACCCCTAAGTTGACTTTTGGGACAAACCATGAGCCAAGACCTCAAGACATGATTTGAGGGTCTCTAATATACCATATTGATCCATTTGGAACAATGGATTGATCCAAGAAGCTTGAGCAACAAGTCTCAATTTCATCTGCACCACAATTAGGGTTTTAAGGGAAAAGTCAACTGTAACTTTGACTTTTGACCAGGACATGCTCCCAAACCCTAATACATGATTGAATATACCCTATGACACCCATGGAACATGTCCATCAAGTTTTATTTAGGTCAAGGACATGATTTCCTGAAGAATTGCACAGTTTGGAATTCATCTGATAAAAAGTCAACTGTGCACAAAGTCAACTTTGACTTTTTGAGATTTTTCACCAAAATGGATTTTTAACCCTAAAATGATGTTAATGTATGATTTGAATCATCATTCATCAAGAAAAATCAAGAAAAGTGAGATAACTTGTAAAAGGGGTAACCATAAAACTTAGAAATTTTTCTAAGTTAAAAATAAAGTGGCAAAGGTACCAACTTTGGAGGACCATAACTCCTAAACCACAAGGCCATTTTTTCTCATCCAAAGATGGATTTGTAGCCCTCATTATCACCTACAAAAACTTCAACTACAAGTCATTCCAATTCATTAAGGATTTTGAGTTATGGAGTGATCAAAGTGGCTGAAAAGTGAAAATGTCACTTTTTCCAACACTTAGTGAAATTTTCACTAAGTCAGATTCTGCCTCACTTTTTGCCAAATGTAGGGGGATTTTTCACTTGGAATCAAAAGAGATCAAAACCAAACTTGTTCAAACAGTTGTTGTATCATGTAAGAGCTTTCCAAAATGGCCAAGAACATTGCCAAATTCAACCTACACCATGAGATACAACATTGGCAAGTTGCCTTGCTGAAATCTGTCAAAGCAAGGCAGAATTTGCAATTTGGCTCGATTTGCCAAAATCAGCCAATTTCAATTGCTCCTATCCACTTAGACACCTCAGAGGATTGAATCTAAAGGGGACAATCACTGAGCCAAGCCTCCAAGGTCCAAGGAACAAGGAATAACATGTTGAACCTAGAATGGCCAAAATAGGGACAAGACTTCAAATTTGGAATGAGGCATTCAATGGAACCATCAAGGTGGCATGGACTGAGCCATTCTCATCTGAAATCAGTCAAGACTTATCCAAGACCAAGGGGACCAAAGCTCTGTGCCCTAACCTCTATTCAATGGCTAGAGGAGACTTGGATTTTCATTTGCCAACATTGGCCAAACCTACTTACCAGCTGCCATGCACTATTCCTTGCAAAACAAACTTGCTCTACTATAAATAGAGCTCAATTGTGGTCAGTTTGAGTACACCAAAGCCATCTAACAGATGCTTTCCTCAAAATCTCTTCTTTCACTCCAATTTTACCGTCTAAGGCAAGTCACTATCGGGTTTTGAGTTTGAGAGCAATTCCAATCAAACCAATCACTCACACACCTCACATACATCACATATGAGCCGATCAAACACTTAGATTACTTCTGAAACATCAATTTCATGAAATCACCAGCTGGTTGCTCAAGGTTTTAACCAAAGTGCAGCTGAGGTACCACAAAATGATCCAGCCAATTTCAATCAAGTCCAACCATCCAAACACAATCCATAGGGTGTAGGGAAGATGTTCAGATCATCACCACTCATCTGTAACACCTCCAAATAAAAAATCACTTTGAACTTGCTGTCACGACTTGGAGGTAAGCACATACTTGGTCATCTCTCAATCTATGCATATTTCCTCGCACAATAATTTGGCCATATGTTCATAATCATGCATGGAATGTTTTCCCTCAATTAATTGCATTGTTTGAATCGTGTATCAAAAATCCTAGCCTTCATGCAGAAATTAGGGTTCTTGAGGTCTCTTCGTGATTTCTTGTTGTATGTTTAATTTAAATGAAATTAAAGTACATAGACATGATCGTGAGGTTGAGGCGAGCATAATGATATGTGGATTGCATGATATGATTACGTATTCATGGAGATTGGATAGAAAATGCAAATCTGAGAAACCAAGAACACGCGCGTGTTCTTCAGCTGTTCTTGGCGCCATTTTTAGAAATTCAAATATTTGAATTTTGTGATTTTGTTTAATTGATTCAAAAATTAATTTCTCTCTGAGTTTTAATGATTTTGAGTTGATTCTTTTTTTAATAATTCACAAAAATGTTAAAATATTTTATTTTCACAAAAAATCCCAAAAATATTATTTATTTCATATAATTGATATTTTTGCAAAGAATTAATATTTTAATTGTTTTTGACATTTTAAATATTTTTTCTACATTGATTTTGCAACTTTTAATGCTTTCTAATTATTTTGTAGGTCAATACTTAATTTTTGAAGCATTAATCCAAGATCACAATTTGTTTTCCATGTGTTAAACAATTTTTTGATCATTTTAATTGAATTTTTATTCAATTAAATACACTTTGAAAACAAATTAGGGTTTTGGATTAATTCAACCCTCATAAATCATTTTCAAAACTTTTTGGGCCTCTTGAGAGAGTGTAAGACCCATCCCCCATTGTACAAAAACTTTTTGGGCCTCACTCATTGTATAAGTCCCTCTGTACAAGTAAACGGCGCGATCGTCGCCCGTTTAAAAATAAAAATCATATGGGCCTCTCCTTGAGCTATAAGACCCATTCAAAACACTTTGGGCCTCTATTAGAGTGTAAGACCCAATCCCCCTTTTAACCAAAACATTTTGGGCCTCACTTATTGTATAAGTCCCTCTGCGTTAAAAGAAAACCTCGGCACGATCGCCATTTTTAAACGAAAAATCATTTGGGCCTACCCTCGTGTTATACGCCCCACTCTTTTTTCTTTAAACCTTTTTTGGGCCTCTTGAGAGAGTGTAAGACCCATCCCTTTGTACAGAAAACCTTTTTGGGCCCCAGTCACTTGTATAAGTCCCGCTGTACAAAGTCAAACAGTGCGCTCACTGATAAAACCCTGGGACTCTCCTTGAGCTGTAAGCCCCAAATCTTTCTTTTTCAAAGCACTTTCTCCTTTGATTTTGAATATACTGTTGTTTTCAATCTTTCTTTGTTGAATAACTAACCAAACAGCATGGAAGCACTCCAACCGAGTAAGTGGTTATTGCTTTCATTTACTGCTTTCATATTATAAACTGTATTGTGGGGCTGCTCACTGTAAGTCTCCTTTCATAAACTCATATCTATTGTGTAATAATAGTATAGATATTTCGAGTTTCCCCGGCAACTACGTCTAGAACTAGGTGACGCCGTTTCATTTATTCGTAGAAATAGATGCCTAGATCCCCAATAGGAGCACCAGATACAGTCTTCTCTTCGGCTGTCCTCCTTAGGAATCGTCAAGAAGCTCTATTCCCCAAGATGAATGTATTCTCCGTGAATGGCATCTTTGAGTTTCTTCCAAATTCTCGAACTTTCCTGACTTGATCTATTCCTTGTGGATAGCTTGCCTTGAATGTCTCGGGGTTTGGGTACCCACTACGGTCATAACCTTGGACCTTAACTAAGGAACCCTCTTTAAAAGCTAAAAGTCGCTGGATAGTAAACCTCGCACGTTTACCAGTGGTTTTTATCTTTAAAAGAGTTATCTCTCCTAATGGAAAGGAGATGATAGACCCACGGGCTTCTTAAAAGCATCGGCCTCCTCTTGGGCATTATTCAAGGACTCTACGGCTTCTTAGAAGTATTCACAGCCTCCTCTTAGGCTTCGTATAATGATCTCTTCCTCCGGGAATGATAGCCTCCTCTTGGGCTTCGTACAAGGACCCGTCGGCTTCTTAAAAGTTTCCAGCCTCCTCTTGGGCTTCGTACAAATTGTCCCGACGACCTCCTAGAGGTATAGGAACAAAACCTAGTCATCCTCATAGAGCAGTCCTTTCATAGAGTCTACTACTGTTTCTCAAAGCATAGTACAAAAGAAAAAAACTCTAGACTTGGACAGTCTAACTTCCTTGAGTCTCAAAGACATTCTCAAGTGACCCCCCTTCGTTAAATAGGAAGGAAACCTGCAGACTCGGACAGTCTCAATACCCTTTGGATTTCCCGTTTCCTCAAAGAGAAGGAAATATCCCTGATCCTCAAGTCAAATCCCTGAGTACAGTGTTGCTCATATAAGAACTGATTTTCTCTTTTAAAATCGGTATATTGGATCTGTCACTCAACTGAAACAAACCTTTAGCCTCCATCTCGGGCTTCGTACGAGATACAAAAACACTCTCTTGTTGAGTATCAAAGACTCTCTTGTTGAGTCAAACTTTTAGCCTCCATCTCGGGCTTTGTACGAGACACATAAGAGACTCCCTCGTTGAGTCAATTCCCCTTTCGCCTCCATCTCGGGCTTTGTACGAGATACAAAAAGGTTCTTATTGAGCCAAACAAACAATAGCCTCCATCCCGAGCTTTATACGAGATACCAAAAGACTCCATCGTCGGGTCAAAATCTTTTAGCCTCTCTCTCAGGCTTTGTACGAGACACAAAATAGCCTCCTCTTAGGCTTTGTATAATGATTTTCCTAGCGGAAATTAGCCTCCTCTTAGGCTTTATATAAGAATACCACTGGTTAATCCAATTAACCTTTTAGCATCAAAGCTGTGCCTCGTTCACAGTACACAAACATCAACAACTCCTTTCCTTTCATCTAATCGCTGTAAGCGGCAAACCTCTGGATCATCTACATCCATGCCACTGTCCCTCTTTTAGCATGAGAAATTCCTAAGGAAAGATGGCATTGCTCTATACTGAGTTAAAGTCTTCTCCTTCAGGTTAAAACCCTTTCTTCGAAAATTATGGCATTGCTCGGATCCGCGTATCCCAGTTAAAGTAATTCTCCTTCCCCCTCTTTAGAGATGACAAATTCTCTCTAAAGTCGAGGTCCTTTCGCTTCACGTCTTGGGCTTTGAACAAGACCCCAAAACACCCATTTCCTCCCATAGAATAGGAGGAACTACGAACGCTCTGATTTCCCTGTTTCGGTAAACGGGAATACGTAGGCCTAAGATCGAAAGAAAAGATCTTAGCGAGCGCAATCAACAAAAAACCCAAATCCCATATCTCCATCAATTAAAAGCAGTAATTCAAAAGCATCAGTCCTAACATCCTAATCCTTGTTCCCCGCCAGAAACCTTCTGCCTAGGTAAAAAAAAGAAAGAAAACCGTATTGGCGAAAATACAAATAACCAGTACAAAGGCCCCCCCACATTGATAGCATCCGTAACCTAACAGACCGCTGTTTAAACTCAGTATGCAAGCAGGGTTAATTGGAGACATCTATTTCCCTTCCTTATTCAGCTCACAATAGGATAAAAAATGAATCGATCTGTAGTTTTAAGCTCAACCGCAGAGAGCGACCAGCGCTTAAGAACCGCGTCCAAAATCGCTCGCTACACAGTGACAGGTAGTCGAGTTTGTTTTATCCTACCTAATGACACGTATTTGACCCTTATATTTCCTTCTCCTACCCAGTGACACGTAGTCAAGTTTGTTTCGTCCAACCTAGTGATGGGTAGTTGACCCTTATATTTCCTTCTTCTACCTAGTGACAGGTAGTCGAGTTTGTTTCGTCCTACTCAGTGACAGGTGTCGCGGTGAGAATCAGATACCAAGCTATTGGATTAACTTGAATCGCAAATCTTTGAATTCACCACCGGTCTTTATTTTATCCAAAGGAAAGGGTTAAAGAACGAAAAAACCTAAGAGATCTAAGGTTCGGGGGTTGGTTACGTCTAGGAAAGGTATTAGCATCCTAAACGTCCGTAGTATTCTACGGGAACCTCTTGTTATTATTTATGTTATTTATCGCTTGAAATAAGGAGAAGAAGTTATTTAAAAATTAAAATTAATAGGTAATATCTAAAAAAGAAAATTTAGAACTGAGAACTAAATAAGCAGTATTTTTGAAATTTTTAGCATTAAGAAAAAATTAATTTAAAATAATTAATTGAATTAAAGTCAGATATTTAATAAAATTAATCCTTTAATGAATTAATTAGTATTAAATAAAAGAATTTAATAAAATTAATCAAAAGTTACTTAATAATTATTTTTTGAGTTTTTTTTTATTTAATAAAATATAAAATTAAAAGAAATTAAATTAAACATAAAAAATTAGTATAGAAAAGGAATGGGCTTAAGAGAAATAACAAATAAGTGGGGTGCATTTAGAAAAAATGGGATCCAGGCCCATAACATGGGAGCCCAGCGCAGGGGAATTGTTCACCAACAGAAAGCTATTGCACAATGTTCAGAAACAGCAAATCGCCTCTCTCTCACTCTCATAAATCCATCCCCATTTCCCTGTTCATCTTCTTCTTTTCGCTCAACCCTTTCCGCCATTCTCTCTCGCGGATCGTCTCTCTATCTCACTTTTGCAAATTCTCGCTACTTCCTCTCTCGCTATTCATCTCTCTCCATTCGTAGGTTCTCGTGCGGATTCATTCAACTTATTTCCGGTGGCACAAACAACACAGTGGAAAAGGAAATCAAACAATCTATCGACAACAAGTAGCAATCGATTACCACATATGCAAAAAAAATAAGGGCGGAGTTAAACAGAGTTGCCTGTCGGAGTTCGTCCGACGCGACTTCGACGGTGATACCGACACGAGCTAGATACACGTACCTTTCCTCCTCTTTGTGTGTGTATGTGATCGCTGCAATTTGTTCTCACTTCTTGAAGCCGTGTGGGTGTTTTTGAATTGCTGCTTCAGGTTCTTCTGGGAATGCTTGGTGTGAAGCTATGAATTTGACATCGTCGTCGATAATTTGGGGATGCGTGGTGCTATAGGGTTGTCACTTGTGAACTTCTGAAGTGTGACGCTTGCAATTGGAGTCCTCGTCATTGGTCTATGCGTCGCGATAACGTCGACGACTGTAATGGTGAGTTATCGTTCAGGTACGTGCCTTGCTGATGTGTTTGTTTCTGAGTATGAAAGTGTATGAGTTTTTCTGGTGTGAAACTGTAAAATTTCTGACTTGTGGTGTTTGGTATGGACTGATGTGAAGGTGTTTCTTTTTTTTTGAATGTTTCTACCGCCCCCTTTTTCTACTGATACGTGTGTCCTTTTATATGCATAAGGGATATTAATTTTTGATTTTGAAATTGAATGTGAGATGGCTGCTTATTCTTGTGTGATACTATGATGAATTCCTTTCCGTTTTCTTTGCGACACGTTTACCGATTATTTTGGAAATTCTTTGAATATGTTTAGGACATGCCTGGAATCTGATGAATACATTTCCATTACTGTCTCGACATGTTTGTAACTTGTTTTCTGGTCCTTTCTCTTTTCATTACAGCATGTTTGATTGTTTTTGGAAAGAACTTGAATGGTTCATCCTATTTGTGCAGGATTGTGTTGTGAGAAGTGATGCCTGCCCTTTAATTCCATTCAGATCGAGACCGGCTCCATTATGCAGTAGATGATGTCATCCAACTTTTCATTGACTAGATCTTTGTGGGGTTTCATCACTAGCACAATTCAAGGTCCCTGCAAATCAAAGACTCTCCTCAATCATAGAATCCAAATAACAACATTTAATCCATGGATGTGTATGTATGATTTATCCACACGAGAACATGCTTGCTATGGTTAAAGCAGTTATCGTTCCAAAATCAGCCGCATACCACAACAAATTTCGGCCAAATATATGACCCTCTACAATGATTAGAAGAATTGCAGCAAAGCCACCAGCTGAGATAAATTTTGCAATGTACTCCGCTGTTATTAATACGATGCCGGAAGAGATGGTTCATCTCATTGAATCCTCCCAAGACCCGTCTTGACACATGCTGCACTTGGGTGTTTGTAAATTTGTTCAGCAGGCCGCAGAAAGAGATATACCAGCATAACAATAAAGAAGGTAGTATTGCAAACCCAACTAAGAGAAACCTTTTCTTTGACGTCCTTAGATTTGACACAAAGTCCCTTCTGACACAAAAGTTGCTATCAAACATGCTTTGCAGGATGCACCAGTTCAAAGTCCACTCAAGTGTCTTGGTTAGTACTAGGCGATATTGTGTGAGGATTGAACTACACAACCTTGAATATTGTAAAGTTTTTCTCTTTTTGTAATGTAATGATATCAACCTTGATAGACTTGTAACCTTGGCAGTCGTAATTAAAAATTCTCACACTGGATTGCCTTGTTTCTTTTTCAAAAGTTGAATTTACCATTGCAACTAGCCATGTCTTGTATAACTCTTATTCTTCCAATTTGAACTACGCATAGGGCAACTCAACTAAGAAAACAAGTCCTTTCATAGCGTGATACATTTTTTAAAGAAACAAGAATAAGAATTCCAATCACACTACAATTAATAAACATCCAACTTGTGAAAGAATTTGAATCTTGGAATGCCATCTTGAATTTGAAATGAACTTTTTTTTTGTGAAAACATGTGGAGACTTTAAAAACATTGATGAAACTAAATCCTCTTGGATGAATATTTCCTTGTACTTGTGACTTGAATACTTGAATATTATGATGGCTTGAGTTCACTTGAATATGAGGATCTTGGATTGAGCTTAAATTACAAGAAAAATGATCATGAATTTTGTCTCTTGAATTTCTTGTCAAAATTTCATTCAAAATCTTATCCAAAATTCACCACTTTAAAGCACACGGCTCATTACCAATAAGAGAATCCAAATTCTTTTACTTACGACCACAGAGGAAACCAAATAATGATCCAACCTTATGGACAAGAACAAAGCCTTTCATGAACCACTCCCTGAGAAATCTGTTGAGAATGAGGAGACCGCTTGGAATGCAACTCACCACAAAACCCTGATCTTGAGATATCCCTTTTTGAGAAATCATGAGGCACACGACTAGTAGAAAACCTTGGGATCTCTTTGGATCAGAACCCACTTGCCACATCTTGAAACATTTGACTGTGAGAACAAATACCATCCACACTTGAGATCATTGCACCTGCACAAATTAGTTAGTGATAATAAACACGCACACAAGACCCTATGACCTAAAGATGTTATGCAAGATGGAGCACAAAGATAGTGTGACCTAAAGATGTTTTGCATGACGACGCACAGAGATGGCGGAATCTTATGGTAAAAAATTAGGGTATGACAACAGGTAGTGGACCTTGCCTTTATTCCCCTACCTAGTGACAGGTAGTCAATTTTGGTTCACCCTACCCAGTGACAGGTAGTCAGTTTTGTTTCACCCTACCCAGTGACAGGTAGTAGGTAACATTTGTCTCTCCTTGTTGGTAAGTTACCTTTATTTTTCTACCCAGTGACCGGTAGTCGGTAATCTTTCCTTTTGGCTTATCGCCTTTATTTTTTCCCAGTAACCGGCAGTTGATATATCTTCTCCAGTTGAGTTGGATTCCTTTCCCTTATTGGAATGGAATATCCCTCTTTTGTTTTCTTATGTTGGTAATTTTTCCTTAGTGGAATCTTACTCCTTTGTTTTCCCCTGTGGAGTTTCTTCTCTTTTCTTTTGATTTCCAGCGGTTGTATGTCTCCTATGGTATATTTTTCCCACAGAGGTCTTGTGTTTGCATACCATAAGCATTAGCATAATCATATCATCCTGTGGTCACTTAGGGCCAAATATTGGGTTTATTTCTATATCTAAGTCTCTTATATCTTGTCGAGAAAAAGATGTCGATCTTCATATCTCCGGGTTGAAGAAACTTAAACAGGGGAAGCTGTAATACCCTAATTTTTACCCCTAAGACCCCTCATGTTCATTTGCATCATTGCACCCAAACAAGATCACATATTAGTTCCCCTCTTTCCTCTCATCCTTTGAGGCTTTGCTTTTGAGATCACCAAGCACCCATCTTGCATGTAGGTATTTTTATTATGTTTACCAACCTTTGTTTATATCCAAGATATGTTTGTCTTCCTTCACCTTGTTTTGCTAGGAGGAGGTTTGAATCAAGTAAAAGTGATTGAGGTCCTTTCAATTGGAATTTTAATCTAAACAAAGTCAAAGAGTGCTCAAAATTGATTCTCAAGGCTCATGCATTAGGGGATTGACCTATAATCTTAGGTCATACCATCTTCAAGTGTCATTCAATTTCAATTGATCAAAAGTTTCCCAAGGATTTGGTTACTTATTGTTCAAGAGATTTCATGGTTCATGTGCTTATTTCCATGCCTTCCTTAACAAGTAACCTCAAATGTGGCCATGATCAATCAAATTTAAAGCAAGAGATCATCATGTAAAGTTCATATGTGATTCATCATGCCTTAGAATGCAAGAAACGATTAAGTATGCAAGTGGATTCAAAGTTGGATTGACCAAAAAGTCAACATTTCAAGTTTATGGTAAAAAAGACATAACTTCTTCATTATTCAAAATTTTTTAGTGATCCTTTGGGCATATGACTCTCCTTGACACCCTCAACAACTTCTCTATACAAGTCAAGATCTAATTATGTGTGGAAGATCATCAAAGATTTGAAAACATTATAGGTCGTTTTGGACTTAGAATTTTTTTGACCTAATTTCAAGTGATTTTTCTCCAGCATTCAAGAATCACAACTTCATCAATTTTTATCATTTGAAGCCCATTATTTTCGCAAAATACTCTTTATTGTGCCCTCTATAAGTATGCTTCAATGATCAAGACCAAATTATGCTTGGAAGGTCATGGAATTCATGATACATTATAGGTCATTTTCTGCCTTGTGGACTTAGAATTTTCTAAGTGTTGTGATCAGTGTGTTTTTTCCAAGTTCAACATGGCATAAATTTTGATTCAAACATCCAAATCATTACTTTTTTTAGCACATTGTGAAGTTTGTGATGAAATCTACAAGTTGCAAAAAGAATGAACACAAAAAGCCTCGTGTAAAAGATGCCCCATAGCCTTGAACATGGTCACTTGAAGTTGATTTTCACCCATGATCAGAATTTGTGATTCATGCTAATCTCAATTAGAAGAAAAATTAAGCTCCAAATTCGTGCCTAATCGAGTCTAACATGTGTTTAGAAGTGGCTTAGCATCCAAAACGCAGGTTTAAGGTGAGTTTTGAGCAAGTGAAGTCACAAATTTCACATGATCACAGGTGTGCACGATTTCAAGGATTTTTTGATCATTCACCCTCCCTCAGCATTCGATCACTTCCCTATAAATAGAGGAACATATTCCATTCATTTCCCAAGTTTTTGATAGCCAATTTCACCCTGTTGAGATCCCATTCGAACTCTTAAGCTTATAACTTCAATTTTCATTTCCACACCTTCTCTACTCAAACTCTCCATTCAGTTAGCTTCCTTGATCTTCATTGAAGCTAACCATATCAAAATCAAGTCAAATCATGCAGTGAATCAAGCTATCAAGGTTCAGTTTCTGATGCTTCAAAGACCTTCTCATTCAGGTAGAATTCAACATCAAATATCTTCAAACAAATTGTTATGATGTAGTCCTTGGTTTGCTGAAGGTCATGCTTCTTTTGGTTTCCATTTTCATGTTGAATTGAGCTTGTAATTTCAAATTTTGTTTTCATATTTCTTATGGTTTTCTTCTGATTTCTCTGCACACACTTTAAATAAATTGCAATGGTGGACATGGTTGGAAAGACGATGAAGAGACGGATTTAACAAGATTAGTCTCAGCCTATTTGGTTTCCATTCCATGAATCACGTGTTTCTGCAAAAATCCATGGAGTTTCAGAGGCTTGAGGTTGAAGATGATGATCTGACCGTCCATTGTTGCCACTTGTTTTAATCTGAGCATTTTGACTATATTTGGATCCGTGTGCGTGAGTTGACTGGGTTGCACCAGGGATGCACGCTTCTAGACCATTTAGATTGCCATGTCAATTAATGAAATGAGATCCAGCGTACCATGTTTTTTCCTATTTTATTTTCTTTTCTGATTTTTGTTTTAAATTCATTTTATCTTTAAAAATTCATAGAAAATTAATTTTGATTCCAAAAAATACCAAAATTTTTTCTAAAATTTTATTTTCTTTTTCTTCTTCTGATCCACATTTTTCATTAATTTTATTTCCGATTTTTCTATTTTTGGTGAATTTTTGATTATTTGCTTGATTTTAATTAGTTTAAAAATGTTTTTTTCTTGCATTTTCTAACATATGGTGATTTTATTTGGTTTTTATTTTTAGGTTTATTATTTTCGTCTTTTTTTGATCCTTTTACTTGTTTTATTTTGATTAAAATTAGTTTTAGGTTTCAAAAATTCTCCAACTTTTTTCTAAAAATATTTGAGTGTTTCTCTGATTTTTCTACGGTCTCATTTGAAATTTATTTATTGATTTGTGTGCCTTTTGATATTTCCCTTTTATTCCTTTTTTAACCTTTTAATTTCATTTTCTTTTCTATTTTTGTTGATTTATTTGTTCTAATTGATGTACTTGTTGGTCGTACTTGGATCATAGTGATATGGACCATAAGTTTCATCAACATCATTGGAATTTGGGTGTTGATAGAGTGAAAACTCAAGTCCACCAAGATGGTTGAATGATGTTGATGATAACTTGTTTTATTCTTTGATTCAATTTGGTTTTGTTGTTCTATTCTTCTTCTTTTTCTTTTGGTCAATGAAATCTATGGATCATGAATTGTTGGTTGTCAAGAATGTTTAATCTTCATTATTTCAAATCTATGAGAGAATGATCATTGGGATCATTCTCCGTACTTTGGAATAGTGATAGATTACCTTTGATTAATCAATAAAAATCTTGGTTAAGGTGAGACCACTACCTCTATTCTTTTAGTGTGGCAAACTTTAGGAGAGTGACTTCTATGTCACTTCTCTAGCTTGTATTAGCACAAATAATGTTATTGATTGGTCTCCCATAGTATGACCTTCTTGATAGGTCGTGCTACGATTGCTTAACATAGCGTAACATTTTGTCCCGAAATTAGAATTGAGTTGTTTTTGTAAATGAGTTATCAATCTCATACTCTCCATAGTATGGTGTGAAATAGATTGTCTCTGTCATTAAGGGAGCTAGTTGGCATACTCGTCGATTTTATCCGAGTTGGCGCCCTTCCCTTAATGATGTATAGATACATGTTTTCATGCTTATGGTTGAATAGTCGAGTATTCTCTGAAAAACGACAAAATGTTCTCTAACATTAACACTAACTTACTAACTATATTGTTGCACTAACTTTACTTTGTGCCATTTAATTCTTTCTTTTTAATTCTTGTCATTTAATTTATGCCTTTACTTTTATCATTTCATATTATATTATCATCTTGTTGTTTCTCTTTGTCCACTTGGACCTTTGTTTATGCTTATGCTCTTTTTGTTTTGTCCACTTGGACCATACTTCTCTTAAGATACTAATAAATATCAAAACAACTAAAAGACTTGGTTGTCTTAATCTAGGACTAATATGACCTTATGCTTGGACCTTGGACTTTGGACTTCAGACTTAGATCTAGGATTCTTGCCCTGTGCTCTTGGAGATTTTAGACCTTAGACTTTTGTGTTGTTTTTTGTCTGTTTGTCTGGAAATTTTCTGTGTGTAGGTGTTGTTACTTTGACCTTGAGAAAATCATCTGATGCATGACTTTCTTAATTTGCTTTTGAACCTTGGGAAGACCTTACTTTGACTTTATTATGGCTTAACTTGGGACTTCCTATCATGCTTTATTTTATCTGGTTATTATGCTTGTGGTTTAAATCCAAAAGGAAGAGGATTGCTTATGTTAACTTCTTGTCAAGTGTTTGCTCCTTGTGTGGTTAGAACTTTCCTTATTTATCTCTTATTTTACTTTTAGGGTAGTCACTTCATCTCCTCCCCTTCTTCAATTTTCAAAATCTTCTCCCTTTTTCAAAACCTTCTTATTTTCAAACTATAACCTCTTTCACAATAGACCTTGACTTTTTTCAAGTGCCTTTTTTTACAAACTTCCTTTTCTTTAATAAATGTGAATCCATGTTAAATATACTTTGACCATTTCAAAAAGACTTTAAAAAAAACTTAAACTCATTCAAACTATTGTTCCTTTGTGCACTTTTTCATTTAAATCTTTTCATAAAATTTAGACATGAGTCATTTTCATATTTGAGATGTAATTATCCTATTCCCTATAGTATTTAAGATGTTTGTGAGGGCAATGTGTCTTTCATTTGATCTTTATTTTAATGATGTCAAAACATGTACTAGCTCGTAGTTTGTAATTTGGACGATATCATCTCATCATTGTCGGCATTCTTATTTTGCAATACATAAAACAAACATATAGGAAGAGTCTTGCACATCTATTACATATATGTGATTATGGTATGAGTCTTAGGTATGCATAAACAGTGCCTAAGTAGATGAAAACATGTGCAAAAATCATTTTTTAGGTGTTTTGGTAGCTTGAGTTGACCTAAACTAGGCTCTGGTCGACTCGTGACATGTTGGTATTGTTGGAGTTTTCATCGGGTTAGCGCACGCTAACCCTATGGTCGACGCATGCTGTTAATATTTATGTTTCTGCGTTTTCTTCAGCCATGCGTCGACGCATGACCCCTATAGTAATCAACGCATGGTTCCCAAACTTGTACAGATTTGTCCATGGGTCAGCGCAGGCTGACCCTCATTAATGTATGGTCGACTCTTCGCTGAGTGTGACTCATTTTTTTGGTTTTTCCAAAGTTCAAAATGCTGTTATGTTTGGTAGTTGGTCCTAGCATCATATAAATACTTGGTTCCTCATTTTTTACATAACAACAAGAAAAAGTGAAAGATTTACAATGAAACTTTTCTCTCATCACCTTCATCTTTATTCTTGCATTTTCTCAACAAATACACATAACCATTTTTTTTTATCCTTTGCATCATGAGGTGATAACGTCCAAACATAGAATTGTTGCTTGTTTGGGGTGAGTGTTTCAGTGGGGTTTTTCTTGAATAAAACCTCTAGGGTTTTTTCCTCCAAGATCAATTGGATTTGGGGGTTTTTGGATCATATCTTTATGTGCATTAAATTCATCCGAGCGAAGGTGATCGAAGAACGGTGGGTTTTGTTGATCTAGTAGCGTTAACTGGAGGATTGTGCAACAAGGTTTGGGGATCGAATTGTGTGTGGATCGGAATCAGCCAAGTGAAGGTGATTGAAGACCAGTGTGTTATTTTAATTTAGTAACGGTAAACGGAGGTTCATCCAACAAGTTCGAGGCACTTGATTCGACTCGAATCAAGGGAAGAGAAGACATAGTATCTTCATCAACGGAGTTTCTTGAGTGTGTGATAACTAAGTTTTCTCTTGTAAAAACAATTTGCAAACAAGATTATAGATATCTCAATTCTAGATTTAGAATTGGGGGCAGACGTACCCGAAGCGAGGATGAAATGGGAACTGCCTAAGCAAACCTGGCGTTGTTTCTCTTTCCATATCTCATTTAATTTTTGAATTGTTTATGCTTGTGATTGTTTAATTGATCGATAAAAATTCTGGTATAGTATAGTGCAGAAAATTTGATTTGAAAACCATTGCACATTCATTTTGGATTGTGCTTAGTGAAAATTCTGCACTAACTAACATAGAAGGTAGTTTGGAGTTTTATGAACTCCAAGTGCTCGATAAATTGAATGCTTACAAGGTGTTTGATATATTGTCAATTTTGGTTTGTTTTGACTGTTCATTGGAGATTGCACCATATTAAGTGCTTTCGGTAAATTGATTAATAGTTAAGTTGCGATTCAATTTTTCTCATCGAGCCTTTCGTTCCATTTGGCTTACTTATATCCGATTCTTCTAGTAACTCGGTTCGTGTAGACGAATTATCCTTGGCCGCTTCTGCAAAATATTTTTTAAAAACAAATTTTAGCGCCGACTCACATTTAAAAATAAGTGATCTATTCAACCCCCCTTCTAGATCAATTTCCGTTGTCTAACAAGTGGTATCAAGAGCATCGGTTAATCTAGTGCTTCAAGTATAACATTTTAGAAAATGGCAAACGAACCGAAAGAGGCTTACAATGGAGCACCTATTTTTAACAGTGAGAACTATAGTTACTGGAAGGATTGTATGCGTGTACACATTAATTATATTGATAGGAAGGTATGGAGTGTTATACAAAACGTTCCAATGGAAATAACCACGACCGATGCGAATAACGTGGTAGTACCTAAGCCTGAAGCACAATAGAATGAAGAAGACGAGAAAAAGTATAACTACGATTGGAAGGCTAGAAATATTCTGATCTCCTCAATGGGAGTTGATGAATACTATAGAGTTTCACATTGTATGCGTGCTAAAGCTATGTGGGACGCGTTACAAGTTGCCCATGAGGGAACTAACAACGTCAAGCTAGCTAGAATCATTACATTGACTCAAGAGTTCGACCTCTTTCACATGAAGCAAGGGGAAACCAGTGCCGACATGCAAAAGAGGTTCACTCATTTAATCACTAGACTTAACTCACTTGGTAGACCAATTTCCAATGACGTTGCTACTAATAAAATCTTGAGGTGTCTTACTAGGGATTGGCAACCGAAGGTGACCACCATAAAAGAAGCCAACGATCTAATGACGTTAGACATCACAACTTTATTTGGGAAGCTCGAGGAAGATGAGCAAATGCTCATTAGCTTAGACCAATTTGAGAAAAGAGAGAAGAAGGAAAAGAACAAGACCAGAGAACCGGAAAAAAAGTTGATATCTCTAAAGACTTCTAGTTCAAAGTCCTCCGCAAATGAGCTAAGCGAGAGTGAATCTAGTGATGACGAGCAGGAGGATTCGAATGAAGACATGGGATTATTTATGAAGCGATACAATATCTATATAAAGAAGAATGGTATTCAACATTCAGAGAAAAACCTCGTCAACTTTAGAAATAAATCAAGGTCTTCCAAGAATGAAGACAAAAAGATTGGAAAAACTAAGGGTTCTTGCTATAACTGTGGAAAAATCGGCCACTATAAGCCAGACTGTCCATTGTTGAAGAAGGACAAAGGTAAGGATAAAAGTCGTCAAGGGAAGAAACAATCTAAACCTAGAAGAGCCTATATCGCTTGGGAAAGCGATAGTGAATCGTCTAGTGATGAAAGTTCAAGTGACGAAGGAGAGTCCGTCAACCTTTGCCTTTCCGCTCACCAAAAGATAAAGAACAAAAAGGTAAGACATTCGAAGTACGATAACTCTAATTCAATGTCTTATTCTGAACAACAACATGCTTTTGATACTCTACACTATGAGGTCAAGGAAGCCTTTAAACGGTTAACTTCAAATAAACAAATATTTTCTCATTTGGAGCAAAAGATCTCCGATTCTGAAAAGGAATTAGAGGCTCTCAAAAAGTCCACGGTGGAAGTAACAAATGTAGATGTTGAGGAAGACAAAAGTAAATGGTTAAATTTTGGTTGCGATACGTGTCATATTTGGCAAAAAGAGGTTTGAACTCTTAAGGCCAAACTTGACAAGGCTCTAGAACCAAAAATGACTTTTGCTATTGATATATCACATTTTAAGAAAAGCATGATTAATCCATATAAAAAATATACTTATGTGATTAGAGATCAACTTAGCAAAAGTGATTCTCATGTTAACCTTACTTGCTTGTATTGTTGCAAAAGGGGTCATACCATATTAAGTGTCGCTTTAGGAGGTTTTTATTTCCTAAAGGGGTTTATCAATGGTTGCCCAAATGCAATCCTGTTTTCACTCACAACCAAGGACCCAATAAGAATTGGGTACCTATTGTCATACCCCGAATTTTGACCACCAAGATTTCCCATCATTGTGAAGATCATCACCATAATATGGATGTACCTTCATGCCTCATTAATCTCCTCAAAGATGGTTGAGCATTCACCATAATCATGAATTGGGGTTTTGAGCCCTCTTAGAGCATTTAGACAAAGGCTCAATCAAGAAATAACATGATCTTTAACTTGTCTAAACTCTTCAACATCCAGGGATCAAGAGGACTCCCACATCAAGAATTAAGCACAAAGTTGCAACATTCCAAGTGGATCAAGCCTCAAGATCGCCAATGTCACTAAATTAGGGTTTTGATCGACCAAGGCCTCCAGATAAAAATTTCCCTTAAGGAATGAGCCAATGCTTCAAAGCACAACCCAAGATACTCCAAGGGACCTCATGGACCCAATCATCAAGTCAATTTAGCCTCAGGGGATACATTCATAAAAAATAAGGAATTAGGGTTTCTTGACCTAATTCACCCCTAAGTTGACTTTTGGGGCAAAGCATAAGCCAAGACCTTAAGACATGATTTGAGGGCCTCAAATACACCACATTTACCTATTTACAACAATGGATTGATCCAAGAAGCTTGATTCACAAGTTTCAATTTCAGTTGGACCACAATTAGGGTTTTGAAGGAAAAAGTCAACTGTACCTTTGACTTTTGACCAAGACATGCTCCCAAACCTTGGGACATGATTCAATACACCCAATAACACCTATGGAATCCGTCCATTAGGTTTGATTTAGGTCAAGGACTTGATTTCACAAAGGATTGCATAGTTTGGATTTCATTCGATAAAAAGTCAACTGTGCACAAAATCAAGTTTGACTTTTTGGATTTTTTTTCACAAATATGGTTCCCCTAAGTCAAAAGTAATGTTAATGTATGGTACTGATCATCATTATTTAATAAAAATCAAGAAAAGTGAGGTTTCTTGCAAAAGGGGCAACCATGAGAAACCAAAATTTTTCTAAGTTATGGAACAAAAATGGTTTTGGTACCAACTTCTAAGGACCATAACTTCTGATCCAAGTAACCATTTTAAGTGATCCAAAGCCTGATTTGTAGATCTTCCTACACTCTACCAAAGCTTCAACTACCTCAAACTCCAATTCTTCCTGAATTTTAAGTTATGGACTAATCAAAATGACAAAAATGAAGAAAATGGCACTTTTCCAACACTTAGTGAAAATCTGCCTAAGTTACCAGCCTTGGACATCAATGTTCATGAGTATTTTTCAGTTGGATTCAAATAGTTTCAATACAAACTATGATCACACATGTATTGTATCATATGAGGGCTTTCTAAAAAGCACAAGAGCCTCCCATAACTCAACTTGAGCAAGGAGATATGATCCCCTCAAAATCACCATTTCTAACTGTCTTGTACAAGGCAGATTGTGGCATTTTGCTCGATTTGGCAAAATTGGACAACTCCAAGCCTTGTCATCCATTTGGACACCTCAGAGGATAAAATCCAAGGGGAATGATCTGATCCCCAAGCTTCCCAAGTCCAAGAATCTACACATAGCCATAACAAACCTAAAAAGGTTAAAAAGTGCAAAAGGCTCCAATTTTGTTTCCAAGCATTTAATGGATGGATCAAGGTGGCATAGACTGACACATTCCTAACTGAATGAGTCAATATTCAACTATGAATCAAAGGACCATAGGCCTGTGCCCTAACCTCAAGTCAATGGCTAGAGGAGACTAAAGATTCCTTTGGATCAACATTGGCAAAAGGCCTGTACCAGCTTCCATTCACCATTACTTGCAAAAAAAACTTGTTGCACTATAAATAGAGCTCATTTGTGCACAATTTGAGTACACCAAAGCACTAAAACTGATGCTTTCCTTAAAATATCTCTCTTTAGGCCAAAATACCTTCTTTTGCAATCATCTATGAGTTTTTGAGTTAGAGAGCAATTCCACCACAACTCATGATCCAAACACATCCAATATGTCATATCTAAGCTGTTCAAACACTCACTTATGATCAGAAACACCAAAATTAGAAAGTCAACCTCCAAAACCTCAAAATTTGATTTTTATGCATTTTTCAAGCCATGTCTTGATTCAGTCACTTCCAAAACCAAACCAGGCCTCAAATACACTCCAAATATCATCCTCGTACTGTCCCAATTGATTTCCCTCACCAGGAACACCATTTGAGAGAGTTGCTATCTTGGTCACTTTTGTCCCTTTTGCAAGAAAAGGCCTATACTTGTTCCTGAGGATTCCAATTGGTTCTGATAATCCTAAAAGCTTCTAAGGGATCAATCAAGAATGTTCAAAACATTGAATTACTTCTGGCACAAGGAATTTGGAAGATAGTTCAAGAAGCTCCAAGAGGTAAGTGCATCATAACTTTAACTCTCTAAATCATGCATTGCTTTGAGGTCCATTGATCATGGACCTCTCATACATATCATATGTGTTGTGTTTGAACCAATTTATCATGCTATTATTGCCTGTACCATGAGATAGCATAAAACATGCAAAATTTGGTCTATTTTGAAATCACTAAGAATTTTAAAATGGAAACATTTTTTGAAAATTCCAAGGGCACCATTGGATTCCTCATGAAATTCTAGGTCAGATGCACCTAAATTTTGTTCTAATCCATGGAGAAATGAGAAAGTTAGAGCCTTCATGCAAATTGTCAAAACTAGGCCTTGCCTTGAGCAAGGGCCAGACCATGGCGCCTTGGCCAGGCCTAGAAACTTGGCACCCCATATATGTTCATGGGGTGGTTTTGATACACAGATGTATCACCACCCCAGTGGTAGCACACATGTGTGTTTGGCCAAAAGGTCGTGGGTTCAACACCCACCCAGACCATTTTATCACTTTTGCCATATTTTGCTATTTTTCATTTTTTGTGGTTTTTGTTTAATTAATTCCAAAATTAATTTCTCTCTCAATTTTTATTATTTTTTATTGATTATTTTTTTTGAAAATTCCCAAAAATGTTAAAATATTTTATTCCATAAAACTTTCACAAAAATATTATTTATTTCATATATTTAGTATTTTTGCAAAGAATTATGTTTTATTTGTTTTTAAAAATTTAAAAATATTTCTTACTCTTGATTTTGCAAATTAAAATGATTTTCAAATCATTCTATGAATGAAACATGATTTTTCAAATATTTATCCAAGATCACAACTTGTTTTTTCACACATGTTTGATAATTTTGATCATTTTAATTGAAATTTTATTCAATAAAAATATTTTTCTAAAATCAAATTAGAGTTTTGATTATTTTCACCCTCACAAATCTTTTTCAAAACAATATGGGCCTCTAATAGAGTGTAAGACCCACTCCTTATACATGAAAACCTTTTTGGGCCTCAATCATTGTATAAGTCCCACTGCGATTTTAGAAAATCTCTGCGCGATCGTCGCCTTTTAAACATTTTCATCTGGGCCTACCCTTGTGTTGTAAGTCCCATTTATTTTCTTTTTCAAACCTTTAGGCCTCTCCTTGAGTTGTAAGACCCATCCCTTTGTATAGAAAACCTTTTTGGGCCTCAGCCATTGTATAAGTCCCGATACAATTTTCAGAACAACGGTGCGATCACTGTTGTACCTGGGCCTCTCCTTGAGTATAAGCCCCAATCTTCTTTTCAACCCTTTTGATTTAGGTTCAAACTCATAGTTGTTATAAAAACTTTCTTTAATATCTTGAACAACTAACCATATAGGTGTTACAATGGAAGCTTGCTCACCTGTAAGTTTTAAACAGCTTTCTTTTACATACTTGCACACACACACACACACACACACACACACACACACACACACACATATATATATATATAAATAAATAAATAAATAAATAAATATATATATATATATATATATATATATATATATTTGTTTGTGCTGGAAGCTTGCTCACCTGTAAGTCCTCCTACCTTCTCTTTCACATACAATATATATTTCATCTGTATATATATGCCTATATATATCTGCTTAGAGTTTTCCCCGACAATTAGGTCTAGAACTAGATAAAGCCAGTGGTCACTCTTTTAACACAGTCAAAACTAGTTCCCCATAGGAATTCCAGATACAGTCTTGCCTCCTCTTGGGCTTATACAATATGGAACAAAGAGAAAAACATTATTCCTGGTGAAACTTTTCTCAGACTGTCACTATTAGAAATTGTTAAAGAAATTCATTTCCCCAGAGAGCATTAATTCCCGGTGAAACCTCTCTTGAATTTCTTCAAACCCTAGAACTGTTCACTAATGAAAAGATTATTCCCGGTGAAACGTTTCTTGAACTTTTCTCAAGTTTGGACCCACAGGCTTCCTAAAAGCATCTCCGCCTCCTCTTGGGCTTTGTACAAGGACCCTTCGGCTTCTTAGAAGTTCTCATGCCTTCTCTTGGGCTTAATACAAGGACCCTGAAGACCTCTTAAAGGTATAAGACAGAACTTAGTCATCCTTTTTAAGAGCAGTCTTTCCGAAGAGTCAAAACCTCAGACCAATTTTAGGGTTGATTCTCATCCCTTAAAGCACCAGTCTCCTCTTGGGCATCATATAAAGATAAACTTATCCATGTCAGTAGACTTGGACAGTCTAATCTCCTCTTGGATCTCAAATAAATTCTCAAGTTCCCTACAAACAAAGGAAAAAACCCTGGTCATTTAACCAATTTCCAGTAGAGTTAAAACCCTCACAGGATCTAAAACTCAGTCTTTCATCCTAAATTTCCCCAGCTAGGGTCAAATCACTATCAATAATACTTTATCAGAACCTCAAGGCATCTGATACCTCAAATCTTCTATAACCCTCAGCAAGAGTTGATTCCCATTTTGGACCTGCCTCTGGATCTCAATAATCCTCAGCAGAAGCCAACATCTTCTTAGGCTTTGTATAATGACTTTCCTCAGCAGAGTTAGCCTCAAAAGCACTCTCTTGTTGAGCCAATCACCTTTTTAGCACTCTCTTATTGAGTCAATCACTTTTTAGCACTCTCTTGTTGAGTCAATCACCTTTCCACCCTCTCTTGACGAGTCAATGGTACAAAAGAAAAACACTCTCTTGTTGAGTCAGTCTCTTTTCAGCCTCAATCTTGGGCTTTGTGCAAGACACCATACAAACACTCTCTTGTTGAGTCATTCTTTTTTTAGCCTCAATCTTGGGCTTTGTACAAGACATATATAAACTTTCTCCAGCAAAGTCAAAGTCTTCGTAACCTTCTCTTAAGCTCTGGATAAATATCTTCCCAGTGGAGTCAATTCCTCCCAGCTTTCTTTTAGGCTTTGGGAGTTAATCTCCCTAAGCAGAGTTAATACTCTTTTTCAGCCTCCTCTTAGGCTTTGTATAATGATTTTCCTCAGTAGAGTTGGCCTCAATCTTGGGCTTTGTACCAAATAAGTCATACTCTCCAGCTGAGCCAATCATCTACTTTTAGCCACAATCTTGGGCTTTGTACAAGACATATAAAACCTCTCACCAGTAGAGTCAGTTTCCCCTTTTAGCCTCTATCTTGGGCTTTGTACAAGACAGACAAAATATTCCCCTGAAAAAGTCAACCTTCAGTCTCCTCTTAGGCTTTGTATAATGATTTCTCCAAAAGAGCAAGTCTCTTTTTCAGGCTTTGTACAAGACAGATAAACACTCTCTTGCTGAGTCAGTCTTTTCCAGCCTCCTCTTAGGCTTTGTATAAGGACTTCCCCAGTGGAGTCAATCAATTTCTTAGCTTCAATCTTCGGCTTTGATCAAGGCACACAAAAATCAACATTCCCTTCAGAGGAAATCAAAATCTCTCTGTAGGAAGATACTTCTCTGTATATCACACATCAAAACAGACATTCAAAACAAACCCTAATCCCAGATAACTACTATAAGTGGCTCACTTGTTGATTCAAAAATCCAAGCTGTCGTCCATCTCTTATCATGGTAAAACTTCCTCTTTCATCTAATTGCTGTAAGTGACAAGCCTCTGGATCATTTACATCCAAGCCAATGTCCCTCTCTTAGCATGAAAGATTCCTAAGGAAAAATGGCATTGCTCAACACTGAGTTAAAGTTTTCTCCTTCAGGACAAATCCCTCATATAGGAAATTATGGCATTGCTGGATTCTCATATCCCAGTTAAAGTAATCCTCCTTTATAATCAGTTACCCAACAGCTGTGATAAACAGACGAGATGTCTCCCTTTAGAGATGACAAATTCTCTCTCAGTCAAACCTTTTAGCTTCACTCTTGGGCTTTAAACAAGACACAAATACTCCATTTAGCTTCAGTCTTGGGCTTTAAACAAGACACAAATAACCTTTAGCTTCAATCTTGGGCTTTGAACAAGACACCAAACATCTTTTTCCTCCCATAGAATAGGAGGAACTACGATTGCTCTGATTTCCCTATTTATCTTTAACGAGAATACGTAGGCATAAGATTGCGAAATCTTAGCAAGCATACCAATCAAAAAGTTTAGGTCCAGTACCTTCACACACCAATAAAAAACCGTAGGTCCAGTACCTCACCAAAACATCGAAAAAACCTGAAATCATCAAAAACTCTCTCTCTCTCTCTCTCTCTCTCTCTCTCTCTCTCTCAAAAAACCTCCCAAAGGAGAAACTTTCCCAACCCACAACAGACAAACACCTGTAAGTAGAAAGAAGTAAGGATAATTGCTAACAACTTGTGGATAACCACATATAGGATGGGTAATTGACAACTCCCCATTGTATAACCTGATCCCAAACTCCCCGAATCTCTTTAAGCATTTGTTCAGTTAAACACTTGTGTGCAAGGTTAGTTTTAGATAGCTTCCCTTTCCTTTCCAGCTTCACAGGATAAATAAGAAATTAGAAAGTAGCACCCCACTTCTACCATTGCGGCGAGGAGAAACCCGTGGCGATAAGGTGGTCGCATCACCGACAAAAATCGCACGCTACAGTAAAATGGCGACTCTGCTGGGGAAAATCATTTTATCTGTCTAGGACTAGGATTAGAATTCCTAAGAGGTCTAGGTTGTTAGAAATAATACTATATTATATATATACTGCTTTTCCTACTTGATATCCGTGTTTATTTTTCTGTCAAATGGAATGCGAGTGATGTCGCATGTGGAAAGTTTGAGAGAACTCTAAGATAGGTGATGGCATAGATGAGTGGTCTTACAGGGAGTGATTCCCAAATAAGCGATCCTGGTAGACCATCAAATCAGGTGAAGGCCCGTGTAGATACTATGTTGAACGACTAACGTCGTGAAAATAGACACTATCACAGTGCGGCACCCGCGACTTTGAGGATTTAGTAGACATTAACCATGTGGCAATTTGGTAGTGCGGTGACTATCAAAAATAGTTGATACACGATACTACACCCAAATTGAGATTACCCTAGGATGCTACAGCTCGCTCGGGTGAACCAGCTTAATGTTGTTATCCCTAGGGGGGTCAATGATTTTGAGAACCGTTATCCCGTTCTACAGGTAGAAAAATTAACCAGAATACAACCTTTGGGGATGGGTAGAGACATGAATCCATGCTCGTGACGTTGAACCCTTGAACCCATGTTTTTTCAATATTTTTGTGTGCTGCATTCATGCATTCATTTAAAAAAACTCTTAAACAAAGAAAAATCTTCTCTTTTCTCCTCTCTTTCCTTTTCAAAATAAACTAAAACAATGATTGCAAATATCAGAGAGAAAGATTGCGTTATGGATTTCGGTAGAAGAAAGACGCACAAGTACACCTTCAAGGCTCCGAAACTAGAGGATTTAAGAAGGTTGGCAAGGATGATTACCAACCCTGATGCTTTTAGGGCTAAGCACGGAGGGCTGTTGTCTCTGTTAAGGGTCCATGTAGTTGAAGGAATCCTGTCTACGTTAATTCAGTTTTATGATCCGGTTTATCACTGTTTCACATTCCCGTATTATCAACTTGCACCAACACTGGAGGAGTACACTCACCTGACTGATTTACCCATCACTGACGAAGCTCCGTTTTCTGGACTGGAAGAAATTCCAAAAGATTAAACCATTGCAAGAGCAACCTATTTGGACGAGTCAGAAGTCAGGACTCACATGACCACTAAGGAAGGAATCCAGGGTTTACCAGCTAAATTTCTGATGGAGAAAGCCCTATAATTTTCCAGTGTAGGAAACATAATTGCTTTCGAAAATATCTTTGTTCTGCTCACATACGGGTCATTCCTTTTTCCCACATTGATAACTTCGTCGATACCAATGCCATTAAGATATTTCTGATTGGAAACCCTGTATCAACCCTGGTCGCAGCTACTTATCATTCTGTACACTTAAGGAATTTGTACATGGAAGGAATGATCACATGCTGTGTAACCCTTCTTTACAAATGGTTCACCTCCTATTTACCCAAGTCTGCTGCTTTTTGGGATCGTAAGAGTACTCTACGTTGGTCACAGAGAATCATGTCTCTTATGAACTCTGACAAAGATTGGTACAATAAGATTTACGAGGGGATAAAGATCATCGACTGATGAGGAAATTTCCCTAATGTACCCCTCATAGGAACTAAATGAGGAATCAACTATCATCCAACTTTAGTTTGCCGTCAACTCGGATACCCGATGAAGAATATCCCGCATAATGTTCATCTAAAAGGTCTTTTCTTCAAGGAAGGAGAAAATGACAGAGCACTAAAGAAGGAAATATTGCATGCCTGGTAACACGTTCACAAGAAAGGAAGATAGTCTCTAGGAAGACCAGACTGTATCTCCGTGGAACCTTATCTCCACTGGGTGCAAATTAGAGCCTTCAAGCTGAGGATGTCTTACCCTCGTCAAGAAGTTCTTCCGTTAAAGGAATCTGTCCTTTATTTTATGTATGATATGGAAAAACTCCAAGCCGCTCTCAACAAGGTTCAACGGGAGAAAAGCTCTTGGAAAAACAAGTACCAAATCCTCAATGTGGAGTGTACCAAAATTCAGCAACTGTTAAAAGAAAAGGATGCTCTGATTAAGATATTAGAGAAACATATTGTAGAAAGTCAGGAAGACCAAAGAAATTTGCTCGCTCCTTTCACTTGGCAAAGGACTGACAACCCGACAACGGCTGAAGAGCCCCAGTCAAAGAAAAGGATAATACCAGAACCAGCATCTGAGTTCTCTTCAGGGAGGACTCAAGATCCATGAGCTTAGACATTTCCTTTTACAACACTTTGTAAAATACTGTATTTTCCATTTCTGCAATCTTTCGAATTCAATAAAATAGTGTCTCCACCCTTTACTGTATGATATTTGCAATCTATTTGTTGAAGTTTATTTTTGATTATATATATATATATATATATATATATATATCATTCTCACATAACGCATTCTTCTTATCTTTGAATCTCACGCATGTGTCATGATTCTAGAGTCAAACTGTCTCATTCGTACAATACTCGGGCCAATCGACAAAAGGAAATGGACGATCTCGAGGAAGAGAACAGAGAGCTGAGAAAAGAAATCGACGCTCTGAAGGAAGATTTGAGGAAACTTCACAGTGACATGCAATCTCGGGCAGCAGCTCAGAGGAAACCACAAAGGACTGTGATCTCAGAGATCACATCTACGTCCATAGTGGAGACATATGATCCTCGCTACAACATGCCTAAAGATCGCCCCTGGGGCATACCTATCAACTTTATCCCTGAAGGATATATCCCACCGGTCACTGAAGACCCAGAAACTGCAGCAGGAACCACTGGGCCTGAAGGTTACAAACTTCGGGAAAGCGAAGACGCAAGAGTGATGACAGCAACTCCTGAAGGTTACAAACTTCGGGGCACGGAAGCACCAAGAGTCACTGCCATAATGACTTTACCTCAACTAGTGGTACACACTATCCCGGAAGGACAGATTCCACAAGTAATTTCTGGTGGAAACGAAGATATGTACGAAAGAATGACTGAGTTCCAGGAGCAATTCCTAGAAATGCAGAAGGAACTGCATGCCATTCGCGGTTAGGATTTATTCAGAAAGGACGTTGCAGACCTCTGTCTGGTCCCTAATATGAAAATCCCGCACAAATTCAAGGTGCCTGACTTTGAAAAATACAAGGGCAACTCTTGCCCTCAAAGTCATTTGGTGATGTACGCTCGATAGATGTCAACTCAGACAGAGAATCAACAACTACTGATCCATTATTTCTAAGACAGTTTAATCGGTGGCGTACTCAAATGGTACATGGGTTTGAATCGCACCAAGATCAACACTTTCAGAGATCTCGGCGCAGCTTTTGTTCAGCAGTATAAGTATAACCTGGACATGGCACCAGACAGAGATCAACTCAGAGCAATGTCGCAGAAGGACAAGGAAACCTTTAAGGAATATGCTCAGAGATGGCGTGAAATTGCCGCCCAGATCTGTCCCCCTCTTGAGGAAAAAGAGATGACAAATATCTTTTTGAAAACTTTAAGCTCATTCTATTATGACCAAATGGTCGCCAGTGCGCCCAACGACTTCACCGAAATGGTGAACATGGGAGTACGCCTTGAAGAAGCAGTCCGAGAAGGACGTCTGGTCAAAGATGCAGAGCCATCAAGCAGTACCAAAAAATACGGTGGTGCTTTCCCAAAGAAAAAAAGAGCAAGCTATTGGTAATATCTCTCTCGGAAAGTAAAGGCGAAGGTATCAACTAGTAGCAGCGGTAACTCCCGCTATCAACCCTGCGCCTGCTCCAACGTATCAACCTCAGGTTGCTCAGAGCCAACCAAATCAACAACAATATCAGCAAAGGACATAACAGCCTCTTCAGCAGGCTCGTTCCCAATACAACAATAATAACCATACGACACGACCACCAGGGTTTGACCCTATACCAATGTTGTACGCAGAACTACTTCCACTACCACTGGTCAAGGGGCACGTTCAAACCAGGACTCCTCTTACGATACTAGAAAATCCGCCTTTTTGGTTCAAAGCGGATCAAACTTGCCCTTACCATCAAGGAGGACCGGGGCACAACATTGAGAACTGTCTCAGGTTCAAGTTTGATGTGCAGAAGCTTGTCAGGAACGGGGTCCTATCTTTCAAAGATACTAATCTAAATGTTCAGACGAACCCATTACCTCAACATAAGAAGACTGCAGTAAATTTGATAGAGGAGGAATTTTGCCGCAGTTATCAAATTCGCAGTGTACTCCTATTAGGAACCAATCTGGTCAGGATGCATTGTAGACAGAGTGGGTACGGTCATGTACCACCTCACAATTATCACCAGTGTGATATCTGCTCAAAGAATAATCAAGGATGTTCTGTAGTGCAATCAGCTCTACAAGAACAAATGAATCTCGGATAGATTCAAGATCATCAAACCCGTGAGGTCAATATAGCTCACACAAATCCCAACATTGTTAAGAACCACAACATTATGATGATGAACGTCCACTTGGTGGCAATGCATTCAAGGTAAAGTCAATACCATAATCTGCCACGACACAATTACAATTCCTGTCCAATCTGCTCAATAAGCAATCAGGGATGCTCTTTTGTACAAGAGGCCCTCCAACGTCATATGGATCTCGGATGAATTCAGGACTATCAAGAGAGAAATAATCATCAAGTTACTATGATTCAGATCTTTGATATTCGCTTGATGAATACCAGTCTGGTAGAATTACACGCTAAGCAAGTCAGGCTCAGTTTTCTGGCTTCACATGATTATCAAGACTGTAAAGTGTGTCGTAAAGACGACCAAGGGTGTGCACTTGTCCAAAGAACATTTCAACACTTGTTGGACCACTGGTGGCTTCTAATCTACTTAGATGAAGCTACACAACAGGTCAATATGACTGACGAGAATCTTGATAGATATCAAAGTCAGGACGTCCGCTCGATGGAAACAAATATAGTAAAGATGCACTGCATACAAAGCGGATGTGGCCGATTGCCACCACAAAATTATGAGTGCTGTAGAGTTTGCTCAGAGAACAACCAAGGATACTATCTTGTGTGAGTGGCTCTTCAGTATCAGTTGGACCACAAAGAGATCTGACCATGTTCAGGTTCTGGGTTAACCAACGGGATACCCGACTATCTCTCTGATCAAAGCAAAGACGTTGTCTTAATCTCTAATCATGAAATAGCCAAATACGTATGCGCCATAATCCCTCTACTCCATGAATCAAGAGTTCCTCTTGATAGTAGAAAGATTTTCAACCTCGAACCAATTGAGGATGCCTATGATGGTCAGAAAAATCAGAAGGCTCCTGTGGTTATCTATCTGCCAGGACCAATACCGTACAAATTCGATAAGGCCATCCCTTACAAGTTAGGTGCAACAACAATCTAAAATGGAAAGCAAACTCCATTACCTTCTATAGTAAACATTGCTGACATCAGTCGAGTGACACGGAGCGGTCAGATCTTCAACCGAGGAGTTAGAGAACCTACCAAGGAAAAGGAACCTCAAACAGAAGTTCCCAATCAACCAGTCGGTCAATCTAGTAATCTTGACCTTTCAAAGAACAATGATGAGATGCTGAAGCTCATCCAAAAAAGCGAGTACACCATTGTAGACCAACTGTTGCAAACTCCATCGAGAATCTCTGTGCTATCTCTCTTGCTCAGTTCTAAAGCTCACAGGGAAGCTCTACAAAAAGTCTTGGAGCAAGCGTTTGTAGAACAAGATGTGACGATAAGATAATTTGACAGCATCATCTCCAACATCACTTCCTACAACAACTTAGGGTCCAGTGATGAGGAACTGCCAAAAGAAGGCAAAAATCACAACAAGGCGCTTAACATTACAGTCAACTGCCAGGACGATGCTTTAGCCAGCGTACTGGTAGATACCAGATCAGCTATGAATGTTATGCCAAAATCTACTGTGATGCGACTATCATTTCAAGGAGCCCCGATGAGAGGCAGTGAGGTCATCGTCAAACCCTTTGACGGATCAAGAAAAATAGTTATCAGCGAAGTCGACCTTCCCATAACTATCTGTCCTCACACTTTCCAAGTCACTTTCCAGGTCATGGACATCCGGGCAACATACATCTATTTATTAGGAAGACCTTGGATACACGGAGCTGGGGCAGTCACTTCGACACTTCACCAGAAGCTGAAGTTTGTCAAGAATGACAAGCTAGTCACAGTCTGTGGAGAACAAGCCTTAATCCTAAGCAACTTATCATCATCATCTTGTGTAGAGCCCGAGGAGGTTGTTGGAACTCATTTTCAAGCACTGTCATTAAGCAATGAGAATCGATCAGAAAAAAGGACGTCGATTTCCTCATACAAAGACGCTCTCAAAGTGATCGAGAGTAACAATGCAAAAGGATGGGGATAACTTGTCATTCTTGCTGATAACAAGATAAAGGAAGGTCTTGGTTTCTCTTCAGCTTGTACCCAGACTAAGAAAGATGAAAGTTTTCATCCCATTCAGGACTTCTTCCGTAGTTGAGGCTTCCTCCACCCAATGTCTCAAAAAGTACATACCATCAATGAGGGTGACTCCTCCGATACAGGAGAAGAATGGAAATCCTATCTCAATGAGGACGGGTATATGTCTCAGGAAGAAATGGATATGACATTTTGCTTTCCCACATAGAGTCTGAGATATATACCAAGATCAGACGTCAAGATGATGTACGGAGATTGTGATCCTAAGGGATGCCGTGCTCCACCAAACTCATTAGAGGAGGACACTTCGATGAAAGACAACTTCGACTATGATTATTTTGATCCCTTGGATGACTTGCCTATCTAGCAGCTGTACCTAGAAGACTTGGGGAAAAAGAGTAACCCAAACGACGCTTATCCACAGAGCATCATTGAAAAGAATACTTGTGTCCCCACCAAATCATGGGATCTTTACTCAGGACATTCTAAAGATATCCAGCACAATGATGAATCTGAAAGGATTGCGGGACAAAAGTTCATCAACTATGCTTTTCCTGAGGTCAAAGTCATCGAGAAGGACGATTCCTCCAGTCCCACCGAAGTATGGGACACCTTAGGACAGCCGAGTGGCAAGTACAACTTCTTGGTCAAGTACACCGCTCCTGAAAGCTCTCGTATCAGGCTCGAAAACATCCAACCAACTAGATGGTAAGATCCACCTGAGAATGAAAACACCGTGCAAGATACAACAGAAGAGTCCGTCTACGACAACTCTTCCTGGGAGGAAGACTCCAATGATCCTGATTCTCCAGAAATTAGCGTCATTTATGAGGACAAACCAAGAAAGAAGGTACCAGACTTTCTGATTCACCGAGGAGTTCGCCGCCCATGGGTTGTTGTGGATGTCCCAAAAGTCGTCCATAAGTCTAAGTAATTTCCATCTTTGTTTTGACCTTTCACCCTGCCCAGGTGAAACAAATGTTTTTATAGGGCTCACTTTCTGTAAATGTCTCTCTTCGCTTCGCCCAAAGCGAAAGAGTTTTGTTTTATAGGGTTGTAATTTCAAGAATTGACAAAATCATAAATAAATAAACTTATTCTGTAATTTCCGCATTTTATTGCTGTTCACTTTTTGCTTTTTTAGAAAATGGTAATCCTAAAAACAAATCAAAAATAAAAACAAGCATTTTTCTGAAAATACACTACACACTCTTGCATTTCTCTCTGTCTCTTCTAAAAAACAAATCATCACGTCATGCAGATTGCTTGTTTTAAACCCTGTTGAAACATACGATCCAATGCCTTCTCCCAGCTTTGAATTCTCGGTATTTGAAGCTGAAGAAGAAGAGGACGAAGAAATTCTTGAGGAGATATCCCGATTACTCAGACAAGAGGAAAGGTCCATTGAACCTCACAAAGAGCTGTTAGAAACAGTCAACTTAGGTTCAAGAGAAGAACAAAAAGAAGTCAAGATTGGGGCACAACTCAGTCCAATTGTTAAAGAAGACTTGATAAAACTTCTCAGAGAGTTTCCAGGTGTGTTTGCTTGGTCCTATAAGGACATGCCAGGGTTGGATACCAGCATCGTGGAGCATCATTTACCATTAAGATCAGAATGTCCACCGGTGAAACAAAGACTGAGACGAACTCATCCTGATATGGCTATCAAGATCAAAGAGGAAGTGCATAAACAGATTAATGCGGGTTTCCTTTCCACCTCAGAATATCCTCAATGGCTAGCCAACATAGTGCCAGTTTTGAAAAAGGACGGAAAAGTTAGAATGTGTAGACTACAGGGATCTGAACAAGGCCAGTCCGAAGGATGACTTTCCCTTACCGCACATTGACATGCTGGTAGACAGTACAACAAAATTTAAAGTCTTCTCCTTCATGGATGGATTCTCGGGCTATAATCAAATCAAAATGACGCTGAAAGACATGGAGAAAACTTCATTCATCACCCCATGGGGCACCTTTTGTTACAAGGTAATGTCATTCGGTTTGAAGAACTCCGAGGTAACCTATCAAAGGGCCATGACTACTCTGTTTCATGACATGATGCACAAAGAAATTGAAGTGTATGTCGATGATATGATTACCAAATCTAAAATAGAAGAGGAGCATGTGACCCACCTGTCAAATTTATTCGAGCGTCTGAGAAAGTACAAACTCTGCTTGAATCCCAACAAATGCTTATTCGGTGTTCGCTCAGGAAAACTTTTAGGGTTTATCGTCAACCAGAAAGGAATTGAGGTTGATCCTGACAAGGTCAAGGCCATTCAAGAAATGCCTTCGCCAAAGATTGAAAAATAGGTCAGAGGATTTTTGGGATGTCTGAATTACATTTCCAGATTTATATCCATCATGACCGCGACATGCGCGCCAATCTTCAAACTACTCAGAAAGAATCAAAGCTGCATATGGTCAGAAGACTGCCAAAAAGCCTTCGACAGTATCAAGGAATATCTGTTGAATCCGCTAATCCTGTCACCTCCAATAGAGGGAAGACCACTGATTATATACCTAACAGTCTTGGAAGACTCCATGGGTTGTGTACTTGTCCAACAAGACGAAACAAAAAGAAAAGAGTCTGCCATCTACTACTTAAGCAAGAAATTCACAGACTGTGAAACTCAGTACACTATGCTTGAGAAAACTTGCTTTGCTCTGGCTTGGGCAGCCAAACGTCTTCGCAAGTATATGATTTGTCATACTACTTGGTTAATCTCTGAAATGGATCTGATCAAGTACGTATTCGAAAAGCCTGCTCTCACGGGAAGGATCGCCCATTGGTAGATGTTGTTATCAGAATACGACATAGAGTACCATGCTCAGAAAGCCGTCAAAGGAAGTATTTTAGCCGATCATTTGGCTCATAAACCGATTGAGGATCAAGAATCAGTCGGATTTGACTTCCCAGATGAAGATGTCATGTATTTGAAAATGAAAGATTGCGATGAACCGCTACCCAGTGAAGGGCCAGAACCAGGTTCCCAATGGGGACTAATCTTTGACGGAGCTGTCAACACTTACAGAAATGGAATTGGGGCAATCATAGTAACACCTCAGGGTACCCACATTCCTTTCACCGCCCGACTGACATTCAGTGCACAAACAACGAGGCCGAATACGAAGCTTGTATCATGGGTCTCGAAGAAGCTATCGACTTAAGGATTAAGAACTTGTATGTATATGGAGAATCAACCCTGGCTATCAATCAGATCAAAGGAGATTGGAACACATACCAATTAGGACTTATTCCTTACAAAGACTATGCGAGAAGGTTGTTATCATTCTTCAACAGAATTGAGTTTCATCACATCCCTCGTGAAGATAATCACATGGCTGATGCACTAGCCACTCTCTCATCCATGATTAGTGTAGGTCAATGGAACGACGTACCTATGATTGACATAATGCACCTAGAACGGCCTGCTTATATCTTCATGATCGAAGCAGTCATAGACGACAGACCTTGGTATCACGATATCAAATGTTTCCTTCAAAAACAAGAGTACCCACTTGGGGCATCAAGAAAAGACAGGAAGACTTTCAGAAGGCTGACAACTAACTTCTTCCTGAGTGGTGATACACTTTATAAGAGAAACTTTGATATGGTCTTGCTCTGATGCATAGACAGACCAGAAGCAAACATGTTAATGAAAGAGATTCACGAAGGATCCTTTGGCACTCATGCCAATGGACACATAATGGCGAGAAAAATTCTAAGGGCAGGGTACTATTGGTTGACCATGGAATCTGATTGCTACAAGTACATGAGGAGATGTCATAAGTGTCAGATATACTCAGACAGAATCCATGTACCGCCAACACATCTCAAAGTTCTTTCTTCTCCATGGCCTTTTTCTATACGGGGAATCGACATGATTGGCATGATCGAACCCAAGGCTTCGAACAAACATGGGTTCATCCTAGTAGCTATTGACTACTTCACCAAATGGGTCGAAGCAACGTCATACACCAATGTAACCCGACAAGTGGTGGTCCGATTTATCAAGAATAATCTCATCTGCTATTATGGTGTTCCAAGCAAGATCATTATTGACAATTGATCTAACTTGAACAATAAGTTGATGAAAGAGTTGTGCATTGAGTTCAAGATCGAACACCATAATTCATCTCCCTACCGACCTAAGATGAATGGAGTGGTAAAAGAGGATAACAAGAACATCAAGAAGATTGTTCAAAAAATGGCTGTAACCTACAAGGACTGGCACGAGATGCTACCATTTGCTCTTCAAGGTTATCGCACATCTATCCGCACTTCAACAGGGGCAACCCCTTTCTCTCTAGTATATGGCATAGAAGCTGTGCTCCCCATAGAAGTAGAGATCCGGTTAATGAGAGTATTGATGGAAGCCAAGTTAACAAAAGCTGAATGGTGTCAAAGTCGACACGATGAACTGAACCTGATCGAAGAAAAGCGAATAACGGCTCTATGCCATGGTCAGTTGTATCAGCAAAGAATGAAGAAAGCGTTTGACAAAAAGGTCTGACCCCGTGTCTTCAGAAAAGGAGACCTCGTGCTAAAAAAGATACAATTATTCCTCACTGATTCCCGGGGCAAATGGACTCCGAATTATGACGGCCCCTATGTGGTCAAGAAAGCCTTCTCAGGCGGTGCCTTGAGACTCGCAACCATGGATGGAGAGGAATTTTCCTACCCCAAAAATGTTGATGTAGTCAAGAAATACTTCCCCTAAATAAATAAAAAAAGTCTCGGTGGATTGAAAACCTGAAAGGGCAATCCAGGCAAAAATTAGAGACACAAGCAAAAAATCATCCCGGTGGATTGGAAATCTCAAAGTACAATCCAGGAAAAAGTTAGGGATTCATGGCAAGTAACTATGTCCAACAAGGTTAAATCCCCAGCGGTAACATTGTTCGTCGAAAAACTTCCAATCAAGGTCATCTTTGAAAGAAGCTCAGGATGTCCAGAATTCAAAGTTGGTAGAAGGATAACGGTCGTTATATTTCAATGTAGCCCTTTTCCCTTAAATTACCATTTTCAAACTTTGTAAATACTCTATGAGATCACGCGCTTGGCTGATTTCCATCCTATCAATAAAATTTGAGCCCTAGTGCTTTTGTTTGCAATTCTTATTTGTTTTAGCTTTATAGAATGACATTTTAGCATGATCAACGATTCTTGAAATAAAACAAAAAATGAATTTACTTGTCAAAATTTTTCTGCTTTTAAAATAAAGACGACAATTCCTTTTGATTGTGAACTTCAAAAAGAACAACGATAGCTTCTCCGGAAGTGATTAAACCTCAAAGTGCAGAATCAAAGTACTTCTTCTAAGCCAGTACGCCTGAATGAAGGATCAACTGTGTCAGAGACCATGTTTCATCTGACATCCACGGTAGAGTTCTTACCTCTTAAGCCCGACCTACGATTCTTTCTTCCCCACGGGGATTACTTTTCCTAAGCAAGGAAGGATTACTATCTTGGAACATTGATACTTTTCATCCCCTGCAGTGGCCGAGTATCCCTTCGTGTTCATTCACTAGTCTGTATGTCGTGTCAATTTTGTCAGCATAAACATACATACATCATGAATTATTGATTCACATTCATAATCATATTGCATTACTATCACTCTGGTCAGTCCTACCCCCAAGTGGTAAAGTCCTCTCAATCAATCGAGTTGTCAGTTCTTTCCTTGTCAGGAAATGTTTTGTCAGAACAATCTCTCTCCCCCAGTTTATTTCTGGATCGGAGATGATCCTCGACCACTTTGGTAACTTGAACCCCTGAAAGGTAAGAAGGCATTTGACAAACATCACTCTTTACCATTGAAGATGATATCTTCACTTTCCCGAATTAAGGAAAATCCCCAGACCGAAGACTCTCAGCAACACATTGGTTTTTCTCCCAAGAGAGTCAATATTAATGAAGTCATCAACACCTCAAAATTGGATTGCATCACATGACATTTCTCCGAGAATATCTCGAAGAAAAGTATGATGTAATATCCCCAAGAAAAAAATAGTCTCTCAAGAGACTCGTTTTCCCCAGTAGAGTCAACAAATGGCATCTCCAATAGAGAAGTTTGCACACCTCTACGGCTCAGACGAGTGGGTCCTCCCAGCAAGTCTGACATCAAAACTTTTCCCATCAAATGGCATCTCCCCAGGAAAATTCGGTGAGAAGTTTGATAAAGACCGCTACACATAGCGTCCCTTGTTAAGGAAGAAACTCGACAAGAAGAAACTGAGACCAGTTCCATGGCTGAAGACCAGGATCGAGGGGAAGTTTATTTCAGAAATTGAGACCAGTTTTATGGCTGAAAACCATGATCAAGGGGAAGTTTATTTTAGAAACTTAGACCAGTCCCATGGTTGAAGCCCAAGATCGAGGGGAAGTTTATTTAAGAAACTTAGACCAGTTCCTTGGCCGAAGACCAGGATCGAGGGGAAGTTTTACCCTTTTCTAAGTATCAATGCTTAGCAAAAAAAGATGGATGAGTGAGTTACCATTCATAACCACTGTCAAAATTTTGGGGATTCTGATATTTAATCCTCTTGCACCCTGAACGTCCGAATATCTTCGTCATTCACACCTTCGGGTCCAAGAAGATTAAATAGGGGCATCTTTCATACCCCAAATTTTGACCACCAAGATTTCCCATCATTGTGAATATCATCACCACAATATGGATGTACCTTCATGCCTCATCAATCTCCTCAAAGCTGGTTGAGCATTCACCATAATCAAGAATTAGGATTTTGAGCCCTCTGAGAGCACTTAGACAAAGGATCAATCAAGAAATGACATGATCTTCAACTTGTATAACCTCTTCAACACCCAAAAGGGATCAAGAGGACTCCCACATCAAGAATAAAGCACAAAGTTGCAACATTCCACGTGGATCAAGCCTCAAGATCGCCAGTGTCACTAAATTAGGGTTTTGATCGACCAAGGCCTCCAGATAAAAATTTCCCTATAGGCATGAGCCAATGCTTCAAAGCACAGCCCAAGATACTCCAAGGGACCTTATGGACCCAATCATCAAGTTAATTTAGCCTTAGGGGATGCATTCATAAAAAAAATCAGGAATTAGGGTTTCTTGACCTAATTCACCCCTAAGTTGACTTTTGGGGAAAAGCATAAGCCAAGAGCTCAAGACATGATTTGAGGGCCTCAAATACACAAATTTTATCCGTTTACAACAATGGATTGATCCAAGAAGCTTGATTCACAAGTTTCAATTTCATCTGGACCACAATTAGGGTTTTGAAGGAAAAAGTCAGCTGTACCTTTGACTTTTGACCTAGACATGCTCCCAAACTTTGGGACTTGATTCAATACACCCTATAACACCTATGGAATCCATCCATTAGGTTTGATTTAGGTAAAGGTCTTGATTTCACAAAGGATCGCACAGTTTGGATTTCATCCGATAAAAAGTCAACTGTGCATAAAATCAAGTTTGACTTTTTGATTTTTTTCACAAATATGGTTCCCTAAGTAAAAAATAATGTTAATGTATGGTATTGATCATCATTCATTAAGAAAAATTAAGAAAAGTGAGGTTTCTTGCAAAAGGGCCAACCATGAGAAACCAAAATTTTTCTAAGTTATGGGACAAAAATGGTTTTAGTACCAACTTCCAAGGACCATAACATCTGATCCAAGCAACCATTTTGAGTGATCCAAAGCCTGATTTGTAGATCTTCCTACACTCTACAAAAGCTTCAACTACCTCAAACTCCAATTCTTCATGGATTTTGAGTTATGGACTGATCAAAATGACAAAAATGAAGAAAATGACACTTTTCCAACACTTAGTGAAAATCTGCCTAAGTTACAACCTTGGACATCAATGTCAATGAGAATTTTTTAGTTAGATTCAAATAGTTTCAAGACAAACTATGATCACACATGTATTGTATTATATGAGGGTTTTCTAAAAATCACAAGAGTCTCCCATAACTCAACCTGAGCAAGGAGATATGATCCCCTCAAAATTACCATTTCCAACTGTCTTGTACAAGGCAGATTTTGGCATTTTGATCGATTTGGAAAAATTGGACAACTCCAAGCCTTGTCATCCATTTGGACACCTCAGAGGATAAAATCCAAGGTGAATGATCTGATCCCCAAGCCTCTCATGTCCAAGAATCTACACATAGCCATAATAAACCTAAAAAGGCTAAAAAGTGCAAAAGACTCCAATTTTGTTTCCAAGCATTTAATGGATTCATCAAGGTGGCATGGACTGACACATTCCTAACTGAATCAGTCAAGATTCATCTCTGAATCAAAGGACCATAGGCATGTGCCCTAACCTAAAATCAATGGCTAGAGGAGACTAAAGATTCCCTTGGATCAACATTGGCCAAAGGCCTGTACCAGCTGCCATTCACTATTGCTTGTAAAAAAAACTTGTTGTACTATAAATAAAGCTCATTTGTGCTCACTTTGAGTACATCAAAGTACTACAACTGATGCTTTCCTCAAAATCTCTCTCTTTAGGCCAAAATACCTTCTTTTACAAGTCATCTCTGAGTTTTTAAGTTAGAGAGCAATTACACCATAGTTCATGATCCAAACACATCCAATATGTCATATCTAAGTTGTTCAAACACTCGTGATCTGAAACACCAAAATCAGAAAGTCAATCTCCAAAACCTCAAAATTTGTCTTTTCTGCAATTTTCAAGCCATGTCTTGATTCAGTCACTTCCAAAACCAAACCAGGCCTCAAACACACTCTAAATATCATCCTTAAACTATCCGAATTGGTTTTCCACATCTGGAACACCATTTGAGAGAGTTACTATCTTGGTCACTTTTGCCCCTTTTGCAAGAAAGGCCTATACTTGTTCCTGAGGATTACAACTGGTTCTGATCATCCTAAAAGTTTCTAAGGGATTAATCAAGAGTGTTCAAAGCATTGAATTATTTCTGGCACAAGGAATTTGGCAGATAGCACAAGAAGCTCAAAGAGGTAAGTGCATCATAAGTTGAACTCTTTAAATTATGCATTGCTTTGTGGTCCATTGATCATGGACCTCTCATACATATCATATGTGTTGTGTTTGGACCAATTTATCATGCTATTATTGCCTGTACCATGAGATAGCATAGAGCATGCAAAATTTGGCCTTTTTTGAAATCACAATCGGATTTTAAAATGGAAACATTTTCTGAAAATTCCAAGGCCACCATTGGATTCCTCATGAAATTCTAGGTCAGATGCACCTAAATTTTGTCCCAATCCATGGAGAAATGAGAAAGTTAGAGCCTTCATGCAAATTGCCAAAACTAGGCCTTGCCTTGGGCAAGGGCTAGGCCATGGCGCCTTGGCCAGGCCTAGAAACTTGGCACCCCATATATGTTCATGGGGTGGTTTTGATACACGGATTTATCACCACCCCAGTGGTAGCACGCATGTGTGTTTGGCCAAGAGGTCGTGGGTTCAACACCCACCCAGACCATTTTATCACTTTTGCCATATTTTGCTATTTTTCATTTTTTATGGATTTTGTTTAATTAATTCCAAAATTAATTTCTCTCTCAATTTTATTTATTTTTTATTGATTATTTTTTTGAAAATTCCCGAAAATGTTAAAATATTTTATACCATAAAAATTTCACAAAAATATTATTTATTTCATATATTTAGTATTTTTGCAAAGAATTATGTTTTATTTGTTTTTAAAAATTTAAAAATATTTCTTTCTCTTGATTTTGCAAATTAAAATGATTTTCAAATCATTCTATGAATGAAACATGATTTTTCAAATATTTATCCAAGATCACAACTTGTTTTTTCACACATGTTTGATAATTTTGATCATTTTAATTGTATTTTTATTCAATTAAAATATTTTTCTAAAATCAAATTAGGGTTTTGATTATTTTCACCCTCACAAATCTTTTTAAAAACAATATGGGCCTCTAATAGAGTGTAAGACCCATTCCTTGTACATGAAAACCTTTTTAGGCCTCAGTCATTGTATAAGTCCCACTGCGATTTCAGAAAATCTCGGCGCGGTTGTCGCCTTTTAAACATTTTCATCTGGGCCTACCATTGTGTTGTAAGTCCCATTTCTTTTCTTTTTCAAACCTTTGGGCCTCTCCTTGAGTTGTAAGACCCATCCCTTTGTACATAAAATCTTTTTGGGCCTCAGCCATTATATAAGTCCCGATACAATTTTCAGAACAACTGTGCGATCACTGTTATACCTGGGCCTCTCCTTGAGTAGAAGCCCCAATCTTCTTTTCAACCCTTTTGATTTAGGTTTAAACTCATAGTTGTTATAAAAACTTTCTTTAATTTCTTGAACAACTAACCATACAACTGTTACAATGGAAGCTTGCTCACCTGTAAGTTTTAAACAACTTTCTTTTACATACTTGCACACACACATATATATATATATATATATATTTCATCTGTAAGTCCTCCTACCTTCTCTTTCACATACAATATATATTTCATCTGTATATATATATATGCCTGTATATATCTGCTTAGAGTTTTCCCAGGCAATTAGGTCTAGAACTAGATAAAGCCAGTGGTCACTCTTTTAACACAGTCAAAACTAGTTCCCCATAGGAATTCCAGATACAGTCTTGCCTCCTTTTGGGCTTATACAATATGGAACAAAGAGAAAGACATTATTCCTGGTGAAACTTTTCTCAGACTGTCACTTTTAGAAATTGTCAAAGAAATTCATTTCCCCAGAGAGGATTAATTCCCGGTGAAACCTCTCTTGAATTTCTTTAAACTCTAGAACTGTTCACTAAAGAAAAGATTATTCCCGATGAAACGTTTCTTGAACTTTTCTTAAGTTTGGACCCACAGGCTTCCTAAAAGCATCTCCGCCTCCTCTTGGGCTTTGTACAAGGACCCTTCGGCTTCTTATAAGTTCTCATGCCTTCTCTTGGGCTTAATACAAGGACCCTGAAGACCACTTAAATGTATAAGACAAAACTTAGTCATCCTTTGTTAGAGCAGTCTTTTCGAAGAGTCAAAACCTCAGACCAATTTTAGGGTTGATTCTCATCCCTTTAAGCACCAGCCTCCTCTTGGGCATCATACAAAGATAAACTTATCCATGCCAGTAGACTTGGACAGTCTAATCTCTTCTTGGATCTCAAAGACATTCTCAAGTTCCCTACAAACAAAGGAAAAAACCCTGGTCATTTAACTAATTTCCAGTAGAGTTAAAACCCTCACAGGATCTAAAACTCAGTCTTTCATCCTAAATTTTCCTAGCTAGGGTCAAATCACTATCAATAAACCTTTATCAGAACCTCAAGGCATCTGATACCTCAAATCTTTTATAACCCTCAGCAAGAGTTGATTCCCTATTTTGGACCTGCCTCTGGATCTCAATAATCCTCAGCAGAAGCCAGCCTCCTCTTAGGCTTTGTATAATGACTTTCCTCAGCAGAGTTAGCCTCAAAAGCACTCTTTTGTTGAGCCAATCACCTTTTCAGCACTCTCTTGTTGAGTCAATCACTTTTTAGCACTCTCTTGTTGAGTCAATCACCTTTCCACACTCTCTTGATGAGTCAATGGTACAAAACAAAAACACTCTCTTGTTGAGTCAGTCTCTTTTCAGCCTCAATCTTAGGCTTTGTACAAGACACCATACAAACACTCTCTTGTTGAGTCATTCTTTTTTTAGCCTCAATCTTGGGCTTTGTACAAGATATATATAAACTTTCTCCAGCAAAGTCAAAATCTTCGTAACCTTTTCTTAAGCTCTGGATAAATATCTTCCCAGCAGAGTCAATTCCTCCCAGTTTTCTTTTAGGCTTTGGGAGTTAATCTCCCTAAGCAGAGTTAATACTCTTTTTCAGCCTCCTTTTAGGCTTTGTATAATGATTTTCCTCAGCAGAGTTAGCCTCAATCTTGGGCTTTGTACAAAATAAGTCATACTTGTAGCGAGCGATTTTTGGATGTGGTTGCGAAGCACGATCGCTCTAGTACTACAACTCGATTCATTTTTTATCCTATTAAAGCTGATGAAGGAAGGGAAATAGATGTCTCCAATTAACCCTGCTTGCATACTGAGGTTAAACAGTCAAAACTGTTGGTTTGCAAATTCTACAAAGATTCGGGGTCTCTATTAGGTTTATTTTGTTAAAAGTAGTGTTCGGTCGATTGGTGGGAGGTTAAGATGTTAGGACGAATGTATGAAAGTACGGGATTTTGGGTTTTTATTTAGTGTGCTCGCTAAGATTTTTCTTTCAATCTTATGCCTACGTATTCCCGTTTTTCCGAAAACAGAGAAATCAGAGAGATTGTAGTTCCTCCTATTCTATGGGAGGAAATGGTGTTTTGGTGTCTTGTTCAAAGCCCAAAACATGAAGCGAAAGGTAGTTTATATCTTGTTCAAAGCCCAAGATGTGAAGCTGAAGGTGGTTTATATCTTGTTCAAAGCCCAAGATGTGAAGCTAAAGGTCTTGTCTTTAGAGAGAATTTGTCATCTCTAAAGAGGGGTTTGTCTGTCACAACTATTTATAAAGGAGAATTACTTTAACCGGGATTTGTGAATCTGGAAATGCCATAATTTCCTTTATTGGGGATTTCCAACCTGAAGGAGAAGACTTTAACTCAGTTTAGAGCAATGCCATCTTTCCTTAGGAACTTCTCATGCTAAAAGAGGGACAGTGGCATGGATGTAGATGATCCAGAGGCTTGCCGCTTATAGCGATTAGATGAAGGGGAAGGAGTTGTTGATGTTTGTGTACTATGAACAAGGCATAACTTTGATGCTAAAAGGTTGATTGGATCAACCAGTGGTTTTCTTATACAAAGCCTAAGAGGAGGCTATTGGCCCAACAAGAGGGAGTTTTTATGTGTCTCGTACGAAGCCCGAGAGAGAGGCTAAAAGATTTGACTCAACAAAAGAGTTTTTTGTATCTCGTACAAAGCCCGAGATGGAGGCTAATATGTGTCTCGTACAAAGCCCGAGAGAGAGGCTAAAAGGTTTTGACTCGACGATGGAGTCTTTTGGTATCTCGTACAAAGCCCGAGATGGAGGCTAAAATTGTTTAGCTCCGCTGGAGAGGATCATTGTACAAAGCCCAAGAGGAGGCTAGGGTGCTGTTTCAGTTGAATGACAGGTCCAGTACGTTGGCTTAAAGAGAAAATCAGTTCTTATATGAGTAATGCTGTACTCAAGGATTTTGATTCGAGGATCAGGGATATTTCCTGTTATTTAAGGAAGTGGGAAATCCAAAGGGTATTGAGACTGTCCGAGTCCACGGGTTTTCTTCCTATTCTTGAAGGGTGCTTGAGAATGTCTTGGAGACTCAAGGAAATTAGACTGTCCAAGTCTAAAGTTTCATCTTTTGTACTATGCTTTGAGAAACAGTAGTAGACTCTTAGAAAGACAACTCTATTAAGATGACTGATTTCTGTTCCTATACCTCTAGGAGGTTGTCGGGACAATTTGTACGAAGCCCAAGAGGAGGCTGGAAACTTTTAAGAAGCCGAGTGGTCCTTGTATGAAGCTCAAGAGGAGGCTATCATTCCCGGAGGAAGAAGTCATTATATGAAGCCTAAGAGGAGGCTGTGAATACTTCTAAGAAGCCGATGGGTCCTTGTACAACGCCCAAGAGGAGGCGGGGATGCTTTTAGGAAGCCCGCGGGTCCTTGAACAATGCCCAAGAGGAGGCCGATGCTTTTAAGAAGCTGATGGGTCCCCAAACCCCGAGAAATTCAAGACAGGCTATTCACGAGGAATATATCAAGCCAGGAAAGTTCAAGAATTTGGAAGAAACTCAAGAGATGCCATTCACGGAGAAAAGATCATCTCTGGGGAGTAGAGTTTCTTGACAAGTGCTTTTAAGAACCCTGTGGGTTCCCAAACCCCGAAAAATTCAAGACAGGCTATTCACAAAGAATAGACCAAGCCAGGAAAGTCCGAGAATTTGGAAGAAACTCAAGAGATGCAATTCACGGAGAAGAGATCATCTCTGGGGAATAGAGTTTCTTTGAAAACTTCTAAAGGTGACAGTCTATGAAAGGGTTCACCGAGAATGCTGCCTTTCATGTCTCCATATTGTTTAACCCCAAGAGGAGGGAAGACTGTGTCTGGTAATCCTATGGGGATCTAGTTTTGACTATTTCTATGAGTGACCAACAGGCTTAATACTAGACGTAGTTGCCGGGGAAACTCTAAATATCTATACTATTATTACACAGTTGATATGAGTTTATGAAAGAAGACTTACAGCAAAACAGTCCCACAATACTGTTATATGTATATGAAAGCGGTAAATGAAAGCAATAACGACTTACACGGCTGTAGAGCTTCCATGCTGTTTGGTTAGTTGTTCAATAAAGAAAGATTGAAAACAACAATATATTTCAAAATCAAAGGAGAAAGTGCTTTGAAAAAGAAAGATTTGGGGCTTACAGCTCAGGGAGAGGCCCAGGGTTTTATCAGTGAGAGCACTGTTTGAATTTGTACAGAGGGACTTATACAAGTGACTGAGGCCCAAAAAATTGTTTTCTGTACAAAGGGATGGGTCTTACACTCTCTCAAGAGGCCCAAAAAAGGTTTAAAGAAAAAGAGTGGGGCTTATAACACGAGGGTAGACCCAGATGATTTTTCGTTTGAAATGGCGATCGCGCCGAGATTTTCTTTTAACGCAAAGGGGCTTATACAATATCTGAGGCCCAAAGTTGTTTTTGGTTAAAAGGGGATTGGGTCTTACACTCTATTAGAGGCCCAAGATGGTTTTAAGAAATGAAATGGGTCTTACTACTCGAGGGTAGGCCCAATTGGGTTGATTTTGAATTGGCGATTGCGCCGAGATTTTTGAAAATACAGTGGGACTTATACAATAAGTGAGGCCCAATAGTTATGGTATTTTACAAAAAGGGGGTTGGGTCTTACACTCTATTAGAGGCCCATGAGTGTTTGGAAATGATTTGTTCGAGTGAAAATCAAAGAAACCCTAATTTTATTCTTTAAAAGTAAATATTTAAAGAAAATCAATGAAAAATACCAAATAGGTTTGAATAAACCACTTGTGATTTTTGTTTAAGGTTTGAAAAATGAGGTATAAATCACAAGAGATATTAAAACTCATTTGGTCTTGATTTTTCAAGATGAATATTCATTTTAAAATGTTTAAAAAATAAATAAAAATGAATTTATTCACAAAAATACTAATTATATTAAATAAATAATATAAACTTAATTTTTTTATGGAATAAAATATTTCAACATTTTTGTGATTTTTTGCAAAAAGAACCAATAAAAAATAATTAAAATTGAAAGAGTTATTAATTTTCCAATTAATTAATAAAACATGAAAATATTGGAAAAAATGGCAAAATGTGAAAAAACACAAAATGGCATGGGTGGGGTTTGAACCCAAGACCTCAAGGTTACAAAGCGCGCGCCTTACCACAGGGGTGGTGATACATCCATTGTTTGAAACAAAACAACAAATATACAAGGCATGACTTGGTTTTAGGCCTGGCCCAAGGCAAGTTTTGGCAAGTTTTGGCTCAGAAACGTGAAGGTCATAACTTTCTCAATTCTTAATGGTTTGAGACAAAATTTATATGCATCTGGACCATAATTTCACAAGGAATCCAATGGTGGTGGTAGTTTTTTCAGATCACACTACCTCCTCAAAACCCGATAGTGGTTTTGAAAATGACCTATAATTGCATTTTCTATGCTACAACTTGGTACAGGCATGGATTACATGGTGAATTAGCTCAAACACAACATATACAACATGTATGAGATGTATATGATCAATGGACTTCAAAGCATTGCATGATTCAAAGATTCCAAGTTGTGAGGCTTACCTCTTTTTTTGAGATTTTGGAGCTTTTGTGCAATCTGTCAAGCCTCTTGTTCCAGAAATGATTTGATGCTTTAGACACACTTAAATGATCCCTTAGAAGCTTTTAGGATGATTGGAATTGACTGGTACCTGCAAAAACACAAACAATCCCTTTCTTGCAAAAGGGGTTAAAAGTGACCAAAATAGCAACTCTCTCAAATGGTGTTCCAGATGTATGAAACCATTTAGGACAGTTCAAGGATGATATTTGGAGTGTGTTTGAGGTTTTATCTGGTTTGGAAAGTGAATGAATCAAGACATGGCTTAAAAAATGCACAAAAGGCCTATTTTGAGGTTTTGAGAGGTGACTTTGTGATTTTGTGATTACAGGTCACTTGTGATAGTTTGCACAACTTACATATGATATATATGAGGTGTGTGTGTGATTGATTGTGATAGAAAAGCTCTCAAGCTCAAAAACTCAATGTTGCCTTGCTAAAAAAAGGCATTTTTGCCAAGAGAAAGGGGTTTTGAGGAAAGCATCTGTTTGATGGCTTTGGTGTACTCAAACTGAGCACAAATGAGCTCTATTTATAGTAAAGCAAGTCTGTTTTGGGATCCACAGTGAATGGAAACTGCAGCAGAGGTTTGGCCAATGTTGTCCAATGGAAATCCAAGTCTCCTCTAGCCATTGACTAGAGGTTAGGGCACAGGGCTGTGGTTCCCTTGGTCTTGGATAAGTCTTGACTGAATTCAGTTGAGAATGGCTCAGTCCATGCCACCTTGGTGTATGCATTGAATGCTCCAATCCAAAATTGGAGTCTTGTCCCTCTTTTAGGCAATTCTAGGTTCAACATGCTATTTCTTGTTCCAAAGACTTTGGAGGCTTGGCTCAGTGATTGTCCCCTTTAGATTCAATCCTCAGAGGTGTCCAAGTGGATAGGAGTGTTTGGATTTGCACAATTTTGGCAAATCGAGCAAAAGTGCAAAATCTGTCTTGCCTTGACAGATTTCAACAAGGCAACTTGCCAATGTTATATCTCATGGCTCAAATTGAATTTGGTAATGTTCTTGGCCATTTTGGAAAGCCCTTATATGATACAACAACTGTTTGATCATATTTGGTTTTGATACCTTTTGAATCCAAGTGAAAAATATCCCTACATTTGGAAAAAAGTAAGGCAAAATCTGACTTAGTGAAATTTTCACTAAGTGTTGGAACAAAGTGACTTTTCTTGATTTTGATCACTCCATATCTCAAAATCCATGAGGAATTTGGACATAGGTCAGTATGAAGCTTTTGTAGAGGGCAATGAGATCTACAAATCACGCTTTGGATGGGAGAAAATGACTTTGTGGTTTAGGAGTTATGATACTCCAAAGTTGGTACCCTAGCCACTTTATTTTTAACTTAGAAAAATTTTCTAAGTTTTTATGGTTACCCCTTTTACAAGTTATCCAAATTTTCTTGATTTTTCTTGATGAATTATGATTCAAATCATACATTAACATCATTTTAGGGTTAAAAATCCATTTTAGTGAAAAATCTCAAAAAGTCAAAGTTGACTTTTGTGCACAGTTGACTTTTTATCCGATGAATTCCAAACTGTGCAATTCTTCAGGAAATCATGTCCTTGACCTAAATCAAACTTGATGGACATGTTCCATGGGTGTCATAGGGTATATTGATGCATGTAATAGGGCTTGGGAGCATGTCCTGGTCAAAAGTCAAAGTTACAGTTGACTTTTCCCGCGAAACCCTAACTGTGGTACAGATGAAATTGAGACTTGTTGCTCAAGCTTTTTGGATCAATCCATTGTTGCAAATGGATCAATGTAGTATGTTGGAGATCCTCAAATCCTCTCTTGAGGTCTTGGTTCATGAAACCCTAATCCCTGATTTTTGATGTATGCATCCACTGAGGTCAAATTGACTTGATGCTTGGGCCCATGAGGTTCGATGGAGTATTTTAGGATATGCTTTGAAGCATTGGCTCATGCCCAGAGAAAAATTTCCATCTGGAGGCCCTGGTCGACCAAAACCCTAATTTGGTGACACTGGCGATCTTGAAGCTTGATCCACCTAGAAGGGAGCAACTTTGTGCTTAATCCTTAAAGTGGGAGTCCTCTTGATCCATTGTGGATGTTTGAGAGTATATACAAGTTGAAGATCATGTCATTCCTTGATTGATCATTTGTCTAAGAACTCTGAGAGGGCTTGAAACCCTAAGTTTGATTGTAGTGGATGCTCACCCATCTTTGGGGAGACTGAGGAGGTATAATGATACACCCATATTGTGATGATGATTTGCACAATGATGGGGAATCTTAGTGGTCAAAATTTGGGGTATGACAATATTCTCCAGCTGAGTCAGCCAACTACTTTTAGCCATGATCTTGGGCTTTGTACAAGACAGATAAAACCCCTCACCAGTAGAGTCAGTTTCCCCTTTTAGACTTAATCTTGGGCTTTGTACAAGACAGACAAAATATTCCCCCAGAAAAGTCAACCTTCAGCCTCCTCTTAGGCTTTGTATAATGATATCCCCAAAAGAGTCAGTTTCTTTTTCAGGCTTTGTACAAGACAGATAAACACTCTCTTGTTGAGTCAGTCTTTTCCAGCCTTCTCTTAGGCTTTGTATAAGGACTTCCCCAGTGGAGTCTATCAATCTCTTAGCTTTAACCTTGGGCTTTGATCAAGGCACACAAAAATCAACATTCCCTTCAGAGGAAATCAAAATCTCTCTGTAGGAAGACACTTCTCTGTATATCACACATCAAAACAGACATTCAAAACAAACCCTAATCCCAGATAACTGCTATAAGTGGCACACTTGTTAATTCAAAAATCCAAGCTGTCGTCCATCTGTTATCCTGGTAAAACTTCCTCTTTCATCTAATTTCTGTAAGTGGCAAGCCTTTGGATCATTTACATCCAAGCCAATGTCCCTCTCTTAGCATGAAAGATTCCTAAGGAAAAATGACATTGCTCAACACTGAGTTAAAGTTTTCTCCTTCAGGACAAATCCCTCATAAAGGAAATTATGGCATTGCTGGATTCTCACATCCCAGTTAAATTAATCCCTCTTCATAATTAGTTACCCAACAGCTGTGATAAACAGACGAGATGTCTCCCTTTAGAGATGACAAATTCTCTCTTAGTCAAACCTTTTAGCTTCACTTTTGGGCTTTAAACAAGACACAAATACTCCATTTAGCTTCACTCTTGGGCTTTGAACAAGAGACAAATAACCTTTAGCTTCAATCTTGGGCTTTGAACAAGACACCAAACATCTTTTTCCTCCCATAGAATAGGAGGAACTATGATTGCTCTGATTTCCCTATTTATCTTTAACGGGAATACGTAGGCATAAGATTGCGAAATATTAGCTAACATACCAATAAAAAAACTTAGGTCCAGTACCTTCTGTCATACCCCAAATTTTGACCACTAATATTTCCCATCATTGTGCAAATCATCATCACAATATGGATGGACCATCATGCCTCATTAGTCTCCCCAAAGATGGGTGAGCCTTCACTACAATCAGAATTAGGGTTTCAAGCCCTCTCTGAGCTTTAGACAAAGGACCAATCAAGGAATGACATGATCTTTAACTTGTCTAAACCTCTCAAACATCCCCAATGGATCAAGAGGACTCCCACCTCAAGGATTAAGCACAAGGCTGCAACAGTCCCAGTGGATCAAGCCTCAAGATCGACAGTGTCACCAAATTAGTGTTTTGGTCGACCAAGGCCTCCAGATGGGAATTTTCCTCTGGGCATGAGCCAATGCTTCAAAGCATAACCTAATATACCCCATGGAACCTCATGGACCCAATTATCAAGTCAATTTAGCCTCAGGGGATGCATTCACCAAAAATTAGGAATTAGGGTTTCTTGACCTAATTCACCCCTAAGTTGACTTTTGGGACAAAACATGAGCCAAGGCCTCAAAGGAGGATTTGTGGGTCTCTAATAAACTAAATTGGTCCATTTTAAATAATGGATTGAGCCAAGAAGCTTGAGCAATAAGTTTCAAATTCATCAGAACCACAATTAGGGTTTCGCGAGAAAAGTCAATTGTGCCTATGACTTTTGACCAAGACATGCTCCCAAACCTTGCAACATGATTTAATACACCCTATAACACATATGAAATCAATCCATCAAGTTTGATTTAGGTCAAGGACTTGATTTCATAGAGGATCGCACAGTTTGGAATTCATCTGATAAAAAGTCAACTGTGCACAAAAGTCAAACTTTGACTTTTTGAGATTTTTCACAATTATGGTTCCTTAACCCTAAAATGATGTTAATGTGTGATTGGAATCATCATTCATCAAGAAAAATCAAGAAAAGTGGGATAACTTGTAAAAGGGGTAACCATAAAAAACTTAGAAATTTTTCTAAGTTATGGAACAAAGTGCCTAGGGTACCAACTTTGGAGGATCATAACTCCTAAACCACAAGGCCATTTTCCCCCATTCAAAGCTGGATTTGTAGCTCTCATGGTCCTCTACAAAAGCTTCAACTACAACTAATTCCAATTCCTCATGGATTTTAAGTTATGGAATGATCAAAATCACAAAAAGTGAAAATGTCACTTTTTTCCAACACTTAGTGAAATTTTCACTAAGTCCGAATCTGTCTTACTTTTTTCAAAATTTAAGGGCATTTTTCACTTGGATAAAAAAAGTATCAAAACCAATTATGATCAAACAGTTGTTGTATCATATGAAGTCTTTCCAAAATGACCAAGAACTTCACTAAACTCAACTTGAGCCATGAGATATGACAATGACAATATGCCTTACTGAAAACTGTCAAAGCAAGGTATATTTGTGCATTTTGCTCGATTTGCCAAATTTGTGCAAATGACAAACACACTTATCCATCTGAACACCTCAAGGGGAGACCAAGGAGGAACCAACTCTGATCCCAAGCCTCCCAAGTCCTTGGAACTAAAAATAGCATGCCAAACCTAGAAATCCCCAAAGAGGGGACAAGACTCCAATTTTGTTTTGGAGCATTCAATGGATGCACCAAGGTGGCATTGACTGAGCCATTTCCAACTGAATTCAGTCAAGACTCATCCAAGACCAGGGGAACTAGCAGCCTGTGCCTTAACCTCTACTCAATGGCTAGAGGATACTTGGATTCTCATTGATCAAATGTTGGCCAAACCTATGCAGCAGTTGCCATTCACTATTCCTTGCAAAACAAACTTGCTCTACTATAAATAGAGCTCATTTGTGATCAGTTTGAGTACACCAAAGCCATCAAACAAATGCTTTCCTCAAAACCTCCTTCTTCACTCCAAAATTGCCTTCTAAAGCAAGTCATTATCGGGTTTTGAGTTTGAGAGTTATTCCAACTAAACCAATCACACACACAACTCATAAACATCATATAGGGGTGATCCAAACACTCACATAACATCTGGAACACCAGATTCTCAAAATCACCAGCCATCTGCACAAGCCTTTGACAGATTTGCAATTGAGGTGCCAAATCAAGTTCCTGCTCAATTCAATCCACTCCAAGCACCCAAACACACTCCATAGCACCTAAGGAAGCTGTCCACATCCTTCGAACTAAGCTGTAACACCTCTAACACAAAATACGACCACCAGCTACTAGAGGTAAGCATGATCTGTTCTAACTCTATGATCCATGCATTTTTTGCTGCTCAATAATTTGGCCATATGTCCATAATCATGCATAGAGTGTTTACCCTCAATCAATTGTTTTGTTTGAATCATGTATGGAATTTTTGAGCCTTCATGCAAGTTTTAGGGTTCTTGAGGTTTCTCTTTAAGTTCTTGTTCCATGCTTAAAATAAATGAAATTAAAGACCATAGACATGATCGTGAGGTGAAAACAAGTAGATTGTTATGTAGATTGCATGTTATCATCAAGTATTTAGTGAGATTGGATAGAAAACACAAATCTGCAAAAACAGAAGGTGGCGCGTGTTCTTGCCATGTTCTTGGTGCCCTTTTTGAAAATTCAAATATTTGAATTTTGTGATTTTATTTAATTGATTCAAAAATTAATTTCTCTCTGAATTTTAATGATTTTGAGTTGATTCTTTTTTTTAATAATTCACAAAAATGTTAAAATATTTTAGTTTCCCAAAAAATCCCAAAAGTATTATTTATTTCATATACTTGATATTTTTATAAAGAATTAATGTTTTAATTGTTTTTTGACATTTAAAATATTTTTTCCCTCTTGATTTTTCAAATTTTAGTGATTCCCAATCATTTTGTGGATAGAAACATGATTTTTGAAACATTAATCCAAGATCACAATTTGTTTCCACACATGTTTAACAATTTTGATCATTTTGATTGAACTTTTATTCAATTAAAATACATTTTGAAAACAAATTAGGGTTTTTGATTAATTCAACCCTCATCAAACTTTTTCAATTTCTTTGGGCCTCTATTAGAGTGTAAGACCCATCCCCTTTGTAAATACACCACTTTTTGGGCCTCAGTCATTGTATAAGTCCCACTGTATTTTAAAAAACAACGGCGCGATCGTCGCCTTTTTTAACAAAACCATCTGGGCCTCTCCTTGAGCTGTAAGCCCCACCACTTGTACAAAAATAAATCATTGGGCCTCTATTAGATTGTAAGACCCAACCCCCTTTTAACCAAAACTTTTTGGGCCTCAATGCATTGTATAAGACCCAGTATGTTAAAGAAATCTCTGCGCAATCGCTTATTCAAAAAACAAATCATCTGGGCCTACCCTCGTGTTATAAGCCCCGTTCCTTTTCTTTAAACACCTTTGGGCCTCTTGAGAGAGTGTAAGACCCATCCCTTTGTACAGAAAACCTTTTTGGGCGTCAGTCACTTGTATAAATCCCTGTATAATTTCAAACAACAATGCAATCACTGATAAATCCTTGGGCCTCTCCTTGAGCTGTAATCCCCAACAACCTTTTCAAAGCACTTTCTCCTTTGATTTTGAATATAATATTGTTATCAAAGCTTTATTTGTTGAACAAACTAACCAAACAGCATGGAAGCTCTACAACCGAGTAAGTGTTTACCCGCTTTCTTTATCCGCTTTCATATATATACTTGTATTGTGGGGCTGCTCACTGTAAGTCTTCTTTCACAAACTTTTATATACTCGTCAAATATCCACTGTGTAATACTAGTATAGTTATTTAGAGTTTTCCCCAGCAACTACGTCTAGCACTAGGTAAAGCCCTGTTGGTCACTCTTAAATACAAACAAAACTAGATCCCCATAGGATTACCAGACACAGTCTTCCCTCCTCTTGGGGTTAAACAATATGGAGACCTGAAAGGCAGCATTCTCAGTGAACCCTTTCTCAGACTTTTACCCTTAGACATTGTCAAAGAAACTCTAACTCCACAGAGATGATCTTTTCTCCGTGAATGGCATCTCTTGAGTTTCTCCCAAATTCTCGAACTTTCCTGGCTTGATCTATTCTCGGTGAATGGCATGTCTTGAACTTATCGGGGTTTGGGGACCCACAAGCTTCTTTTAAGCATCCCTGCCTTCTCTTGGGCGTTGTACAAGGACTCAGAGACCTCTACAGGTATAGGAACATAACCTAGTCATCAATTTGCTAGAGCTGTCTTTCTGAGTCAAGTGTCAGACCAGTTAATGGGCTGAACTTCATCCCTTAACATACCAGCCTTCTCTTGGGCATTATACAAAGATCATTCAATATCCGAGAATAGATTTCTCCAAAAAACCAGTAGACTTCGACAGTCTCAATACCCTTTGGATTCCCCGTTTACTTAAAGAACAGGAAATAACCCTGATCCTCTGATCAGTGCCAAAGCATACCAATACCTTTAAATCGTTCCCTTTATAAGAACTGGTTTTCTCTTTTATCTAACATACTGGACCTGTCAATAAACTAAAACAGTCACCAGCACAATAACCTCCATCTCGGGCTTCGTACGAGATAAAAATCACTCTCTTGTTGAGTATAAAAGACTCTCTTGTTGAGTCAACCCAATTTTAGCCTCCATCTCGGGCTTCGTACGAGATAAAAACCACTCTCTTGTTGAGTATAAAAGACTCTCTTGTTGAGTCAATCCCTTTCAGCCTCCATCTCGGGCTTCGTACGAGATACAAAATCACTCTCTTGTTGAGTATAAAAGACCCTCATGTGGAGTCAAAACCTTTTACCCTCCGTCTTAGGCTTCGTACAAGACACATATAAAAGCACTCTCTTGTTGAGTCAGTCACTGGTTAGCATTCTCTTGTTGAGTCAACCCATTTTAGCCTCTCTCTCGGGCTTCGTACGAGACACCTAAAAGCACCCACTTGTTGGGTCAATAGCCTCCTCTTAGGCTTTGTATAAGAAAACCCCGATTGAGTCAATCAACCTTTTAGCATCAAAATCTGTGCCTCGTTCATAGTATACAAACATCAACAACTCCTTTTCCTTCATCTAAATTGCTGTAAGTGGCAAGCCTATGGATTATTTACATCCACGCCACTGTCCCTCTTTTAGCATGAGAAATTCCTAAAGAAAGATGGCATTGCTCTAAACTGAGTTAAAGTCTTCTCCTTCACGTTAAAACTCCCCTATAAAGGAAATTATTTCATTGCTAGATTCACATATCCCAGTTAAAGTAGTTCTCCTTTATAACCAGTCACCCAACAGTTGTGACAAACAGACCAAATATCCCCTTTTAGAGATGACAAATTCTCTATAAAGTCAAACCCCTTTAGCTTTACATCTTGGGCTTCGAACAAGATACAAATGGACCCTTCAGCTTCACATCTTGGGCTTTGAACAAGATACAAACCACATTTAGCTTCACATCTTGGGCTTTGAACAAGACACCAAAACAACCTTTTTTTCCTTCCATAGAATAGGAGGAGCTACGACCGCTCTGATTTCTCTGTTTCGTTAAACGGGAATACGTAGGCATCAGATTGGAAAAATCTTAGCGAGCATACTAATTAAAAACCCAAAATCCTGTACCTTCATACATCAATCGAAAAGCATCAGTCCTAACATCTTACCAATAGCCTAGACACTGTTTTTAAGCAAATAACCCTAAGGGAGAACCCCCTATTTTGATAGCATCTGTGAACCAACAGTTTTGATTGTTTAACCTCAGTTTGCAAGCAGGGTTAATTGGAGACATCTATTTCCCTTCCTTAATCAGCTCAATAGGATAAAAAATGAATCGAACTGTAGTACCAAAGCGATAGTGATTCAAAACCACAAAAATCGCGCTACAGAAAAATGGCGACCGCAGTGGGAGGCATTCTTTCTTGCCTTCTCAAGGGGTGAAACCCTAAATTCATGTCATAGAAATGACAACTCTGCTGGGGAGTCATTATCTGTATAGGATCTTAAGACTAGAGGTCTAGGATGATTAAGAAAAATATATATACTGCTTTTCCTAATTGATATCTGTGTTTATTTTTCTGCTAATGGGAATGCGTGTGATGCCGCATGTGGAAAGATTGAGTATACACCTAAGATAGTTGATGGCAATGCGGTTAATCTTACTGGGAGTGAATTCCAGTTAAGAGCCCCCGGTCGACCATCAAACTCAGTGGAGACTCCCTTTGTAGATACATTGCCTATACGACTTCAATTGTTGAAAGTAGTGTGGTTGACTGCGTTATCTGAGAAGCTGAGGTTTTTAGTAGACTTAAGCCATTTTGTAGTGCGGAAGCTATCGGAAATAGTTGTCACACGATACTACCCTCATTTGAGATCACTCTAGGATACATCAGCTAGTTGGCGATCCGCTTGCTGTTGTTATCCTAGAGGGGTCAATGATTTTGCGGACAGGTACAAAAAATCACCACTATAAACCTTTGGGGGGGGGGGGGGGGGGTAGAGCCTCGACTTCATGACACCGACCCTTTGACCCTATGTTTTTTCTATGTTTTTGTGTGCTGCATTCATGCATTCATTTAAAAAACATTAAAACAAAGAAAATCTTCTCTTTTAGTCTCTCTTTTTCAAATTAAACTAAGACAATGATTGCAAATGTCAGAGAAGGAGATTGTGCTAATGGATTTCGGTAGAAGGAAAACTCATAAGTACACCTTCAAGGTTCCAAAGTTAGAGGATTTAAGAGGTTTGGCGAGAATGATCACCAACCACGAGGCTTTCAAAGCCAAGTATGAAGGATTGTTGTCCTTGTTAAGGGTCCACGTAATTGAAGGAATCCTGTCCACACTAATCCAGTTCTACGATCCAGTTTATCATTATTTCACATTCCCGAATTATCAGCTTGAACCAACGCTGGAGGACTATTCTCACCTGATTGATTTACAGATTACTGATCAAGCTCCCTTTTCAGGACTGGAAGAAATTCCAAAGGATCAGACCATTACAAGAGCAATTTATTTGGACGAGTCAGAAGTCAGGACTCACATGACCACTAAGGGTGGAATCCAGGGTTTTCCAGCCTAGTTCTTGATAAAGAAAGCCCTATACTTTGCTAGTCTAGGGAACGTGGCCGCTTTCGAGAGCATCTTTGTTTTGCTTACCTACGGGTTATTTTTGTTTCCAAACATCGATAACTTTGTAGATATCAATGCCATTAAGATTTTCCTGATTGGAAACCCCGTACCGACCTTACTCGCATATGCTTATCATTCGGTGCACTTAAGGAATTTGTACAGCAGAGGAATGATCACATGCTATGTACCCCTACTGTACAAATGGTTCACTTCCCACTTACCCAAGTCTGCTGCATTTTGGGATAAAAAAAAATACTTTACGTTGGTCGCAGAGAATTATGTCTCTTACCAACTCTGACATCAATTGGTACAATCGAATCTATAACGGGATCAAAATCATTGATTGTTGTGGAAATTTCCCAAATGTACCCTTTATAGGAACTAAGGGGGGAATCAACTATCATCCAGTGTTAGTTCGTCGTCAATTTGGGTACCTAATGAGGCATGTCCCGCGCAATGCTCATCTGGAAGGTCTTTTCTTCAAGGAAGGAGAAAATGACAGGGCACTAAAGACGAAAATAATGCACGCTTGGAAACACGTTCATAGGAAAGGACGAAAGTCTCTAGGAAAACCAGACTGTGTCTTGATGGAGCGTTATCTCCACTGGATACAAACTAGAGCTGTCAAGTTGAGGATGCCTTACCCTCATCAGGAAGTTCTTCCATTAAGGAACTCTGCCCTTTATTTCATGTATGAGACGGAAAAACATCAGGTTACTCTCAGTAAAGTTCAGAAGGAGAAGAGGTCTTGGAGGAACAAGTACCGTATTCTCAATATGGAGTGCAAGAAAATACAGCAGCTATTAAGAGAAAAGGATGCTCTGATTGAGATTTTAGAGCAACATGCTATAGAAAATCAGGATGACCAAAGGAATTTGCTTGCTCCTTTCACTTGGCAAAGGAATGACATCCCGACAACGGCCCAAGAGCCCCGGTCAAAGAAAAGGAAAGTGCCTGAACCAGCACCTGAGCTCTCTTCTGAGAGGACTCAAGATCCATTAGTTTAGATTTCCCTTTTCAGCACTTTGTAATCTATTGTATTTCCATTTCCGCAATCCTTTGAATTGAATAAAACGGGATTTCCCAACTGTTTGATATTTGCAATCCAATTGTCGAAGTTTACTTTGAATAAACAAAAATAATTAATAATCATTGCATTCATCATTCTCATAAACGCATTCTTCTTACCTACGAATCTCACGTTTGCGTCTCGATTCTAGAGTCAAACCGTCCCATTCGTACAATACTCGGGCCAATCGTCAGAAAAAGATGGATGATCTCGAGGAAGAGAACAGAGAGTTAAAAGAAGAAATCGACACTCTGAAAGAGGATCTGAGAAAGATTCATAACGACATGCAAGCTCTAGCAAAAGCTCAGATGCAACAACAAAGGACTGTGATCTCGGAGATCACATCTACGCCCATAGTGGAGAAGTATGATCCTAGGTATAAAATACCGAAAGATTGTCCCTGGGGCATGCCTATTAACTATATCCCGGAAGGATATGTTCTGCCGATCGCTGAGGATCAGGGATCCACAGCAGGAACCGCTGGGCCTGAAGGTTACAAACTTCGGGAAAGCGAAGATGCCAGGGGCATGACAGCAACTCCTGAAGGTTACAAACTTCGGGAGACACTGAGAGTCTCGGCCATAATGACTATACCACCACCCGTGGTACACACTGTCCCGGAAGGACAGATTCCACAGATACCTTCTGGTGGAAACGAAAGTATGTTCGACATAATGAATGAGTTCCGGAACAATTCCTGGAGATGCAGAAAGAACTGCAGGCCCTTCGCGATCAGGATCTATTTAGAAAGGACGCCGCGGACCTCTGCTTGGTCCCCAATGTGAAAGTTCCGCACAAGTTCCAGGTACCCGACTTTGAAAATTACAAGGGTAACTCTTTCCCTCAGAGCCATTTGGTGATGTACGCTCGGCGAATGTCAGCTCAGACAAAGAACCAGGAGCTATTGATTCACTACTTTCAGGATAGTTTAACCGGTGCCGCATTAAAATGGTACATGGATTTAAACCACGCTACGATCGACAGATTCAGAGATCTTGGCGCTGCTTTCATTCAACAATATAAATACAATTTGGACATGGCACCTGACAGAGATCAACTCAGATCAATGTCATAAAAGGACAAGGAAACCTTTAAGGAGTACGCTCAGAGATGGCGTGAAATTGCCACTCAGATTTCTCCACCTCTTGAGGAAAAAGAGATGAAAATGATCTTCTTAAAGACCTTAAGTTCATTTTACTACGACCGAATGGTCGCCAGTGCACCTAGTGACTTCACCGAGATGGTGGGCATGAAAGTTCGTCTTGAGGAAGCTGTCCGAGAAGGACGTTTAGTAAAAGACGCTGGATCATCAACTAGTACAAAACGATTCGGTACTGCTCTCCCTAAGAAAAAAGAGCAGGATATTGGGAATATCTCTCTCGGAAAGAAAAGGCGACGTTACCAACCAGTAGCAGCCGTAACTCCTGCTATCATCCCCACGCCTGTTCCTACGTATCAACCTCAGGTTGTGCAGACCCAACTGAATCAACAGTAACTCCAGCAAAGGACACAACAACCTCTTCAGCAGGCTCATCCTCCGTACAACAACAACCGTACAACGCGACCACCAGGGTTCGAACCTATACCGATGTTGTTTGCGGAGCTGCTTCTGTTATTATTGGTCAAGGGGCATGTCCAAACTAAGTCTCCTCTTACAGTACCGAAAAATCTTCCTTTTTGGTTTAAAGCGGATCAAACTTGTCCTTACCATCAAGGAGGACCAGGGCATAACATAGAAAATAGTCTAAGTTTCAAATCCGAGGTGCAAAAGCTTGTTAGGATCGGGGTCTTATCTTTTAAAGATACGAATCTGAATGTTCTCACAAACCTGCTGCCTCAACACGAGAAAGCTACAGTCAATTTGATAGAGGGAGAGTCTAACAACACCTATCAAATTCATGATGTACTCTTATTAAGAGCCAACTTGGTCAAGATGCATTGTAGACAGAGCGGATATGGCCATGTGCCACCTAATAACTATCACCAATGTGATATCTGCTCTAAGAACAATCAAGGATGTTCTGTGGTGCAATCAGCTCTACAGGAACAATTGGATCACGGATGGATCCAAGAGCATCGAGTTCGTGGAGTCAACATGATCTATACGAATTCCAACATCATTCAGAACCATGACATCCGTGCAATGAATGTCAACTTGGTGACGATGCACTCAAGGCAAAGCCAATATCATAATCTGCTGCGACACGATTATAATTCCTATCTGACTTGCTCAGAAAACAAACAGGGATGCTATTTTGTACAAGAGGCCCTCCAGCGTCAGATGGATCTTGGATGGATCCAGGACTACCATGATAGAAATCCTTATCAGATCAACATGATTCAAATCTTTGATATTCGTCTAATGAATACCAGCTTGGTGGAGTTACACGCCAAGCACGTTCAACTCGGTTTTCTCACTTCGTATAATTATCAGAACTGTAAAGGATGTTGTGAGAGTAACCAAGGTTGTGCTCTCGTTCAAAGAACTTTGCAACACTTGTTAAACCACTGGTGGCTTCCAATCTATCTGGATGAAGACACGCAACAAATCAATGTGCTTAATGGAAACCCTACTTGGCATCAAAGTCAGGATGTCCGATCTATGGAAACAAACCTGGTACAGTTGCACTGCATTCAAAGCGGACGTGGCCAGGTGCCACCACACAACTATGAATGATGAGAGTCTGCTAGGAGAATAACCAAGGATGCTACCTTGTGCGGGCATCCCTTCAAGGTCAGTTGGATTGTAAAGAGATTCACCTGTGTCTGAGACTCGATCCAATCAACTGGACGCCGGACTACTTCGCTGATCAAATTAGAGACGTTGTCATAATCTCGGATCATCAACAGAACAAGGATGTTTGTACCATCATCCCTCTACTGGACGAATCAAAGGTTCTTAGCTAGGAACTGATTGAAGTTACTTACGACAGTCAGAAAAATCAGAAGGCTCATGTAGTTATCTATTTACCGGGACCATTACCGTATGAAACAGCTAAGGCGATCCCTTACAAATACGGTGCAACAATAATTGAGAATGGAAAGGAAATTCCATTACCCTCCGTCATGAATATTGCAGACATCAGTCGAGTAACACGGAGCGGTCAAATCTTCAACCGAGGGGTTGGAGAACCTAACAGAGAAAATAAACTTCAGACAGAAGCTCCCAATCCACCAGTCGGTCAGTCCAGTGATCCTGACCTTTCAAAGAACAATGATGAGATGCTGAAGCTTATTCAAATGAGTGAATACAATATCATTGATCAACTGTTGCAAACTCCTTCAAAGATCTCAGTGCTATCATTGTTACTCAGTTATGAAGCCCACAGAGAGGCTCTACAGAAAGTCTTAGAGAAGGCCTTTGTCGAACAGGATGTGTCAATACGACAGTTCGATAGTATCATCTCTAACATCACTTCCTACAACAACTTAGGATTCAGAGATGAGGACTTGCCAGAGGGGGGGAAAATTCACAACATGGCGCTCAATATCACAGTTAACTGCCAGGACGATGCTTTAGCCAGCGTACTGGTAGACACAGGATCGGCTCTCAACGTTATGCCGAAGTCCACATTAATGCGAATGTCATTCAAAGGACCCCCGATGAGAGGCAATGAGGTCATCGTCAAAGCATTTGACGGGTCTCAGAAAGAAGTTATCGGCGAAGTCAACCTTCCCATAACTATTTGTCCTCACACTTTCCTAATCACTTTCCAGGTCATGGACGTCCGGGCAGCATACAACTGTTTATTAGGAAGACCTTGGATACACCAGGCTGGGGCAGTAACTTCGACACTACACCAGAAACTGAAGTTCGTCAAGAACTATTAACTCGTCACGGTCTGTGGAGAACAAGCCTTGATCGTGAGTAACATGTCATTATCTACTTGTGTAGAACCTGAGGAGGTTGTTGGGACTCAATTCCAAGCACTTTTGGTGAGCAGTAAGAATCAGTCAGAGAAAGGAAACTCGATTTCCTCATACAGAGATGCTCTCGAAGTGATCGAGAATAACAATACTAAAGGATGGGGACAGCTTGTCATTCCTACTGATAACAAAACAAAGAAGGGTCTTGGTTTTTCTGCAACCTGCACCCAGATAGATGCTAACGATGAAAGTCTTCATCCCATTCAGGACTTCTTCCACAGTGGAGGTTTCCTTCACCCAGTACGTCAAGCAGTCCATACCATCAACGAGGGAGATTCCTCTGATACAGATGAAGAGTGGAAGTTCTATCTTAACGAGGATGGTTATATGTCTCAGGAAGAGGTGCCTAAGCCATTTTGCTATCCCGCACAGAGTCTGAGATTTATACCAAGGTCAGATGTCGAAATGATATAGGGAGATTGTGATTCGGAAGGATTACGTGCTCCACCAAATTCATTAGAGGAAGACACTCTGATGAAAGACAACTTTGACCACGACTATTATGGCCCAATGGATGGCCTGTCTATCTGGAAGCCGTACCCAGGAGACTTGGGGCAAGAAAATCAGCCGAACGATGAAAATCAGCTGAGCGTCATTGAAAAGAATACCTGCATCCCCACCATGTCATGGGATCAACACTTAGGGTATTCAGAACCTATCCAGCATGACGATGAATTCACAAAGTTCGCCGGACTAGAATTCATCAACTATGCTTTTCCCGAGGTTAACGTCATCGAGAGAGATGACTCCTCCAGTTCCAAAAAAGTGTGGGACACCTTAGGGTAACCAAGTGGAAAATTTGACTTCATGGTCAAATACACCGCTCCTGAAAGCTCTCGTATCAGGTTTGAAGATATCCAGCCAACTGGATGGGGAGATATACCTGAGAGCACAAATACTATGCAAAATACAACGGAAGAATCCTCCTACAACAACTCTGTCTGGGAAACAGATTCCAATGATCCTGCTCCGCCAGAAATCACCGTTATTTCTGAAGACAAATCAAGGAAGGTACCTGACTTTGTGATTCACCGAGGAGTTCGCCGCCAATGGGTTGTTGTCGATGTTCTGAAGATTGTTCATAAGTCAACGTAATTGCCGTCTTTAACCTTTCACCCTGCCCAAGTGAAATGGATGTTTCGATAGGGCTCACTTTCTTTAAATATCCCTCTTCGCTTTGCCCAAAGCGACAGAGTTTTGTTTTATAGGGCTGTAGTTTCAAGAATCGACTTGTTCATAAATAAAATAACATCGTTCTGTAATCTCTGCATTAATTGCTGTTTTCTCTTTTCGCTTTTCTCAGAAAATGGTAATCTTAAAAAACAATTCAAAATATATTAGCAGTTTTTAAAAAAAAAATACACTGCACACACTTGCATTTTCTCTATCTCTTCTAAACATAAATCATCACATCATGCAGATTTCTTGTTTTAAACCCCGTTGAAACATACAATCCAATGCCTTCTCCAAACTTTTAGTTCCCGGTATTTGGGGCTGAAGAAGAAGTTGACGACGAAATTTAAAAAGAGATCTCCCAATTACTCCGCCAAGAGGAAAGGTCCATTGAACCTCACAAAGAGCCGTTGGAAACAATCAACGTGGGTTCAGAAAAAGAGAGAAAAGAAATCAGGATTGGCAAATTTGGGGTCTTGTCCCTATTTTGGCAATTCTAGGTTCAACATGCTATTTCTTGTTCCAAAGACTTTGGAGGCTTGGCTCAGTGATTTTCCCCTTGAGATTCAATCCTCAGATGTGTCCAAGTGGATAGGAGTGTTTGGATTTGTATAATTTTGGCAAATCGAGCAAAATTGCAAATTCTGCCTAGCCTTGACAGATTTCAACAAGGCAACTTGCCAATGTCATAACTCATAGCCCAAATGGAATTTGATAATGTTCTTGGCCATTTTGGAAATCCCTTACATGATACAACAACTGTTTGAACATATTTGGTTTTGATCTCTTTTGAATCCAAGTGAAAAACCCCCCTACATTTGGAAAAAAGTGAAGCAAATTCTGACTTAGTGAAATTTTCACTAAGTGTTGGAACAAAGTGACTTTTCCTGATTTTGATCACTCCATAACTCAAAATCCATGAGGAATTTGGACATAGGTCAGTATGAAGCTTTTGTAGAGGGCAATGAGATCTACAAATCAAGCTTTGGATGGAAAAAAATGGCCTTGTGGTTTAGGAGTTATGGTCCTCCAAAGTTGGCCTATTAGTGTCACTTTTTCCATAACTTAGAAATTTTTCTAAGTTTTTATGGTTACCCCTTTTACAAGTTATCCAACTTTTCTTGATTTTTCTTGATGAATGATGATTCAAATCATATATTAACATCATTTTAGGGTTAAAAATCCATTTTGGTGAAAAATCTCAAAAAGTCAAAGTTGACTTTTGTGCACAGTTGACTTTTTATCAGATGAATTCCAAACTGTGCAATTCTTCAGGAAATCATGTCCTTGACCTAAATCAAACTTGATGGACATGTTCCATGGGTGTCATAGGGTATATTGAGGCATGTCCTAGGGTTTGGGAGCATGTCCTGGTCAAAAGTCAAAGTTACAGTTGACTTTTCCCGCGAAACCCTAATTGTGGTGCATATGAAATTGAGGCTTGTTGCTCAAACTTCTTGGATTAATCCATTATTCCAAATGGATCAATATAGTTCATTAGAGACCCTCAAACCCTCTCTTGAGGTATTGGCTCATGATTTGTCCCAAAAGTCAACCTAGGGGTGAATTAGGTCAAGAAACCCTAATTCCTGATTTTTGATGAGTGCATCCCCTGAGGCAAAATTGACTTGATGGTTGGGTCCATGAGGTTCCATGGAGTATATTAGGTTGTGTTTTGGATCCTTGGCTCATTCCCAGGGGAAAATTTTCCTTTGGAGGCCCTGATCGACCAAAACCCTAATTTGGTGACACTGGCGATCGTGAGGCTTGATCCACTTGAAAGGGAGCATCCTTGTGCTTAATCCTTGGAGTGGGAGTCCTTTTGATCCTTTGTAGCTACTTGAGATGTTTGAAAAGTTGAAGATCATGTCATTCCTTGATTGATCATTTGTCTAAAGCTCTTGAGAGGGCTTGAAACCCTAAATTTGATTATAGTGGATGCTCACCTATCTTTGGGGAGACTAATGAGGCAAGATGGTTTTTCCATATTGTGATGATAATTTGCACAATGATGGGAAATCTTAGTGGTCAAAATTTGGGGTATGACAGATGCCCCTATTTAATCTTCTTGGACCCGAAGGTGTGAATGACGAAAGTATTCGGGCATTCGAGGTGCAAGAGGATTAAATATCGGAATATCCAAAATTTTGACGGCTATGAATGGAAGCTTGCGCATTCATCTTCTTTTGCTAAGCAATGATGCTTAGAAAAGGTAAACTTCCCCTCGATCCTGGTTTCTTACCAAGGAACTGGTCTTAGTTGCGGAAACAAACTTCCCCTCGATCCTGGTTTCCAACCAAGGAACTGGTCTCAATTTCTGAAGTAAACTTCCCCTCGATCCTGGTTTCCTACCAAGGAACTGGTCTTAGTTTTTTTTCTTTTGAAATAAACCTCCCCTCGATCCTGGTTTCCTACCAAGGAAGTGGTCTCAGTTTGTGAAGTAAACTTCCCCTCGATCCTGGTTTCCTACCAAGGAACTGGTCTTAGTTTCTTTTGTCAATAAACTTTATTGACAAGGGACGCTATGCGTAGCGGTTTTCCTCAAACTTCTCGCCGGATTTTCCTGCGGAGATGCCATTTGATGGAAAAATTTTGATGTCAGACTTGTTGGGGAACCCAGTCGTCTGAGTTGTAGAGTTGCACAAACTTCTCTGTTGGAGAAGCCATTTGTTTCTACTGGGGAAAGCGAGTCTCTTGAGAGACTGTTTTTGCTTGGGGATATTTCATCATAATTTCCTCGGGATCTTCCCGGAGAAACGACATATGATGGGATCCAATTTTGAGGTGCCGATGACCTTTTCATCAGTGGTTTTTTCGGAGAAAAACTGTCGTACCGCTGGATCTCTGATTAACAGGCTTTCTCTGGGGATTTTCCTTAATCCGGGAAAGCAAAGATATCATCTTCGATGGCGAAGAGTGACGTCGGTTGAAGGCTCTCTGGTTTTTCAGAGGTTCAAATTATCAAAGTGGTCAAGGGCCAACTTTATTCTAGAAATAACTGGAGGAGAGAAATCGTTCAGACGCAGCGTTTCCTGACGAGGCAAGAACAGACAACTCTATTGAGAGGACTCCTATCACTAAGGGACAAGACCGACTGGAGTGATAGTGATGCAATATGAAATGTGAATGCAAATGATGTATGTATGTTTATGCTGACAAAACTGACGCGACATACAGACCAATAAATGAACACGACTGGATACTCGGCCATCGCGGGGCGAAGAAGAAATATCGCTGGTTCAAAATAGCAATTCCAACTTGCTTAGGAGAGATAGTCCCTGCTGGGAACTATGTTGGTCGGGCTTAAGAGATGAGAACTCGGCCGAGGTGTGTCAGATGAAACAAGGTCTCTGACAAAGTTAATCCTTCATTCAGGCGTACTGGCTTTTCAGAAGGAGTACTTTGATTATGCACTTTGAGGTTCGATTACTTCTGGAGAAGCGACCGATGTTCTTCTGATGTTCAACAGTCAAAAGAAATTGCCGTCTTTATTTTAAAAGCAGAAAAAGTTTTAACAAGTAAATTCATTTTTTGTTTCATTTCAAGAGTCGTTAATCATAGTTTAAAAACGTCATTCTGTAAAGCTAAAACAAATAAGAATTACAAACAAAAGCACAAGGGCTCAAATTTTATTGATAGGATGGAGATCAGCCAAACGCGTGATTCCAAAGAGTATATACAAAGTTAGAAAATGGTAATTTACAGGGAAAAGGGCTACGTTGAAACATAACGACTGCTATCCTTCTACCAACTTGGAATTCTGGGCATCCTGAGCTTCTCTCGAAGATGACCTTGACTGGAGTTTTCTGACAGATGATGTAACTGCTGCTGCTGAGAGACTTGCCTCTTTTGAACATAGTTACTTGCCATTATCCCTAATTTTTACCTGGATTGTACTGTGATGTTTCCAATCCACTGGGGTGATTTTTTTTTATTTTGTCTCTAACTTTTGCCTGAATCGCCCTTTCGGGTTTTCAATCCACCGAGACTTTTTTTTTAGGCGAAGTATTTCTTGACTACATCAACATTCGTGGGGTAGGCAAATTCCTCTCCGTCCATGGTTGTGAGTCTCAAGGCGCCGCCTGAGAAAGCTTTCGTGACCACATAGGAGCCGTCATAATTCGGAGTCCGCTTGCCCCGAGAATCAGTGAGAAAAGATTGTATCTTCTTGAGCACGAGGTCTCCTTTCCTGAAGATGCGGGGTCAAACCTTTTTGTCGAATATCTTCTTCATTATCTGTTGATACAGTTGACCATGGCATAGTGCTGTGATTCGCTTCTCCTCTATCAGATTCAGTTCGTCCTGTCGGCTTTGACACCATTCAGCTTCGGTGAGCTTAGCTTCCATCAATACTCGGATTGACGGGATCTCTACTTCTATGGGGAGCACTGCTTCCATGCCATACACTAGAGAGAAAGGGGTTGCCCCTGTTGAAGTGCGGACAGATGTGCGATAACCGTGAAGAGCAAAGGGTAGCATCTCATGCCAATCTTTGTAGGTTACAACCATCTTTTGAACGATCTTCTTGATGTTCTTATTGGCCGCTTCTACCGCCCCGTTCATCTTGGGTCGGTAGGGAGATGAGTTATGGTGTTCGATCTTGAACTCAGCACACAACTCTTTCATCATCTTATTGTTCAAGTTGGATCCATTATTAGTAATGATCTCGCTTGGAACACCATAACGGCAGATGAGATTATTTTTGATAAATCGGACCACCACTTGTCAGGTTACATTGGCGAATGACGCTGCTTCGACCCATTTGGTGAAGTAGTCAATGGCTACTAGGATGAATCGATGTCCGTTTGAAGCCTTGGGCTCAATCATGCCAATCATGTCGATTCCCCATATCGAGAATGGCCATGGGGAAGAGATAACTTTAAGATGCCTTGGCGGTACATGGATTTTGTCGGAGTATATCTGACACTTGTGACACCTCCTCATGTACTTGTAGCAGTCAGATTCCATTGTCAACCAATAGTACCCTTCCCTTAGAATTTTCCTCGCCATTGCGTGTCCATTGGCATGAGTGCCAAAGGATCCTTCATGAATTTCTTTCATCAGCATTTCTGCTTCTGGTTTGTCTACGCATCGGAGCAAGACCATGTCAAAATTTCTCTTATAGAGAGTGTCACCGCTCAGGAAGAAGTTTTCAACCAATCTTCTGAGGGTCTTTCTATCTTTCCTGGATGCCCCAGGTGGGTACTCCAATTTTTGAAGGAAGCATTTGATATCGTAATACCAAGGTTTGTCGTCTATGACTGCTTCAATCATGAAGATGTAAGCGGGCCTTTCAAGGCGCATTATGTAGATCTTAGGTATGTCATTCCATTGACCTACACTAATCATGGAAGAGATAGTGGCTAATGCATCAGCCATGTGATTCTCCTCACGAGGGATGTGATGAAACTCGACTCTGTTGAAAAAGGTAGCAACCTTCTCGCATAGTCTTTGTAAGGAATCAATCCTGATTGGTATGTGTTCCAATCTCCTTTAATCTGATTGATAACCAGGGCTGAGTCACCATATACGTCCAAGTTTTTTATCCTTAAATCAATTGCTTCCTCGAGACCCATAATACAAGCTTCGTATTTGGCCTCGTTGTTCGTACACTTGAACGTGAGTCGAGCAGTGAAAGGAATGTGGGTACCCTGAGGGGTAACAATGATTGCCCCAATTCCGTTTCCGTAATGATTGACAGCTCCGTCAAAGATAAGTCCCCACTGGGAACCTGGTTCTGTCCCTTCACTGGGTAGCGGTTCATCGCAATCTTTCATCTTTAGGTACATGATATCTTCGTCTGGGAAGTCAAACCCGACTGATTCCTGATCGTCAATCGGTTGATGAGCCAAATGATCGGCTAAAATACTTCCCTTAACGGCTTTCTGAGTGTGGTACTCTATGTCATATTCTGATAACAGCATCTGCCAACGGGCAATCCTTCCCGTAAGAGCAGGTTTTTGGAAAACGTACTTGATTGGATCCATTTCGAAGACCAACCAAGTAGTATGACGAATCATGTACTGGCGAAGACGTTTGGCTGCCCAAGCCCAAGCACAACAAGTTTTCTCGAGCATCGTGTACCGAGTTTCGCAGTCGGTGAATTTCTTGCTCAAATAGTAAATGGCAGACTCTTTTCTTTTAGTTTCGTCTTGTTGGCCAAGTACACATCCCATTGAGTCCTCTAGGACTGAGAGGTAAATAATCAATGGTCTTCCTTCCACTGGAGGTGATAGAATCGGTGGGTTCAATAGGTATTCCTTGATACTCTCGAAGGCAGTTTGGCAGTCCTCTGTCCAAATGCAGTCCTGATTCTTTTTGAGTAATTTGAAGATTGGCGCGCATGTCGCGGTCATGCGGAATATGAATCTGAAAATGTAATTCAGACGTCCCAGGAATCCTCTGACTTGTTTTTCAGTTTTCGGAGAAGGCATTTCTTGAATGGCCTTGACCTTGTCAGGATCAACCTCAATTCCTTTCTGGATGACGATGAACCCTAGTAATTTCCCTGAACGGACACCGAAGGTGCATTTGTTAGGATTCAAGCGGAGCTTGAGTTTTCTTAGACGTTCGAATAATTTTGACAGATGTTCAACGTGCTCACTCTCTGTTTTTGATTTTGTAATCATATCATTGACATATACCTCGATTTCTTTGTGTATCATGTCATGAAACAGAGTAGTCATGGCCCTTTGATAGGTTGCCCCGGCGTTCTTCAAACCGGACGACATTACCTTGTAACAAAAGGTGCCCCATGGAGTGATGAACGAAGTTTTCTCCATGTCTTTCGGCGCCATTTTGATTTGATTATAGCCCGAGAATCCATCCATAAAGGAGAAGACTTTGAACTTTGCTTTACTGTCTACCAGCATGTCAATGTGTGGTAAAGGAAAGTCGTCCTTTGGACTAGCCTTGTTCAGGTCTCTGTAGTCGACACACATTCTGACTTTTCCATCCTTTTTGGGAACGGGTACAATGTTGGCTAACCATTGAGGATATTCTGATGTGGCGAGGAAACCTGCGTCAATCTGTTTCTATACTTCCTCCTTGATTTTGATGGCCATATTCGGGTGAGTCCTTCTCAACCTTTGCTTTACCAGCGGACATTCCGACCTCAACGGTAGATGGTGTTCCACGATGCTGGTATCCAACCCTGGCATATCCTGATAGGACCAAGCGAACACATCGGGGAATTCCCTGAGAAGCTTCGTCAAACCTTCTTTGGCAGTTGGACTGAGTAGTGCCCTAATCCTGATTTCCTTTCTCTCTTGCTCTGAACCCAAGTTGACTGTTTCTAGCAACTCTTTGTGAGGTTCGATGGACCTTTCCTGTTGTCTGAGTAATCGGGAGATCTCTTCTGGAATTTCGTCGTCATTTTCTTCTTCAGCCTCGAATACCGAGAACTCAAAGTTGGGAGAAGGCATCGGATCGTATGTTTCAACGGAGTGTAAAACAAGCAATCTGCATGACATGACGATTTGTGTTTAGAAGAGATAGAAAGAATGCAAGAGTGTGTGCAGTGTTTTATTTTACTGCTTGTTTTTATTATTGATTTGTTTTTTAGGATTACCATTTTCTGAAAAATCGAAAAGAGAAAACAACAATTAATGCAGAAATTACAGAACGACGTTTTTTATTTATGAACAAGTCGACTCTTGAAACTACAACCCTATAAAACAAAACTCTGTCTCTTTGGACGAAGCGAAGAGGGACATTTACATAAAGTGAGCCATATTAAAACATCCATTCCACCTGGGCAGGGCAAAATGTTAAAAGACGGCAATTACTTTGACTGACGGACTACCTTCGAAACCTCGACGGCAACCCATTGGCGGCGAACTCCTCGGTGAATCACAAAGTCTGGTACCTTCCTTGATTTGTCTTCAGAAATAACGCTGATTTTTGGCAGAGTAGGATCATTAGAATCTGTCTCCCAGGAAGAGTTATCTTAGGAGTTGTGCTCTCAGCTGTATCTTCCTATCCAGTTGGCTGGATGTCTTTGAGCCTGATACGAGAGCTTTCGGGAGCAGTGTACTTGACCATAAAGTCGTATTTTCCACTTGGTTCTCCCCAGAGTGTCCCAAACTTCTTTGGAACTGGAGGAGTCATCTCTCTAGATGACGTTGACCTCAGGAAAAGCATAGTTGATGAATTATAGTCCTGCAAACGTTGCGAATTCATCTTCATGTTGAGTAGCTTCAGGATAAACCGAGTGTTGATCCCATGACATGGTGGGGACACAGGTATTCTATTCAATGATGCTCAGCTAATTTTCATCATTCGGCTGACTCTCTTGCCCCAAGTTTCCTGGGTAGGGCTGCCACATTGGCAGACCATCCATTGGGCCATAGTAGTTGTAGTCAAATTGCTCTTTCATTAGAGTGTCTTTCACTAATGAGTTTGGTGGAGCACGACATCCTTTGGGATCACAATCTCCATAGATCATTTTGACGTCTGATCTGGGTATAAATCTCGGACTTTGTGTAGGAAAGCAAAAAGGAGTTTGCGCTTCGTCCTGAGACATATAACCGTCCTTGTTAAGATAGGACTTCCATTCTTCCTCTGTGTTGGAGGAATCTTCCTCATTGATAGCATGAACTGCCTGAGGTACTGGGTGAAGAAAGCCTCCACTGTGGAAGAAGTTTTGAAGCGGATGAAGACTTTCATCGTTGGCAGCTGTTTGGGTACAGGTTGAAGGAAAACCAAGACCCTTCTTTGTTTTATTGTCAGTAGGAATAACAAGCTGTCCCCATCCTTTTGTATTGGTACTTTTGACCACTTTGATAGCATCCTTGTATGAGGAAATTGATGTTCCTCCTTCATATTGATCGTCCTTGCTCATCGACAGTGCTTGGAACTGAGTTCCAATAACCTCCTCGGGTTTAACATTAGCAGACGATGACAAATTTCTTACAAGCAAGGCTTGTTCCCCACAAACTGTGACAAGTTGATCGTTCTTGACGAACTTTAGCTTTTGGTGGAGGGTCGAGGTGACCGCTCCAGCCTGATGTATCCAAGGCCTTCCTAATAAACAACTGTATGTTGCCCGGATGTCCATGACCTGGAAAGTGACTTGGAAAGTGTGAGGACCGATAGTTAAGGGAAGATCAACTTCGCCGATAACCACTTTTCTGGATCCGTCGAATGCTTTGACGACAACCTCGTTGATTCTCATCGGAGGGCCTTTGAATGATAATTGCATCAAAGTGGACTTCGGCATAACATTCAGGGCTGACTCTGTGTCTACCAGTACGCTCGCCAACGCATCGTCCTGGCAATTAACTGTGATATTAAGTGCCATGTTATGACGGTGACCCTCTTCCGGTAGTTCTTCATCACTAAATCCCAAATTGTTGCAGGAAGTGATGTTAGAGACAATGCTATTGAACTGTCTGATGGTTACATCCTGTTCCACAAAGGCTCGCTCCAAGACTTTCTGTAAAGCTTCCCTATGTGCTTCGGAACTGAGTAAAAGTGATAACACAGAGATCTTTGAAGGAGTTTGTAACAGCTGATCAACAATGTTATATTCACTCCTTTGGATGAGCTTCAGCATCTCATCGTCGTTTTTCGAAAGGTCGAGATTACTGGATTGACTGACTGGTAGATCAGGAGCTTCTGTCTGAAGTTCCTTTTCTTTGTTAGGTTCCCCAACTCCTCGGTTGAAGATTCTACCACTCCGTGTTACTCGACTGATGTCTGCAATGTTCACGATGGAGGGTAATGGAATTTCCTTTCCATTTTTAATGGTTGTTGCACCGTATTTGTAAGGGATAGCCTTAGTTGATTCATACGGTAATGGTCCCGGTAGATAGATGACTACGGGAGCCCTCTAATTTTTCTGACCATCGTAAGTAATCTCGATCCGTTCCCGGTTGGGAACTTTAGATTCGTCAAGTAGAGGGATGATGGCAAAAACATCCCTGGTCCTATGATGACCAGAGATTGTGACAACATCCTCAACTTGATCGGCAAGGTAGTTCGGCGTCCAATTGATAGGTCCAGAACCTGGATAAGGACGAATCTCTCTGCGATCCACCTGACCCTGAAGAGCTGCTCTTACAAGGTAACACCCGTGGCTACTTTCTGAACAGACGCTACAACAGTCATAATTGTGTGGTGGCACCTGGCCACGCCCACTTTGAATACAATGTAACCTCACTAGGTTAGCTTCCACTGATCGGACATCCTGACTCTGACGCCGAGTAGGGTTCCTGTTACTGATACTAATTTGTTGAGTATCTTCATCCAGACATATTGGCATCCACCAGTGATTTAACAAGTGCTGAAGTGCCTCCTGGACAAGGGTACAACCTCGACCGTTCTCGCAACCCGCCTTACAACTGTGATAATTATGTGATACCAGGAATCCGAGTCGGACCTGTTCAACATGTAACTCTACCAGGTTGGTATTCATCACGCGAATATCAAAGATCTGAACCATGTTGATTTGATAGGAATTCTTATCATGGTAGTCTTGGATCCATCCAAGATTCATCTGACGCTGGAGGGCCTCTTGTATGAAAGAGCATCCCTGTTTGTTTATCGAGCAAGTCAGACAAGAACTGTAATCGTGCCGCAGCAGATTATGATACTGGCTTTGCCTTGAGTGCATCGCCACCAAGTTGACATTCATTGCACGGATATCGTGGTTCTGAATGATGTTAGAATTCGTATAGACCATGTTAATTCCACGAACTCGGTGTTGTTGGATCCATCTGAGATCCATTTGTTCCTGTAGAGCTGATTGCACCACAGAACATCCCTGGTTGTCTTTAGAGCAGATATCACACTGGTGATAATTATGAGGTGGCACATGGCCATATCCACTCTGTCTGTAATGCATCTTGACCAAGTTGGTTTTCAACAAGAGTACATCGTGAATTTGATAGACATTGTTAGTCTCTCCTTCTATCAAATTGACTGTAGCCTTCTCGTGCTGAGGCAGCGGGTTCGTGGGAACATTAGGATTTGTATCCTTGAAGGATAAGACCCCGCTCCTAACAAGCTTTTGCACGTCGAACTTGAAATTGAGACAACTCTCTATGTTATGCCCTGACCCTCCTTGATGGTAAGGGCATGTCTGATCCGGTTTGAACCAAAAAGGAGGATTTTCCGGTACTGTAAGAGGGGACTTAGTCTGAATGTGCCCCTTGGTTAGCAACAATGGAAACAGTTCTGTGTACGATACGGGTATAGGATCAAATCCTGGTGGCCGTGTTGTACGGTTGTTATTGTATGGAGGACGAGCCTGCTGAAAATGTTGTTGTGTCCTTTACTGATCAGGTTGGCTTTGCACAACCTGAGGTTGATACGTAGGCACGGGATTGATAGCAGGAGTTACAGCTGCTACTGGTTGATATCGACACCTTTGGTTTCCGAGAGAGATATTCCCAATATCTTGCTCTTTTTTCTTAGGGAGAGCACTACCGTATTTTTTAGTATCCCTCGTCGATCTAGTTTCTTTTACCAAACGTCCTTCTCGGACGGCTTCCTCAAGACGTACGCCCATGCCCACCATTTTGGAGAAATCACTTGGTGCACTGGCAACCATTCGGTCATAGTAAAATGAGCTTAAGGTCTTTAAGAAGATCTTTGTCATCTCTTTTTCCTCAAGAGGTGGACAAATTTGAGCGGCAATTTCATGCTACCTTTGAGCATACTCCTTAAAGGTTTCCTTGTCCTTTTGCGACATTGATCTGAGTTGATCTCTGTCAGGTGCCATGTCCAAATTGTATTTGTATTGTTGGACGAAGGCAGTGCCAAGATCTCTGAAAGTGCTGATCGTGGTACGGTTTAAACCCATGTACCATTTTAATGCGGCACCGGTTAAACTATCCTGAAAGTAGTGAATCAGTAGGTCCTGATTCTCCGTCTGAGCTGACATCCGCCGAGCGTACATCACCAGATGGCTTTGAGGGCAAGAGTCACCCTTGTACTTTTCAAAGACGGGTACTTGGAACTTGTGCGGGACTTTCACATTAGGGACCAAGCAGAGATCTGCGGCGTCTTTTCCAAATAAATCCTGACCGCGAATGGCTTGCAGCTCTTTCTGCATTTCCAGGAACTGCTCCTGGAATTCATCCATTCTGTCAAACAAAGTTTCCTTTTTACCAGCAGGTATTGGCGGAATCTGTCCTTCCGGGAAAGTGTGCACCACAGGGGGTGGTACCGTGACTACGGCAGTGAATCTTGGCGTTTCCCGAAGTTTGTAACCTTTAGGAGTCCTCAGTATGCCCCTGGCATCTTCGCTTTCCCGAAGTTTGTAACCTTCAGGCCCAGCTTCTTCTGTTGAGATTCCCTGACCTTCCGTGATCGGCGGAACATATCCCTCCGGGATATAGTTAACAGGCATGCCCCAAGGACGATCTTTCGGCATTTGATACCTAGGATCGGACTTTTCCACTATGGGCGTTGAGGTGATCTCTGAGATCACAGTTCTTTGTAACTGAGCTTCTGCCATGGCTTGCATGTCGTTATGAAGCTTTCTCATATCCTCCCTTAGAGCGTCGATCTCTTCTTTCTACTCTCTGTTCTCTTCCTCAAGATCATCCATTCTTTTCTGACGATTGGCCCGAGTATTGTACGAATGAGACAGTTTGACTCTAGAATCGAGACACAAACGTGAGATTTGTAGGTAAGAAGAATTCGTGATGTGAGAATGATGAATGCAATGATTATATTAATTGTTCTTTTGGTTTAATCAAAATAAACTTCGACAAATAGATTGCAAATATCAAACAGTGGGGGGAACCCCTTTTATTGAAATTTAAAGGATTGCGGAAATGAAATACAGTAGATTACAAGGTGCGGAAATAGAAACCTAATCTAATGGGTCCCGAGTCCTCTCCGAAGAGAAATCGGGTGCTGATTATGGTATTTTCCTTTTCTTTGACCGGGGCTCTTGGGCCGTTGTCGGGTTGTCATTCCTTTGCCAAGTGAAAGGAGTGTGCAAATTCCTCTGGTCTTCTTGACTTTCTACAGCATGTTGCTCTAAAATTTCAATCAGAGCATCTTTCTCTTTCAGTAATTGCTATATTTTGGTACACTCTACATTCAGGGTGCGGTACTTGTTCTTCCAAGACCTTCTCTCCTTTTGAACTTTGTTGAGAGTAACCTGGAGTTTTTCCATTTCAGTCATGAAGTACATGACAGATTCCTTGGGCGGAAGAATTCTGTGATGCGGATAAGGCATTTTTAGCTTGAGACCTCTAGTTTGTACCCAATGGAGATAAGGCTCCACCGAGACACACTCTGGTTTTCCTAGAGACTCTCGTCCTTTCTTATGAACATGCTTCCAGGCTTGCACTATTTCCATCTTTAGTGCTCTGTCGTTTTCTCCTTCTTTGAAGAAAAGACCTTCCAGATGAGCATTACGTGGGACATGCCTCATTGGGTATCCAAATTGACGACGAACCAATACCGGATGGTAGTTGATTCCTCCTTTAGTTCCTATGAGGGGTACGTTGGGGAAATTTCCACAACGATCAATGATTCTTATTCCATCATAAATCCTATTACACCAATCTATATCAGAGTTGGTAAGAGACATGATCTTCTGCGACCAACGTAAGGCACTCTTACAATCCCAAAAAGCAGCAGACTTAGGCAAATGGGAAGTAAACCATTTATATAGCAGGGGTACACAACATGTTATCATTCCTCCGTTGTACAAATTTCCTAAGTGTACAGAATGATACGCATCTGCGAGCAAAGTCGGCACAGGATTTCTAATGAGAAAAACCTTAATGGCGTTGATATCTACAAAGTTATTGATGTTAGGAAACAAGAACAACCCGTAGGTGAGCAAGACAAAGATGCTTTCAAAAGCAGTCACGTTCCCTATACTGGCGAAATACAGGGCTTTCTTTGTCAAGAACTGGGCTGGCAAACCTTGGATGCCACCCTTAGTGGTCAGGTGAGTCTTGACTTCAGACTCGTCCAAGTAAATTGCTTTTGCAATGGTCTGATCCTTTGGAATTTCTTCCAATCTAGAAAAAGGAGCTCGATCAGTAATGTGTAGATCGGTCAGATGAGAATACTCCTCCAGCGTTGGTGCGAGCTTGTAATCCGGGAATGTGAAACAATGATAAATTGATCGTAAAACTGGACGAGCGCATCCACGATTCCCTCAATCACATGGACTCTTAACAGTGGTAGCAAACCTCCGTGCTTGGCTCTGAAAGCCTCAGGGTTAATGATCATCCTTGTTAATCCTCTCAAATCCTTTAGTTTTGGAACCTTGAAGGTGTACTTATGAGTTCTCCTTCTACTGAAATCCATGAGCGCAATCCTTTTCTCTGACATTTGCAATCACTGTCTTAGTTTAATTTGAAAAAGAGAGACTAGAAGAGAAGATTTTTAATGTTTTAATATTTTTTTTAGATGAATGCATGAATGCAGCACACAAAAACATAGCAAAAACATGGGGTCAAAGGGTCGTTGTCATGAAGTCAAAGCTCTACCCACCCCCCAAAGGTTTTCTACGGTTGATTTTTTTGTACCTGTCACTCAAAATCATTGATTCCTGAGAACACCAGCGGGCCGGGAACCGTGCTAGGTGGCGTCCATCAAAGAAATCTCAGAAGAGGGTAGTTTATCGCGTAACAGCCATTCCCGATAGCCACCGCACTACAAAAAATGGTGATTTTTCCTAGGTGTATACTCAATCTCTCCACATGCGGCATCACACGCATTCCCATTAGCAGAAAAATAAACAAGTATAGCAATTAGGAAAAGCAATATATATATATATTTGTCTTAAAGTCCTAGACTTTAAAGAGCTATGAATCTTATGTTCCTGACAAAAAATGGCTCTCCGGCGGAGTCACCATTTTTGTGGTTTCTTCCCTATTCAAGGGTTTGACCTAAGATCCTAGTGAAGTCAACAAAAGTCCTATCCCAGAAAGAGAAATTTTAAGGTTTCTACCTAGGAGATGGGAACATCTGATAAGGACAAGACGATTCTCCCCAGCAGAGTCGCCATTTTTCTGTAGCGAGTGATTTTTGGATGTGGTTGCGAAGCATAATCGCTCTTGGAACTACAGCTCGATTCATTTTTTATCCTATTGAAGCTGATGAAGGAAGGGAAATAGATGTCTCCAACTAACCCTGCTTGCATACTGAGGTTAAATAGTCAAAACTGTTGGTTTACAGATGCTACAAAGATTCGGGGTCTCTCCTAGGTTATTTTGTTAAAATATCATTCTTTCGATTGGTGGGAGGTTTAGGACTGGTGCTTCTTGGTTGACATGGGAAGGTATGGGATTTTAGGTTTTTGTTTAGTGTGCTCGCTAAGATTTTTCTTTCAATCTTATGCCTATGTATTCCCGTTTACCGAAACAGGGAAATCAGAGCATTCGTAGTTCCTCCTATTCTATGGGAGGAAATAGGTGTTTTTGGTGTCTTGTTCAAAGCCCAAGACGTGAAGCGAAAGGTGGTTTGTATCTTGTTCGAAGCCCAAGATGTGAAGCTAAAAAGGTTTTGACTTTAGAGAGAACTTGTCATCTCTAACGGGGGTCTGTTTGTCACAACTGTTAGGTGACTGAGTGTAAAGGAGGATTACTTTAACCAGGATACGCGGATCCTAGCAATGCCATAATTTCCTTTATAGGGGGTTTTAACCTGAAGGAGAAGACTTTAACTCAGTGTAGAGCAATGCCATCTTTCCTTAGGAATTTCTCATGCTAAAAGAGGGACAGTGGCATGGATGTAGATGATCCAGAGGCTTGCCGCTTACAGCGATTAGATGAAAGGAGTTGTTGATGTTTGTGTACTGTGAACGAGGCACAACTTTGATGCTAAAAGGTTGATTGGATCAACCAGTGGTTTTCTTATATAAAGCCTAAGAGGAGGCTAATGTGTGTCTCGTACAAAGCCCGAGAGAGAGGCTAAAAAGGGTTGACTCTACATGGGAATCTTTATGTGTCTCGTACGAAGCCCGAGAGAGAGGCTAAAAGGATTGACTCAATTGAGGGAGTGCCTTGTATCTCGTACGAAGCCCGAGATGGAAGCTACAAATGATTGACTCAACGAGGGAGTCTTTGTATCTCGTACGAAGCCCGAGATGGAGGCTAAAGGTTGTTTGCTCTGCTAGGGAGAATCATTGTACTAAGCCCAAGATGAGGCTAATGGTGTTTTGACTCCATGAGAGAGTCTTTGTATCTCGTACGAAGCTCGAGATGGAGGCTAAAAATAGGGGATTGCTGTTACAGTTAAGTGACAGGTCCAATATGTTTGTAAAAGAGAAAATCAGTTCTTATAAAGAGACTGATTTCAGGTAAGGTTGTACTATGGTACTGATTAGAGGATCAGGGTTATTTCCTATTCTTTAAGGAAATGGGAAATCCAAAGGGTATTGAGATCGTCCAAGTCTGCTGGTGTTTGAGGATGCTTGAGAACGTCTTTGGGACTCAAGGGCCTTAGACTGTCCGAGTCTAGAGTTTTATCTTTTGTACTGCGCTGAGAGAAAGCACGCTTTTGGTATGAGGAACTAGACTCTTTTGAAAGACTGTTCTATTAAGATGACTAATTTCTGTTCCTATACCTTTAGGAGGTCGTCGGGACAATTTGTACGAAGCCCAAGAGGAGGCTGGAAACTTCTAAGAAGTCGTTCGGTCCTTGTACTAAGCCCAAGAGGAGGCTATCATTCCCGAAGGAAGAGATCATTATATGAAGCCTAAGAGGAGGCTGTGAAGACTTCTAAGAAGCCGACGGGTCCTTGTACTAAGCCCAAGAGGAGGCGGGGTTGCTTTTAGGAAGCCTGCGGGTCCTTGTACAATGCCCAAGAGGAGGCTGATGCTTTTAAGAAGCCCGTGGGTCCCCAAATCCCGAGAAATTCAAGACATGCCATTCACCGAGAATAGATCAAGCCAGGAAAGTTCGAGAATTTGGAAGAAACTCAAAGATGCCATTCACGGAGAATACATTCATCTCTGGGAGTAGAGTTTCTTGACAATCCCTAATGAGGACAGCCGAAGAGAAGACTGTATCTGGTGATCCTATTGGGGATCTAGTTTTGTCTATTTCTAAGAGTGACAGTCTGAGAAAGGGTTCAAAAAGAATCTGCCTTTCACATCTCCATATTGTTTAACCCCAAGAGGAGGGAAGACCGTGTCTGGTAATCCTATGGGGATCTAGTTTTGACTGTAAGTTCAGAGTGATCAACAGGGCTTTACCTAGTTCTAGACGTAGTTTCCGAGGAAACTTTACATATCTATACTATTATTACACAATTGATATGAGTTTATGAAAGAAGACTTACAGTGAGCAGCCCCACAATACATTTATATGTATATGAAAGCATTAAATGAAAACGTATAAACACTTACTCGGTTGTAGAGCTTCCATGCTGTTTGGTTAGTTGTTCAACAAAGAAAGATTGAAAACAACAATATATTTCAAAATCAAAGGAGAAAGTGCTTTGAAAAAGAAAAATTTGGGGCTTACAGCTCAAGGAGAGGCCCAAGGTTTTACACTGTTTGAATTTGTACAGAGGGACTTATACAAGTGACTGAGGCCCAAAGAATGGTTTCTTGTACACAGGGATGGGTCTTACACTCTCTCAAGAGGCCCTAAGATTTTTTAAGAAAGGAAATGGGTCTTACTACTCGAGGGTAGGCCCAGATGATTTTCAGTTTGAAAATGGCGATCGCGCCGAGATTTTATTTTAACGCAGAGGGACTTATACAATAAGTGAGGCCCAAAAATTGTTTGGTTAAAAGGGTATTGGGTCTTACACTCTATTAGAGGCCCATGAGTGTTAAAGAAAAGAAATGGGTCTTACTACTCGAGGGTAGGCCCAGATGGGTAATTTTAAACTGGCGCCGATCGCGTCGTTTATTTGAAAATGTACAGAGGGACTTATACAACGAATGAGGCCCAAAAATTTTCTGTACAAAGGGAGTTGGGTCTTACACTCTAATAGAGGCCCATAGATTTTGAAAATGATTTATGAGGGTTGAATTAATCCAAAAACCCTAATTTGTTTTCAAAAATGTATTTAATTGAATAAAAATGATCAAAATAGTTTTACATATGGAAAACAAATTATGATCTTGGATTAATGCTTCAAAAATTAAGTATTGGCCTACAAAATAATTAGAAGGCATTAAAAGTTGCAAAATCAATGTAGAAAAAATATTTAAAATGTCAAAAACAATTAAAATATTAATTCTTTGCAAAAATATCAATTATATGAAATAAATAATATTTTTGGGATTTTTTGATAAAATCAAATATTTTAACATTTTTGTGAATTATTGCAAAAAGAATCAACTCAAAATCATTAAAACTCAAAGAGAAATTAATTTTGGAATCAATTAAATAAAATCACAAAATTCAAATATTCAAATTTGGAAAAATGGCGCCAAGAACAAGCTGAAGAACACGCGCGTGTTCTGAGATTCTCAGATTTGCATTTTCTCTCCAATCTCACTGAATACTTAATCATATCATGTAATCCACATATCATTATGCTCGTCTCAACCTCACGATCATGTCTATGTCAATTAATTTCATTTAAATTAAACATAAAACAAGAAATCAGAGAGAAACCTCAAGAACCCTAATTTTTGCATGAAGGCTCAGAAATTTCACACACGATTCAAACAATGTAATTTATTGAGGGGAAACATTCCATGCATGATTAAGAACATATGGCCAAATTATTGTGCAGCAAAAATTGCATGGATCATAGAGTTAGAAGAGCTCATGCTTACCACTTGCAGCTGGTGATCGTGTTTTGTGTTGGAGGTGTTACAGCTTGGTTCCAATGATATGGATAGCTTCCTTAGGTGCCAAGTGATGTGTCTGAATGCTTGGAATAGATTGAAATGGTTTAGAGTTAAGGATGGCACCTCAACTGCAAAACTGTCTAGAACTTGAGCAATTGGCTAGTGATTTTGTGAAATCATTGTTACAGATGTTATGTGAGTGTTTGTATCACTTCTATATGATGTATTTGAGGTGTGTGAGTGATTGGTTTGATTGGAAAAGCTCTCAAACTCAAAACCCGATGGTGACTTGCCTTAGAAGGCAAAATTGGAGTGAAAGAAGAGATTTTGAGGAAAGCATCTGTTAGATGGCTTTGGTGTACTCAAACTGATCACAATTGAGCTCTATTTATAGTAGAGCAAGTTTGTTTTGCAAGGAATAGTGAATGGCAACTGCTGAGTAGGTTTGTTCAATGTTGGCCAATGGAAATTCAAGTCTCAACTAGCCATTGACTAGAGGTTAGGGCACAGGCTGCTGGTTCCCTTGGTCTTGGATAAGTCTTGACTGAATTCAAATGAGAATGGCTCAGTCCATGCCACCTTGATGCTTCCATTGAATGCTCCAATCCAAATTTGGAGTCTTGCCCCTATTTTGGCAATTCTAGGTTCAACATGCTATTTCTTGTTCCAAAGACTTTGGAGGCTTGGCTTAGTGATTGTCCCCTTGAGATTGAATCCTCAGATGTGTCCAAGTGGATAGGAGTGTTTGGATTTGCACAATTTTGGCAAATCGAGCAAAATTGCAAATTCTGCCTAGCCTTGACAGATTTCAACAAGGCAACTTGCCAATGTCATAACTCATAGCCCAAATGGAATTTGATAATGTTCTTGGCCATTTTGGAAAGCCCTTACATGATACAACAACTGTTTGAACATATTTGGTTTTGATCTCTTTTGAATCCAAGTGAAAAATCCCCCTACATTTGGAAAAAAGTGAAGCAAATTCTGACTTAGTGAAATTTTCACTAAGTGTTGGAACAAAGTGACTTTTCTTGATTTTGATCACTCCATAACTCAAAATCCATGAGGAATTTGGACATAGGTCAGTATGAAGCTTTTGTAGAGGGCAATGAGATCTACAAATCAAGCTTTGGATGGAAAAAAAATGGCCTTGTGGTTTAGGAGTTATGGTCCTCCAAAGTTGGCCTATTAGTGTCACTTTTTCCATAACTTAGAAATTTTTCTAAGTTTTTATGGTTACCCCTTTTACAAGTTATCCAACTTTTCTTGATTTTTCTTGATGAATGATGATTCAAATCATACATTAACATCATTTTAGGGTTAAAAATCCATTTTGGTGAAAAATCTCAAAAAGTCAAAGTTGACTTTTGTGCACAGTTGACTTTTTATCAGATGAATTCCAAACTGTGCAATTCTTTAGGAAATCATGTCCTTGACCTAAATCAAACTTGATGGACATGTTCCATGGGTGTCATAGGGTATATTGAGGCATGTCCTAGGGTTTGGGAGCATGTCCTGGTCAAAAGTCAAAGTTACAGTTGACTTTTCCCGCGAAATCCTAATTGTGGTGCAGATGAAATTGAGGCTTGTTGCTCAAACTTCTTGGATTAATCCATTGTTCCAAATGGATCAATATAGGTCATTAGAGACCCTCAAACCCTCTCTTGAGGTCTTGGCTCATAATTTGTCCCAAAAGTCAACTTAGGGGTGAATTAGGTCAAGAAACCCTAATTCCTGATTTTTGATTAGTGCATCCCCTGAGGCAAAATTGACTTGATGCTTAGGTCAATGAGGTTCCATGGAGTATATTAGGTTGTGTTTTGGATCCTTGGCTCATTCCCAATGGAAAATTTCCCTTTGGAGGCCCTGATCGACCAAAACCCTAATTTGGTGACACTGGCGATCGTGAGGCTTGATCCACTTGAAAGGGAGCATCCCTGTGCTTAATCCTTGGAGTGGGAGTACTTTTGATCATTTGTAGCTACTTGAGATGTTAGAAAAGTTGAAGATCATGTCATTCCTTGATTGATCATTTGTCTAAAGCTCTTGAGAGGGCTTGAAACCCTAAATTTGATTGCAGTGGATGCTCACCCATCTTTGGGGAGACTAATGAGGCAAGATGGTTCTTCCATATTGTGCTGATGATTTGCACAATGTTGGGAAATCTTAGTGGTTAAAATTTGGGGTATGACATACCCTTGCTGTACAAATGGTTCACTTCTCACTTTCCCAAGTTTGCTGCATTTTGGGATCAAAAGAATACTTTACGTTGGTCGCATAGAATCATGTCTCTTACCAACTCTGACATCGATTGGTACAATCGAATCTATGATGGGATCAGAATCATTGACCATTGTGGAAATTTCCCAAATGTACCCCTTATAGGAACTAAGGGAGGAATCAACTATTATCCAATTCTCGTTCGTCGTCAATTTGGATACCCGATGAGGCATGTCCCGTGTAATGCTCATATGGAAAGTATTTTTTTCAAGGAAGGAGAAAATTACAGGGCACTAAAGACGAAAATAGTGCATGCCTGGAAATACATTCATAGAAAAGGAAGAGAGTCTCTAGGAAAACCAAATTGTGCCTCGGTGGAGCCTTATCTCCACTGGGTACAAACTAGAGCTCTCAAGCTGAGGATGCCTCGCCCTCGCCAGGAAGTTCTTCCATTAAGGGACTCTGCCCTTTATTTTATGTCTGAGATGGAAAAAATTTAGGTTACTCTCAGCAAAGTTCAGCAAGAGAAGAGGTCTTGGGGGAACAAGTACCGTATTCTCAATGTGGAGTGTAAGAAAATACAGCAACTGTTAAAAGAAAAGGATGCTCTGATTGAGATTTTAGAGAAACACGCTGTAGAGAATCAAGAAGACCAAAGGAATTTGCTCGCTCCTTTCACTTGGCGAAGGGATGACAACCCGACAACGGCCCAAGAGCCCCGGTCAAAGAAAAGGAAAATACCAGAACCAGCCCCTGAGCTCTCCTTAGAGAGGACTCAGGATCCATTATCTTAGATTTCCTTTTGTAGCACTATGTAAATTACTGTATTTCCATTTCTGCAATCCTTTGAATTCAATAAAATGGGATCTTCACCACTGTTTGATATTTGCAATCTAATTGTCGAAGTTTACTTTGAATGAAAAATATATATACAATTAATATAATCATTGCATATAATTCATCATTCTCACTTCACGCATTCTTCTTACCTACGAATCTCACGTTTGCGTCTCGATTCTAGAGTCAAACTGTCTCATTCATACAATACTCGGGTCAATCATCAGAAAAAGATGGATGATCTCGAGGAAGAGAGCAGAGAGTTGAGGGAAGAGATCGACACTCAGAAAGAGGATCTGAGAAAGCTTCATAATGATATGCAAGCTCTAGAAGAAGCTCAAATGCAACAACAAAGGACTGTGACCTCAGAGATCACATCTACGCCCATAGTGGAAAAGTATGATCCTAGGTACAAAATGCCGAAAGATCGTCCCTGGGGCATGCCTATCAACTATATCCCGGAAGGATATGTTCCGCCGATCAATGAGGATCAAGGAATCGCAACAGGAGCCACTGGGCCTGAAGGTTACAAACTTCGGGAAAGCGAAGATGCCAGGGGCATGACAGCAACTCCTGAAGCTTACAAACTTCAGGAGACACCGAGAGTCTCGGCCATAATGATTATACCACCACCCGTGGTACACACTGTCCCGAAAGGACAAATTCCACAGATACCTTCTAGTGGAAACGACAACATGTCTGACAGAATGAATGAATTCCAGGAACAATTCTTGGAGATGTAGAAAGAACTGCAAGCCCTTCGCGGTCAGGATCAATTTGGAAAGGACGCTGCAGACCTTTGTTTGGTCCCTAATGTGAAAGTTCTGTACAAATTCCAGGTGCCCGATTTTGAAAAGTACAAGGATAACTCTTGCCCTCAAAGCCATTTGGTGATGTACGCTCGGCGAATGTCAGCTCAGACAAAGAACCAGGAGCTACTAATTCATTACTTTCAGGATAGTTTAACCGGTGGCGCATTAAAATGGTACATGGGTTTAAACCACGCTACGATCGACACATTCAGAGATCTTGGTACTGCTTTTGTTCAACAATATAAATAGAATTTGGACATGGCACCAGACAGAGATCAACTCAGATCGATGTCACAAAAGGACAAGGAAACCTTTAAAGAATACGCGCAGAGATGGCGTGAAATTGCCATCCAGATTTGTCCACCTCTGGAGGAAAAAGAGATGACAAAGATCTTCTTAAAAACCTTGAGCTCATTTTACTATGATAGAATGGTTGCCAGTGCGCCCAGTGACTTCACCGAGATGGTGGGCATGGGAGTTCGTCTTGAGGAAGCAGTACGAGAAGGACGTTTAGTTAAAGATGCTGGATCATCAAGTAGTACAAAACAATACGGTAGTGCTCTCCCTAAGAAAAAAGAGCAAGATATCGGGAATATATCTCTCGAAAAACAAAGGCGACGATATCAACCAGTAGCAGCTGTAACTCCTGCTATCAATCCTGCACCTGTTCCTACGTATCAACCTCAGGTTGCATAGAGCCAACCGATTCAACAGCAATATCAGCAAAGGACACAACAGCCTCTTCAGCAGGCTCGTCCTCCGTACAACAACAATCGTACAATACGACCGCCAGGGTTCGAACCTATACCCATGTTGTACGCAGAACTGCTTCCATTACTACTGGTCTAGGGGCACGTCTAAACTAAGTCTCCTCTTACAGTACCGAAAAATCCGCCTTTTTGGTTCAAAACGGATCAGACTTGTCCTTACCATCAAGGAGGACCAAGGCATAACATAGAAAACTGTCTCAGTTTCAAATTCGATGTGCAAAAGCTTGTTAGGAGCGGGGTCTTATCTTTCAAAGATACGAATCCGAATGTTCTCAAAAACCCGCTGCCTCAACATGAGAAAGCGACAGTCAATTTGATAGAGGGAGAGTCTAACAACATCTATCAAATTCATGATGTACTCTTATTAAGGGTCCATTTGGTCAAGATGCATTGTAGACAGAGCGGATACGACCATGTGCCACCTCATAACTATCACCAGTGTGATATCTGCTCTAAAAACAATCAGGGATGTTCTGTGGTGCAATCAGCTCTACAGGAACAATTGGATCTCGGGTGGATCCAAAAGCATTGAGTTCGTGGAATCAACATGACCTATACGAATTCCAACGTCATTCAGAACCACGACATCCATGCAATGAATTTCAACTTGGTGGCAATGCACTCAAGGCAAAGCCAGTATCATAATCTGCTGCGACACGATTACAATTCCTGTCTGACTTGCTCGGTAAACAAACAGGGATGCTCTTTTATACAAGAGGCCCTCCAGCGTCAGATGGATCTTGGGTGGATCCAGTACTACCATGATAGAAATCCCTATTAGATCAACATGATTCAAATCTTCGATATTCGTTTGATGAATACCAGCTTGGTGGAGTTACATGCCAGGCAAGTCCAACTCGGTTTTCTCACTTTTCACGAGTATCTAAGCTGTAAAGGATGTTGTGAGAGTAACCAATGGTGCGCTCTCGTTCAAAGAACTTTGCAACACTTGTTAAACCACTGGTGGCTTCCAATCTATATGGATGAAGACACGCAACAAATCAGTGTGGTTGATGGGAACCCTACTCGGCATCAAAGTCAGGATGTCTGATCTATGGAAACTGACCTGGTAAGGTTGCACTGCATTCAAAGCGGACGTGGCCAGGTGCCACCAGACAATTACGAACGTTGTACAGTCTGCTCGGAAAATAATCAAGGATGTTACCTCGTCCGAGCAGCCCTTCAAGGTCAGTTGGATCGTAAAGAGATTCACCCGTGTCCGAGTTTCGAGCCAATCAACTGGACGCTGGACTACTTCGCTGATCAAATCAAAGACGTTGTTATAATCTCTGATCATCAACAGAACAAGGATGTTTGTACCTTCATCCCTCTATTGGACGAATCGAAGGGTCTTAACCATGAATTGATTGAAGTTACTTATGACAGTCAGAGAAGTCAGAAGGCTCCTGTAGTTATCTATCTACCAGGACCATTACCGTATGAATCAGCTAAGGCTATCCCTTACAAATACAGTGCAACAATAGTTGAGAATGGGAAAAAATTCCATTACCCTCCGTCGTGAATATTGCAGACATCGGTCGAGTAACACGGAGCGGTAGGATCTTTAACGGAGGAGTTGGAGAACCCAGCAGAGAAAAGGAACCTCAAACAGAAGTTCTTAATCCACCAGTCGGTCAATCCAGTAATCCCGACCTTTCAAAGAACATTGATGACATGCTGAAGCTCATCCAAAGGAGTGAATACAACATTGTTGATCAACTGTTACAAACTCCTTCAAAGATCTCAGTGCCATCACTTTTACTCAGTTCCGAAGCCCACAGAGAGGCTCTACATAAAGTCTTAGAGCAGGCCTTTTTGGAACAGGATATGTCAATACGACAGTTCAATAGCATCATCTCTAACATCACTTCCTGCAACAACTTAGGATTCAGTGACGAGGACTTGCTAGAGGGGGACAAAAGTCACAACATGGCGCTCAATATCACAGTCAACTGCCAGGACGATGCTTTAGCCAGCGTACTGGTAAACATAGGATCGACCATCAACGTTATGCCGAAGTCCACTTTAATGCGACTATCATTCAAAGGATCCCCAATGAGGGGCAGTGATGTCATCATCAAAGTGTTTGACGGATCTCAGAAAGCAGTTATTAGCGAAGTTGACCTTCCCATAACTATCGGTCCTCACACTTTCCTAATCACCTTCCAGGTCATGGACGTCCGGGCAACGTACAACTGTTTATTAGGAAGACCTTGGATATACCAGGCTGGGACAGTCACTTCGACGCTGCACTAGAAACTGAAGTTCGTCAAGAACGATTAACTCGTCACGATCTGTGGAGAACAAGCCTTGATCGTGAGTAACCTATCATTATCTACTTGTATAGAACCTGAGGAGGTTGTTGGAACTCAGTTCCAAGCACTTTCGATGAGCAATGAGAATCAATCAGGGAAAGGAACCTTTATTTTCTCGTACAAAGATGCTTTCGAGGTAATTGAAAGTAACTATACAAAAGGATGGGGACAACTTGTCATTCCTACCGATAACAAAACAAAGAAGGGTCTTGGTTTTTCTGCGACCTGTACCCAAATAGCTGCTAACGATGAAAGTCTTCATCCCATTCAGGACTTCTTTCACAGTGGAGGTTTCCTTCACCCAGTGCCTCAAGCAATCCATACCATCAACGAGGGGGATTCCTCCGATACAGATGAAGAGTGGAAGTCCTATCTTAACGAGGACGGTTATAGGTCTCAGGAAGAGGTGCCTATGCCATTTTGCTATCCCGCACAGAGTTCAAGATTTATACCAAGGTCAGACGTCAAAATGATATATGGAGATTGTGATCCGGAAGGATGCCGTGCTTCACCAAACTCATTAGAGGAAGACACTCTGATGAAAGACAACTTTGACCACGACTATTATGAGCCAATGGATGGCCTTCCTATCTGGCAGCCGTACCCAGGAGACTTGGGGCAAGAAAATCATCCGAACAATGAAAATCAGCTGAGTATCATTGAAAGGAATACCTGCACTCCCACCATGTCATGGGATCAACACTCAGGTCATTCAGAAAATATCCCGCACGACGATGAATTCGAAAAGTTTGCAGGACTAGAATTCATCAACTATGCTTTTCCCGAGGTCAACATCATCGAGAGAGATGACTCCTCCAGTTCCAAAGAAGTGTGGGACACCTTGGGATAACCAAGTGGAAAATACGACTTCATGGTCAAGTATACCACTCCCGAAAGCTCTCGCATCAGGCTCGAAGACATTCAACCAACTGGGTGGGGAGATCCACCTGAGAGCACAAATACTCTGCAAAATACAACCGAGGAATCCTCCTACGACAATGCTGCCTGGGAGACAGATTCCAATGATCTTGCTCCGCCAGAAATCATCGTTATTTCTGAAGACAAATCAAGGAAGGTACCAGACTTTGTGATTCACCAAGGAGTTCGCTGCCAATGGGTTGTTGTCGATGTTTCGAAGATTGTTCATAAGTCAAAGTATTTGCCGTCTTTAACCTTTCACCCTGCCCAGGTGAAACAGATGTTTTGATAAGGCTCACTTTCTGTAAATCCGTCTTTGCTTCGTCCAAAGCGACAGAGTTTTGTTTTATAGGGCTGTAATTTCAAGAATCGACCGTTCATAAATAAAATAATGTCATTCTGTAATTTCCGCATTTATTGCTGTTTTCTCTTTTCGCTTTTTCCGAAAATGGTATTCCTAAAAAAATAAACTCAATAATAAAAACAAGCAGTTATTAGAAAATACACTGCACACACTCTTGCATTCTCTCTATCTCTTTTAAACACAAATCATCACGTCATGCAGATTGCTTATTTTAAACCCCATTGAAACATACGATCCAATGCCTTCTCCCAACTTTGAATTCTCGGTATTTGAGGCAGAAGAAGAAGATGACGACAAAATTCCAGTGGAGATCTCCTGATTACTCAGACAAGAGGAAAAGCCCATCAAACCTCACAAAGAGCCGTTGGAAACAATCAACTTGGGCTCAGAGGAAGAAAGAAAAGAGGTCAGGATTGGGGCACTGCTCAGTTCAACTGTCAAAGAAAGTTTGACAAAGCTTCTCAAAGAGTTTCCCGATGTATTCGCTTGGTCCTATCAAGACATGCCAGGGTTGGATACCAGCATCATAGAACATCATCTACCGTTAAGGTCAGAATGTCCGCCAGTAAAACAGAGGTTGAGACGAACTCATCTGGACATGGCCATCAAAATCAAAGAGGAGGTACAGAAACAGATTGACGCGGGTTTCCTCGCCACATCAGAATATCCTCAATGGTTAGCCAATATCGTACCCGTTCCGAAAAAGGATGAAAAGGTCAGAATGTGTGTGGATAACAGAGATCTAAACAAGGCTAGTCCAAAGGACGACTTTTCTTTACCACACATTGACATGCTAGTTGATAGTACAACAAAGTTCAAAGTATTCTCCTTCATGGATGGATTCTCGGGCTATAATAAAATCAAAATGGCGCCGAAAGACATGGAGAAATCCTCGTTCATTACCCCATGGGTTACCTTTTGTTACAAGGTAATGTCGTTCGGTTTGAAGAACATCGGGGCAACCTATCAAAGGGCCATGACTACTCTGTTTCATGACATAATACATAAGGAAATCGAGGTATATGTCGATGACATGATTGCAAAATCTAAAACAGAAGAGGAGCATATGACCCACTTGTTAAAACTATTCGAGCGACTGAGAAAGTACAAACTCCGCTTGAATCCCAATAAGTGCACATTCGGTGTCTATTAAGGGAAACTCTTAGGGTTCATCGTCAGCCAGAAAGGAATTGAAGTTGATCCTGACAAGGTCAAGGCCATTCAAGAAATTCCTTCTCTGAAAACTAAAAAACAAGTCAAAGGATTCCTGGGACGTTTGAACTACATTTCCAGATTCATATTCCTTATGATCGCGACATGCGCGCCAATTTTCAAATTACATTAAAAAGAATCAGGACTGCGTTTGGACAGAAGACTCCTAAACCGCCTTCGACAGTATCAAGGAATATTTGTTAAACCCACCGATTCTATCACCACCAGTGGAGGGAAGACCACTAATCATCTACCTAACAGTCTTGGAAGACTCGATGGGTTGTGTACATGGCCAACAAGACGAAACCAAAAGGAAGGAGTCTGCCATTTACTATCTGAGCAAGAAATGCACCGACTGCGAGACTCGGTACACTATGCTCGAGAAAACTTGATGTGCTCTGGCTTGGGCAGCCAAACGTCTTCGCCAGTATATGATTCGTCACACTACTTGGTTAATCTCCGAAATGGATCCAATCAAGTACGTCTTTAAAAAGCCTGCTCTCACGGGAAGGATTGCCCGTTGGCAGATGTTGTTATCAGAATATAACATAGAATACCACACTCAAAAAGTTGTTAAGGGGAGTATTTTAGCCGATCATTTGGCTCATCGGCTGATTGACGATCAAGAATCAATCGGGTTTGACTTCCCAGACGAAGATGTCATGTATGTGAAAATGAAAGATTACGATGAACCGCTACCCAGTGAAGGGCCAGAACCAGGTTCCCAATGGGGACTAATTTTTGACGGAGCTATTAATCATTATGGAAATGGAATTGGGGCAATCATCATAACACCTCAGGGCACCCACATTCCTTTCACCGCCAGACTTACATTCAAGTGTACAAACAACGAGGCCGAATACGAAGCTTGTATTATGGGTCTCGAGGAAGCAATTGATTTTAGGATCAAGAACTTGGATGTATATGGCGACTCAGCCCTGGTTATCAATCAGATCAAAGGAGATTGGAACACATACCAATCAGGACTGATTCCTTACAAAGATTATGCAAGAAGGTTGTTACCTTTCTTCAACAGAATCGAGTTTCATCATATGCCTCGTGATGAGAAACACATGGCTGATGCATTAGCCACCCTCTCTTCCATGATTAGTGTAGGTCAATGGAATGACCTACCTAAGATCGACATAATACACCTTGAACAACCCACTTATATCTTCACGGTTGAAGAAGTCATAGATGACAAACCTTGGTATCACGATATCAAATGCTTCCTTCAGAAACAAGAGTACCCACCTGGGGCACTAAGAAAGCACAGAAAGACCCTTAGAAGGCTGGCTGGCAGCTTCTTTCTGAGCAGTGATACACTCTATAAGAGAAAATTTGACATGGTCTTGCTCCGATGCGTAGACAGACTAGAAGCAGACATGCTGATAAACGAAATTCACAAAGGATCCTTTGGCCCTCATGCCAACGGACACACAATGGCGAGAAAAAATTTAAGAGCAGGGTACTACTGGTTGACCATGGAATCCGACTGCTACAAGTACATGAGGAGATGTCATAAGTGTCAGATATACTCCAAAAAAATCCATGTACCGCCAAAGCATCTCAAAGTTCTTTCTTCCCCATGGCCTTTTTCTATATGGGGAATCGACATGATTGAGATGATTGAACCTAAGGCTTCGAACGGGCATCGATTCATCCTGGTAGCCATTGACTACTTCACCAAGTGGGTCGAAGCAGCGTCGTACGCTAATGTAACCCGACAAGTGGTAGTCCGTTTTATCAAAAACAATATCATTTGCCATTATGGTGTTCCAAACCAGATCATTACTGATAATGGATCTAACTTGAACAATAAGATGATGAAAGTGTTGTGCGGTGAGTTCAAAATCGAACACCATAACTCATCTCCCTACCGACCCAAGATGAACAGAGTGGTAGAAGCGACTAACAAGAACATCAAGAAGATCGTTCAAAAGATGGTTATAACCTACAAAGACTGGCACGAGATGCTACCCTTTGCTCTTCACGGTTATCGTACATCTGTCCGCACTTCAACAGGGGCAACCCCTTTCTCTCTAGTATATGACATGGAGGCAGTGCTCCCCATCGAATTAGAGATCCCATCAATCCGGGTATTGATGGAAGCTAAGCTTACAGAAGCTGAATGGTGTCAAAGTTGACACGACGAACTGAATCTGATCGAAGAGAAGCGAATAACGGCCCTATGCCACGGTCAGTCGTATCAACAGAGAATGAAGAAGGCCTTCGACAAAAAGGTTCGACCTCACGTCTTCAGGAAAGGAGACCTTGTACTAAAAAAGATACAATTATTCCTCACTGATTCTCGGGGCAAATGGACTCCGAATTATGACAGCCCCTATGTGGTCAAGAAAGCTTTCTCAGGCGGCGCCTTGAGACTTACAACCATGGATGGAGAAGAATTTGCCTACCCCACAAATGTTGACGTAGTCAAGAAATACTTAGCCTAAACTAAAAAAAAAGAAAAAGAAAAAAAATGTCTCGGTTGATTGAAAACCCGAAAGGGCGGTCCAGGCAAAAATTAGAGACATGATCAAAAATCATCCCGGTGGATTGGAAATCTCAAAGTACAATCCAGGAAAAAATTAGGGATTCATGGCAAGTAACTACGTCCAACAGGGGTAAATCCCCAAGCAGCGGTTACACCATCCATCAAAAAACTTCCAATCAAGGTCATCTTCGACGGAAGCTCAGGATGTCCAGAATTCAAAGTCGGTAGAAGGATAGTGGTCGTTATGTTTCAATGTAGCCTTTTTCCCTTAAAATTACCATTTTTTAAAATTTGTAAATACTCTATGGAATCACGCGTTTGGGCTGATCTCCATCCTATCAATAAAATTTGAGCCCTTGTGCTTTCGTTTGCAATTCTTACTTGTTTTAGCTTTACAGAACGACATTTTAACATGAGCAACGATTCTTGAAATAAAACAAAAATTAATTTACTTGATAAAATTTTTTTGCTTTTAAATAAAGATGGCAATTTCTTGTGACTATTGAACATCGTAAGAATATCGATCACTTCTCCAGAAGTAATTGAACCTCAAAGTGCAAAATCAAAGTACTCCTTCTTAATCAGTACGCCTGAACGAAGGATCAATTTTGTCAGAGACCGTGTTTCATCTGACACCCCAGCAGAGTTCTTACCTCCTAAGCCCGACCAACGGTTGTTCCCCACGGGGACTATCTCTCCTAAGCAAGGCAGAATTGCTATCGTGAACCAGTGATACTTTTCATCTCCCACTGTGGCCGAGTATCCCGTCGTGTTCATCTATTAGTCTATATGTCACGTCAGTTTTGTCAGCATAAACATACATACATCATGCATTATTGATTTAAATTCATATTCATAGTGCATCACTATCACTCTAGTCGGTCTTGTCCCCAAGTGATAAAAGTCCTTTCAGTCGAGTTGTGCGTTCTTTCCTTGTCAAGAAATGTTGCGTCTGAACAACCCCTCCTCCAGTTTATTTCTGGATTGAAGCCGGCCCTTGACCACTTTGATAACTTGAACTTCTAAAAAGCAAGAGGACCATCGACAAATGTCACTCTTCGCCATTGAAGATGATATCTTCGCTTTCCCGGATTAAGGAAAATCCCCAGAGGAAGCCTCACAACTAAAGACTTTCAGCAACACATTGATTTTGCTCTCCAGAGAGTCGATGTTAATGAAGTCATCAGTACCTCAAAATTGGGATACATTGTATGGCATTTCTCCAAGAAGATCTCGAAGAAAAGTATGATGTAGTATCCCCAAGCGACATAAGTCTCTCAAGAGACCTGTTTTCCCCAGTAGAGTCGACAAATGGCGTCTCCAACAGAGAAGTTTGTGTACCTCTACAACTCAGACAGCTAGGTTCCCCAGCAACTTTGACATCAGATCATATATCCATCAAATGGCATCTCTCCAGGAAAATTCGGCGAGAAGTTTGAGGAGAATCCCTACACACAGCGTCCCTTGTCAAGAAATTTATTGACAAAAGAAACTGAGACCAGTTCTTTTGTAGGTAAGCAGGATCGAGGTGAAGTTTATTCAAGAAACTAAGACCAGTTCCTTGGTAGGAAACCAGGATCAAGGGGAAGTTTAGTTCAGAAACTGGGACCAGTTCCTTGGTAGGAAACTAGGATCGAGGGGAAGTTTAGTTCAGAAACTGAGACCAGTTCCTTGGTACAAAGACCAGGATCGAGGGGAAGTTTACCTTTTCTAAGCATCATTGCTTAGCAAAAGAAGAAGGATGCGTGAACTGCCATTCTTAACCACCATCAAAATTTCGGGTATTCCGATATTTAATCCTCTTGCACCCCGAATGCCCGAATACCTTCGCCATTCACACCTTCGGGTCCAAGAAGATTAAATAGGGGCATTTGTCATACCACAAATTTTAACCACTAATATTCCCCATCATTGTGCAAACCATCATCACAATATGGATGAACTATCATGCCTCATTAGTCTCCCCAAAGACGGGTGAGCCTTCACTACAATCAAATTTAGGGTTTCAAGCCCTCTCAGAGTTCTTAGACAAAGGATCAATCAAGGAATAACATGATCTTCAACTTGTCTAGCATCTCAAACATCCCCAATGGATCAAGAGGACTCCCACAACAAGAATCAAGCACAAGGTTGCAGCATTTTGAGTGGATAAAGCCTCAAAATCAACAGTGTCACCAAATTAGGGTTTTGGTCGACCAGGGCCTCCAGATGGAAACTTTCCTCTGGGCATGAGCAAATGCTTCAAAGCATAACCTATGATGCTCCAAGGGACATCATGAACCCAATCATCAAGTCAATTTTGCCACAAGGGATGCATTCATAAAAAAAATTCAGGAATTAGGGTTTCTTGACCTAATTCACCCCTAAGTTGACTTTTGGGACAAAACATGAGCCAAGACCTCAAAGGAGGATTTGAGGGTCTCTAATACACCACATTGATCCATTTGCAACAATGGATTGGTCTAATAAGCTTGAGCAACAAGTTTCAAATTTATCAGAACCACAATTAGGGTTTTGCGGGAAAAGTCAACCGTGCCTTTGACTTTTGACCAGGATTTCCTCCCAAACCTTGGGACATGATTCAATACACCCTATAATACCTATTAAATCAATCCATCAAGTTTGATTTAGGTCAAGGACTTGATTTCATAGAGGATCACACAGTTTGGAATTCATCTGATAAAAAGTCAACTGTGCACAAAAGTCAACTTTGACTTTTTGAGATTTTTCACAATTTTGGTTCTTTGACCATAAAATGATGTTAATGTGTGGTTGGAATCATCATTCGTCAAGAAAAATCAAGAAAAGTGGGATAACTTGTAAAAGGGGTAACCATAAAAAACTTAGAAATTTTTTAAGTTATGGAACAAAGTGGCTAGGGTACCAACTTTGGAGGATCATAACTCTTAAACCACAAGGCCATTTTCCCCCATCCAAAGCTGGATTTGTAGCTCTCATGGCCCTCTACAAAAGCTTCAAACACAACTCATTCCAATTCCTCTGGATTTTAAGTTATGGAATGATCAAAATCACAAAAAGTGAAAATGTCACTTTTTTCCAACACTTAGTGAAATTTTCACTAAGTCAGAATCTGCCTTCACTTTTTTCCAAATGTAGGGGCATTTTTCACTTGGATCCAAAAGGTGTCAAAAACAACTATGATTAAACAGTTGTTGTATCGTATGCGGGCTTTCCAAAATGGCCAAGAACTCTATCAAAGTCGACTTGAGCCATGAGATATGACAATGGCAACATGCCTTGCTGAAAACTGTCAAAGCAAGGCAGATTTGTGCATTTTGCTCGATTTGCCAAATTTGTGCAAATGACAAACTCATTTATCCATCTGAACACCTCAGGGGGCGAGCAAGGAGGGACAAACACTAATCCATAAGCTTCCCAAGTCTTTGGAACCAAAAGTAGCATGTCAAACCTAGAAATGCCTAAAAGAGGGACAAGACTCCAATTTTGGTTTGGAGCATTTAATGGATGCACCAAGGTGGCATGGACTGAGCCATTTCCAACTGAATTCAGTCAAGACTTATCCAAAAACAAGGGAACCAACAGCCTGTGCCCTAACCTCTAGTCAATGGCTAGAGGAGACTTGGATTCTCATTGATCAACATTGGCTAAACCTCTGCTGCAGTTGCCAATCACTATTGCTCCCAAAACAAACTTGCTCTACTATAAATAGAGCTCAATTGTGATCAGTTTGAGTACACCAAAGCCATCAAACAAATGCTTTCCTCAAAATCACCTTCTCACTTCCAAAATTGCCTTCCAAAGCAAGTCACCATCGGGTTTTGAGTTTAAGAGCAATTCCAACCAAACCAATCGCACAAGCACCTCATAAATATCATATAAAGGTGATCCAAACACTCACAAGTGACCTGTAACACCAAAATCACAAAGTCACCTCTCAAAACCTCAAAATTGGACTTTTGTGCATTTTTCAAGCCATGTCTTGATTCAGTCACTTTCTAAACTAGATAAAACCTCAAACACACTCCAAATATCATCCTTGAACTGTCCCAAATGGTTCCCCCCATCTGGAACATCATTTGAGAGAGTTACTATTTTGGCCACTTTTGCCCCTTTTGCAATAAAGAGCTCAAACTTGTTCCTGAGGTTTCCAGGTGATTCCAACCATCCTAAAAGCTTCTAAGAGATCATTTGAGGGTGTCCAAAGCATCAAATCATTTTTGGAACAAAGCACTTGGAAGATTGCACAAAAGCTCCAAAAAGAGGTAAGCATCTCAACTTGAACTCTTTGAAATATGCATTGCTTTGAGGTCCACTGATCATGCACATTTTGTACATGTTATATGTGTTGTGTTTGAACCAATTCATCATGTAATTCATGTCTGTGCCAAGAGATAGCACAGATAATGCACATAATGGCCTATTTCAAAACCACTATCGGGTTTTTCAATAGGAGCATGATCTGAAAAAAAAAACACCACCACCATTGGATTCCTTGTGAAATTCTAGGCAGGATATACCTAAATTTTGTCTCAATCCATGGAGAAATGAGAAAGTTATGGCCTTCACATTTCTAACCAAAATCTTGCCTTGTCTTGCCTTGGGCCAGGCCAAAAACAAGGCAAGCCTTGTATATTTGTGGTTGTGTTTCAATCAACAGATGTATCACCACCCCAGTGGTAAGGCGCGCGCCCTATACACAAGAGGTCTGGGGTTCGAATCCCCCTCGCCCCAGACCCTCTTTTTGCTATTTTTTCCACTTTACTATTTTTCATATTATTTTTAATAGTTTGGAAAATTAATAACTCTCTCAATTTTAATTATTTTTGATTTGTTCTTTCTGCAAAAAATCACAAAAATGTTGAAATATTTTATTCCACAAAAAAAATCAAGTTTATATTATTTATTTAATATAATTAGTATTTTTGTGAATAAATTCCTTTTTAATTATTTTTAAACATTTTAAAAGTGAATATTTACCTTGAAAATCAAAACCAAATGAGTTTTAATTAATCTTGTGATTAAAACCTCATTTTTCAAACCTTAAACAAAAATCACAAGTGGTTTATTCAAACTCATTTGGTATTTTTATCATTTTTATTGATTTTCTTTAAATATTTACTTTTAAAGGGAAAGAAAATTAGGGTTTCTTTGATTTCAAACCTCATCAATCATTTTCAAAACTCTTTGGGCCTCTTGGTAGAGTGTAAGTCCCAATCCTTTGGAAATACAAACCTTTTTGGGCCTCAGCGTATTGCATAAGTCCCGACACCATCAAAAAGTTCGGCGCGATCGTCGCCTTTTTAACAAAAACCTTTGGGCCTCTCCTTGAGCTGTAAGCCCCACCACTTGTACAAAAATAAACCTTTGGGCCTCTAATAGAGTGTAAGACCCATCCCTTTTAACCAAAACTTTTTGGGCCTCAATGTATTGTATGAGACCCAATATGTTAAAGAAATCTCGGCGCGATCGTCATTTTTCAAACAAAACCCTTTGGGCCTACCCTCGTGTTATAAACCCCATTTCTTTTCCTTAACTCTTTGGGCCTCTTGAGAGAGTGTAAGACCCATCCCTATGTACAGAAAACCTTTTTGGGCCTCAGTCACTTGTATAAGTCCCTGTACAATTTCAAAACAACAGTGCAATCACTGATAAAACCTTGGGCCTCTCATTGAGCTGTAAGCCCCAACAATATTTTCAAAGCACATTCTCCTTTGATTTAAAATATAATATTGTTATCAAAGCTTTCTTTGTTGAACAACTAACAAAACAACATGGAAGCTCTACAACCAAGTAAGTGTTTACCCGCTTTCATATATATATATATATATATATATATATATATATATATATAACTGTATTGTGGGGCTGCTCATTATAAGTCTTGTTTCACAAACTTTTATATACTTGTCAAAAATCAACTGTGTAATACTAGTATAGTTATTTAGAGTTTTCCCCGGCAACTACGTCTAGAACTAGGTAAAGCCCTGTTGGCCATTCTTAAATACAAACAAAACTAGATCCCCATAGGATTACCAGACACAGTCTTCCCTCCTCTTGGGGTTAAAAAATATGGAGACGTGAAAGGCAGCATTCTCAGTGAACCCTTTCTCAGAATGTCACCCTTAGACATTGTCAAAGAAAGCCTAACTCCCCAGAGATGATATTTTCTCCGTGAATGGCATCTCTTGAGTTTCTTCCAAATTCTCAGACTTTCCTAGCTTGATCTATTCTCGGTGAATGGCATGTCTTGAACTTCTCTGGGTTTGGGGACCCACAGGCTTCTTAAAAGCATCCCCGCCTCCTCTTGGGCGTTGTACAAGGACCCTTCGGCTTCTTAAAAGCTCGCATGCCTTCTCTTGGGCTTAGTACAAGGACCCAGAGACCTCTACAGGTATAGGAACATAACCTAGTCATCAATTTCCTAGAGCTGTCTTTCTGAATCAAGTGTCAGACCAGTTAATGGGTTGACCTTCATCCCTTAACATACCAGCCTTCTCTTGGGCGTCATACAAAGATCACTCGCTATCTGAGAATCAATTTCTCAGAACACCAGTAGACTTGGACAGTCTCAATACCCTTTGGATTTCCCATTTCCTTAAAGAACAGGAAATAACCCTGATCCTCTGATCAGTGCCAAGGCACAACCATACCTTTAATCTTTCCTTTTATAAGAACTGATTTTCTCTTTTATCTAACATACCATACCTGTCACTAAACTGAAACAGTAACCATCATAAGTAGCCTCCTCTTGGGCTTTGTACAAATGATTCTCCCCAACGGAGCTAACCTTTTAACACTCTCTTGTTGAGTATAAAATACTCTCTTGTTGAGTCAACCACTTTTAGCCTCCATCTCGGGTTTCGTACGAGATAGAAATCACTCTCTTGTTGAGTATAAAAGACTCTCTTGTTGAGTCAATCTCCTTTCAGCCTCTATCTCGGGCTTTGTACGAGACATCAAAACACTCTCTTGTTGAGTATAAAAGACTCTCCTGTTGAGTCAATCACCTATCAAACAGACTCTCTTGTTGAGTCACTTCCCTTTTAGCCTCCGTCTTGGGCTTCATACAAGACACATAAAAGCACCCTCTTTTTGAGTCAGTCACTTGTTAGCACCCTCTTGTTGGGTCACTAGCCTCCTCTTAGGCTTTGTATAAATAAAATCCCGGTTAAGTCAATCAACCTTTTAGCATCCAAATCTGTGCCTTGCTCAAAGCATACAAACATCAACAACTCCTTTTCCCCCATCTAATTACTGTAAGCGACAAGCCTCTGGATTATTTACATCCATGCCACTGTCCCTCTTTTAGCATGAGAAATTCCCAAGGAAAGATGGCATTGCTCTAAACTGAGTTAAAGTTTTCTCCTTCAGGTTAAAAAATCCCCTATAAAGGAAATTATGGCATTGTTGGATTCACATATCCCAGTTAAAGTAGTTCTCCTTTATAATCAGTCACCCGACAATTGTGATAAACAGACCAAATATCCCCCTTTAGAGATGACAAATTCTCTCTCATCCATAAACCCTTTATCTTCACATCTTGGGCTTTGAACAAGATACAAATCACCTGTAGCTTCATGTCTTGGGCTTTGAACAAGACACTAAAACAACCTCTTTTCCTTCCATAGAATAGGAGGAACTACGATCGCTCTAATTTCCCTGTTTCATCAAACGGGAATACGTAGGCATAAGATTGAAAAAAAATCTTAGCGAGCATACTAATCAAAAACCCAAAACCCAGTATCTCCACCAAATCAACCCAAAAACAGCAAATCTAAACACATTACCAAAAACCTCACAAATAATCCAGACACTGTGTTCTTAACAAAATAATTGAAGATTGGGCCCCACATCCACATAGCATCTGTGACCTAACAGACCGCTGTTCAAATTTAGAATGCAAGCAGGGTTAATTGGAGACATCTATTTCCCTTCCTTAATCAGCTCAATAGGATAAAAAATGAAACGAACTGTAGTTCCCAAGCGATCGTGACTCAGGACCACAAAAATCGCGCTACACTATTGTGCCCAAAATATGGTTTAGATTGATGTTTATTTCATGATTAGATGTATTTTTTGATCCATTTTTAAGTTTGGCATGTGTGTAACTTGGTATTTATTCCTACTTGATGCATAATATGCTAAAAATATGTATTTTTCCATGTTTTACTTGTTTGAGTCGACCAAAATAGGACATGGGTCGATTAAAGAATGTCAAATTTTCTCACAATTAGGGGCGGGTTAGCACAGGTCGACCTATGGTCGACGCATCATTTTAAAAGTTTTGAAATTATTAAAATTCGTTCAGTGTGCGTCGATGCATGACCTGGTTAGGTCGACGCATCACTGACGAAGTCTGAAATTTTTTTCCTCGGGAAGACGCGCGCCTCTTTGCATGTTAGAAAACTTGACTAAATTAAATTGAATGTTTCACTTTCAAATTTCCCATCATTACTCATTGCATTTACTATCTTCCTCATTCCTCTCCTCTCCTCTCAAATTTCAAAACCCTAAAAACCCATTACTAATACCTTCTTCAAAATCCAAAAGTTCCAAAATCAAAAGGGTGTTTAAGGGTTCTCTCTACATAGAATCAAGGTTTCTTAGTCTGTTCATCTTCATCATCAAGATTCGACATTGTTCATCAACAATTTCGATATTGTTCACCTGTGTTCAAAAGAGTGTTCTTCAATGGCTTCAACAAGAATAAATGGAAATAGATCATCCAGAGCCTCTACTTTAAGAGTGGGTACATCAAGTATGCCGGTAAATGCTCTGTCTTTTTTATCTGATAAGCTAACTGAAAATTTCAACAAGGATTTTCGTAACCGGTATGCTGTCAAACAATTTGTTTACTATCCTTTGAGGGCTGAGCATTTTCATTTGCCTGAAATTATTGAACTGCTGAACTTTCAACAATTTGACGAGTTCCTGGAGTGTGACACCAAGTACAATGAGGACTTGGTTAAGTTGTTCTACACAAGAATTCAAGGTAAGTTTGAAGGCTCTACTTTTAAGTACATGATAAGTGGTAAGATGTATACTGTTAACTCAACTGTCTGGAACAATTTGGTCCACATAAACCCACAAGGATCCACTCTTCCTAAGGCCACGTATTCTACATTTGTTGATGATCATGAGTTTAAGACTGCCTTGAACTCCATGCTACGAGATCCTTACTCTGAGAGCATTGTGAATAGCAATTTATTTCCTAAGACGGCTACAACAGGACTGTTGAAACCTATTGATAGGATTGTTCAGTGGATTGTGTCGCACCCTAATTTTTTACCCTAAGATCCCTTTTCTTTTTGCATGGCATCTTTAGGTCACGCGGTCTATGTGTGCATGTTTATCATACTAACTAGTTTGTGCAGGTACAATGATTCCGAGTGTATATGATATTTATTCTCTTAATTAAGCATCTCAGGACGTGACCAGTGGCGCCTGACTCAAGATGGTTCTATGGTTTCTACTAGATTCGGGTTCCGCTTTTAGAACTCTCTCTCAAGCCATCAATACTTCGAAGGTGTCATGGCTGATTTTTTTTGGCCATATCTCATGTGGACTTTGGGTTCTAATTATTCAAGGTTTCAGGTGAGTTGTTCTCCAAAAAGTTTTAGCCGTTGTCAAGAATGCTTTCAAGGTTACAAAGATTGAGCATAAAAACCACTAATCATTCAAGCAAGTCGTCATGGGGTTTTAATTATTCATGAAAATTCGGTTTTCAAGATTAAGTCTCGAAATTCAAGTTTGGCTACCAAGATTTCTAGAGATTATGACATATCAAAGCTTTCGCAGATTTCGCAAGAAGAATATGCTGCTTTATTGTAGCAAAGAATTCTTTGACTCCACCACTATAGAAATATCGTGGAGGATAGGCAAGTCCTAGCGATAGATCAACAGTGATATATTGCCACACAAGAGCAGGAGTATGCCTCTAGATTGACTTAATCTCAATAAAAGGCACCGCCCTAATAGTGTAAAGGATTCTTTCTTTATTAGACAAGCCATCATTTATTCAAGTCACCAACGTCATAAATTTTACATCAATTCCAAAGAGACATTAAGATAATTTCCCCCGCTGGGATACATAAAAAAAAAGGGGAGGGACTTTGTTATTTTTGTGATGAGAAAATTTCCTTTTAATTACAGATGTCCTAATAATTAATTCAAGCTCTTAGCATCTGAAGTTAAGCAAAAAAACAACACCAAGCTCACGCCCAAAACACTAGCATGACATTGACCAATATGTTGAGCATCATCTCTTTGAATGCCCTAAGAAGAGCTACTAGTTTTGGTGTCTACCTTTGCAGCATGACAGCATTTATAGAATGCATTAAACTCAAACATCCATATCATCAAGCAACCCTTCCAATCCTGGCGTCGAAGAAATTTCTGCTCATTTGAAAAATACTCTACTGGTACATCAAGACTTGGAGGCAGCCGCCAAGAGAACACGGATAACATGGCAGGTTGAAATTGAAGCTGCAGTTACGACAATAATCGTGAAAAGATAGCAAATAGCGAATCGTAGTCAATGACACTAAACAGGTTCAATGCTCGTTACAATTTAATTTCAAGAGCTCAAATTAATGTCAAGTGCCAAGGTTATTGACCATCACAAACATCCCCGAAGCTGTCCCTTAGATCTCGTCTCTTCACGACGGCCGTGTAGCAAGTGATATTCAACATTCTCCTACAATTTATGGCACGATTAAATTGCTTCCTAATTCTCTGAATATGTTGGTATTAACAAAGACCGAATCTTCGACACGTTACCTTTTCGGTTAGCAATGATGGCCTCGTCAAGTCCTCTTCGACATTAGCCAATTTGGAAAGCTTGGATGGCGGGCGAGCCAAATCTTTGCATCTTAGAAAAATCTGTAGAGACAAGAGCAGTCAGAACATAATCAAGCATCCAAGAGGAAAACGAAATCTAAAACATTAAATCTTTCCAAAACCTACATGCTCAACACCAATGGCATTACTACACTCCTCAAATAATGGACCAACACCTTATTCCAACAGAAACAGCGCTTGTCACGGCATACAGCAGACAGTATGGACTTCCTGTTATCACAACAAAGAAAAGTCAAATTCTATCAAATTCGAGGGATACAAAATTGACGCAAAGATGCAAAGTTCTACATCGTTTAAGAATTTAGAGTTCAAGCTCAAATTAAGCTACTGCAAGCATTGCCAAGTGAAAATACTCAACAAACATGTATTACCGCAACCGGCTTGTAATTTCCAACTTGGGGTCTTGCTGCAAGTCAGTATCTTGATTTATGACTGTTCCTGGCAACACTTGTCGGCTCTTTGTACAAGCTCGTTGGAGGATTGATGAAGTCCTTGCTGAGACTGGTTATTGATGAAGAGCTTTCCCAATTGTCACCTAAAATAGAAAAACTGCAGGCTACGGGATGCTCCATAAATATTCCAACTGAATGTGCCAAGCATACATGTTATAAAGGTGATCAAGATATCCGCGAGAACACCTTTTCATTCCGCCAGGGTTGCGAAGATGTCGTCCTGCGCTAGAAAGCCACACACTGCCAAACTTTATCTAAAAATACAGGAAACAAGGTTGGTAAGCGGTTGTATCGAACTTTGCAAAGTAAGGCCAGTTAGATGCAGCAGAATAATTAAACAATGAGAGAATTAAGCATGCTATGCTTAGTGGCCCCTGCTCTCAGAAACCTCGTGGAAACCGCTCTGAATGGATCAAGCATAAGGCATTATTTGATTGGTGAACTATGGACAAAAATTGAACGCCATTGCAACTATCTGTTTGGTATCCCGTTAAACCTCGGACTGGAGATACAATTAGGACTGGTCTTGGAACTCATGCTCTTTGCAATTTCTGCTGTTAACTTCCTTTGGACTCCGCGGCTGGCTTTCGCGTTATCATCGCACCTGCTTCATGAAAATTACAGTGAGAGTTGCAGTAGTATTACACAGGCGGATAGTGGATTACGAATATGCAGTACATGTTTAAAGAACTTACCAATGAAGGCGACAATGCCATGATTATGCGTCGGAATGACCATGTTCAGTTCTTCGAAAGGGCATGCTCGGATATCAGTACCTAGAAAAGACTGATAGAAATTTTAGCCATTAGTTTTAAAACCCATAAAAACCGTATGAGCACTACGCTACTGTCACAAGTTTTTTTCTTTCCAAGGTGAATGAAGCCATGAGATTACAGTAAGGAAGTCAAATTGAATAATGAAACCATGAGAGTATATGAGCCTATGGCAGTTTGGTTACCTATGAATGAATCGCAAAGATTACTCCATTAATCTGAAGGAAGCAACTTCCAGTATGTGCAATTCCAAGATGGTCAAGTGTACCGGAGCTCGTGGATGTGAATAAGCATATGACATCAAAGCATGAAAGAGACATAAAGAATTGGTTAGAGGGCTGTCGTAAACAGAAATACGAGCAACTAATCCAAATGATGATAAAAATAAGCATTCATGTAATTAGCCAACCGTGAAAACCAACACATCCCAGCCAAGCACTTCTAGAATTCCTAGTGTTGAGAGTAAAATAACCCTAAGGATAATACGCTGCAGTATGGTTGTAGTGAGAGAACCATTCAATTTGTTTTTAGAATGGAATCAGACCCTATCAATTTACTTCCAAAACAGTAACTGAACCAAAGCGGAAACACTTTCAATACCATATTCTCTCCCAAACATTTCACGAACATGTTAAAGAATAAAGGGAAATAACATTCATCACATAAAGGACAGGTTGCAAGCATGTTGGCTCCAAAAAAGGAAAAGAATCCATTCTCATTAACAACATGTCCCAATTCAAATTTCAAAATCGCCTATAAAGAGGGAGAAATCACATGTACATGGGGCAGCAAAAAAAAAATCGGAGGGATTCATGCCACAAATATACACACATACCAAAACAACAGAGAAAGTTCACAAGAATACCATCACCCAAATTATACGAAACCATCACTAGTCGTACGCACAAATTCTCCAAACACCACTCAACAAACCAAGAGTTCCAGAAATTCACAGAGCAACAACATACACACACGCAGGGACGAAAATCAATAGCAGCAGCATCACATACATTCAATAATTCACAACATACCAACATATCACCAACACAAACGGAGAAATCAACACGAAGACGCAGAGGCAAGTTACAACATCACAGCACAAAGACGCAAGCACAGCAAAATAGAGGAAGCTTATCTTTGGACGGCGATCCCCGAAGTCTTGTCCGCGCCTCCAACCACCGTCGGCGGCTCTTCTTCCCTTTTTCATTGTTATAAATCTTGTACTTGTAATCAAATTAATGAGAATGGACTGGGGTATCAGGTATGATTGGGGCTAGGGTAGACTTAGGATTTGTGTTTGTCGATGTTTGATTAGGAGAGAGGAAGCGGAGAGAGGATCGGCGGCGGGATTTTCGGAATTAGGGTTTTTCGAACCCTTTGGGTCCAGACGAGAGAGAGAGAGGATCGTGAGAGACTCTGAGAGAGAAGGAGAGGTTGCGAGGTGGCTTTGTCTTCTTGTTTTTATCATGTGATCGTGTACACATGCACACAACCACGTTACCGTGCACCCTTCCATCACATGGGTTGCTCTCGCTTTGACTGCATCATAAGGTCGAGATTTGAGGGTTTATCATGGACCCTCTCTCCCTTGCAGCGCCATATCCCTTTTTTTTTTATTAATAATCAATCCGTTTTTTTATAAACAAATTCATAATAATAATTAAATTTGATTTTTTTTCATAAAATATAACCAAACCCTTTTTTTAAATAAATTCATCATGTTTGGAATTTAACTCCTTTTTATCTAAAATAAATATATAACCTTTCTCCTTTTCTAATTAAAAAAAGGCCTCTAATAATTTTTTTTAATATTAAAATAAAAATCTTTTTTAATGATAAGAAAAATTTTATTAACCTTTTAATATAATTCTAAAGTATAATAATAATAATAAAACTTTTATTTATAAGAATATAAAAATAAAATCTTTTCTAAATTAGTATTGAAAACTCTTTTAATATCTTTTTTTTTTAAATTTAAAAATAATAATCAAAAGTCTTAAAATAATTAAACCTTTTAATAAGAAAACTCTTTTCCTAATTAACCTTTTAATATAACTTTAAAATTAAAATAACAACAATAACTTTTTAAGTAATTAGAACTTTTTGTTAAAATAATTAAATCTTTTTATTAATAGAAAAACCTTTAACTTTTTTCAAAAATTAAAAATAATCTTTAACATAATTCCTAAAAATAAAACCTTTTATCATTTCTCTTTAAGGCGAATCAAAACACTTTTCCTCAATAAACCTTAAGAATAAATCAAACTCGTTAGATCTCTCGCGCCCGAGTGAAACGCTTGCTTGTTTATCTTGTCTATGCTTGTTATCATTCCTTATATGCTTACCTTGTTTACTTGTTTCTGCTTCAAACCCTTTTAAAAAAATAAAAATCTCGATCCAACGTCGAGCCCATTTTCTACCTATATAAGTCGATCGCCTTAGGGCATCGCATTCGACCTTTTGATCACGAGACACAAGTCTAGCATCACTTTACTAGCACCTTCGCCTAAATAACGTTAATTAATCGCATAAAATATCCAAGGGAAAATCCCATGCATGATAACCATGTTATTGTGCATGGTGCATATCATTTGCATCAGAATCGATACCATAAGATTATATTAGATAACTTAGGATAGACTTCCTAGGTTAGCCCCCCTACAATTTTGATTTTACAATCAAACTTTAGCCCACCTAATTCTCCACACAAGAGAATTAGATGTTAATCATCTCAAAGAAAGGGACATACAATCCCATACCCCACAAAATACAAACATTTTCAAAACTGTGGTGGTCTTTCTTAAGATGATGACTCATCTTTTCTCCTAAACCTTTAAAACAATTTTAGTATCCTTAATAAGGAACTACAAGTGCTCTGATTCCCTCCTGACAGGATATGTAGGCACAAGATGCGATATCTTGTCGAGCACACTTAGGAATAAAAATAATAAATCACCTATCCTTAAACCCTTAGCAAAACAGATAACAAATAACATAAAATGAATCAAGAGGTTCCTGTAGAGTACTACAGATATCTAGGATGCTAACACCTTCCCTAGGTATAACCAACCCCCAAACTTAGAATCTTAGTGCATTTGCATTGCATTGTGGGAATTCGGTCTTTCTCCCTTCCCTTGGATAAAATCAAAGACGGTGGTGACATTAAAAGAAATGTGATCCTAGTTAACTAATAACTATGGTATCTAATTTTCACCGCGACAGAAATGGCGACTTCACTGGGGATTCTCATAAGAGGGTTCCCCCTAACTTGGTTCTTTTATGTTATTTGTTTATACTTATCTGTATACTTGTATATCTGTTTGCTTGGTTTTTTTGTATGCAGGATTATCTTTGAGTGGTGAGATAAGTCCTAACCTGGACTTGAGAGCACATATAAGATAGGATCGTGGGTATAATCGAGGAGATTTCGAGGGAGTAATTCCAAAGAAGTCGATTTGATTCCAAACTCAGTTGAGGCCCTCTCGAAGGTGGTATTTGTTGAACGAGCTATCATGAATACATTACTACTTTCGACCTAGGAGCCCGGGATATTGAGAACCGTAGTCACCTTTAACCCAACTTGGCCTTTTAGGATGTAGTGCGATGACTATGAGGGAGTAATTCCAAATGGTTGATACACGATACTACACTCAGACGAGATCCTCTTGAGAATATTGTCTACTACCAAGTAATTGGGAAATCGATAATATCCGAAAGATGGATTGTAGACTCTGGGAACTTTGTAGAACCCTTTCGGCAGGTACAAATGAACCATAGTACATACCTTCTTGGGATGGTTAGATCCTTGGCTCCATGTTGTGACCTTTCAAGCCTAGGACTTTTTGTCTGTTTGATTGCTTGTGTGCTTTGTGCTTTGTGTGTTTGCATCCTTGCATTGCATAAGCATCATATCATAAAGATTCATGGAACGTAGTCTTGTTTATAAACATCATAAGGATATCATGAACTCTAAAAAAAAAAAAAAGAGAGCATTGAAGTACACTTACAAGAGTCATGATCTGGACGATCTAAGGAGATTGGAGACCTTGGTAACAGACAAAGAAGGATTCAAGAGTATATATGGGAAATTATTATCTTTGTTGAGTATGAAGAGTGATAAGGGACTTCTCGCTACTCTACTTTTAGTTCTACTTCTTTCTACTCTACTCTATTCTACTTAGCTTGGAAGAAGCCCAATTAGAAGAAAAATTCAAGCGACTCAAGAGAAGATCGTTGGAAGAGTCTCCTTAGATCCATCATTACTAGCTTGTATTTAGCTTGTATATCATGATTCTTGTAAGGCGTATGGACGCGTTGTAATCAATTTTAATAAACCAATATCTTAGTATTTTGATACTAATGGTTGTAACCATTTATTAAAAAAAAAAGCATTTTTTTATTCCTTGATGATTATAAATAGCTGAGTTCCATGAAACTTGTTGCATTCGCATTGCATCTTTAGCATTGCATCCTCTTTGCACACGTCTTTTCTCTACCCCAGCTTATTCGCTCTCTTATCTTCGTGTCGCTCAGCTGATCTTCCGGCATTCGAACTGGGGATAATGGATAGAACACAAAGTGTGGATCCCATGTCAGGCTTCAGAGTGACAACTAATCCGATGTTTGGTTCCCCTCCTGACAACAACGCTCCACAAATAGAAGTCCTTACTCAATCTCAGCCTGTGCAAAATAATCTGGTTGGTCAAGTTAATGAAAGAGATTCCCATTTTCTAAGGTATATGCCGAATTCTCAGAACGTCCGTCCTGTGACAAATGTGAATGATCCTAGATTGGGAGAAATTGAGAAAAGATTTTGTGACCTCCAAGAACAATTGAAGGTGTTGAAAGGACCTAACGCACCTGGTCTTAAGGCTCTTGACTTGTGTCTAGTTCCGGGCGTGGTTTTTCCCCCGAAGTTCAAAATGCCTGCCTTCGAAGTGTATGAGGGTGTTAGTTGTCCAAGGTACCATTTGACAATGTTTTGTCGAAAGATGACTACTTATGTTGACGATGACAAGCTGATGATTCACTGCTTTCAAGAAAGTTTAAGTGGGGCATCCTTGATGTGGTATATGAAGCTAGAAAGGAACCGTATTCAGTCTTGGGAAGACTTAGCTAACGCTTTTGTGAAGCAATACAATTACAATTTGGACATGGCTCCAGACAGTGACCAATTGATGAACATGAGTCAGAGAGACGACGAATCCTTCAGGGAATATGTACAAAGGTGGAAAGAATTGGCGGCCCAAATTCAGCCACCACTTCAAGAGAAGGAGCTGGCCAAGATGTTTGTAAAAACACTGTCAGACTCTTATTATGTCAGAATGATAGGCGTTGTGCCATTAGAGTTCCCTAAAATTGTGGAAGTCGGAGTAAACATCGAGAACGCATTCAAAAGTGGGAAAATTAAAGATGTCTCGAATAGACAAGCTAATGAAGAAAAGTCTGTTAGTGTTTCCCAAGAAGAAAGGAGTGTTGAAGTTAATGCAATTTTGGGCTCTCCTCAGACTTTGCGAGCTCCAGTTCTGGTGCCTTATCACAAACGTCGGTTTGCAGCGCCTGTTCAGTGCCAGCAATCACTATCTCATGGACGTCCGTACAAACGACAAAGGTTGACTCATCAGGATCAATGTCAAAATCCACGAATTCAGAACATGAATCACCAAAATCAGCGTCAGGATCAGCAGAGACCCCTGAATAGTCCAGAGGAAAGGACTCGTTGGTTTGACCTAATCCCAATGACTTACAGTCAATTGTGGTCTTACTTTTCCCGAAACTCAATAATGGCACCCAGGAAGACTAGAGCCATGAAATCTCGCCCTCCTTGGTTTAATCCAGATACCAGTTGTGCATTTCATGATGGGGTGTTGGGGCATTCGATTGAAGACTGTAAAGTTTTCCAAGAAAAGGTCCAAGAAATGATCGACAATGAAGTGTTGACCTTCAGGAGAGGAATCCCAGTTATAAATGGAACACCTTTATACTAAGAGACGTGAAGACTCGAGAATTTCCTTCCAAGCCAATAGAATCAAGAGTAGAGCTTACTCCAAATACCATTAAGATGTTTATTCATTTGCTTGCATCTTGTTGTTATTTCTTTGATTATGAGCATGTTTGCGTGTAAGAATTTGTTACTTTGAATAATTAATGCAATGATAATGGTCGTCTTGAAGAAATCCATTCGTTTCACTCATTTTAAAACACTTTTTCTATTTTATAATGCCAATACTACCCCAATCTCTTGCCTTGGCGGAGAATTGAATGGAGGATGATGAAATCAAAACGCAAGATCTCTTGTCGTATGCTTTTGAATAAAACTCTTCTAGTGATATAAGGCATTGTTTCAAAATCCTAAACACCGGAGATATAAGGTGATAAACCCTTGTTAACCTTTTGAGCTTTTGAAGTAGGAGTTTTCTTCTCTAAAAAAAAAAAACCCCTCATTCTTAACCTGGGGCAGGGTAATTCAAAAAAAAGCAGTAAAATATCACAAAGATTGGGTGGGCACAAACAAAATTTGAGCCTTATATCCTTTGTTTCTTAAACCGTGAACAAAACCAAGATACAACCCTTAAAAGTCCTAATTGAAGCAAGGTTTGTTTCGAAAGCATACTCTTTGAGATATAGTTTCCTGACTCCCATGAGCTATGCTCAAATTTGTCTTGGCATTATAAAATCGGTAATTCAACCACCAAAACCTTTTAATAAAACTTCAAGACAAACATACGTTGCATTATCTGTTTCAGAATTAACATTTTCTACTTGCTAACATTGCTTGACATCGTAGAAATTAACATACGTGTGGCATTGATGAGCTAAATTTAGTACTGTTTCAAGGAGATGGTAGTATCCAGGGGCACGTAACCTGGAGACTTTGGTGAGCAGGGGCAAGTTGTTTCCCAGCCGTTTCTTTCATTGACTCACCCCAAGGGGCAAGTTTGAAGACTCAGAATACCGTCAATCTGGGGCAGTTACGTCGAGATTTGATAAATCTCTCAAAGAATTTGAAGATCCAGTTGTACAGAATACTCAATCCGAGCCAGTTATGTCGAGATTTGGCAAATCTCTCCAAGAGTTTGAAAACATTGGAACATGTTGGATGCCAAGTTTTCTGTAAAATCCTCTTGAGATCACTTCTTCTCATAAACTATGATCTGGGACATCTAAGAATTGAAGATTACTTTTCATCCATTCACAGCAACTGTTGATCAAAATGGCGACTACCATATAGATCATCAATGCAGGGTTACATCAGTATCACGACATTATTCACCCATGACCTCAGAGGGTTTCTATCCTAAGTGATGTGACGACTCCCCAGTAAGTCTTTACTTCAGGCAGTCACGACTATTCCCCGGTAAATCTTCACTTCAAGAGGTTATGGCAGGTTTGATACAAGATTTCTCCAGCTGGCAGCCTAAGAATCCCCGAAAGATTTTCTTACGACTTCAACCTTCCCCAGTGAAGCGAGTGCTTATTTCACTCCTCATCAGACTATATCAATCTTCTCCAGTGAAAGCGGATGTTTATTTCATCCCCTCGAAGTTTTATCTCCGACATTTCAACTATTGATCCAAGTTCCCCAGATAAAGTGGATATTTATTTTATCCAGTTATAACCGTCATTCAAGACTATTTCAGCCCGCAGTGGATATTTATTTTATCCCCCATAAAGTCTCTTCGATCATTGAGTTTGATTCGATCCCAGTGAATCTTTCTCATCCTCAACAGGATCCAAGGTTCATCTTGACAATCCTAAGTGAAGTCACGATGTTCATCCCCAAGTGGAGTGCTCTCTTTTCCCCCAGAGAAGTCTGAAGCTCTGAAGCAGGACATGTTTCCACATATGGCTTTCCGTTCATCCTCAGTGATGCTCCTACCTTGCGAAGATTGGCTGAGTATCCGTGTCGAGATGCTTGTTTTCGTCTCCAGTTTGCTTCTTGTTGTTGTTTTGTCAGCGTAAGCATAAGCATAGCATGGCATTCTTTCATGTAGATTCATAGCTTGTGCGCATTTTGCATCTTGCATTTTGTGTTGTTTGTTTTGTGCTGTCACTTTGGTCGTGTTTATCCCCCAAGTGACTGGGTTTTGTCTGCTCCCTCCAAATAGAATCGTCAGCCCTAGGCAGGAAAAACACGTCCTTTCTAATTCCCCACTGAGTTTGATCCTCGTGGAAGATGGTTGCTTTAGTTTTCTTTTCCGTTTTGGACAAAGATGAACCCCGTTGAGTTCAGTCCTCAATGGATTGAGTCTTGTTTGACCGTTTCTTTCCAGTTATTTCCTGGATTGAACTTTGGTCCCTGACAATCACAAATTTCGAATATCTCAAGGCTTTGATTATAGACTGAGCTTGCATTTATTTTGCACTGTGTCTCCCCAAGAAGAGTTTATTTGAAGTTCTCTATGGAAGACAGGAAATTATTCCTCCAGCAGTATTATGGGAGTTAAATCTAGACAACAAGTGGTAGCTCTTTTTTTTTTAGCACAATTTTCTATCTGGATGACAAATGGCAGTCTCCTCAAGACATTTTGTCTATCCCCGGTGAAGTTATCAAGGTTATCAACTATTGAGGACTTTACAAGTATTCTCTTTATTTGAGAATGCCTATTACAAGAATTTTACTAGCTTCAACACAGTTTTCAACTACAACAATATTACTTCTCGGTGGTATTCTCCCCAGTGAGCCCACAATTCAATTTGCTTCTATCAAATGGCATCTCTTCGAGAAGTTTTCAAATGATCTTGCTCTTTATTTGAGAAAACATACTTTACAAATCAGCCGGCCCGCATCTCTTTTGAAGATCCCCGGTGAAGCTTCCAGGATCTCGGTAGTAGATTCCTTGGTTTATTTCAAATTTTGACAAACAGTCATTTCTTTCCAGGATCTCGGCAGTAGATTCCCTGATTTATTTTAAACTTCGACAAACAGTCGTTTATTTTCCTGGTTGTCCTCGGCAGTAGATTTCCAGAAGACCTCGACAGTAGGTATTTCCCTGGTTATTCTCGGCAGTAGATTTCCAGAAGACCTCGACAGTAGGTATTTCCCTGGTTATTCTCGGCAGTAGATTTCCAGAAGACCTCGGCAGTAGGTATTTCCCTGGTTATTCTCGGCAGTAGATTTCCAGAAGACCTCGACAGTAGGTATTTCCCTGGTTATTCTCGGCAATAGATTACCAGAAGACCTCGACAGTAGGTATTTCCCTGGTTATTCTCAGCAGTAGATTTCCAAAAGACCTCGGCAGTAGGTATTTCCCTGGTTATTCGGCAGTAGATTTCCAGAAGACCTCGGCAGTAGGTGTCTCATTTTATATTCTCTTGTTATTCTCGATAGTAGATTTCCAGAAGACCTCGGCAGTAGATTCCTCAATTTTTTTTCTCCTTCTAAACAGAATATTCAAAGGAGAAGCTGAATCATTATTTTGATCACTGGAAGCTTATTTGGTTATTACCTTTGCTCAGGCTATCATGTGTTTGATAGTAGGTAATATACCACATGTGTTTTGGTCAGATGCCTCGCTTAGGCTACCGTGGTGGTAGTAGGCCATCTTTCCTCCTGCGTCTACCTCTACTTAGGCTATCATATATTGATGGTAGGTAACACATCCTTTTGATTGGACACCTCTGCTTAGGCTGCCACAAGAGGGCAGTAGGTGATCCTTCTCTTTCAGTCTATTACCTATGCTTAGGCTATCATGGATAGTAGGTAATATGTCGATATATTTGGTCAGAGACCTTTGCTTAGGCTACCGTGGTGGTGGTAGGTCATCTTTCCTTTTGTGTTTACCTCGCTTAGGCTATCATATGCTTGATAGTAGGTAACACATCTTTTTTGGTCGGACGCCTTTGCTCAGGCTGCCACAAGTTGGCAGTAGGTGATCCTTCTCTTCCAGTTTATTACCTCTGCTTAGGCTACCCTGTGTGATAGTAGGTAATATACGCCATTTTTTTTCAACTGGATACCCTCGCGTAGGCTACCAGCTGTTGGTAGTAAGTTATCCTTCCAGGTTTCTTGCCATGCGCTTAAGCTACCCTGTGATTATCAGTTGGTAGTCTCTTTCCCCAGTGGAGTTAGATCTTTCCCCGTGGAGTCTTGTTTTGCTAAGGTCGTCCTCGTCGGGTCTTTCTTTCCTTTGTGTTTTAACATCAATTATCCCTTGTGACATCATTCCTCACAGGATCTTTGTCTTGCATTTCATACCATTTCATACCATATCATGTGCATTTGGCGGCATCTTAGGGCCAAAAATTTGTGCATGTTTGTATTTAAGTCTCTCCTGTCTCGTCGAGATGAAGATTTCAATCTCCATATCTCCGAATAGGAGAAACTTAAATAGGGGCATCTGTCGCACCCTAATTTTTTACCCTAAGATCCCTTTTCTTTTTGCATGGCATCTTTAGGTCACGCGGTCTATGTGTGCATGTTTATCATACTAACTAGTTTGTGCAGGTACAATGATTCCGAGTGTATATGATATTTATTCTCTTAATTAAGCATCTCAGGACGTGACCAGTGGCGCCTGACTCAAGATGGTCCTATGGTTTCTACTAGATTCAAGTTCCGCTTTTAGAACTCTCTCTCAAGCCATCAATACTTCGAATGTGTCATGGCTGATTTTTTTTTGGCCATATCTCATGTGGACTTTGGGTTCTAATTATTCAAGGTTTCGGGTGAGTTGTTCTCCAAAAAGTTTTAGCCGTTGTCAAGAATGCTTTCAAGGTTACAAAGATTGAGCATAAAAACCACTAATCATTTAAGCAAGTCGTCATGGGGTTTTAATTATTCATGAAAATTCGGTTTTCAAGATTAAGTCTCGAAATTCAAGTTTGGCTACCAAGATTTCTAGAGATTATGACATATCAAAGCTTTTGCAGATTTCGCAAGAAGAATATGCTGCTTTATTGTAGCAAAGAATTCTTTGACTCCACCACTATAGAAATATCGTGGAGGATAGGCAAGTCCTAGCGATAAATCAACAGTGATATATTGCCATACAAGAGCAGGAGTATGCCTCCAGATTGACTTAATCTCAATAAAAGGCACCGCCCTAATAGTGTAAAGGATTCTTTCTTTATTAGACAAGCCATCATTTATTCAAGTCACCAACGTCATAAATTTTACATCAATTCCAAAGAGACATTAAGATAATTTCCCCCGCTGGGATACATAAAAAAAAAGGGGAGGGACTTTGTTATTTTTGTGATGAGAAAATTTCCTTTTAATTACAGATGTCCTAATAATTAATTCAAGCTCTTAGCATCTGAAGTTAAGCAAAAAAACAACACCAAGCTCACGCCCAAAACACTAGCATGACATTGACCAATATGTTGAGCATCATCTCTTTGAATGCCCTAAGAAGAGCTACTAGTTTTGGTGTCTACCTTTGCAGCATGACAGCATTTATAGAATGCATTAAACTCAAACATCCATATCATCAAGCAACCCTTCCAATCCTGGCGTCGAAGAAATTTCCGCTCATTTGAAAAATACTCTACTGGTACATCAAGACTTGGAGGCAGCCGCCAAGAGAACACGGATAACATGGCAGGTTGAAATTGAAGCTGCAGTTACGACAATAATCGTGAAAAGATAGCAAATAGCGAATCGTAGTCAATGACACTAAATAGGTTCAATGCTCGTTACAATTTAATTTCAAGAGCTCAAATTAATGTCAAGTGCCAAGGTTATTGACCATCACAAACATCCCCGAAGCTGTCCCTTAGATCTCGTCTCTTCGCGACGGCCGTGTAGCAAGTGACATTCAACATTCTCCTACAATTTATGGCACGATTAAATTGCTTCCTAATTCTCTGAATATGTTGGTATTAACAAAGACCGAATCTTCGACACGTTACCTTTTCGGTTAGCAATGATGGCCTCGTCAAGTCCTCTTCGACATTAGCCAATTTGGAAAGCTTGGATGGCGGGCGAGCCAAATCTTTGCATCTCAGAAAAATCTGTAGAGACAAGAGCAGTCAGAACATAATCAAGCATCCAAGAGGAAAACGAAATCTAAAACATTAAATCTTTCCAAAACCTACATGCTCAACACCAATGGCATTACTACACTCCTCAAATAATGGATCAACACCTTATTCCAACAGAAACAGCGCTTGTCACGGCATACAGCAGACAATATGGACTTCCTGTTATCACAACAAAGAAAAGTCAAATTCTATCAAATTCGAGGGATACAAAATTGACGCAAAGATGCAAAGTTCTACATCGTTTAAGAATTTAGAGTTCAAGCTCAAATTAAGCTACTGCAAGCATTGCCAAGTGAAAATACTCAACAAACATGTATTACCGCAACCGGCTTGTAATTTCCAACTTGGGGTCTTGCTGCAAGTCAGTATCTTGATTTATGACTGTTGCTGGCAACACTTGTCGGCTCTTTGTACAAGCTCGTTGGAGGATTGATGAAGTCCTTGCTGAGACTGGTTATTGATGAAGAGCTTTCCCAATTGTCACCTAAAATAGAAAAACTGGAGGCTACAGGATGCTCCATAAATATTTCAACTGAATGTGCCAAGCATACATGTTATAAGGGTGATCAAGATATCCGCGAGAACACCTTTTCATTCCGCCAGGGTTGCGAAGATGTCGTCCTGCGCTAGAAAGCCACACACTGCCAAACTTTATCTGAAAATGCAGGAAACAAGGTTGGTAAGCGGTTGTATCGAACTTTGCAAAGTAAGGCCAGTTAGATGCAGCAGAATAATTAAACAATGAGAGAATTAAGCATGCTATGCTTAGTGGCCCCTGCTCTCCGAAACCTCGTGGAAACCGCTCTGAATGGATCAAACATAAGGCATTATTTGATTGGTGAACTATGGACAAAAATTGAACGACATTGCAACTATCTGTTTGGTATCCCGTTAAACCTCGGACTGGAGATACAATTAGGACTGGTCTTGGAACTCATGCTCTTTGCAATTTCTGTTGTTAACTTCCTTTGGACTCTGCGGCCGGCTTTCGCGTTATCATCGCACCTGCTTCATGAAAATTACAGTGAGAGTTGCAGTAGTATTACACAGGCGGATAATGGATTACGAATATGCAGTACATGTTTAAAGAACTTACCAATAAAGGCGACAATGCCATGATTATGCGTCGGAATGACCATGTTCAGTTCTTCGAAAGGGCATGCTCGAATATCAGTACCTAGAAAAGACTGATAGAAATTTTAGCCATTAGTTTTAAAACCCACAAAAACCGTATGAGCACTACGCTACTGTCACAAGTTTTTTTCTTTCCAAGGTGAATGAAGCCATGAGATTACAGTAAGGAAGTCAAATTGAATAATGAAACCATGAGAGTATATGAGCCTATGGCAGTTTGGTTACCTATGAATGAATCGCAAAGATTACTCCATTAATCTGAAGGAAGCAGCTTCCAGTATGTGCAATTCCAAGATGGTCAGGTGTACCGGAGCTCGTGGATGTGAATAAGCATATGACATCAAAGCATGAAAGAGACATAAAGAATTGGTTAGAGGGCTGTCGTAAACAGAAATACGATCAACTAATCCAAATGATGATAAAAATAAGCATTCATGTAATTAGCCAACCGTGAAAACCAACACATCCCAGCCAAGCACTTCTAGAATACCTAGTGTTGAGAGTAAAATAACCCTAAGGATAATACGCTGCAGTATGGTTGTAGTGAGAGAACCATTCAATTTGTTTTTAGAATGGAATCAGACCCTATCAATTTACTTCCAAAACAGTAACCGAACCAAAGCGGAAACACTTTCAATACCATATTCTCTCCCAAACATTTCACGAACATGTTAAAGAATAAAGGGAAATAACATTCATCACATAAAGGACAGGTTGCAAGCATGTTGGCTCCAAAAAAGGAAAAGAATCCATTCTTATTAACAACATGTCCCAATTCAAATTTCGAAATCGCCTATAAAGAGGGAGAAATCACATGTACATGGGGCAGCAAAAAAAAATCGGAGGGATTCATGCCACAAACATACACACATACCAAAACAACAGAGAAAGTTCACAAGAATACCATCACCCAAATTATACGAAACCATCACTAGTCGTACGCACAAATTCTCCAAACACACCACTCAACAAACCAAGAGTTCCAGAAATTCACAGAGCAACAACATACACACACGCAGGGACGGAAATCAATAGCAGCAGCATCACATACATTCAATAATTCACAACATACCAACATATCACCAACACAAACGGAGAAATCAACACGAAGACGCAGAGGCAAGTTACAACATCACAGCACAAAGACGCAAGCACAGCAAAATAGAGGAAGCTTATCTTTGGACGGCGATCCCCGAAGTCTTGTCCGCGCCTCCAACCACCGTCGGCGGCTCTTCTTCCCTTTTTCATTGTTATAAATCTTGTACTTGTAATCAAATTAATGAGAATGGACTGGGGTATCGGGTATGATTGGGGCTAGGGTAGACTTAGGATTTGTGTTTGTCGATGTTTGATTAGGAGAGAGGAAGCGGAGAGAGGATCGGCGGCGGGATTTTCGGAATTAGGGTTTTTCGAACCCTTTGGGTCCAGACGAGAGAGAGAGAGAGGATCGTGAGAGACTCTAAGAGAGAAGGAGAGGTTGCGAGGTGGCTTTGTCTTCTTGTTTTTGTCATGTGATCGTGTACACATGCACACAACCACGTTACCGTGCACCCTTCCATCACATGGGTTGCTCTCGCTTTGACCGCATCATAAGGTCGAGATTTGAGGGTTTATCATGGACCCTCTCTCCCTTGCAGCGCCATATCCCTTTTTTTTTTATTAATAATCAATCCGTTTTTTTATAAACAAATTCATAATAATAATAATTAAATTTGATTTTTTTTCATAAAATATAACCAAACCCTTTTTTAAAATAAATTCATCATGTTTGGAATTTAACTCCTTTTTATCTAAAATAAATATATAACCTTTCTCCTTTTCTAATTAAAAAAAGGCCTCTAATAATTTTTTTTAATATTAAAATAAAAATCTTTTTTAATGATAAGAAAAATTTTATTAACCTTTTAATATAATTCTAAAGTATAATAATAATAATAAAACTTTTATTTATAAGAATATAAAAATAAAATCTTTTCTAAATTAGTATTGAAAACTCTTTTAATATCTTTTTTTTTTAAATTTAAAAATAATAATCAAAAGTCTTAAAATAATTAAACCTTTTAATAAGAAAACTCTTTTCCTAATTAACCTTTTAATATAACTTTAAAATTAAAATAACAACAATAACTTTTTAAGTAATTAAAACTTTTTGTTAAAATAATTAAATCTTTTTATTAATAGAAAAACCTTTAACTTTTTTCAAAAATTAAAAATAATCTTTAACATAATTCCTAAAAATAAAACCTTTTATCATTTCTCTTTAAGGCGAATCAAAACACTTTTCCTCAATAAACCTTAAGAATAAATTAAACTCGTTAGATCTCTCGCGCCCGAGTGAAACGCTTGCTTGTTTATCTTGTCTATGCTTGTTATCATTCCTTATATGCTTACCTTGTTTACTTGTTTCTGCTTCAAACCCTTTTAAAAAAATAAAAATCTCGATCCAACGTCGAGCACATTTTCTACCTATATAAGTCGATCGCCTTAGGGCATCACATTCGACCTTTTGATCACGAGACACAAGTCTAGCATCACTTTGCTAGCACCTTCGCCTAAATAACGTTAATTAATCGTATAAAATATCCAAGGGAAAATCCCATGCATGATAACCATGTTATTGTGCATGGTGCATATCATTTGCATCATAATCGATACCTTAAGATTATATTAGATAACTTAGGATAGACTTCCTAGGTTAGTCCCCCTACAATTTTGATTTTACAATCAAACTTTAGCCCACCTAATTCTCCACACAAGAGAATTAGATGTTAATCATCTCAAAGAAAGGGACATACAATCCCATACCCCACAAAATACAAACATTTTCAAAACTGTCGTGGTCTTTCTTAAGATGATGACTCATCTTCTCTCCTAAACCTTTAAAACAATTTTAGTATCCTTAATAAGGAACTACAAGTGCTCTGATTCCCTCCTGACAGGATATGTAGGCACAAGATGCGATATCTTGTCGAGCACACTTAGGAATAAAAATAATAAATCACCTATCCTTAAACCCTTAGCAAAACAGATAACAAATAACATAAAATGAATCAAGAGGTTCCTGTAGAGTACTACAGATATCTAGGATGCTAACACCTTCCCTAGGTATAACCAACCCCCGAACTTAGAATCTTAGTGCATTTGCATTGCATTGTGGGAATTCGGTCTTTCTCCCTTCCCTTGCATAAAATCAAAGACGGTGGTGACATTAAAAGAAATGTGATCCTAGTTAACTAATAACTATGGTATCTAATTTTCACCGCGACAGAAATGGCGACTTCACTGGGGATTCTCATAAGAGGGTTCCCCCTAACTTGGTTCTTTTATGTTATTTGTTTATACTTATCTGTATACTTGTATATCTGTTTGCTTGGTTTTTCTGTATGCAGGGTTATCTTTGAGTGGTGAGATAAGTCCTAACCCGGACTTGAGAGCACATATAAGATAGGATCGTGGGTATAATCGAGGAGATTTCGAGGGAGTAATTCCAAAGAAGTCGATTTGATTCCAAACTCAGTTGAGGCCCTCTCGAAGGTGGTATTTGTTGAACGAGCTATCGTGAATACATTACTACTTTCGACCTAGGAGCCCGGGATATTGAGAACCGTAGTCACCTTTAACCCAACTTGGCCTTTTAGGATGTAGTGCGATGACTATGAGGGAGTAATTCCAAATGGTTGATACGCGATACTACACTCAGACGAGATCCTCTTGAGAATATTGTCGACTACCAAGTAATTGGGAAATCGATAATATCCGAAAGATGGATTGTAGACTCTGGGAACTTTGTAGAACCCTTTCGGCAGGTACAAATGAACCATAGTACATACCTTCTTGGGATGGTTAGACCCTTGGCTCCATGTTGTGACCTTTCAAGCCTAGGACTTTTTGTCTGTTTGATTGCTTGTGTGCTTTGTGCTTTGTGTGTTTGCATCCTTGCATTGCATAAGCATCATATCATAAAGATTCATGGAACGTAGTCTTGTTTATAAACATCATAAGGATATCATAAACTCTAAAAAAAAAAAAAGAGCGTTGAAGTACACTTACAAGAGTCATGATCTGGACGATCTAAGGAGATTGGAGACCTTGGTAACAGACAAAGAAGGATTCAAGAGTATATATGGGAAATTATTATCTTTGTTGAGTATGAAGAGTGATAAGGGACTTCTCGCTACTCTACTTTTAGTTCTACTTCTTTCTACTCTACTCTATTCTACTTAGCTTGGAAAAAGCCCAATTAGAAGAAAAATTCAAGCGACTCAAGAGAAGATCGTTGGAAGAGTCTCCTTAGATCCATCATTACTAGCTTGTATTTAGCTTGTATATCATGATTCTTGTAAGGCGTATGGACGCGTTGTAATCAATTTTAATAAACCAATATCTTAGTATTTTGATACTAATGGTTGTAACCATTTATTAAAAAAAAATGCATTTTTTTTATTCCTTGATGATTATAAATAGCTGAGTTCCATGAAACTTGTTGCATTCGCATTGCATCTTTAGCATTGCATCCTCTTTGCATACGTCTTTTCTCTACCCCAGCTTATTCGCTCTCTTATCTTCGTGTCGCTCAGCTGATCTTCCGGCATTCAAACTGGGGATAATGGATAGAACACAAAGTGTGGATCCCATGTCAGGCTTCAGAGTGACAACTAATCCGATGTTTGGTTCCCCTCCTGACAACAACGCTCCACAAATAGAAGTCCTTACTCAATCTCAGCCTGTGCAAAATAATCTGGTTGGTCAAGTTAATGAAAGAGATTCCCATTTTCTAAGGTATATGCCGAATTCTCAGAACGTCCGTCCTGTGACAAATGTGAATGATCCTAGATTGGGAAAAATTGAGAAAAGATTTTGTGACCTCCAAGAACAATTGAAGGTGTTGAAAGGACCTAACGCACCTGGTCTTAAGGCTCTTGACTTGTGTCTAGTTACGGGCGTGGTTTTTCCCCCGAAGTTCAAAATGCCTGCCTTTGAAGTGTATGAGGGTGTTAGTTGTCCAAGGTACCATTTGACAATGTTTTGTCGAAAGATGACTACTTATGTTGACGATGACAAGCTGATGATTCACTGCTTTCAAGAAAGTTTAAGTGGGGCATCCTTGATGTGGTATATGAAGCTAGAAAGGAACCGTATTCAGTCTTGGGAAGACTTAGCTAACGCTTTTGTGAAGCAATACAATTACAATTTGGACATGGCTCCAGACAGTGACCAATTGATGAACATGAGTCAGAGAGACAACGAATCCTTCAGGGAATATGTACAAAGGTGGAAAGAATTGGCGGCCCAAATTCAGCCACCACTTCAAGAGAAGGAGCTGGCCAAGATGTTTCTAAAAACACTGTCAGACTCTTATTATGTCAGAATGATAGGCGTTGTGCCATTAGAGTTCCCTAAAATTGTGGAAGTCGGAGTAAACATCGAGAACGCATTCAAAAGTGGGAAAATTAAAGATGTCTCGAATAGACAAGCTAATGAAGAAAAGTCTGTTAGTGTTTCCCAAGAAGAAAGGAGTGTTGAAGTTAATGCAATTTTGGGCTCTCCTCAGACTTTGCGAGCTCCAGTTCTGGTGCCTTATCACAAACGTCGGTTTGCAGCGCCTGTTCAGTGCCAGCAATCACTATCTCATGGACGTCCGTACAAACGACAAAGGTTGACTCATCAGGATCAACGTCAGAATCCACGAATTCAGAACATGAATCACCAAAATCAGCGTCAGGATCAGCAGAGACCCCTGAATAGTCCAGAGGAAAGGACTCGTTGGTTTGACTTAATCCCAATGACTTACAGTCAATTGTGGTCTTACTTTTCCCGAAACTCAATAATGGCACCCAGGAAGACTAGAGCCATGAAATCTCGCCCTCCTTGGTTTAATCCAGATACCAGTTGTGCATTTCATGATGGGGTGTTGGGGCATTCGATTGAAGACTGTAAAGTTTTCCAAGAAAAGGTCCAAGAAATGATCGACAATGAAGTGTTGACCTTCAGGAGAGGAATCCCAGTTATAAATGGAACACCTTTATACTAAGAGACGTGAAGACTCGAGAATTTCCTTCCAAGCCAATAGAATCAAGAGTAGAGCTTACTCTAAATACCATTAAGATGTTTATTCATTTGCTTGCATCTTGTTGTTATTTCTTTGATTATGAGCATGTTTGCGTGTAAGAATTTGTTACTTTGAATAATTAATGCAATGATAATGGTCGTCTTGAAGAAATCCATTCGTTTCACTCATTTTAAAACACTTTTTCTATTTTATAATGCCAATACTACCCCAATCTCTTGCCTTGGCGGAGAATTGAATGGAGGATGATGAAATCAAAACGCAAGATCTCTTGTCGTATGCTTTTGAATAAAACTCTGCTAGTGATATAAGGCATTGTTTCAAAATCCTAAACACCGGAGATATAAGGTGATAAACCCTTGTTAACCTTTTGAGCTTTTGAAGTAGGAGTTTTCTTCTCTAAAAAAAAAACCCCTCATTCTTAACCTGGGGCAGGGTAATTAAAAAAAAAGGAGTAAAATATCACAAAGATTGGGTGGGCACAAACAAAATTTGAGCCTTATATCCTTTGTTTCTTAAACCGTGAACAAAACCAAGATACAACCCTTAAAAGTCCTAATTGAAGCAAGGTTTGTTTCGAAAGCATACTCTTTGAGATATAGTTTCCTGACTCCCATGAGCTATGCTCAAATTTGTCTTGGCATTATAAAATCGGTAATTCAACCACCAAAACCTTTTAATAAAACTTCAAGACAAACATACGTTGCATTATCTATTTCAGAATTAACATTTTCTACTTGCTAACATTGCTTGACATCGTAGAAATTAACATACGTGTGGCATTGGTGAGCTAAATTTAGTACTGTTTCAAGGAGATGGTAGTATCCACGGGGCACGTAACCTGGAGACTTTGGTGAGCAGAGGCAAGTTGTTTCCCAGCCGTTTCTTTCATTGACTCACCCCAAGGGGCAAGTTTGAAGACTCAGAATACCGTCAATCTGGGGCAGTTACGTCGAGATTTGATAAATCTCTCAAAGAATTTGAAGATCCAGTTGTACAGAATACTCAATCCGAGCCAGTTATGTCGAGATTTGGCAAATCTCTCCAAGAGTTTGAAAACATTGGAACATGTTGGATGCCAAGTTTTCTGTAAAATCCTCTTGAGATCACTTCTTCTCATAAGCCATGATCTGGGACATCTAAGAATTGAAGATTACTTTTCATCCATTCACAGCAACTGTTGATCAAAATGGCGACTACCATATAGGTCATCAATGCAGGGTTACATCAGTCTCACGACATTATTCACCCATGACCTCAGAGGGTTTCTATCCTAAGTGATGTGACGACTCCCCAGTAAGTCTTTACTTCAGGCAGTCACGACTATTCCCCGGTAAATCTTCACTTCAAGAGGTTATGGCAGGTTTGATACAAGATTTCTCCAGCTGGCAGCCTAAGAATCCCCGAAAGATTTTCTTACGACTTCAACCTTCCCCAGTGAAGCGAGTGCTTATTTCACTCCTCATCAGACTATATCAATCTTCTCCAGTGAAAGCGGATGTTTATTTCATCCCCTCGAAGTTTTATCTCCGACATTTCAACTATTGATCCAAGTTCCCCAGATAAAGTGGATATTTATTTTATCCAGTTATAACCGTCATTCAAGACTATTTCAGCCCGCAGTGGATATTTATTTTATCCCCCATAAAGTCTCTTCGATCATTGAGTTTGATTCGATCCCAGTGAATCTTTCTCATCCTCAACAGGATCCAAGGTTCATCTTGACAATCCTAAGTGAAGTCACGATGTTCATCCCCAAGTGGAGTGCTCTCTTTTCCCCCAGAGAAGTCTGAAGCTCTGAAGCAGGACATGTTTCCACATATGGCTTTCCGTTCATCCTCAGTGATGCTCCTACCTTGCGAAGATTGGCTGAGTATCCGTGTCGAGATGCTTGTTTTCGTCTCCAGTTTGCTTCTTGTTGTTGTTTTGTCAGCGTAAGCATAAGCATAGCATGGCATTCTTTCATGTAGATTCATAGCTTGTGCGCATTTTGCATCTTGCATTTTGTGTTGTTTGTTTTGTGCTGTCACTTTGGTCGTGTTTATCCCCCAAGTGACTGGGTTTTGTCTGCTCCCTCCAAATAGAATCGTCAGCCCTAGGCAGGAAAAACACGTCCTTTCTAATTCCCCACTGAGTTTGATCCTCGTGGAAGATGGTTGCTTTAGTTTTCTTTTCCGTTTTGGACAAAGATGAACCCCGTTGAGTTCAGTCCTCAATGGATTGAGTCTTGTTTGACCGTTTCTTTCCAGTTATTTCCTGGATTGAACTTTGGTCCCTGACAATCACAAATTTCGAATATCTCAAGGCTTTGATTATAGACTGAGCTTGCATTTATTTTGCACTGTGTCTCCCCAAGAAGAGTTTATTTGAAGTTCTCTATGGAAGACAGGAAATTATTCCTCCAGCAGTATTATGGGAGTTAAATCTAGACAACAAGTGGTAGCTCTTTTTTTTTTAGCACAATTTTCTATCTGGATGACAAATGGCAGTCTCCTCAAGACATTTTATCTATCCCCGGTGAAGTTATCAAGGTTATCAACTATTGAGGACTTTACAAGTATTCTCTTTATTTGAGAATGCCTATTACAAGAATTTTACTAGCTTCAATACAGTTTTCAACTACAACAATATTACTTCTCGGTGGTATTCTCCCCAGTGAGCCCACAATTCAATTTGCTTCTATCAAATGGCATCTCTTCGAGAAGTTTTCAAATGATCTTGCTCTTTATTTGAGAAAACATACTTTACAAATCAGCCGGCCCGCATCTCTTTTGAAGATCCCCGGTGAAGCTTCCAGGATCTCGGTAGTAGATTCCTTGGTTTATTTCAAAATTTGACAAACATTCATTTCTTTCCAGGATCTCGGCAGTAGATTCCCTGATTTATTTTAAACTTCGACAAACAGTCGTTTATTTTCCTGGTTGTCCTCGGCAGTAGATTTCCAGAAGACCTCGACAGTAGGTATTTCCCTGGTTATTCTCGGCAGTAGATTTCCAGAAGACCTCGACAGTAGGTATTTCCCTGGTTATTCTCAGCAGTAGATTTCCAGAAGACCTCGGCAGTAGGTATTTCCCTGGTTATTCTCGGCAGTAGATTTCCAGAAGACCTCGACAGTAGGTATTTCCCTGGTTATTCTCGGCAATAGATTACCAGAAGACCTCGACAGTAGGTATTTCCCTGGTTATTCTCAGCAGTAGATTTCCAAAAGACCTCGGCAGTAGGTATTTCCCTGGTTATTCGGCAGTAGATTTCCAGAAGACCTCGGCAGTAAGTGTCTCATTTTATATTCTCTTGTTATTCTCGACAGTAGATTTCCAGAAGACCTCGGCAGTAGATTCCTCAATTTTTTTTCTCCTTCTAAACAGAATATTCAAAGGAGAAGCTGAATCATTATTTTGATCACTGGAAGCTTATTTGGTTATTACCTTTGCTCAGGCTATCATGTGTTTGATAGTAGGTAATATACCACATGTGTTTTGGTCAGATGCCTCGCTTAGGCTACCGTGGTGGTAGTAGGCCATCTTTCCTCCTGCGTCTACCTCTACTTAGGCTATCATATATTGATGGTAGGTAACACATCCTTTTGATTGGACACCTCTGCTTAGGCTGCCACAAGAGGGCAGTAGGTGATCCTTCTCTTTCAGTCTATTACCTATGCTTAGGCTATCATGGATAGTAGGTAATATGTCGATATATTCGGTCAGAGACCTTTGCTTAGGCTACCGTGGTGGTGGTAGGTCATCTTTCCTTTTGTGTTTACCTCGCTTAGGCTATCATATGCTTGATAGTAGGTAACACATCTTTTTTGGTCGGACGCCTTTGCTCAGGCTGCCACAAGTTGGCAGTAGGTGATCCTTCTCTTCCAGTTTATTACCTCTGCTTAGGCTACCCTGTGTGATAGTAGGTAATATACGCCATTTTTTTTCAACTGGATACCCTCGCGTAGGCTACCAGCTGTTGGTAGTAAGTTATCCTTCCAGGTTTCTTGCCATGCGCTTAAGCTACCCTGTGATTATCAGTTGGTAGTCTCTTTCCCCAGTGGAGTTAGATCTTTCCCCGTGGAGTCTTGTTTTGCTAAGGTCGTCCTCGTCGGGTCTTTCTTTCCTTTGTGTTTTAACATCAATTATCCCTTGTGACATCATTCCTCACAGGATCTTTGTCTTGCATTTCATACCATTTCATACCATATCATGTGCATTTGGCGGCATCTTAGGGCCAAAAATTTGTGCATGTTTGTATTTAAGTCTCTCCTGTCTCGTCGAGACGAAGATTTCAATCTCCATATCTCCGAATAGGAGAAACTTAAATAGGGGCATCTGTCGCACCCTAATTTTTTACCCTAAGATCCCTTTTCTTTTTGCATGGCATCTTTAGGTCACGCGGTCTATGTGTGCATGTTTATCATACTAACTAGTTTGTGCAGGTACAATGATTCCGAGTGTATATGATATTTATTCTCTTAATTAAGCATCTCAGGACGTGACCAGTGGCGCCTGACTCAAGATGGTCCTATGGTTTCTACTAGATTCAAGTTCCGCTTTTAGAACTCTCTCTCAAGCCATCAATACTTCGAATGTGTCATGGCTGATTTTTTTTTTGCCATATCTCATGTGGACTTTGGGTTCTAATTATTCAAGGTTTCGGGTGAGTTGTTCTCCAAAAAGTTTTAGCCGTTGTCAATAATGCTTTCAAGGTTACAAAGATTGAGCATAAAAACCACTAATCATTTAAGCAAGTCGTCATGGGGTTTTAATTATTCATGAAAATTCGGTTTTCAAGATTAAGTCTCGAAATTCAAGTTTGGCTACCAAGATTTCTAGAGATTATGACATATCAAAGCTTTTGCAGATTTCGCAAGAAGAATATGCTGCTTTATTGTAGCAAAGAATTCTTTGACTCCACCACTATAGAAATATCGTGGAGGATAGGCAAGTCCTAGCGATAGATCAACAGTGATATATTGCCATACAAGAGCAGGAGTATGCCTCCAGATTGACTTAATCTCAATAAAAGGCACCGCCCTAATAGTGTAAAGGATTCTTTCTTTATTAGACAAGCCATCATTTATTCAAGTCACCAACGTCATAAATTTTACATCAATTCCAAAGAGACATTAAGATAATTTCCCCCGCTGGGATACATAAAAAAAAAGGGGAGGGACTTTGTTATTTTTGTGATGAGAAAATTTCCTTTTAATTACAGATGTCCTAATAATTAATTCAAGCTCTTAGCATCTGAAGTTAAGCAAAAAAACAACACCAAGCTCACGCCCAAAACACTAGCATGACATTGACCAATATGTTGAGCATCATCTCTTTGAATGCCCTAAGAAGAGCTACTAGTTTTGGTGTCTACCTTTGCAGCATGACAGCATTTATAGAATGCATTAAACTCAAACATCCATATCATCAAGCAACCCTTCCAATCCTGGCGTCGAAGAAATTTCCGCTCATTTGAAAAATACTCTACTGGTACATCAAGACTTGGAGGCAGCCGCCAAGAGAACACGGATAACATGGCAGGTTGAAATTGAAGCTGCAGTTACGACAATAATCGTGAAAAGATAGCAAATAGCGAATCGTAGTCAATGACACTAAATAGGTTCAATGCTCGTTACAATTTAATTTCAAGAGCTCAAATTAATGTCAAGTGCCAAGGTTATTGACCATCACAAACATCCCCGAAGCTGTCCCTTAGATCTCGTCTCTTCGCGACGGCCGTGTAGCAAGTGACATTCAACATTCTCCTACAATTTATGGCACGATTAAATTGCTTCCTAATTCTCTGAATATGTTGGTATTAACAAAGACCGAATCTTCGACACGTTACCTTTTCGGTTAGCAATGATGGCCTCGTCAAGTCCTCTTCGACATTAGCCAATTTGGAAAGCTTGGATGGCGGGCGAGCCAAATCTTTGCATCTCAGAAAAATCTGTAGAGACAAGAGCAGTCAGAACATAATCAAGCATCCAAGAGGAAAACGAAATCTAAAACATTAAATCTTTCCAAAACCTACATGCTCAACACCAATGGCATTACTACACTCCTCAAATAATGGATCAACACCTTATTCCAACAGAAACAGCGCTTGTCACGGCATACAGCAGACAATATGGACTTCCTGTTATCACAACAAAGAAAAGTCAAATTCTATCAAATTCGAGGGATACAAAATTGACGCAAAGATGCAAAGTTCTACATCGTTTAAGAATTTAGAGTTCAAGCTCAAATTAAGCTACTGCAAGCATTGCCAAGTGAAAATACTCAACAAACATGTATTACCGCAACCGGCTTGTAATTTCCAACTTGGGGTCTTGCTGCAAGTCAGTATCTTGATTTATGACTGTTGCTGGCAACACTTGTCGGCTCTTTGTACAAGCTCGTTGGAGGATTGATGAAGTCCTTGCTGAGACTGGTTATTGATGAAGAGCTTTCCCAATTGTCACCTAAAATAGAAAAACTGGAGGCTACAGGATGCTCCATAAATATTTCAACTGAATGTGCCAAGCATACATGTTATAAGGGTGATCAAGATATCCACGAGAACACCTTTTCATTCCGCCAGGGTTGCGAAGATGTCGTCCTGCGCTAGAAAGCCACACACTGCCAAACTTTATCTGAAAATGCAGGAAACAAGGTTGGTAAGCGGTTGTATCGAACTTTGCAAAGTAAGACCAGTTAGATGCAGCAGAATAATTAAACAATGAGAGAATTAAGCATGCTATGCTTAGTGGCCCCTGCTCTCAGAAACCTCGTGGAAACCGCTCTGAATGGATCAAACATAAGGCATTATTTGATTGGTGAACTATGGACAAAAATTGAACGCCATTGCAACTATCTGTTTGGTATCCCGTTAAACCTCGGACTGGAGATACAATTAGGACTGGTCTTGGAACTCATGCTCTTTGCAATTTCTGTTGTTAACTTCCTTTGGACTCCGCGGCCGGCTTTCGCGTTATCATCGCACCTGCTTCATGAAAATTACAGTGAGAGTTGCAGTAGTATTACACAGGCGGATAGTGGATTACGAATATGCAGTACATGTTTAAAGAACTTACCAATAAAGGCGACAATGCCATGATTATGCGTCGGAATGACCATGTTCAGTTCTTCGAAAGGGCATGCTCGGATATCAGTACCTAGAAAAGACTGATAGAAATTTTAGCCATTAGTTTTAAAACCCACAAAAACCATATGAGCACTACGCTACTGTCACAAGTTTTTTTCTTTCCAAGGTGAATGAAGCCATGAGATTACAGTAAGGAAGTCAAATTGAATAATGAAACCATGAGAGTATATGAGCCTATGGCAGTTTGGTTACCTATGAATGAATCGCAAAGATTACTCCATTAATCTGAAGGAAGCAGCTTCCAGTATGTGCAATTCCAAGATGGTCAGGTGTACCGGAGCTCGTGGATGTGAATAAGCATATGACATCAAAGCATGAAAGAGACATAAAGAATTGGTTAGAGGGCTGTCGTAAACAGAAATACGAGCAACTAATCCAAATGATGATAAAAATAAGCATTCATGTAATTAGCCAACCGTGAAAACCAACACATCCCAGCCAAGTACTTCTAGAATACCTAGTGTTGAGAGTAAAATAACCCTAAGGATAATACGCTGCAGTATGGTTGTAGTGAGAGAACCATTGAATTTGTTTTTAGAATGGAATCAGACCCTATCAATTTACTTCCAAAACAGTAACCGAACCAAAGCGGAAACACTTTCAATACCATATTCTCTCCCAAACATTTCACGAACATGTTAAAGAATAAAGGGAAATAACATTCATCACATAAAGGACAGGTTGCAAGCATGTTGGCTCCAAAAAAGGAAAAGAATCCATTCTCATTAACAACATGTCCCAATTCAAATTTCGAAATCGCCTATAAAGAGGGAGAAATCACATGTACATGGGGCAGCAAAAAAAAATCGGAGGGATTCATGCCACAAACATACACACATACCAAAACAACAGAGAAAGTTCACAAGAATACCATCACCCAAATTATACGAAACCATCACTAGTCGTACGCACAAATTCTCCAAACACACCACTCAACAAACCAAGAGTTCCAGAAATTCACAGAGCAACAACATACACACACGCAGGGACGAAAATCAATAGCAGCAACATCACATACATTCAATAATTCACAACATACCAACATATCACCAACACAAACGGAGAAATCAACACGAAGACGCGGAGGCAAGTTACAACATCACAGCACAAAGACGCAAGCACAACAAAATAGAGGAAGCTTATCTTTGGACGGCGATCCCCGAAGTCTTGTCCGCGCCTCCAACCACCGTCGGCGGCTCTTCTTCCCTTTTTCATTGTTATAAATCTTGTACTTGTAATCAAATTAATGAGAATGGACTGGGGTATCGGGTATGATTGGGGCTAGGGTAGACTTAGGATTTGTGTTTGTCGATGGTTGATTAGGAGAGAGGAAGCGGAGAGAGGATCGGCGGCGGGATTTTCGGAATTAGGGTTTTTCGAACCCTTTGGGTCCAGACGAGAGAGAGAGAGAGAGGATCGTGAGAGACTCTGAGAGAGAAGGAGAGGTTGCGAGGTGGCTTTGTCTTCTTGTTTTTATCATGCGATCGTGTACACATGCACACAACCACGTTACCGTGCACCCTTCCATCACATGGGTTGCTCTCGCTTTGACCGCATCATAAGGTCGATATTTGAGGGTTTATCATGGACCCTCTCTCCCTTGCAGCGCCATATCCCTTTTTTTTTTTATTAATAATCAATCCGTTTTTTTATAAACAAATTCATAATAATAATTAAATTTGATTTTTTTTCATAAAATATAACCAAACCCTTTTTTTAAATAAATTCATCATGTTTGGAATTTAACTCCTTTTTATCTAAAATAAATATATAACCTTTCTCCTTTTCTAATTAAAAAAAGGCCTCTAATAATTTTTTTTAATATTAAAATAAAAATCTTTTTTAATGATAAGAAAAATTTTATTAACCTTTTAATATAATTCTAAAGTATAATAATAATAATAAAACTTTTATTTATAAGAATATAAAAATAAAATCTTTTCTAAATTAGTATTGAAAACTCTTTTAATATCTTTTTTTTTTTAAATTTAAAAATAATAATCAAAAGTCTTAAAATAATTAAACCTTTTAATAAGAAAACTCTTTTCCTAATTAACCTTTTAATATAACTTTAAAATTAAAATAACAACAATAACTTATTAAGTAATTAAAACTTTTTGTTAAAATAATTAAATCTTTTTATTAATAGAAAAACCTTTAACTTTTTTCAAAAATTAAAAATAATCTTTAACATAATTCCTAAAAATAAAACCTTTTATCATTTCTCTTTAAGGCGAATCAAAACACTTTTCCTCAATAAACCTTAAGAATAAATCAAACTCGGTAGATCTCTCGCGCCCGAGTGAAACGCTTGCTTGTTTATCTTGTCTATGCTTGTTATCATTCCTTATATGCTTACCTTGTTTACTTGTTTCTGCTTCAAACCCTTTTAAAAAAATAAAAATCTCGATCCAACGTCGAGCCCATTTTCTACCTATATAAGTCGATCGCCTTAGGGCATCGCATTCGACCTTTTGATCACGAGACACAAGTCTAGCATCACTTTGCTAGCACCTTCGCCTAAATAACGTTAATTAATCGCATAAAATATCCAAGGGAAAATCCCATGCATGATAACCATGTTATTGTGCATGGTGCATATCATTTGCATCATAATCGATACCTTAAGATTATATTAGATAACTTAGGATAGACTTCCTAGGTTAGTCCCCCTACAATTTTGATTTTACAATCAAACTTTAGCCCACCTAATTCTCCACACAAGAGAATTAGATGTTAATCATCTCAAAGAAAGGGACATATAATCCCATACCCCACAAAATACAAACATTTTCAAAACTGTGGTGGTCTTTCTTAAGATGATGACTCATCTTTTCTCCTAAACCTTTAAAACAATTTTAGTATCCTTAATAAGGAACTACAAGTGCTCTGATTCCCTCCTGACAGGATATGTAGGCACAAGATGCGATATCTTGTCGAGCACACTTAGGAATAAAAATAATAAATCACCTATCCTTAAACCCTTAGCAAAACAGATAACAAATAACATAAAATGAATCAAGAGGTTCCTGTAGAGTACTACAGATATCTAGGATGCTAACACCTTCCCTAGGTATAACCAACCCCCGAACTTAGAATCTTAGTGCATTTGCATTGCATTGTGGGAATTCGGTCTTTCTCCCTTCCCTTGGATAAAATCAAAGACGGTGGTGACATTAAAGGAAATGTGATCCTAGTTAACTAATAACTATGGTATCTAATTTTCACCGCGACAGATTGTTGCTCATATCCTACGACCCAACAAAGGAGGCTACTCACGGGTTGATCAAGATGAGGTTCATTTGATTTGTCTGTTGAAAAACAAAAAGCGTATTGACTGGCCACATTACATCACAAGTCAGATGTTTGCACTTCGCGACTCCACTCGAGGTACAACATTATGTTATGCATCTTTCATTCAGTGTATTTTGAACAAAGCTGAGGTGGTGGTCCAAGGCATCCCATACATGTCATTAATATCTGATCAAGAGTCCACTCAGAAGACTCTCACTGTGATGGGGTATTTTTGGGACAATCAAGACAAAGAATACAAGTTTCGGTACAGAACCACACATCAAGGTACTCATTATGATGTCACAGATGAAGACGGGAATGAAGAAGAGAATGCACAAGAAGGAGAAGCTGGTGACAATATGCAAACAGAGGTGCTATTTGCCTTGAAAATTAGCAAACAACCGCTTATCTCCTAATTTATGAAAAATTAGTTTACTTGCAGGATCAATCATACAAATTCTAAGACAATGTGCTTTAAGAGTTTTGACAATTTATGTGAAAATCAAACCTTTTATTCATTAAGTTTGTCATTGTTTTCGTAATCTGATATAATTCGATTAAAATGATAAAGTTTCTTTCTTAAAAGGAATAACGAAAATGTAATAAAATGCAAGAATGAAATTTGTAGAAAAGTAGAATAAATTGCATGTAAATAACTTAAAACTTCATTAAAATGTAAAGAATAAACTGGTGTTTTTCAAACATACATTTTCTCAATGATAACTCTTTTCTCTCACACAAGTACTTTGAGTATTTTTTGAGTAGCTTGTACAAATTTTGAATACACACCCAGAAATCTAACACTATGACTCCCTATTTATATACAGTCGAAATAACCGCCACTAACGATCACTGTTCCTAACGAAGACAAATGTCACTCTGTATGCCTTCGACCCTTTGATGCATTCCACGCGTCTTCCTTTCAAAATCAAAATTCCCTCCTTTATTTGAATTTCAAACCTCCGCATTGAACGTCTCTTCCTATTCTTCTGTCGAAACTTCTTCCAAACTTCTAGAAATATTTCTAAGTTTTTTGAGTTTCCTCCTCGTAGCAAGAAGATAGCCTTCGACGAAAATTTCTTACAAACATGCTTCTGTCAAAACTTCATAAACTTCAAATATTTTCTTCCTTGGGAGGGAGACTCTGATCCAATGCCTTCCTTGTCGAAATTTCATAAACTTCAAATATTTTCCCCCAAAAATGTCTTTTTCGACATTACTGGAGAAAAGGACATTTTTTTATAACAACATTCGACGCCTCACTTCCACTTACAGGGATATTGATGCCATTAGAACTCCCAAGTTGCAACTATTTAGTTTCTTCTGAACCACTCCATGACATCATGGTCATCATGATAATCCCTGCAAAATCTCTCCTAAAAACGCACTACATCACTAGCCATTATCATACCTCCTAAAACCTAGGGGATAGTGGGGTATGGGTAATAACTGCCACCATCCCATCCATCACCCCTAGCGAGACACGTGTCCCACTACAGCATTGGTCATTTAATGCTGATTTGAAGTCTCTTGATATTCCACAACCTTTAAATAATTTTTTTCCTAAATCATTTTTTCTTTTACGCTTTCAAACTTCTTGATTTCCTCTTAATTTTCCAACTTCTCAGAAAACAATCCCAAAATCCTTATTCTTCAAACTATGGCATCATCAACCTCCAACGTTAAGGACTCCAGGAGGACCCAGATACCCAAGGAGCCTAAGACGCAATCCCAGCTTCCTCCTTTCGCTACACTTGCTGGGTCCAAGCTAATGAAGAACTTGCAATGCATCCCGGAATCACTCGAGAAGGAGAAGAGGTCCATCTACGAATCTCAGTTATTGATCCTTATTCTTGTTTCTGGAAAATCGTATGCATTATCTGGCCCTTTATCTGCTCCAGATACTAATTTTGAGAAAATTAGTGATTATTTCCCCTCCTATCACAAAACAAAACCCATAGGGCAAGCCAACAAATCTAAGGTAGAAACTGATTCCCCTGATGCCGTAGCCCTTAATAACATAGACTTATGGTACATGAACGATAGGTCTAGGATTTTTAGGGAAACTTCATCGTTCAAAGATTCTGACCTTTATTTGAGCTGGTTAACCAAAATAGAAAATGTTAAGGCCCAGACCTGGAAAGACTTGGGAATCTATGACCTTGTCATGATGTCGAATATAGGACCCACATACTGTTCGACAATGCTAGTCTCATCCCTTTACTTCTGGGACAACACTCATTATACCTTTCATCTCCCTTGTGGGATGATGACCCCAACCTTGTTGATGTAGCTGCTATCACTGGGCTGAAACCAACTGGAAAATCCTATGACCCAGAGTTGGATTTCGAGGACCAGATAGGTTTTGCATCTACCATGCCTACCTATACGAACTTCATCAAACATTATTATGATCCCAAAACAACTGATGTTACTGATCGGGAACATATAACTTTTTTGACAGTCTAGCTATCCCACTGCGTCTTTTGCTCGAAGTCTTTGCAAGTAGCCAGAAAATTTCTTACGCTTGCTACCCAGCTTCATCATGGTCGAGATGTTTGTCTGAGTGAGATGATTCTAGGGCATCTTTATGAGTCCTTAAGCAAAGGTGTCGTCCAACTCAAAGGGATGACTGTAGGAGGGAAGCTGTTACTATCAGGACCCTTTTGACTTCTTCAACTCTGGTTGAATGCTTCTTTTGAAGCTAGCCTCCCAAACAAAGGATCCGTCGAAGAGGAAGCCAAAGAGATCAAAGAGTGGCGCGTCGAAGGGACCCACTTGGTTCATCTAATCCCTACCTAAGAGGGTCAATTGCTTAGTCAAACATTCCTTAGTTTTATCAAGATGTTCGCCAAGCGCCATGAGTTTACCTCAAACATGGCCCCTTTCGCCAAAAGGAAATATGGCCCTGAGTGGTTCACCAGACCATTCCCTACCTCCAAATAAAACTCAGGAAGAAGAATCACAATTAATTTGGAAGGCCTTTCTGATCCCTCAACTTCTGACCCTTCGACTCAATCTGGGCAAAGGTCAAGTCTCTTTAATTTCTTATCAACCCAACTTGGCCGCTCGCCAATTTGGTCTGATTCAAACTCTCCCCAAGTGCTTATATGAGAAGAAAGGACATCTCCTTCTCCATCACACCTTCTATACTGAAGAAATGGCCGCAATACAGATGACTCGCTATGCATACAAAAACTTTCTCTCTTCAGTCGAATTTGAACCTAGTTACTTATGCACTTCAGAATTTTACCAGTGGTTGTCAAAGTACTACAATGAGAAGTTTTTTGATGTTGCTTCCTTCACACGGCTGATTGATGAAGCATTTCTCTCTGTGCTGGAGAAAACCAGGAAAGGTAAATCTACCCACATCAAGGAAATCCAATCATTCCAAAAAAACTTTGAAACTATTTATCGCCCAGATGACCTTAGTCGAACCGTCTGCGAGGTTGCTGTTACCCTGAAGGAATTTTTTTTAAAGAAAATGGAGAACTTAAAGCTACTTTCGTACGTTCCTCCTGAGAAACGCTACGAAATGGCTTTCAATATGTTTCCTCCCAAATTCCCTCGATTGCCATCTGCTGACTTTGGAGTGGCACTTGCCCCTCCATTTCCAGACTGGTTCATCTGTGGGGATTCTATAAAGATCCTTCCTCAGCAATCAAAACCAAAGGCTCAGCGGGTGGTTCCGACTAAGTACACCCTGGATAGTTTCAAAGGACCACTTCATATCGGTATCAAAGATGTTCGCATCGAATCTGAAATCTATGAAGGTGTGGAATGAAAATTGTCGAATTTTATATCTCCCTTACTTGACTGTCCTTACTTACTTGTGACAATTTTGTTTGTCTGCAGCTGTTAAAATAAAGAAACCTGCCGCAAAGAAACCTGTCGAAGAAGAGACTAAACCATCATAAGAGTAACTTCTACTCCTTCTTTTTCCTTGTGCAATGTACTGTCATGTTTTCTAATATTTTGATTCTTTTCAGAGTTCTCAAAGACCACCTCCCACCCCTCAAAGGAAGAAATCTAAAAGGGCTACATCGCAGATTGTGGTCGAGTCGAATGATGAGGATCAATCTCCACCTGATGATCAACTAATTCAGAATAAAAGGAGACGCAATTTTTGTCGGTGACGCGACCACCTTATCGCTGAAGTTTTGGTTTTCCTCCTCAAGGAGAAAGGGTGCTACTTTTTGATTTCTTATTTATCCCATAAAGCTGGAAGGGAAAGGGAAGGTAACTAAAACTAACCTTGCACGCGAATGTTTAACTAAACAAATGCTTAAAAGAGATTGGGGGATCTGGGGTCAGGTTATACAATAGGTAGTTGTCAATTAGCCATCCTATATGTGGTTATCCACAGGATGTAGCTTTTAGGTTTCGCTTTGTAATTGATAGTGTTTATCTGCTGATGGGCTGGGAAAGTTTCTTGGGAAAGTGTGACAGGGAGAGTGAGTTTTTTTATGTTTTGCGTAAGGTACTGGACCTAAGTTTTGATTAATGTGAAGGTACAGGACCTGGGGTTTTTGATTGGTATGCTCACTAAGATTTCGCAATCTTATGCCTACGTATTCCCGTTTAAACGAAACATGGAAATCAGAGCAATCGTAGTTCCTCTTATTCTAGGGGAGCAAAAGGACGTTTTGGTGTCTTGTTCAAAGCCCAAGACATGAGGCTAAAGGTTATTTGTGTCTTGTTCAAAGCCCAAGATATGAAGCTAAAGGGTTTTGGCTGAGAGAGGATTTGTCATCTCTAAAGAGGAACTGTTGATTTTTGTGTGCTTTGATCAAAGCACAAGTTTGATGCTAAAAGATTGATTGACTCAGCTAGGGATTTCTTTATTCGAAGCCCCAGAGGAGGCTATATGAGACCGACTCAACAAGAGAGTGTATATGTCTTGTACAAGGCCCAAGATTGAGGCTAAAAAGAGACTGACTCTTTGGGGATATCATTATACAAAGCCTAAGAGGAGGCTAACAGTTTGACTTTTCTGGAGAAAATATTCTTTCTGTCTTGTACAAAGCCCAAGATTTAGGCTAAAAGGGATTTTTGACTCCGTTGGGGAGGTTTATATGTGTCTTGTACAAAGCCCAAGATGGAGGCTGGAATGAGTTTGTCTCAACAAGATAGTGCTTTTATATGTCTTGTACCAAGCCCAAGATGGAGGCTAAAAGAGTGGACTCAACAAGAGAGTCTTGCAAAGGTGATTGACCCCACAAGAGAGTCTGAGAGTTGATTGAGTCAACAAGAGAGTATTTTATACTCAATAAGAGAGCGATTTGCTGTCTCGTACGAAGCCCGAGATGGAGGCTAAAAAGAGATTGACCCAACAAAACAGTCTTTTATACTCAACTAGAGAGTGCGGAAAGGTGATTAGCTCAACAAGAGAGTCTAAAAAAATGATTGACTCAACAAGAGAGTCTGAAAAGTGATTGACTCAACAAAAGAGTCTGAAAAGGTTAGCTCCGCTGGGGGAGGATCATTGTACAAAGCCCAATAGGAGGTTGTCTTACTGCTGAGGATTAAATCTATAGGTGTCGCTCCCGAAAGATTCGCATCCAAAGGTACAAACGTGAGAGTGCCGCGGAAAACATAGAGTCGCCAGCAATGTGTATTTACCCCGAGAGAGGGAAAGGAAACACTGCATAAACCTGAAGAGAAAGGGGGAAAGTAATGGTCATCGCAACCATAGTCCAGGTTCGGGAGTCGGTTATGTGAGGGGAAGGTGTCAGCACCCAACGCATCCATCGTACTCGATGGGATCCACGCTTGTTGTCTAAACGGAGGGTGAGCTGTCCTACTATCTATGGCTGAACAAAAGAAAACGGGGATAGGGGTGACTAAGACGGACTCGGTAGGACATATTCGATGCCCTAGGCCTACGTAATCCCTCAGTGCAATGGGAAAGTCAGAGTCAACGTAGTTCGGACGGGAACTGTGGGGGAAGGTTGCTCGCCAAGACAATCGCTGTCTTGTGCCTACATATTCTCAATCGGATGAGAGAGAGAAATCAGAGCTAATGTAGTTCGTGGGTACGACCACGAATGGGTAAGTGTTTTTTACGTGAGCGACGAGCTCTTTTCTGAAAATGAAATTTGAAACCCAACAATCCCGAAGGATAAAAAGATTTGAATTTGTTTTGTGTTTTTTAGACAGAAGTGTTTTTTAAGTTAGTTCATAACTTGCATTGCACCAAAGTCTAGGGCACAGGGACGAATACTTAACGAATCGTCCCAAGACAGGACACCCGCTAAGCACTCTAGAAAGATGAGAAGAAGCCCCTCATTTCTCATTCCCCACGCTTAAGGCTCGTGCGCAATAGACTGTATCTTTATTAAGTGTTTTCAAGAAGTTTTGAGATGAGAAGAGAGAAGACCCCAAAGGAAACTCTAAAGGGAAACTAAGAGTCCTAATGTTATCATGCATGGATGACCTATGCTTAGTGAGGCTTAGGAGGGACAACTACCTAAAACCTAATGTTAATCCTACTCCAAGCTTAATTAAAAATTAAGTTGGACTAGGTAGCTCTAAAGGGAGAGAATCCAAGACTTAAACAAGTCTTGAGATTCATGGGAGAAAGAGAGTGAAAGAGAAGAATGAGAAAGAGAAGGATGAGATAAGAAACAAGATAGGGAAGCAAGCACATCATATCAAGTATATCCAACTTACATCAATAAACAAGTCTCAAAGATCATGCAAAACATCTCAAGTAAGCATGCAAAGGTAATCATGAAAGAATGCAAGCATACTTATGTGAAATGCACAATTAAACACCAATGAACTTTATATCAAGATGAAATGAGAAAAATAAGATGAAAGCAAGTCAGAAACAAGATCCTACCATCATCAATAATTCTCATGTGCAAGAGAAGATCAAAACATGAAACATTATACACCAAAGAAAGTCCACAAAAGGAAATCAAAGTTCAAGCACTTAAAGCATACCTAAACATGATCCACAAATTGCAAAATTTGGTCACAAGGGACCTCAACCAGGGGCAAACATCACATCAAATACTCATGCAAAGAATCACAAAGAAACTCAATCAAACAAGCATGGCAAAGCAATTAGGGTTAAGAGATGTCAAGAGATGATCATGCATAATTCACTTAAGCACAAATAATCAAACATATATCAAATGAAATTAAAAAATTATGGAATTAAAACCCAAGTGATCTAAGTCAGAAGCTAGCAACATGGCAAAAAATCACACAAAAATTCACGGGTTAAGTACCTCAAACAATGCTTCAAAGTTGCATAAGAACAAAGGAGACCAATGCACAAAGAGAGGGACTAAAATGCAATATGAAATGAGTTTAAAAATATGAGAAAAATGTTTTTAGGAACCCCAAAGTGTCCTCTGAAGTATGCAAATAGAATGGGATGCAAACTATGTACCAATGATGAGAAATAAAATCAACAAGATCAAGTGTGCACAAGTGAAACAATTCCAAAGGAAATTAATCAAACAATTAATTCAGATGCACAAAATAAAATAAAAATGGAAAATAAAATTTGACAAAATTTTATAAAATTTGAAAGATGCTTCATGATTTTTTTGGTGATTTTTAGATGCATAAATATATTTTTAAAAATTAAAATGCAAAATGAAATAATTAAATAAAATAAAAAGAAAAATAAAAATGAAATAATACAAGCCAAGGGTGCATTAAAAAAGCGAAATCAGTTCAAATATTGGACCAGGCCCAAAACAGGGGTTGAAATAGCAAAGAAACCCAAAGTGCTTCTTATGAAGGCTCTGAGTCAACAAGATTAACTCAATCATTGCCCTTGGATCAATCCAACGTGCCAGGATCAGTCAACAAATGAAAAGTACACATGATTAAAGGTTCAGATCACACGCACATGGTAATTAATGTGGGGAGACATACAACAATCATGATCAGGAGTACATAAAACTCACGTGAGAAGCATGTGGAAATTTTAATGTGTTGGCACAACATAAACCATCAGATCAATTTAACGCACCAGATCAAGTCAACAGACCACAAAATCATACAAGATCAAGGGTTAAGATTTGAAGCACATGATAACAAACATGGACCAGCACACACACACATACGTGAAAATTAAATGAAGTGGCTAAACATGAGCCATCAGATATGAACAACCAACGGCTATGATTTCATCTCCAACCTTTAAACCCTCACCTGCCTGAAAACAAACCAGACGCCGGAGCCCAAGCTCCGGTCGTCTTCTCCGGCGACCTCAACATAAAAAATTCCAAGAAATCAAGAACTCCACGATCATTCAACTCAAAATTTCACAAGGATTTCAGATATGCAATTTGTTTCAACAAATCATACATGTATAAACCAAATCGAAGCAAAACATTTCTCATTCAAAACTTTTAGATCCACATTACAACCATAATACATGTGCAAATCAAGATCTAAACACACCAGGATGATCAGCAAAGCATAAGGATCATTATGCACACAAGAAAATCAAGTTCTAGGATCATGAATTTCACACTAACCTGAAACTTGTAGAGCTCAAAATACACCAAGAAATCCTTCAGAAAGTTGCAGATCTACTCCTTAGGACTTCTGATTGCAAAATAAATGCAATATAAGGCTTGAATCAGGCTGGATCTCGAAGTTTGAAAGTGAGCAACTCAAATTCGAATCTGATGAAAACCTTGCTTAGAGCTTCAAACAATGGTTGATTCTTGTTCTATGGAGTATGTGGATCAAGAATATGGAAAAAGTTCTTCAGAAACCCTTGTAAGGAGTGAGATTCGAAGAAGGAAAGTTTTGAGTGAAAAATGAAATTCAGAGCAAATGAGAGTGCATGAGGTGTGAATGAATGTGTGAGTCTCCTTATATACACTTGGTTAGAGCTCTGAGCATGATTAGGGTTTGATTAATCCCTTGATTAAGGCTATCCAAAGTGATTTGCAAAAATGCAAGTTGTGATGCACACACTTGTTTACACGCGTGTGGGTCATGAAATAAGTATGATTCATCTCCATTTTACTTGTTGATCATAATGGAATTGGGTTTGGGCTTTGTAGTGGTTTGATTTGTGAGATTCAATCCATCTTGCAAATTTGCATTTTGTGAAAATCATGAAGTACATGGCACGGATTGGAGTGATTCAAGGGTCAAAAATGGTCCTCATGGAGTGTACTTCAATATGGCAATGTGACTTGAGTCATTAGAAACAATTACAAGCCATTTTGAACCAAAATGCAAAAGGTGGAAAAATGGATACATGTGAAAACCCTAAAAAGCACCTTGCCTTCTTTTGATCATAACTTGAGTTTCACAAATTGTATGAAGATAATCTAGTACTTTTTGGAAAGGGGGGAGAGAGATCTTCAACTTTCATGTTTGAGGAAAATTCATTTGAAGCTTCCTTGATAATGAAAAGTCAAGTTGAAGATGGTTTGAAAAGTTGCCAAAAATGGAAGTTTCACATTATAGGTCATTTTCCAAAAATAGTAACTTTTTACAAACTCTTGATTCTTGATGAATAATGTCGTCCATGCCATTCCTTGACCAAATAAAGGTACATGGACTTGGGAAACATGATTTGAACCTTTGAAAGCCTATGGTTGACTTTCCTTTTAAACTGTTGACTTTTGCTTACTTCACAAGTAACTGATCCACTGAACATCTTCCACAATGAACCACTAGCCAAGCCTTCCTCCATGAGTGTTTGTGAGCATATGGAATCCATGAGAGTATGCTTGAATCCACAAAGTTTTCTCAAGAAGCTCTTTGAACCCAAGAACCCTAATTTGGTCCCTCTGGTTAGGAGGGAAAGATTCACTTAAAATCCTTTGCCATTTTTGATCTTATGAAGATATGATGACCTCCATAAAACACCTTGAGGCTTGAGACTCCTTTGAGATGAACCAAGTACCTTGATCCCATGCTAAGAACCAATGCTATGCATAAATGCTAATGCAAGAAATGCAAAGAAACTTAAGCCAGTTAACTTCAAAACAAAAGGGCAAATTTTGGGGTGTTACAATTGCCCCTATTCAATCAACTTGGTCCTAAAGTTAGGATAGCAATGGGTGTCATACGTTCAAAGGATTCACGGAGATTGAATACCAAAAGAAACCTAAAATTTGCAATCCTCAAAGGAGGGACGACTCCACCGGGGAGCAAGCAATAAATGTTGTACTGTCACAACACGGACGAGTGTTAGCTATGCTGGGGATAAACACGGACAGGTGTCAAGGAATCGAAGATATCAGATACGGACGGGTACTTAAAATATACACGGACGGGTGTAAAAGGGTTCAATACGGACGTGTACTGAAAAGATACACGGACGGGTGTAAAAGGGTTCAATACGGACGAGTACTGAAAAGATACACGGACGGGTATAAAAGGGTCCAATACGGACGGGTACTGAAAAGATACATGGACGGGTGTAAAAGGGTTCAATACGGACGGGTACTGAAAAGATACATGGACGGGTGTAAAAGGGTTCAATACGGACAGGTATCGAAGAGGTACACGGACGGCTGTAAAAGGGTTCAATACGGACGACTTTCGAAAAGGTACACGGACGGGTGTAAAAGAGTTCAATACAGACGGGTATTGAAAAGGTACACAGACGGGTGTAAAAGGTTTCAATACGGACGAGTATCGAAAAGGTACACGGACGGGTGTAAAAGGTTTCAATACGGACGGGTATCGAAAAGATACACGGACGGGTGTAAAAGGGTTCAATACGGACGGGTATCGAAAAGGTACACAGACGGGTGTAAAAGGGTTCAATACGGATGGGTATCGAAAAGGTACACAGACGGGTGTAAAATGGTTAAATTTACTGGGGATTGGTCTTATTGTGGATTAAAATGATGAACTGAACACGGACGGGCGTTATCAACAAGTCAATACGGACGGGTATTGAAATCAAAGGTTCAAACATGGACGGGTGTCGAAGGAAACACAGACGGGTGTCAAGGTAAAAAACTTGAAAGGATGAATCAAAAGACCACCTGGACAAAAAGGGTGAAAAGACATCATGGGTTCACAATCCTGGCAAAACACTCTGTCGTGGGACTGTCAAATATTGCTTTGAATGACTAAACCCAACACTTGTGGAGTAAAGTCGAATGATATTCTCCTGAAATCCGGTTTTTTCCTGACGAAGGAAAACTCAAACCTGGCTTATGCTTCGGATGCATATGTTTGAATTTTGCCGTAATGCTCCACACGAAGTGGAAATGCTATGCATTTAGGAGGATGCCATGCAAAAGATGCTTATGCAATGCAAAAAGACCGTCCCAGCGAAATAAATGCTGAGAACAGAAGCAGCTCCACCGATGACGACAAACTACATTGTCGTCAAACCAAAGAAAACATGTTGAGGAACACTTCACCCTGCTAGGGAAGATCACAATCACCAATTCTGCTGGAGATGGATGAATCTCCGAGAGAGAACCCACTCTATCAGGGAGGATCTGAAGACTGAAGATGGAAACTCCTCCGCCAGGGATGACCAAATGTTTCAGAACCTGGATTCAAAACCTGCTGGGGATACTAATCGCCAACAAACCCTGCTTGGGGGTAAACTGAAAGAAACTTTGAGGAAAATAGATTGCCCCATACTCAGTGGGGAAACACTGTCTTTAACCAACAAGGATACTCTATCAGACTCCTGCAGGAGAGGCTGTAAAAATAACAACTTCTGGCTACCTGCTGAGGAAAGATGAGCCAAATCACAACTCTGGCTGGGGGTAAACCTCTTATATCCTGCTGAGGGGGACGATCCTCAACGACTCCGCTTGGGGGATTACTTCTTTATACTCTATTGAGGAAGATGATCCTCGATACTCTGACTGGGGAGAGCAGCAAACTGCTGAGGATGATCAGACTTCAAAGTTGGGGCGCAAATCTACTGAAGAAGTACACCTGTCATTCTGCAAAACCAACAGAAATGTCTACGTGCAAAAATGATTATTTGATTATCATCATAGTGACTATCGCCTAAGCAATTGCCACTGTTTTCCAACTTGTTTCACAAAGCTCAACATTTTAGCATGTAATGTTTATCAAAAATATCGGACATTTTCACAAACAAAATAGGTAAAACAATAAACAAAAGCTCTTTGACTGAAATGTAAACTTTATTGAATGATCAGCCTATAAATAGGCATTTTCATTTGGAAGCAATTCCTGAAAAGAGGTAATTGCGCAAAAAGTAAAAGAAAATACACATGTCGGCAATGTGGGGAACAGACATCCACCATGACTCGACTCAGCCATAACCCATATAACTTGTTTATCCGCAAATGCTTTGGCCTTTGAAAATGACTGACTGGACTGATTCCTTTCCTTTGAATTTTCCAAGTGTAAATAGTGATCATAGATCGAACGCGGATCGTAGTCTTTGCTTTTAAATCCCTAACTTTTGCCTGGATCACCCTTTTCGGGTTTTCAATCCACCGGGATACCCATTTTTGCCAAAGTTGCCTTTTCAGGTTTTCAACCTTGCGGGTTTATTTCTTCTTTCTTTTTATCCCTAATTTTTGTCCGAACCTTTTCTTTTTATGGTTCGCTAGGATGCCCCATTTTTGCCTGAACCTTCTTTTTATGTCCAGCGGGTCTTTTTTATGCAAAGTATTTTTTGACTACATCCGTGTACATAGGGGACGTAAAATCTTCGCCATCCATAGTTGAGAGTAATAAGGCTCCACCAGAGAAAACCTGTCTTACTACATATGGCCCTTCGTAATTCGGAGTCCACTTGCCCTTGTGATCTGTTTGAGGAGGAGTGATCCTTTTCAGGACTAATTCACTAGTTTGGAAACACCGAGGACGCACTTTCTGATCAAATGCTTTTTTCATCCTGCTCTGATACAACCGGCCATGCGCAATGGCTTTCAATCTCTTATCTTCAATGAGGTTCAGTTCATTCAGCCGGGAGCGCACCCACTCAGTTTCATCAAGCTTCACGTCTGTCAGAATTCTCAAAGAAGGAATCTCAACTTCTAATGGCAGAACTGCTTCCATACCATACACCAGTGAGAAAGGGGTTGCCCCAGTTGATGTGCGTATCGAAGTACGATATCCGTGCAAAGCGTAAGGCAACATCTCATGCCAGTCCTTGTATATCACTACCATCTTCTGCATAATCTTCTTTATATTCTTATTAGCCGCTTAATGTGATGTTCAATCTTAAAGCTCTGACATAGCTCCTTCATCATCTTATTGTTCAAATTTGAACCATTGTCAGTAATGATCCTCTCCGGGACTCCATACCGGCAGATGATGTCCTTCTTGATAAACCGGGCTACCACTTGTCTTGTGACGTTGGCATACGATGTTGCTTCCACCCACTTCGTGAAATAATCAATAGCCACCTGGATAAATTGATGTCTATTCGAAGCAATCAGCTCGATCTTCCCAATCATGTCAATGCCCCACATGGCAAAAGGCCAAGGTGACGACAAAACATTCAGAGGAGTAGGCGGTACATGCACCTTATCAGCATAAATCTGGCATTTATGACATTTCCGGGCATATTTAAAACAATCAGACTCCATAGTCATCCAATAATACCCCGCTCTTAACAATTTTCTAGCCATAGCATGCCCATTGGCATGAGTACCAAAGGAACCTTCGTGAACTTCTTCCATTAACAGGCCTGCCTCGTGTTCATCAACACAACGTAGCAAGACCATGTCAAAGTTTCTCTTGTATAATACATCGTCTTTGTTCAAAAAGAAGTTTCCTGATAACCTCCTCAATGTCTTTTTATCCTTGGAAGATGCCCCAGCTGGGTATTCCTGACTCTTCAAAAAGACTTTGATATCATGATACCAAGGCTTGCCATTTGATACACCTTCAACCACAAATACAAAAACAGGTCTGTCCAAGCGCATGATTCTGATTGAAGGAGTTTCATTCCAATGATTCACTTGATACATCGATGACAACGTTGCCAACGCATCAGCCATCTGATTCTCTATCCGGGGAATGTGATGGAAGTCCACTCTGTCAAAGAAAGGTAACAACCTTCTGGCATAGTTGTTATACGGAACAAGATTCGCTTGACGAGTCTCCCATTCACCTGTAATCTGATTAACCACCAACGCAGAATCACCATAAACATCGAGGTTCTTGATTCTCAAATCAATTGCTTCTTTTAACCCCATGATGCATGCTTTATACTCTGCCTCATTGTTGGTGCATACGAACGCTAATCGGGCAGTGAAGGGTATATGGGAACCCTTTGGAGTCGTAATGATTGCCCCGATTCCGTTACCATATGAATTAACAGCCCCATCAAAAACCATCTTCCACTGAGATCCAATCTCAGGTCCTTCATCAGGCAATGGTTTTTCACAATCCTTCATCTTTAGATACATGATATGCTTATCCGGAAATTCAAACTTCATCGGTTGATAATCCTTAATTGGCTGTTCGGCAAGATATTCTGACAAAACACTTCCTTTAATGGCCTTTTGGGAAACATACTGAATATCGTATTCCGTCAGAACCATCTGCCAACGGGCTATTCTACCAGAAAGTGCTTGCTTCTCAAACACATACTTGATCGGATCCATCTTTGAAATCAAGAGGGTTGTGTGGTTTAACATATACGGCCTCAAACGCTTAGCGGTCCAAGAGAGTGCACAACATGTTTTCTCCAGCATCGAGTACCTTGACTCACAATCAGTAAACTTTTTACTCAGGTAGTAGATGACGTGCTCCTTTCTACCTGACTCGTCTTGTTGACCAAGCACACAACCCATTGAATTCTCAAGAACCGTGAGATACATAATCAAAGGTCGTCCTGGCACTGGTGGTATAAGAACCGGAGGTTCCTGCAAGTATTCTTTAATCTTTTCAAATGTCTTTTGACAATTTTCATTCCACCTGGCCGCTTGATCTTTTCTTAGTAACTTGAAGATTGGTTCACACGTGGCTATGAGATGCGAAATGAACCTAGAAATGTAGTTTAATCTCCCCAAGAAACCACGAACCTCTTTTTCTGTTCTCGGCTCAGGCATTTCTTGTAAAGCTTTTACCTTCGCAGGATCAACCTCGATACCTTTTTCACTAAAAATAAACCCCAGCAATTTTCCTGATCTCACCCCGAAGGTGCATTTGTTTGGATTCAACCTCAGTCTAAATTTTCTCAATCTTTCAAATAGCTTCTGAAGATTCACCAGATGTTCTTCCTCCGTCTCTGACTTCGCAATCATGTCATCAACATAGACCTCGATCTCTTTGTGAATCATATCATGAAAGAGAGTCACCATTGCCCGCTGGTAAGTTGCCCCTGCATTTTTCAATCCAAAGGGCATCACTTTGTAGTAAAAAGTTCCCCACGGTGTTATGAATGTTGTTTTCTCCATGTCCTCTGGAGCCATCTTGATTTGGTTATACCCAGAGAAGCCATCCATGAAGGAAAACACTGAATACTGAGCAGTATTGTCAACTAACACGTCAATGTGAGGGAGCGGGAAATCGTCCTTTGGGCTTGATCTATTCAAATCCCTGTAATCAACATACATCATGACCTTCCCATCCTTCTTAGGTACAGGCACGATGTTAGCAACCCATGTAGGATAATTTGTTACGGCAAGAAAACCGGCATCTAGCTGTTTTTGAACCTCTTCCTTGATTTTGACAGACATCTCCGGTTTAGTTCTTCTCAACTTTTGTTTGACTGGAGCACAACCTTCTTTTAGTGGTAGCCGGTGTACAACAATATCAGTATCGAGCCCAGGCATGTCTTGGTAAGACCAGGCGAAGATGTCCATATACTCACAGAGAATTTCAATCAATCTTCCCTTGACACTGTCTTCCAATGCAGCCCCTATCCTTCCTTCCTTTCTGGCGTCCTCGGTTCCCAGATTCACAATCTCAATTTCCTCCTGATGAGGTAGGATGACCTTCTCCTCTTGCTTTAACAATCTAGCCAACTCTTCGGGCAGTTCACAATCTTCGCCAGTCTCTTCTTCAGCCAGATAGATTGGATTGTCAAAGTCATACCGAGCTATAGCTGAGTCATGATTGGTGTCATCTGAACAAAGAGACCTGCATGATTGATGAGGTATGATTTATTATGTATGCAACAAAAGAAACACATTACCATTTTGATGTGGGTTTTTAATGCATAAAAATAAAACAGAAAGACATAGATCAAAATATTTGAGTGTGAAAAGTCCTTTATTGATGATAAAGAAAAACATGCAACAGTTAAAATCCCTACAAACAAAATCACTACGTCTTGGGCAGAACGCATGATTAACATAATAGGAAAACAAAGCAATTACTCGAAGCTAGTCACTTGAATGACTTTTTCAGAAGACCAGTTGCACAGACTTTCTCCTGGGACGCAAGGGCGGATCCAGCTATCCATATCACAATCACTGTCCCCTTCTTCCTCAATGGCATTAACTCTGTCGAAGAAAACACCGGCATTAGTGAAACGTACTGGGCCATAGAATTTGGGAGGATCCCTGGCTCTCCTGGGTGGCTTGTATCCCAATCCATAGGTATTCCCTTTCGGCTGAACTTCAACCACTTGGCCCCACCTCTGTGAGCTACCAGCCTCAACCACAGCTTTGGCGTCTTTAAAAGAAGACATAGAGATCTTAGGTTGATCTGCCACTGTGGGCTGCTCTGTGGTCTCAGACTGATCCTCAAACTGAATAACCTCTTCAGACACCTTCACTTTTTCAAACCCCTGACACAGCGTCTCATGGATTTCACCATCCACTTCCACGTGTTTAAAGGTTGACAGCTGACTAATCATTATGTCCTCCTCTCCGCACACTGTCACCACGTGACCATCTACCATGTATTTCAGCTTTTGATGCAAAGTGGAGGTTACAGCGCCTGCACCATGGATCCAAGGACGACCCAACAGACAGCTGTATGCTGGCTGAATATCCATGATATAAAATGTTGCATCAAAGATTTCCGGCCCAACCTTGACCGGAAGCACAATCTCACCAAAGACAGATCTCTTCGAGCCATCAAAAGCTCGCACCACCAAGTCGCTTGGTGTACAAATAAGTCCCCTGGTATCTAACTTCATTAATGCTTTCTTCGGCAATACATTCAACGATGATCCAGTATCAACCAACACATGTGACATTAGTGAACCACGACACTCAATTGAAATATGCAGGGAATTGTTATGATTCCTCCCAGCAGGAGTCAAATCAAGATCTGTAAAGCCCAAGCCATTACCCGCATTCACATGCGCCACAACCCCTTCCAGCTGGTTAACAGAAATCTCCTGGGGCACATATGTCGCATTCAAAACTTTCAGAAGAGCATTCCTATGAGCTTCAGAACACAACAGCAACGACAGAATAGAAATCTTGGACGGGGTCTGATGTAGTTGGTCCACGATCTTGTAATCACTTTTCTGGATGAGCCTCATAAACTCCTCGACATCTTCAGAAAAAGCATCACCAGCCAGATTTACGGTAGAATCCACAATCCCTGGAGTCTGAACAGAACCATCCATTACCTGTTTTCCCTTATCTTGCCTAGAAATACTGGGTTAATCATTAACAGGAGTAAGGACTCTACCACTTCTCGTTATAGCATCGACCTCAACTTTAGCTTCTGAACTAGTACTCACTGGTGGAGTAGTCATTAATTCATGCTTTTGTATATTGACAAACACCTCTGCGCCGTAATTCCATGGAATAGCCTTAGTGCTCTCATACGGAATGGGTCCAGCCCTTGTAATGATGACTGGAGGTGGCCTTGCCGGACCAGAAATAGTAATTGTTTTGAACGGAATAGTGATAGTAGCAACCTTCTCACTAACAACCTCTTCTTGCTGATTACCTCTATCAAACTGTAAGCAACCCTCATCAATCAGATTCTGGATACCCATCTTCAACGAATCACAACCATTATCCTTCGTCAAACAATCTGAACAGTTCTCATCATAACCTGGATAGACGCCACCCTTCAATAACCTGTTTTTAACCACCGCCAGCGGAGTCTTCAACTCCTCAACATCCATGATCAAATCCAAAGATCCACATTCCTCAATTATCGCATTCACCCTCGGCCCATTGTGATTAGGCATCGGGTTTTGAATAACATTGGGCCCATCATTCGAGAAATTGATAGCCTTGGAGTCTACAAGGTCTTGCACCTTGTGATGAAATGCCCTACATTTCTCCACAGTATGCCCCGGAGCACCAGAGTGAAAATCGCAGTGTGCGTTAGCATCATAGCCTCGTGGAAGTTCCCCTGTTGGTGGAGCCAGGGTACGAAGCTCAACTAGACGCAACTGCAGCAATTGTTGCAACAACTGTGCATACGACATCGGTGGTTGCTCAAAATGCCTCTCTGCATTTCTTTGTCTATTCTGATACTGGCCCTGCTGCCTGTTCTGATTAACATTATTCCTTTATTGCTGTGGTGGAGGTAACGTTGTTGGGATAGTTACCGATGCTACTTGTTGATTATTATTCTTGCACTGTTTCCCTTTTCCCTTGTAAGATGGTACAACATTGGCCTCTTCTTTCTTCTTATAACCATCAAACGGCTTCTTTCCATGCTTGGAGGACGATCCGTCACGACTAGAAACTTTTTCAGCCTTAATTCCAACCTCCACCTTCTGTCCGATTGCAGTCACATCTGCAAACTTGCCTAGTGAACAAGGCAATAGCTTTTCATAATAGTGCTTAGGCAGTGTGTCCATAAACATATCCAACATCTCCTTCTCCAGCATTGATGGCTGTACCCTAGCCGCCAATTCACACCACCTTTGCACGTATTCTTTGAAACTTTCATCATTTTTCTTGGACATGCTCAACAGCTGAGTTCTGTTGGGAGCCATGACTGTGTTGTATTGGTAATGCTTGATAAAATCTGCAGCTAACACTCTCTAAGTACGAACATCTCTACTTTCCAGCGCCATATACCATTCCAAAGACGCGCTGGACAGACTGTCTTGGAAAAAGTACATCATTAGCTTTTCGTCCTTGGCATGGGCATCCATCTTCCTGGTATACGCCTTTGCATGAGCTCTCGGGCAGGTAGAACCATTATACTTCTCCAGTGTAGGAATCTGAATCTTGTGCGGAATGACAATATCAGGGACCAACCCTAGGTCGTCCAAATCTATTCCCAGATTATCCTACTTCACAACCCCTTTCAGTTGCACCTCGATTAAACGGATCCTCTCATCACTGACCACAGGAAGGCCAGTGTCCAAGCTTCTGACTGAAAAAACATCATCCTGTTGATCATCAAAACGATGGCCATGAATAGCTCGAATAGTGCTTCCTTCTCCAACCACTGAAGGAATCCCACCCTGTCCACCATCACCAAGAATATGAACACTGCCAACAGCACCACCTCCGCCCAGAGGGATATTAGGGTTAAGAAGACCACCGTGTAAGATACCATTTTCAACAACCTGCGCCACCAAAGGCTGAACTAGAGTTCTGAATTCATTCTGGCTCTGCACCACACCTTGCATCATCTCCATGAATTGATCGATGCGAACTTGCATAGCTGCCATGTCTGCCTGAACTTTGTCCATCACTCTACTTTGATTAAGCCTGGTAGAATACCGATGAGCTGGTTGATCAATCCTGACTGTCAAAAAGAGAGAGCATAAGAAAACCAGAGAATCCGAGATAACCTGCTATGCAAAATGAGATGATTATGCAAATGCAAACATGTATGAACATTATCAAGGCGATCTATCCCTTGATTCCAGTTTTAACAACAGAAGAGAACTGAATTCCTGATCATATAAAGAGAATAAGCATCTGTTACAACACAAGTCTGAATAAGCATAAACAAAGACCCCGACCAATAAGCCTGGCGGTGATCCCGAAAATACAAAGAAAACAACAACAAGGAAACTAAGGCATATCATCAAGACTCAGCCGTGCAAGAATTCCCCATTTGTCATTCTTTTTACACCAATTCTGCACTTCCTTGAAAAGCTTCTTGGTATTAGGATGTTCTGGTCTCTGAATCAACTCTTGAATCAAAAGATCCCTCATGTGCAAGATTCCTGTTAAATAACGACTATGCAATTCCCAATCATCTTCTCCAGAAGCTCCACCTGAACTTGGACCTTCACTTCTAGCTCTTTTCACTTTGGCTTGGATCTTCAGCTGTTCCATATCTGCCAAGGTTTCCTTGAGCTTTTCCTCAATTGCTCTCCTCTCAAAGATCCATGATAAGATCTCCTTATCCTTTTTCTGAAGCTTTGTCTTCAAACCTTCAATCTGCTCGAGATACTTGTCCTCTTTCAACCTGTTGGTAGTAATTGCTGTATTCCGACGGTCACGGAACCTGTGAATTCTTGACATAGCATAAGCCTACTCTTTCTTTTTGGATGAAAGGACCTTGCTAACACTTTTCAACGCTTGAGCCACTTTCTCTTTGGTTGTGGATTCGTTAGACAATTCTTTCTCCTTCATAGCTAAAAGTTCCGACTTCAACCTGGCAACATGGATAGCTTCGCCTTTTTCGTGCTTCAACTGACCAACCTCTCTGCCCAGCTCACGATTCTCCTCTCGGAGTTTCTCCTTCTCAGCCCATAACTTGTCATACTTCTCTATATCAACAGTCGTGGGAGCCTCGATCATCAAAGGATACAAAGGTGGTTCCACCGGGAAGGGAAGAAGCTCCTCTTCTGCTCTTTTCTTAATCTACTCTTCATAGGAAGGAAAAGCCTGGTTATTACATTTCCCGAATGAAGTTTTTCCGTTCTTGTTCACCTACTTCCAAGCATTCACAATCTTCCTTATGATCTCTTGATCCCCAGTACCATTGAAGAATAAGGACTCTCTGATATCTCGTTCCTCAGGTGGACCTCTCAAAGGATAACCAAACTGCCTGATAACAAGGGAAGGATTATAGTTAATTCCACCTTTTCTCCCTATCAAGGGTACATTAGGGAATCCTCCGCACTTGCAAATAATCTCCATCCCTAGCAAGTCATGGTTGAACCAAACAATGTTGTCAGCAGTTAAGCCTATTAACCTCTTTGACCACTTTAGAGAATCTCTCGTATCAACGAAAGCGCCAGCTTCGGGGAGATGACTCAGAAACCAAGTAGATAAAAGTGGTGCACAGCAACTCACAGTTTTTCCACGCCTATTTTCATTCTTGTAGTGGACTAAGTGATACACATCACCTAGCAAGGTAGGTATAGGATTCTTTGTAATAAAGATTCTGAAAGCATGCATATCCACCAGATCAGGAATATTGGGAAACAGGACAATCCCATAGATGCACATAGCCTGAATAGCTTGGAAAGCAGTCCAATTCCTCTCCTTAACATGTATGCAAGCTTGATCAAACAAGAACTTCAATAAGAAACCATTAGCTCCTTGTTTCTCCACAATATTACTGCTCAGAGCAGACTCACCAATATGAAGAGCCATGGCCATTTCTTCTATCCTGGGACGTTCTTCAGAAAAGAATACTATGTCATGCCTGATGGGGATTCCCAAAATAAATGAGAACTCCTCCAACGTTGGAGCCAAGATATAATCTGGGAAAGTAAAGCAACGCAAAGACGGATCATAGAACTGAAGAAGTGTATGAATGGCATCCTTCTCATACTTGGAGATACTGTAGACAAACTTCAGAAGTCTGCCATACTCTCCACCGAACTCTGTACAAACTCCGGGACCAACCATACTAATCAGCTTGTGAATCAACGTCAAGGTCGGGTCTGCGAATGAATAAGCAACAGTCTTTTTTCTCTGTACATCCATGTCAAGGCAACCTCAGAAAACCTGAATCAAGAGTAAGATGCAAACCCTGAAAAATGTCAAACATGTTAGAATGCAAGAAAAATGATATGCACATGCAAGCATGGGATCAAGGCATCACTGCTGGATGTGCTGTGCTGTTAACTGAACGAGAACCACAACCCAGAAAACCAGAATTCTAGAATACCGAACCACTGAGATAACCAGAAATCCAGATAATCAAACACTGATGAGAAATCCAGAAAACCGGGTAGGTTGAAGGTGTCAGTTACCTGCAAACCTGCACACACCCATCCCTTCTCACATGTGGGTTCTAGAAAAACTGAGGATCTTCAATATCACAGGCTCTCAGGTCGAGAAATGATGATACGTTCACCATTTATGGTTTGGCATCGTCATCAATCGAGGAGGCCTCAACTGATTCCCCTAAAAAAAAGGTCATCCTATGCGAGTCCCTCAACATTGGGTCCTCGGGTCGAGAATGTGCAATGGTTTGCCATAGAACGTGGTCTGCCACTGTCACATCTCGTGAGGAGAGGCGCAACTGAGGTATCGGAGAAACGGTCACCAGAGTCGACAGCTCTCTAGATCAACACCCTAGCATGCGCAAGACACACACGTCAGAATGCGTCCCAAGATAGCCTCGTCTGGTTGTGAATTTCGTGAACACACAAACGCACCAAGCTGGCACATAGGTCCCACTACTCTCCACTCTAGTCCTAGGGTGTACTCAAGCCTAGGTATTGGGCTTATCTCTCAGAACAACCCAACCTGCCAAACAGAAACTAGCCAGCACAACACAGCAATATCAAGTATGACAGTAATAAAATGAAATGCAATGCAATAAAAGCAGTAAAACAGTAATATACAGTAATAAAGCACAACAAATAAACACCCAACGAAAAAAACAAACAAGCGCTAGGATCGACTCGCTAAAGGAGATGGACTAGCAAGAGGTCAACCAGAGTCCCCAACAGAGTCGCCAGCTGTCGTCTCGAAAGATTCGCATCCAACGGTACAAACGCGAGAGTGGCGCAGAAAACACAGAGTCGCCAGCAATGTGTATTTATCCCGAGAGAGGGAAAGGAAACACTGCATAAACCTGAAGAGAAAGGGGGAAATACATGGTCATCGCAACCATAGTCCAGGTTCGGGAGTCGGTTATGCGAGGGGAAGGTGTTAGCACCCCACGCATCCATCGTACTCGATGGGATCCACACTTGTTGTCTAAACGGAGGGTGAGCTGTCCTACTATCTATGGCTGAACAAAAGAAAACGGGGATGGGGGTGACTAAGACGGACTCGGTAGGACATATTTGATTCCCTAGGCCTACGTACTCCCTCAGTGCAATGGGAAAGTTAGAGTCAACTTAGTTCGGACGGGAACTGTGGGGGAAGGTTGCTGGCCAAGACAATCGCTGTCTTGTGCCTACATATCCTTAATCGGATGAGAGAGAGGAATTAGAGCTAATGTAGTTCGTGGGCACGACCACGAATGGGTAAGTGTTTTTTACGTGAGCGACGAGCTCTTTTCTGAAAATGAAATTTGAAACCCAACAATCCCGAAGGATAAAAAGATTTGAATTTGTTTTGTGTTTTTTAGACATAAGTGTTTTTTAAGTTAGTTCATAACTTGCATTGCACCAAAGTCTAGGGCACAGGGACGAATACTTAACGAATCGTCCCAAGACAGGACGCCCGCTAAGCACTCTAAAAAGATGAGAGGAAGCCCCTCATTTCTCATTCCCCACGCTTAAGGCTCATGCACAATACACTTTATCTTTATTAAGTGTTTTCAAGAAGTTTTGAGATGAGAAGAGAGAAGACCCCAAAGGAAACTCTAAAGGGAAACTAAGAGTCCTAATGTTATCATGCATGGATGACCTATGGTTAGTGAGGCTTAGGAGGGACAACTACCTAAAACCTAATGCTAATCCTACTCCAAGCTTAATCAAAAATTAAGTTGGACTAGGTAGCTCTAAAGGGAGAGAATCCAAGACTTAAACAAGTCTTGAGATTCATGGGAGAAAGAGAGTGAAAGAGAAGAATGATAAAGAGAAGGATGAGATAAGAAACAAGATAGGGCAACAAGCACATCATATCAAGTATATCCAACTTACATCAATAAACAAGTCTCAAAGATCATGCAAAACATCTTAAGTAAGCATGCAAAGGTAATCATGAAAGAATGCAAGCATACTTATGTGAAATGCACAATTAAACACCAATGAACTTTATATCAAGATGAAATGAGAAAAATAAGATGAAAGCAAGTCAGAAACAAGATCCTACCATCATCAACAATTCTCATGTGCAAGAGAAGATCAAAACATGAAACATTATACACCAAAGAAAGTCCACAAAAGGAAATCAAAGTTCAAGCACTTAAAGCATACCTAAACATGATCCACAAATTGCAAAATTTGGTCACAAGGGACCTCAACCAGGGGTAAACATCACATCAAATACTCATGGAAAGAATCACAAAGAAAGTTAATCAAACAAGCATGGCAAAGCAATTAGGGTTAAGAGATGTCAAGAGATGATCATGCATAATTCACTTAAGCACAAATAATCAAACATATATCAAATGACATTAAAAAATTATGGAATTAAAACCCAAGTGACCTAATTCAGAATCTAGTAACATGCCAAAATATCACACAAAAATTCATGGGTTAAGTACCTCAAACAATGCTTCAAAGTTGCATAAGAACAAAGGAGAACAATGCACAAAGAGAGGGACTAAAATGCAATATTAAATGAGTTTAAAAATATTAGAAAAATGTTTTTAGGAACCCTAAAGTGTCCTCTGAAGTATGAAAAAGGAATGGGATACAAACTATGTACCAATGATGAGAAATAAAATCAACAAGATCAAGTGTGCACAAGTGAGACAATTCCAAAGGAAATTAATCAAACAATTAATTCAGATGCACAAAATAAAATAAAAATGTAAAATAAAATTTGACAAAATTTTATAAAATTCAAAGATGCTTCATGATTTTTTTGGTGATATTTAGATGCATAAATCTATTTTTAAAAATTAAAATGCAAAATGAAACAATTAAGTAAAATAAAAAGAAAAATAAAAATGAAATAATACAAGCCACGGGTGCATTAAGCAAGCGAAATCAGTTCAAATATTGGACTAGGCCCAAAACAGGGGTGCAAATTGCAAAGAAGCCCAAAGCGCTTCTTATGAAGGCTCAGAGTCAACAAGATTGACTCAATCATTGCCCTTGGATTAATCCAACGTGCCAGGATTAGTCAACAAATGAAAAGTACACTTGATTAAAGGCTCAGATCACACGCACATGGTAATTAATGTGGGGAGACACACAACAATCATGATCAGGAGTACATACAACTCACGTGAGAAGCATGTGGAAATTTTAATGTGTTGGCACAACATAAACTATCAGATCAATCTAACGCACCAGATCAAGTCAACAGACCACAAAACCATACAAGATCAAGGGTTAAGATTTGAAGCACATGATAATAAACATGGACCAGCACACACACACACATACGTGAAAATTAAATGAAGTGGCTAAACATGAGCCATCAGATCTGAACAACCAACGGCTATGAATTCATCTCCAACCTTTAAACCCTCACCTGCCTGAAAACAAACCAGACGCCGGAGCCCTAGCTCCGTTCGTCTTCTCCGGCAAACTCAACATCAAAAATTCCCAGAAATCAAGAACTCCACCATCATTCAACTCAAAATTTCACAAGGATTTTAGATATGCAATTTTTTTCAATAGATCATACATGTATAAACCAAATCGAAGCAAAACATTTCTCATTCAAAACTTTCAGATCCACATTACAACCATAATACACGTGCAAATCAAGATCTAAACACACCAGGATGATCAGCAAAGCATAAGGATCATTATGCACACAAGAAAATCAAGTTCTAGGATCATGAATTTCACACTAACCTGAAACTTGTAGAGCTCAAAATACACCAAGAAATCCTTCAGAAAGCTGCAGATCTACTCCTTAGGACTTCTGATTGCAAAATAAATGCAATACGAGGCTTGAATCAGGCTGGATCTTGAAGTTTGAAAGTGAGCAACTCAAATTCGAATCTGATGAAAACCTTGCTTATAGCTTCAAACAATGGTTGATTCTTGTTCTATGGAGTATGTGGATCAAGAATATGGAAAAAGTTCTTCAGAAACCCTTGTGAGGAGTGAGTTTCGAAGAAGGAAAGTTTTGAGTGAAAAATCAAATTCAGAGCAAATGAGAGTGCATGAGGTGTGAATGAACGTGTGAGTCTCCTTATATACACTTGGTTAGAGCTCTGAGCATGATTAGGGTTTGATTAATCCCTTGATTAAGGTTATCCAAAGTGATTTGCAAAAATGCAAGTTGTGATGCACACACTTGTTCACACGCGTGTGGGTCATGAAATAAGTATGATTCATCTCCATTTTACTTGCTGATCATAATGGAATTGGGTTTGGACTTTGTAGTGGTCTGATTTGTGAGATTCAATCCATCTTGCAAATTTGTATTTTGTGAAATTCATGAAGTACATGGCACGGATTAGAGTGATTCAAGGGTCAAAAATGGTCCTCAAGGAGTGTACTTGAATATGGAAATGTGACTTGAGTCATTAGAAACAATTACAACCCATTTTGAACCAAAATGCAAAAGGTGGAAAAATGGATACATGTGAAAACCCTAAAAAGCACCTTGCCTTCTTTTGATCATAACTTGAGTTCCACAAATTGTATGAAGATAATCTTGTACTTTTTGGAAAGGGGAGAGAGAGATCTTCAACTTTCATGTTTGAGGAAAATTCATTTGAAGCTTCCTTGATGATGAAAAGTCAAGTTGAAGATGGTTTGAAAAGTTTCCAAAAATGGAAGTTTCACATTATAGGTCATTTTCCAAAAATAGTAACTTTTTACAAACTCTTGGTTCTCGATGAATAATGCCATCCATGCCATTCCTTGACCAAATAAAGGTAGATGGACTTGGGAAACATGATTTGAACCTTTGAAAACCCATGGTTGACTTTCCTTTTGAACTGTTGACTTTTGCTTACTTCATAAGTAACTGATCCATTGAACATCTTCCACAATGAACCACTAGCCAAGCCTTCCTCCATGAGTGTTTGTGAGCATATGGAATCCATGAGAGCATGCTTGAATCCACAAAGTTTTCTCAAGAAGCTCTTTGAACCCAAGAACCCTAATTTGGTCCCTCTGGTTAGGAGGGAAAGATTCACTTGAATTCCTTTGCCATTCTTGATCTTATGAAGATATGATGACCTCCACAAAACACCTTGAGGCTTGAGACTCCTTTGAGATGAACCAAGTACCTTGATCCCATGCTAAGAACCAATGCTATGCACAAATGCTAATGCAAGAAATGCAAAGAAACATAAGCCAGTTAGCTTCAAAACAAAAGGGTAAATTTTGGGGTGTTACAATAGGCAGGCCCAAGGGTGGGGAACTCTCTTGAGAGAGACCGGGTTTCTGCTGGAGATTTATCCAGAGCGATCGGTGTTTTTTCCTAAGTTTGAAAGGAACTTGAGAATGTCTTTGAGACTCAAGGGGGGTTTAGACTGCCTAAGTCTACTGGTGTTAAAGAATTTTATCTTTTGTAGGATGCCCAAAAGAGGGCAAGGGCCTTAAGGGATGAGAATCAACCCTAAAGTGGCCTGAGGTTTGACACTGGAAAGACTGCTCTAGCAAAGGATGACTAAGTTCTGTCTTATACCTTTAAGAGGTCATTAGGGTCCTTGTATTAAGCCCAAGAGAAGGCATGAGAACATCTAGGAAGCCGAAGGGTCCTTGCACAACGCCCAAGAGGAGGCGGGGGTGCTTTTAGGAAGCCTGTAGGTCCCCAAAACAAGAGAAGTTCAAGAAATACAATTTACAGAGAAGAGATCATTCCAGGAAAGTTCGAGGGTTTGGAAGAAACTCAAGAGATGCCATTCACAGAGAAAAGATCATCTCTGGGGAGTAGAGTTTCTTTGACAATTTCTAAGGGTGACAGTTTGAGAAAAGGTTCACCGAGAATACTGCCTTTCTCTTTCTTCCATATTGTTTAATCCCAAGAGAAGGGAATACTGTATCTGGAATCCTATGGGGATCTAGTTTTGTTTGTATTCAAGAGTGACCAACGGGCTTTACCTAGTTCTAGACGTAGTTGCCGGGGAAATTCTCTAAATAACTATACTAGTATATATACAATTGATATACGACGAGTATTTAAAAGGTATTAAAGAATACTTACAGTGAAGCAGCCCCACAATACAGTTATTTATATGAAAGCAGATAAAAGAAAACGGATAAACACTTACCCGTTGTAGAGCTTCCAAGCTATTTTGTTAGTTGTTCAAAAAAATTAAAGTTTTGATAGCAACTATACATTTTGATTCAAAATCAAAGGAGAAAGTATTTTGAACAGAGATCGGGGCTTACAGCTCAGGGAGAGGCCCAAATTTTAACAGTGATTATACTGTTGTTTTGAATTTATACATGGACTTATACAAGTGACTGAGGCTCAAAAAGGTTTTCTGTACAAAGGGATGGGTCTTACACTCTACCAAGAGTGCTTTAAAGAAAAGAAATGGAACTTACACCACGAGGGCAGGCCCAGTTATTTGTTTGAAAAGGGCGATCGCGCTGAGGTTTCTAACGGTATCGGGACTTATAGAATACACTGAGGCCCAAAATTGTTCATTTACAAAGGGATGGGTCTTACGCTCTACCAATAGGCCCATGAGTGTTTTGAAAAAGTTTTCTAGGGTGAAAATCAACAAAACCCTAATTTCATCATTTTTTTAAGTAATTATTCAAAGAAAATTAATTAAAATGATAAAGATACCAAATAAGTTTGCATAAACAACTTGTGATTGTTGGTCAAGGTTTGAAAACTGATATTTAACCACAAGATGAATTAAAACTCATTTGGTCTTGATTTTTCAAGAATAATATTCATTTTTTTTAAGGTTTAAAAACAATAAAAATGAATTTATTTACAAAAATATCAACTATATTAAATAATTAATATAAATCTGATTTTTTTGTGGAATAAAATATTTCAACATTTTTGTGATTTTTCAGAAAAAGAATCAACCAAAAATTATTAAAATTGAGAGAGTTATTAATTTTTCAAATAATTTAAATATAATATGAAAAATGATAAAAAGTAGAAAAATGGTAAAAAAAGAGGATCTGGGGCGAGGGGATTCGAACCCCAGACCTCTTGTGTGCAGTGCGCGCCTCCTACGACTGGGGTGGTGATACATCCGTGTATCAAAACCACCCCATGGATATATGAGGCATGCCTTGTTTGTGGCCTGGCCAAGGCAAGGCAAGGTAAGATTTTGGCCAAAAACGTGAAGCTTGTAACTTTCTCATTTCTCCATGGATTGGGACAAAATTTAGGTCTAGCCTGCCTAGAATTTCACAAGGAATCCAATGGTGGTGGTGGTTTTTTCCAGATGAGGCTCCTATTTCAAAACCCGATAGTGTTCTTGAAATAGGCCTATAATTGCATTTTCTATGCTATCTCTTGTTACAGGCATGAATTACATGATGAATTGGTTCAAACACAACACATATAACATGTATGAGATGTGCATGATCAGTGGACCTCAATGCAATGCATATTTCAAAGAGTTCAACTTGTGATGCTTACCTCTTTAAGAGCTTTTTGGGCAATCTGTCAAGTGCTTTGTTCCAGAAATAAATTGATGCTTTGGACACCCTCAGATGATCCCTTAGAAGCTTTTAGAATGGTTGGAATCAACTGGAACCCTCAGGAACAAGTTTAAGCTCTTTCTTGCAAAATGGGCAAAAATGGCCAATATAGCAACTCTCTCAAATGGTGTTCCAGATGTGGAGAACCATTTGGGACAGTTCAAGGATGATATTTGAAGTATGTTTGAGGCTTTATCTGGTTTTGGAAGTGACTGAATCAAGACATGGCTTGAAAAATGCAAAATAGTCCAATTTTGAGGTTTTGAGAGTGGACTTTGTGATTTTGGTATTACAGGTCACTTATGAGAGTTTAGACAGCTTAGATATGGCATATTGGATGTGTTTGGATCATGAGCTATGATGGAAATGCTCTCTAACTCAAAAACTCAGAGTTACCTTGCAAAAGAAGACATTTTGGCCTAGAGAAAGAGATTTTGAGGAAAGCAAGTGTTGTAGTTCTTTGGTGTACTCATACTGAGCACAAATGAGCTCTATTTATAGTAGAGCAAGTTTGTTTTGCAAGCAATAGTGAATGGCAACTGCAGCAGCTCATTGTCCAATTGCATCACTTTGGAATCTTAAGTCTCCTCTAGCCATTGACTAGAGGTTAGAGAACATGCATATGGTTCTTTGGTTTAGAGCTTATCCTTGACTCATTCAGTTGGAAATGGCTCAGTTCATGCCACCTTGGTGCATCCATTTAATGCTTGGAAACAAAATTGGAGTCTTGGCCTATTTTAGGCTTTTTAGGGTTTGGCATGCTACTTTGGGAATCTTGGACTTGGGAGGCTGATGGATCAGTGCTTGTCCCTTGGTTGTTCCCCCTTGAGGTGTTCAGATGGATAAGCATGCTTAGAATTGCACAATTTGAGCAAATCGTGCCTTCATGCACAAATCTTCCTTGCCAAGACAGTTTGCAGCAAGGCATGTTGCAGCTGTCATAACTCCTAGCTCAGATGGAGTTTGATGAAGCTCTTGGACATTTTGGAAATCCCTTATGTGATACAACATATGTGTGAACATAATTTGTCTTGAAACTTTTTGGATCCAAGTGAAAAATTCTTCTACATTTTGAAAAAAAAGCAAGACAAATTCTGACTTAGTGAAAATTTCACTAAGTGTTGGAAAAAGTGACATTTCATGTTTTCAGCCATTTTGATCACTCCATAACTTAAAATCCACTGAAGATTTGGAATGAGGTGTAGTTGACACTTTTGAAGTATGTCATGAGGGCTACAAATCCATCTTTGGATCAGGCAAAATGGTTGCTTGGATCTCAAGTTATGATCATTGGAAGTTGACACCCTAGCCACTTTATTTCATAACTTAGAAAAAATTCTAAGTTTTAATGGTTACCCCTTTTACAAGTTATCCAACTTTCTTTGATTTTTATTGATGAATGATGATTCCAATCACACATTAACATCATTTTAGGGTTAAGGAACCATAATTATGAAAAATCTCAAAAAGTCAAACTTTGACTTTTATGCACAGTTGACTTTTTACCAGATGAATTCCAAATTGTGCGATCCTCTATGAGATCAAGTCCTTACCCTATATCAAACTTGATGGATATGTTCAATAGGTGTTATAGGGTGTATTGAATCATGTCCCAAGGTTTGGGAGCATGTCTTGGTCAAAAGTCAAAGGTACAGTTGACTTTTTTCTCAGAACCCTAATTGTGGTCCTAATGAAATTGAAACTTGTGAACTAAGCTTCTTGGATCAATCCATTGTTGCAAATGGATCAATGTGGTTTATTAGAGACCCTCAAATCATGTCTTGAGGCCTTGGCTCATGTTTTGTCCTAAAAGTCAACTTAGGGGTGAATTAGGTCAAGAAACCCTAATTCCTGATTTTTTTGGTGAAGGCATCCCCTGAGGTCAAATTGACTTGATGATTGGGTTTATGAGGCCCCTTAGTGAGCTCTATTTTGAAGCATTGGCACATGCCCAGATGAAGATTTTTATCTGTAGGCCTCAGTGGACCAAAACCCTAATTTGGTGACACAGTCGATTTTGAGGCTTGATCCACTTGGAATCTTCCAACTTTGTGCCTGATTCTTGATGTGGGAGTCCTCTTGATCATTTATGGGTGTTTAAGAGGTTAGACAAGTTGAAGATCATGTCATTTCTTGATTGATCCTTTGTCCAAGGCTCTGAGAGGGCTTGAAAACCCTAATCTCTGATTATAGTGAATGCTCAACAATTCCTGAGGAGATGGATGGGGCATATAGGTACATCCATATTGTGATGATTATTTGCATAATGATGGGAATCTTGTGGTCAAAATTTAGGGTATGACAGATGCCCCTATTTAATCTTCTTGGACCCGAAGGTGTGAATGGCGAAGGTATTCGGGCATTCGGGGTGCAAGATGATTAAATATCGAAATACCTGAAATTTTGACAGTGATTATGAATGGTAGTGTATGCATTCATCTTCTTTTGCTAAGCGTTAATACTTAGAAAAGGTAAAAACTTCCCCTCGATTCTGGTTTTCAGCCAAGGAACTGGTCTAAGTTTCATTTGTCAATAAACTTCCCCTCGATCCTGGTTTCCTACCAAGGAACTGGTCTTAGTTTCTGAAATAAACTTCCCCTCGATCTTGGTTTCCTACCAAGGAACTGGTCTTAGTTTTCGAAATAAACTTCCCCTTGATCCTGGTTTCCTACCAAGGAACTGGTCTCAGTTTCTGAAATAAACTTCCCCTCGATCCTGGTTTCCTACCAAGGAACTGGTCTCAGTTTTTGAAATAAACTTCCCCTCGATCCTAGTTTCCTACCAAGGAACTGGTCTCAGTTTCTTTTGTCAATAAGCTTTCTTGACAAGGGACGCTATTTGTAGCGGTTTTCCTCAAACTTCTCGCCGAATTTTCCTGGGGAGATGCCATTTGATGGAAAAAGTTTTGATGTCAGACATGCTGGGGGAACCCATTCGCCTGAGTTGTAGAGGTGTACAAACTTCTCTATTGGAGGCACCATTTGTTGACTCTACTGGGGAAAATGAGTCTCTTGAGAGACTGCTTTCTGCTTGGGGATACTACATCATACTTTTCTTCGAGACCTTCTCGGAGAAATGCCATACAATGTGCCCCAATTTTGAGGTGCTGATGACTTCATTAACATTGATTTTATGGAGAGAAGAACCAATGTGTTGCTGAGAGTCTTTAGTTGTGAGGCTTTCTCTGGGAATTTTCCTTAATCCGGGAAAGCGAAAGTATCATCTTCAATGGTGAAGAGTGATGTTTGTTGAAGCTTTTCTTGCCTTTCAGAGGTTTAAGTTATCAAAGTGGTCAAGGGCCAACTTCATCCCAGAAATTAACTGGGAAAGGTTGCATAGATGATTCGCTTCCCAACGAGGAAAGAACTAACAACTTGCTTGACAAGAGGACTTTTATCACTAGGGGATAATGTAACGCCCCGATTTTTGTTAGATTTATTTAATCGAGTCGATTTAATTATTTTTGGTCTTTATATTATTTTATTCTTGGTTATTATGTTTTATCGCGTTTTGAGAACGTTTGCGAGAAAATTGAGTGTAGAGGTATTTTGGTCTTTTTGGCTTGGTGGGTTATTGTTTTTCATAAAATAGGAAGTAGAGAGAAAAATAGAGAGAATAGAAAGAAAAGAAGGAAAAGAGAAAGGAAAGAAGAAAAAAAGGAAAAACTTGGAGTGTAAGAAATCGAATCAACCGACACTTCGAAGCACGATTAATCGGGTAAGGATGTGAAACTCGATTATCTTATCATTGTGTATGAATATGTATGTGTATGTTTGAAGTCTACTTGTCTTTCCATAGTTTTCAATTCTAGGTTGGAAATGAGGAAATGATTGGGAATCGATGTTTTCGCGGTTGGATTGTGATATAAATGTTGTAGGATACTTGTTGTTATGATTGTGGTATGTTTTAGTGGTTATGTTATGGTTTGGGAGTGATTTTGGTTGAAGAAATATGGTTTTTGGACCCATAACAGTGCTGCAGAATTTCTGAGTTTTCCTTGGTTCGCCTAGCGAACCTGGGGCGAAGTGAAGGCAAATGATTTTCCCAGGTTCGCCTAGCGAGGCCGTCAGTGAAGGTCAGCGAATGTTCGCTAACGATGTTCGCCTAGTGAACTTTGTATCTTTTCAGTTATGATTGTTGCTGCCTTGGTTCGCCCAGAGGTTCGCGAAGCGAACGGCAAGGCGAAGGTTCACCAAGGAGTTCGCCTAGCGAACTTTGTGTCTGTTTTGGTCTGTTTGTGGTTTCGCCTGGACATTCGCCTAGCGAAGGTGGTAGCAAATGCTCGCTAGAAGGTTCGCCTAGCAAACATGACAGTTTGTGCAGTTTTGTTTCCTTCATAACTTTTGATTCGTAGCTCGGATCGAGGCGCGGTTGGATGCGTTGGGAAGCTAGTGAAATGTTCTTTATTATAAAAAATGGTTTTTAGATTAGTGGCCGATTTAATTGTGTCGAGAATTTGGAAATGTGAAGTTTTGTCGACTTTTATCGTCGTAATTGTGTGTGATTGATGTGTTATCATGCAATATGTTTTGATATATATAACGTATAGCTTGTGTGCTATTTTATGATGTGAATGCATGTAAATAAATATTGTGATGATGGTTTGTGGCCTTATGGCAAATAAATGCATGGTTTTGGGTTTGATTGTATATGCATGATTATTGATGTTGAGATGGTTCACATGGTTGTATATATGTATGCATTTGATTGTCATGAGTCATTGTATTCCAAGCATCATGATATGCATTCTTGTGATGTCGTGTGCCCTAGTGGGTGTGAGCGACGAAACGATTCCAGAGGGAATCTGCTGTAACGGTCGTGTGCCTTATACAAAGAGGACCTAAAGCGACATTATATACGATCGTGTGCCTTATACAAAGAGGACCAAAAGCGATCAGATCGTGTGCCTTATACAAAGAGGACGTAAAGCGATCCATAAACGTCGTGTGCCTTATACAAAGAGGACCTAAATCAACGGCGAACATCGTTTGCTCGATGGGGAGTTACACTAAGTAACAAGCGATGATTCCAATAATTCCTGAGTGAATAATGATGAGATGATGGATGGAACGGTACCGCATTGCATTGCATAGAGTCGTTGTGTCGGTCTCTGTGCCTTTGCATAAATCATGAATGGATTGATTATGTGTGGAATTGTGAATGGAATTGATGAGTTAATATATATATATATATATATATATATATATATATATATATATATATATATATGTTGGTGATAAATGCATTGAGCATGATTGATATGTCGTTGTGATGGATGTATGAGATATGGATTGTGGTGTTTTATATTTGAATTATGGTGTAAGTTGTGGTGAGAATGCTTTACATGTGTATTTTGTGTCATTATATATTTGTATGTAACTATATTATAATTGTGTTTCTCACCCTTCTGCTGTTTTGAATGCTCTATGAGGCATTGCAGATTAGATGCTGGAGGTCTTTTTGTGAAGATTATGTCTTCATTCTTTTGTCGGTCGACTCTGGTATGTAGCACCAGGTGGTCGGTGAGATCATTATGTGATTTATGTGTATATGTATATATATCTTTTGGATTGTACATGTATGATTCTGTGTATGACAAGCAAACTTCTATGTTTATATATATGAGATTTCAGTTGCAGAATTTTCGCTTTTATTCTGTATCTGAATAGTGGGTGATAGGAACTGAGTTCCTCTGCTTATGTTGCTACCTGATTGTTGCATATCTATTTGAGCAGGTTATTTTATTTCATCATTTTGATTTGACGCTCTCGTCTATGCCATGAATGTTTTAATTATACTTTGATTATTTATTATCGCTTTAATTGCTCGGGTTATAGATTAGGGTTGTTACATTAAGTAGTATCAGAGGCAGTTTGTGTCTGTTTGTGTCAGTTTGTGTTTGTGTCAGTCCGTGTCGGTCATTGTGACCAAGTTGGTTGTCGTGCGGCATTTGTGTTGGGTGAGCTATTTGTTTAACTATAATTACTGTTATGGGATGAACAGAATATGGCTGGTAGGAATGACGCTGCTCTTGCTGCTGCTATACAAGCTATGGCTCAGGCTGTGTGGGGTGCACCTAATGCTGGTGGGAATGATGAGTTCAAGAAGAACAAACCGCCTATCTTCAAAGGGAGACATGATCCTGATGGTGCTCAGATTTGGCTTAAGGAGAACGAAAGAATCTTTTGAGTGATGGACTGTGTTGAGGAACATAACGTGAGACTGGGTACTCACACGTTACAGGAGGAGGCTGACAATTGGTGGGTTAGTGCGCGTCACGTGTGGGAAGCTACAGGTGAAGAGGTCACTTGGGCTTTGTTTAGCAGAGAGTTTTTGAGGAAGTATTTTCTGGAAGATGTAAGAGGAAAGAAATAGATAGAGTTCTTGGAGTTGAAATAGGGTAATATGTCTGTTATTGATTACACTGCTATGTTTGTAGAGCTTGTTCAATTTTATCCACATTATGCTGAAGCAACTGCGGAGTTTTCCAAATGTGTGAAGTTTGAGAACGTGTTGCGTCCCGAGATCAAGCAGGTAATTGGTTATTGTAAGTTCTTGTAATTGGCTGAAATTTTGTTAAAACAATGCTGATGTCATGGTTGATGTTGCAACATGAGCTTCTAACAGTATTGTTATACTTTGGGCTAACATTCTGGTTGGTGAATATTGTTGAAGAGTTAAAGTGCTGAAGAGTGATGTCACATGCGATGTCTTAACATCACTATACCAGAACATTAAAACATCAGGCTGGAATGTTTTTAGGGTTATGCTAATTATGTTGACTTAAGGAGATCTGTCAGTTAGATTGGATGCGAATTTCCTGGTACAATCAGTTATGAAGAAGATTAGTTTGTTGCGAATTTAAAGCATAAAGATATGGAGAATCTTCAGAGTTAATTATTGAAGAATTAATTGAAGATTTGATTGAAGATCTATTTAGAAGCAGGATCTGTTGCAGATTTGTCACAGAAGATTTGATATGAATTAAAGGCCCAAATCCAGTTGGGATTATATTATAAATAGAATGGTTGTAACCTAAGAAAAGGTACAGGTCCAAGATGTAGATCATTAGGGCTTTGTCTAAGTGAACCACTCGGGTTGTGAGATGGTCACTCTGGTATTACTCAGAAACCTGTAGGTAATGAGTATTGTATTGTTCTTGGAGGAAGCTTTGAAGCAACTCCAATGTGTGTCATGGAAGTGTGTCTTCTATGTGTCTACGATTGAACAATTGTTGGTAATCAAGCTGTTGATGCAGTGACGGTGAAGTTGACTGCTAGACATCATTGAGATGATTGGAAGTGAGATGGAGTCTCTTACCTAGGGAGGACTTAGGTAGAAGGGTCATTGGGTAGTGATTAAATTAGGTAGATGGTCAACTGGTCTGTTGAGTCTGTAATTTGATCTGCTAATAGTGGACTTCCTTCCTGGCTTGGTATGCCCCCAGATGTAGGTAGTTAGACCGAACTGGGTGAACAATCCTTGTGTTGATTTACTGTTACTATTATTGCCTTGTTCATACAGCAGATTGCGATGTTGTGACATTGCACGAGACATCACACGTCTGTACCAGAATTTCAATTGGTATCAGAGCAGGCATCCTGTCTGTTTCTGGATGAGATCTAGGGAAGATACTTTCTGGTTCAAGAGCAAGGAAGATAATATTGGACTTGGTCAGTGCATAGAGTTGTTTGTATGGTCCCTTGAAGTGAAGGATGAACTATTCATGATAGAGCTTTGTTGGCACGTGATGTGCAAGGATTTTTGGATAGTGCCTGAAGGTTGTTGAGGAGTAGTTCCGCTGCATGGTATCTGATGTAACCCTGGCTAGTTTTTGTATCTCTAGTAGTGAGATTCCAGGAATGAATTCACTTGGAAAGACATTAGGGTTTGGTCTCCTCAGCAGGATATTCTCTGCAAGACAGTGATCAAAAGGTGAATGGATCTTATGATATGGATGTTTCAGTTTTGTTTTGAAGAAGAATATAGTTCAAATCAAACATTGAAGATGAATTTGTCTGGAACAGTGATTCCTTATGGTGAAAGAAGAGGGTAGAGCCAAAGCAAAAGAGTATCACTGTCAAATCTTTCATGCGGGAGTGAAGATCTTGATCAGTCATCTCTTAAGCTTATTGGTGGTTTCATCAAGAAAAAAGCTGAGCTTAATATGTCAATTCTAATGTCTCGACATCGTGCCTCACATTAGCAGTTTATGGTGAATGCTAAGTCAAGACCTATTAGAATGTAGCTGCTTAGAAGGATCACGAAAGCTGTGAAGTTGAACAATTTTTGAGATGCTGTTCAGCAGGAGCTGGCTGAAGAGAAGGGAAAAGGCATCCAAGAGTTTGTGTGCAGTTGCAGGGTATTTTAGCCAGTGGTCAATTGGTGTTTGCTTTAGCTCTTTCTGTTTCGTGCCTTAAAGGATTCAAAGTAGTAGACTGTCTATGGTATGTTTCTGCAGAAGGATGGCAGTTATTACTCTTTAGTTAGAAGGTATGAACCTTGTGCTTATTAGAAGAAGCCTTTGGAAGAGTGTGTTAGGCAAGGTATTACAGTTTTGTTGGTCTAATCTAGAAAGATGTTGATATGCTCTCTTATGTTCCCTGCAAGAGATATGTATGATTAGGAGTTGTGATTAAGACTAATGTCAGAACTGATGTTGGAACATCAATTCAGTTCTTTTCTCAGGGTGGAGTGAAAGATCAAGACACTGACCTAACCTGGAAGGCTTTGTGGTATGAGTGGTTGTCGTGATGGCAGATGGCGGTTGTGTGAAAAGGTTACCTCGACAGGAGTTGAGTATTTATCTGCTTTTGAGGATGTGCTTTCAACTAATGACAAAATACATTGACGGGAGACTATGTATATGTCTGATGTAAAAGTGCAAGTCTGTTGAAGTATTGAGAATATACTTTTCTTTGTGTGGCTGTTTATTTCTCTTCGTGGTATGTTGGTGTTGTTGAAGATGAAGACATCATAATCTTGATGGTTACAGCTTGGATTAGTTTATTTATGATCTAAGTGGTTGGGAGCATGGTGGTTGCACTAGTTGTGAAGGTCGAGGATAAGTGGCAGTTATCTCTGGCTTTCTACTGACGGCTCTACTAAGGGAAGTGACTTTCTTTAGTATTGCTATGGGGTAGTCTTGGACTACTTATTTTCTGAAGATTCAGATGTGGTAGGTTTGAAGTCTTTGGAGTTTCTGAGCAGGATGGAGGTTGTCTACTCAAACCTGATTGTTGAATCAAGTCTATGAGAGCATGGAAATCTGTTTCTACAAAGGGAGGAGGTTCTTCTGAGTGGCAGAAGGAGGAGCTGAATTCAACAGTTGGTTGTCATAATGTTCTGACATCTAGCTTAACATCAGGAGTCTCATCTAATGTTGTGATCTACAGGATGAACAATAGGATGCTTCAAAAGATCGCTCTCATGGTAGTTTGCGGGAGTTGCTTGGAGGAGAAGATGTTACATGGCTTAGGGAGTCTGAGTGTGCTTGCTTTTGAGCTAGTGGAACATGTGACTTGAAGATCAATTTTCCTTGGTGAATCCAGATATCCTTATGAGAGTTCTGACAAACGTGGCAAGATCAAACTGTGGCATTTGGTAGATTCGAAGAATCAAGATAATCAGAGTGTGGCAGCTGGTTATTATTAAGGATTACTCTTGGGCAGAAGGGTGATGAGTTGAAGACCCAAGGAAATTATTCTTCTTGATGGTGGATGAGAGTTTTATTCTCTAGTTCTTTGGATTACTATAGTAAGTCTAGTTGGTGGAGCATGTCAAGAATCATGGTGATGATGTCTTGGTCTAACGTGTAGAGACCCTTGTTGAAGGATGATTGTGCTTTGGTTCAGAAGCTTGGTGCCTACATTGTGCCTAAGGAGCGTCTACTGAGTCATACGGGAGAATGATGAAGTAGAAGGTCTAACTTGCATGGAGGATGTAGAGAAGACTGAAGCAGATCAGGTATTGATTGCTTGAAAATCTGAAGGTGAAGATACTCATCAACTGATCAGGAGTATTCCAATTATCATACGGGAGAATGATAGGGAATGACTGCCTTTGGAGAGTTGGATGATGGAGGGCGCTGCTAAAGCCATGTAAAAAGCGTGGGAAAGAGAGTCCTTGGAATAGCAATAAGAAGCGGATGTCCCTAATGATGTTGTAACATCATGTTTGCTAATTGCGCATATGGAGGTTGATGGATTAGAAGTGGAGTAGTATGGCAAAGCATGACTACTAAGTTGGAATATCAACATCAACTAGTGGATAAGGGGTGTACTTGTCTATGGATTCTGCAGCAAAAGTGCATATGTGGTGAAGTTTGCATGCTGATCAAGAGTGGTTGAATGTTATGACATTAGGATGTTGGATGACATGTTGGTTCTAGACATGTGAAGCTAATTGTTTGAATTTAGAGCACACATGCCTCTGGGAAGGAGTCTGACGGGCAGCCGTATCTGTGTCTGGGAGAATGTGCTTTTCTCTGCAATTTCTGGAAGAACTTAGTAGGGGTTGTTGTTGATGGGAGATGTCACACTTGTCTAGGTGTGGACGTGACTTAAAGTATAGTGGAAGGCAGTGTAATTGTGCCTCAGAACTTGTGGATGTTTGTGTGAAGCATTCCTGACAGGATGAATGAAGACTATGAGAGAAGTTGATCAGCCTGGCAAGATGTGAGTTTTGGAGCATGAGAAGATAACCAATCAAGAGGGAATCATGTGATTTTTGGTATTTGGATTGTTTGAGGATTAAGCATTAAGTGAATGTGTTCAGCAGGTGAGTTGAACAGAGAGTGTGCTCTTGAAGACATGAAGATGAGTCTTATATTTTCCATTCATTTAAGGTGTTCCTCTTGCAAAGGTTCACTGGTTATCTTAGATAGGGGGAGTTGATCCTTTGTTAAAGAAGTTGTTTTTCTCTGCTGGTCTAAAGGAATCTAGAAGGGATTGTGAGTTGTGCTGATCATTGAAAGTTGTATTCTGAGGAGTCTTGGGTTGTTAATTTTGTGAGCAAGCAGACAATGTCTGATACGATGTCAGAACATGATACAGGACATGTTTCTCTAGAGACAAACAAGGAATTATTTTGGTCGGCAGTGCAAGGATAAGGCAAAACACGTGTCTCTGCCTATGCATGGAGCGTTATTGGTCTAATTTATGGTAAGATTCAGTTGTGAAATAGTTAAGGCAGTCAAGGCAGTTTTTGGAAGATAGGCATTGAATTTGAATGCAGCTTTTTATACCTAAAATAGCGTTTCTTGAACCAAGAACCTTGACTTATTCAAGGCTCGTTAATTCCAAAGTTACTGGTCAGCTATTTATAGGGGTTATTTTTTTCTCCTTCAACCAAGTGAGTGTTCTTGTCTCATATGTCTTATGGCATTTATTCGTGTTTGGGTGAGCACTTCTTGGGTCTGGTTTTGTGAGGATTTCCTTTGCCAATTTGTGGCTAAAAAGGGGGAGAAAGGAAAGAGATGGGCTAAATGGTTTGCGCAGATGTTATGTCTGGAGTCTGCAGTTCCAGCTGTTGCAGAAGGAGGTCTCAGCCAAAGTTGGTGTTGAGTTCTTTGTGACTTATGTCCTGAGTTATGAACACAGTTGTGACCTGTGTTCTGAGTTACCTGGGTTAATAGATTGATACTTCTTAAGTTTCATCTTATGCCACGGATTAAACCCAGTTTCTGATCAATGAAGGTGTGTAGAATCATCTTATGCCACCATTGGTCTTTGATGAATAGACAAACATTTCTTTTCTGGAGGAGTCTTCTACATTTACTCCAGGTCTGAGTTGAAAGGAAAAAGAAATGTGTTGTATTAAGGGGGAGTGTTGGATATCTTCTTCCTCATGTGCACCTCCTGATGTGCTGCCTGGGGTTGCTGTTATATGGTGATGTGATGTCCTAACATCATTCAAAATTAGCCAAGAAGATGATTCTCCATGGATGCAGTACACAGCAGCTACTGATGTTTATTGTTAGGATCAGACGACGTCTAACAGTAGTATAGGGTTGTAATTACTGCTGTAATCTGAGTTGTAATGTTTATATATTTGTTTTAGCCAAAATTAGCCAAAGGGGGAGATTGTAAGTTCTTGTAATTGGCTGAAATTTTGTTAAAAAAATGTTGATGTCATGGTTGATGTTGAAACATGAGCTTCTAACAGTATTTTTATACTTTGGGCTAACATTCTGGTTGGTTAATATTGTTGAAGAGTTAAAGTACTGAAGAGTGATGTCACATGCGATGTCTTAACATCACTATACCAGAACATTAAAACATCAGGCTGGAATGTTTTTAGGGCTGCGCTGATTATGTTGACTTAAGGAGATCTGTCAGTTAGATTGGATGTGAATTTCCTGGTACAATCAGTTATGAAGAAGATTAGTTTGTTGCGAATTTAAAGCATAAAGATATGGAGAATCTTCAGAGTTAATTATTGAAGACTTAATTGAAGATTTGATTGAAGATCTATTTAGAAGCAGGATCTGTTGCAGATTTGTCACAGAAGATTTGATATGAATTGAAGGCCCAAATCCAGTTGGGATTATATTATAAATAGAATGGTTGTAACCTAAGAAAAGGTACAGGTCCAAGATGTAGATCATTAGGGCTTTGTCTAAGTGAACCACTCGGGTTGTGAGATGGTCACTGTGGTATTACTCAGAAACCTGTAGGTAATGAGTATTGTATTGTTCTTGGAGGAAGCTTTGAAGCAACTCCAATGTGTGTCATGGAAGTGTGTCTTCTATGTGTCTACAATTGAACAGTTGTTGGTAATCAAGCTGTTGATGCAGTGACGGTGAAGTTGACTGCTAGACATCATTGAGATGATTGGAAGTGAGATGGAGTCTCTTACCTAGGGAGGACTTAGGTAGAAGGGTCATTGGGTAGTGATTAAATTAGGTAGATGGTTAACTGGTCTGTTGAGTCTGTAATTTGATACTGCTAATAGTGGACTTCCTTCCTGGCTTGGTATGCCCCCAGATGTAGGTAGTTAGACCGAACTGGGTGAACAATCCTTATGTTGATTTACTGTTACTATTATTGCCTAATTCATACAGCAGATTGCGATGTTGTGACATTGCACGAGACATCACACTCTGTACCAGAATTTCAGTTATCAAAGAATTAGGAGGTTTCCAGATTTGGTGAATTGTTGTAGGATTTATGAGGAGGATAGCAAAGCTCGTTCTATTCATTATAAGAGTGTGAATGAAAGGAAAGGAAAGCAACCGTTTCGTGGGGGTCCTTATGTGTCACCAGCTGACAAAGGTAAGCAAAGGGCTAATTTTGATAAAAGGACAAGTGGGGGAGGTATGAATAATCCTCTGAGATGTTTTAGGTGTGGTGACTTAGGACATCGTCGGTTTGAATGTAGAAAGGATATGAGGAAGTGTTCCAATTGTGGAGGTTTAGGACATGTCACAGCCGATTGTAAGAGGGTTGTGGTGAAGTGTTTCAACTGTGGTGAACCTGGTCATGTTAGTACAAAGTGTCCGAAACCAAAGCAAGCTCAAGCTGGTGGGAAAGTATTTGCATTGGTAGGAACTCAGACTACTAGTGTGGATCGTCTGATCAGAGGTACTTGTTTTATTAATAGTACGCCTTTAGTTGCTATTATTGATACCAGAGCGACTCATTCGTTTATTTCGTCTGAGTGTACGCAACGTTTGAATCTTTTGTTGTCATCAATGGATGGAGAGATGGTTATCGATACTCCAGCGATGGGGTCGGTAACTACTTCTTTGGTTTGTTTAAGTTGTCCTTTGACCATTTATGGTAAATATTTTGAGATGGATTTGGTGTGTCTGCCGTTGGAGGGTTTAGATGTGGTTCTGGGAATGAATTGGTTGCAGTTCAATCGAGTTCATATCGATTGTTATCATAAGTTGGTAAGATTTCCTTCTCTTGAAGAAGACGAGGAATCGAGTTTCTTATCTACCAAATAGTTGAAGAAACTTTTGGCGGATGAAGCTCTATTGTTCGGGTTGTTTGCATCGTTGACCGTGGATAGTCAAGTTGTAATTGGTGTGGTTCCAGTCGTGTGTGATTTTCCAGAGGTGTTTCCGGAGGATATTTTAGATGTGCCGCCAGAGAGAGAGGTGGAGTTTTCTATAGATCTAGTTCCTAATACTAGACCTGTATCTATGGCACCATATCGTATGTCGGCATCTGAGTTAATTGAGTTGAAGAAGCAGTTGAATGAATTGTTAGAAAAGAGGTTTGTGAGGCTGAGTGTATCGCCTTGGGGTGCTCCAGTTTTATTGGTGAAGAAGAAAGATGGAAGTATGCGATTGTGTATTGATTATCGCCAGCTGAATAAGGTGACGATTAAGAATAAGTATCCTCTTCTGAGAATTGATGATCTGATGGACCAGTTGGCAGGTGCGTGTGTGTTTAGTAAGATTGATTTGAGGTCAGGTTATCATCAGATTAGAGTGAAAGAGGAAGATATTCAGAAGACGGCTTTTAGGACACGATATGGACATTACGAATATTCCGTGATGCCGTTCGGGGTTTCTAATGCGCCGGGAGTGTTTATGGAGTATATGAATCGTATTTTCCATGAGAAATTGGATCAATTTATTGTTGTGTTTATTAATGACATCTTAATTTATTCTAAGTCTTGGGAGGAACACGCGGAGCATTTGCGTTTTGTATTGCAAATTTTAAAGGAAAAGAGACTTTATGCCAAGTTGTCCAAATGTGAGTTCTGGTTGTCAGAAGTGAGTTTTCTTGTGCATATGATTTCAGGTAATGGTATTGCTGTGGATCCATCTAAAGTAGATGCAGTTCTATAATGGGAGGCTCCTAGATCTGTTACTAAAATTAGCAGCTTTTTGGGTTTAGCTGGATATTATCGAAGATTCATTGAAGGCTTTTCCAAGTTAGCACTTCCTTTGACCCAGCTGACTTGTAAAGGTAAAGCGTTTATTTGGGATATTCAGTGTGAGGAAAGTTTTAGTGAGTTGAAAATAAGATTGACTACAGCTCCGATTTTGATCTTACCGAATCCTAGTGAACCGTTTGTGGTGTATTGCGATGCGTCTTTGATTGGGTTAGGTGGAGTGTTGATGCAAGAGGGTAAGGTGGTGGCTTATGCTTTGAGGCAATTGAGGGTTCATGAGAAAAATTATCCCTACTCATGATTTAGAATTAGCGGCAGTGGTTTTCGTGTTTAAAATTTGGAGGCATTATCTCTAGGGTGCAAGGTTCGAAGTCTTTAGTGATCATAAGAGTTTGAGATACTTGTTTGATCAGAAAGAGTTGAATATGAGGCAACGGAGATGGATGGAATTTTTGAAGGACTACGATTTTAGCTTGAATTACCATCCTGGTAAAGCTAATGTGGTAGCCGATGGGTTAAGCCAGAAATCGTTGCATATGTCTGCTTTGATGGTTAAAGAGTGGGAACTTTTGGAAGAATTTAGAGATTTGAGTTTGGTGTGTGAATTGACATCTGATGGCATGAGGCTTGCTATGTTAAAGGTTACTAATGATTTTTTGTTGACCGTTAGCGAGAAATAGAAACTGGATGTGAAATTTGTTGATTTGATGACGGTTGGAGATGAAGGTGTGAATGGTGAATTTAAAGTGGATGGTCAGGGTGTTTTGAGATTCCGTGGTAGAATTTGTATTCCTGATGATTCGGAATTGAAAAAGATGATTTTAGAGGAAGGACACCAGAGTAATTTGAGTATACATCCGGGAGCTAATAAGATGTATCAAGATTTTAAGGAGATCTTTTGGTGGTCCGGATTGAAGAGGGATGTGGCTCAGTTTGTTTATGCGTGTTTGACGTGTCAGAAGTCAAAGGTAGAACATCAGAAGCCTAGTGGATTTTTGCAACCGTTGGATATTCCCGAGTGGAAATGGGACAAAATTTCTATGGATTTTGTGATAGGGTTGCCGAATACACAGAGGGGACATAATTCCATTTGGGTGATTGTGGATAGGCTGACTAAATCGACACATTTCATTCCGATTGACATCGGTTTTTCTCTGGAGAAGTTGGCTGAGATTTATATCCGTGTGATTGTGAAGCTACATGGTGTTCCATTGTGTATTGTTTCAGATCGAGATCTGAGGTTTACTTCCAGATTTTGGGAAAGTTTGCAAAAGGCGTTAGGTTCCAAGTTGAGATTGAGTTCGGCTTATTATCCGCAGACGGATGGTCAGACTGAGAGAACTATTCAGTCATTGGAAGATTTGTTGCGGGCTTGTGTTCTTGAGCAAGGTGGTGCTTGGGATAGTTATCTTTCATTGGTGGAATTCACGTATAACAACAGTTTCCATTCGAGTATTGGAATGGCACCATTTGAAGCATTGTATGGAAGAAGATGTCGAACACCTTTGTGTTTGCATGAATCTGGTGAGAGTTCGGTGGTTGGACCGGCGTTAATTCAACAAACTACGAAAAAGGTGAAAATTATTCGTGAGAAAATGAAGGCTTCTCAGAGTAGGCATAAGAGTTATCATGATCGAAGGAGGAAAGATCTGGAGTTTCAAGAAGGCGATCATGTATTTTTGAGAGTTACACCGGTGACGGGTGTTGGTCGTGCATTGAAGTCGAAGAAACTTACTTCTCGGTTTATTGGTCCTTATCAGATATCCGCGAGAGTGGGTGTTGTGGCTTATAGGGTGGCGTTGCCACCGAATCTTTCGAATTTTCATGATGTGTTCCATGTTTCACAGCTTCGGAAGTATGTTCCGGATCCGTCGCATGTGATTCCGATGGATGAGGTTGAGATAAGGGAGAACCTTACGGTTGAGGCATTACCGGTGAGAGTTTTGGATCGCGAGTTAAAGCGGTTAAGAGGCAAGGACATTGCGCTTGTGAAAGTAGAGTGGGAAGGCGCTGCTGAGGGCAATTTGACTTGGGAGTTGGAGAGTCGGATGCGGGAATCGTATCCGGAGTTGTTCGTCTCAGGTAATATTTTCGAGGACGAAAATTTCTACGTGGGGGAGAGTTGTAACGCCCCGTTTTTTGTTAGATTTATTTAATCGAGTCGATTTAATTATTTTTGGTCTTTATATTATTTTATTCTTGGTTATTATGTTTTATCGCGTTTTGAGAACGTTTGCGAGAAAATTGAGTGTAGGGGTATTTTGGTCTTTTTGGCTTGGTGGGTTATTGTTTTTCATAAAATAGGAAGTAGAGAGAATAAAAAGAAAAGAAGGAAAAGAGAAAGGAAAGAAGAAAAAGAGGAAAAACTTGGAGTGTAAGAAATCGAATCAACCGACACTTCGAAGCACGATTAATCGGGTAAGGATGTGAAACTCGATTATCTTATCATTGTGTATGAATATGTATGTGTATGTTTGAAGTCTACTTGTCTTTCCATAGTTTTCAATTCTAGGTTGGAAATGAGGAAATGATTGGGAATCAATGTTTTCGCGGTTGGATTGTGATATAAATGTTGTAGGATACTTGTTGTTATGATTGTGGTATGTTTTAGTGGTTATGTTATGGTTTGGGAGTGATTTTGGTTGAAGAAATATGGTTTTTAGACCCATTACAGCGCTGCAGAATTTCTGAGTTTTCCTTGGTTCGCCTAGCGAACCTGGGGCGAAGCGAAGGCGAATGATTTTCATGGGTTCACCTAGTGAGCCCGTCAGCGAAGGTCAGCGAATGTTCGCTAACGATGTTCGCCTAGCAAACTTTGTATCTTTTCAGTTATGATTGTTGCTGCCTTGGTTCGCCCAGAGGTCCGCGAAGCGAACGACAAGGCGAAGGTTCACCAAGAAGTTCGCCTAGCAAACTTTGTGTCTGTTTTGGTCTGTTTGTTGTTTCGCCTGGACATTCGCCTAGCGAAGGTGGTAGTGAATGCTCGCTAGAAGGTTCGCCTAGCGAACATGACAGTTTGTGCAGTTTTGTTTCCTTCATAACTTTTGATCCGTAGCTCGGATCGAGGCACGGTTGGATGCGTTGGGAAGCTATTGAAATGTTCTTTCTTATAAAAAATGGTTTTGAGATTAGTGGCCAATTTAATTGTGTCGGGAATTTGGAAATGTGTCATTTTGTCGACTTTTACCGTCGTAATTGTGTGCGATTGATGTGTTATCATGCAATATGTTTTGATATATATAACGTATAGCTTGTGTGCTGTTATATGATGTGAATGCATGTAAATAAATGTTATGATGATGGTTTGTGGCCTTATGGCAAATAAATGCATGGTTTTGGGTTTGATTGTATATGTGTGATTATTGATGTTGAGATGGTTCACATGGCTGTATATATGTATGCATTTGATTGTCATGAGTCATTGTATGCCAAGCATCATGATATGCATTCTTGTGATGTCGTGTGCCCTAGTGGGTGTGAGCGACGAAACGATTCCAGAGGGAATCTTCTGTAACGGTCGTTTGCCTTATACAAAGAGGACCTAAAGCGACGTTATAGACGATTGTGTGCCTTATACAAAGAGGACCTAAAGCGATCGAATTGTGTGCCTTATACAAAGAGGACCTAAAGCGATCCATAAACGTCGTGTGCCTTATACAAAGAGGACCTAAAGTGACGGGGAACATCGTTTTCCCGACGGGGAGTTACACTAAGTAACAAGCGATGATTCCAATAATTCCTGAGTGAATTAATAATGAGATGATGGATGGAATGGTACCGCGTTACATTGCATAGAGTTGTTGTGTCGGTCTCTGTGCATTTGCATAAATCATGAATGGATTGATTATGTGTTGAATTGATGAGTTGATATATATATATATATATATATGTTGGTGATAAATGCATTGAGCATGATTGATATGCCGTTGTGATGGATGTATGAGATATGGATTATGGTGTTTTGTATTTGAATTATGGTGTAAGTTGTGGTGAGAATGCTTGACATGTGTATTTTGTGTCATTATATATTTGTATGCAACAATATTATAATTGTGTTTCTAACCCTTCTGCCGTTTTGAATGCTCTATGAGGGATTGCAGATTAGATGCTGGAGGTCTTTTTGTGAAGATTATGTCTTCATTCTTTTGTCGGTCGGCTCTGATATGTAGCACCAGGTGGTCGGGGAGATCGTTATGTGATTTATGTGTATATGTATATATATCTTTTGGATTGTACATGTATGAATCTATGTATGACAGACAAACTTCTATGTTTATATATAATAGATTTGAGTTGCAGATTTTCCGCTTTTATTCTGTATCTGAATAGTGGGTGACAGGAACTGAGTTCCTCTGCTTATGTTGCTACCTGATTGTTGCATATCTATTTGAGCAGGTTATTTTATTTCATCATTTTGATGTGACGCTCCCGTCTATGCCATGAATGTTTTAATTATACTTTGATTATTTGTTATCGCTTTAATTGTTCGGGTTATAGATTGGGGGTGTTACATATAAGACTGACCAGAGTGATAGTAATGCAATATGAATATTAATGCAAATAAATAATGCATGATGTATGTATGTTTATGCTGACAAAACTGACGCGACATATAGACTAACGGATGAACACGACTGGATACTCGGCCACTGTGGGGGATAAAAAGTACCATTTGTTCAAGAGTAGCAATTCTGCCTTGCTTATGAGAGAGATGGTCCTTGCGGGGAAAACCGTTGGTCGGGCTTAGGAGATAAAAACTCTGTCGGGGGTGTCGGATGGAATGTTCGCATCTGACACAGTTGATCCTTCATTTCGGTGTACTGGTTTAGAAGAAGTACTTTGATTCTACACCTTGAAGCTCAATTGTTTCTGGAGAAGCGATCGATGTTCTTTCGATGTTCAACAGTCAAAAGAAATTGCCATCTTTATTTTGAAAAGCAGAAAAATTTTGACAAGTAAATTCATTTTTATTTTATTTCAAGAACCGTAAATCTTGTTAAAATGTCGTTCTATAAAGTTAAAACAAATATAACTGCAAACAAAAGCACTAAGACTCAAATTTTATTGATAGGATGGAGATAAACCAAACACGTGATCCCATAGAATATTTACAAAGTTAGAAAATGGTAATTTAAGGAAAAAGGGCTACATTTAAACATAACGAGCGCTATCCTTCTACCAACTTTGAATTCAGGACATCCTGAGCTTCTGTCGAAGATGACCTTGACTGGAGTTTCCTGATGGATGGCATTACCACTGAGGAGTTGAACTGATAAGATGTAGTTACTTGCCATTATCCCTAACTTTTTCCTGGATTGTACTTTGATATTTCCAATCCACCGAGATGATTTTTGATTATGTCTCTAATTTTTGCCTGGGCCGCCCTTTCAGGTTTTCAATCCACCGAGACGTTTTTTTTTATTTTTTTATTTTGGCGAAGTATTTCTTGACTACGTCAATATTTGTGGGATAGGAAAATTCCTCTCCGTCCATGGTTGCGAGTCTCAAGGCACCGCCTGAGAAGGCTTTCTTGACCACATAGGGGCTGTCATAATTCGGAGTCCATTTGCCCCGGGAATCAGTGAGAAATGATTGTATCTTTTTGAGTAGTTTGAAGATTGGCGCACATGTCGCGGTCATGAGAGATATGAATCTTGAAATGTAATTCAAACATGCCAGAAATCCTCTGACTTGTTTTTTAGTCTTTGGAGAAGGCATTTCTTGAATGGCCTTGACCTTGTCAGGATCAACCTCAATTCCTTTCTGGCTGATGATGAACCCTAAAAGTTTTCCTGAACGGACACCGAATGTGTACTTGTTGGGATTCAAGCGGAGTTTGTACCTTCTCAGACGCTCAAATGGTTTTGACAGGTGGGCCACATGCTCCTTTTCTATTTTAGATTTGGCAATCATATCATCGACATATACCTTGATTTCTTTGTGTATCATGTCATGAAACAGAGTAGTCATGGCCCTTTGATAGGTTACCCCGACGTTCTTCAAACTGAACGGAATTACCTTATAATAAAAGGTACCCCATGGGGTGATGAACGAAGTTTTCTCCATGTTTTTAGGCGCCATTTTGATCTGGTTATAGCCCGAGAATCCATCCATGAAGGAGAAAACTTTGAACTTTGATGTACTGTCTACCAGCATGTCTATGCGTGGTAAGGGAAAGTCATCCTTTAGACTTGCTTTATTCAGATCCCTGTAGTCTACATACATTCTGACATTTCCATCCTTTTTAGGAACTGGTACTATGTTGGCTAGCCATTGAGGATATTCTGACGTGGCGAGGAAATCCGCGTCAATCTATTTCTGTACTTCCTCTTTGATTTTGATGGCCATGTCTGGCTGAGTCTGTCTCAACCTCTGTTTTACTGGCAGACATTCTGATCTTAATGGTAGATGATGTTCCACGATGCTGGTACCCAACCTTGGCATATCCTGATAGGACCAAGCGAACACATCAGGAAACTCTTTGAGAAGCTTTATCAAACTTTCCTTGACAGTTGAATTGAGCAGTGCCCCAATCTTGACCTCTTTTCTCTCTCCTTCTGAACCTAAGTCGACCGTTTCCAATGGCTCTTTGTGAGGTTCAATGGACCTTTCCTCTTGTCTGAGTAGTCGGGAGATCTCTTCTGGAATTTCTTTGTCATCTTCTTCTTCAGCCTCAAATACCGGGAATTCAAAGTTGGGAGAAGGCATTGGATCGTATGTTTCAATGGGGTTTAAAACAAGCAATCTGCATAACGTGATGATTGTTTTTAGAAGAGATAGAGAGAATGCAAGAGTGTGTGCAGTGTATTTTCTGAAAAATGCTTATTTTTATTATTTGAGTTGTGTTTTGGGATTACCATTTTCTAAAAGAGTGAAAAGAGAAAACATCAATTGATGCGGAAATTATAGAACGACGTTATTTTATTTATGATCTTGTCGATTCTTGAAACTACAGCCATATAAAACAAAAACTCAGTCGCTTTGGGCGAAGCGAAGAGAGACATTTACAGAAAGTGAGCCCTATCAAAACATCCGTTTCACCTGGGCAGGGTGAAAGGTTAAGATAAAGATGGCAATTACTTAGACTTATGAACGAATTTCAGAACATTGACAGCAACCCATTGGCGGCGAACTCCTCGGTGAATCACAAAGTCGGGTACCTTCTTTCTTGGCTTGTTTTCAGAAATAGCCTGATTTCTAGTGGAGCATGATCATTGGAATCTGTCTCCCAGGCAGAGTTGTCGTAGGAGGATTCTTTAGCTGTATCTTGCACAGTGTTTGCATTCTCAGGCAGATCTCCCCATCCAGTGGGCTGGATGTCTTCGAGCCTGATACGAGAGCTTTCAGGAGCGGTATGTTTGACCATGAAGTCGAATTTTCCACTTGGTTGTCCCAACGTGTCCCATACTTCTTTGGAACTAGAGCAGTCATCTCTCTCAATGACGTTGACCTCGGGAAAAGCATAGTTAAGGAACTCTTGTCCTGCAATCTTTGCAAATTCATGGTGGGGACGCAGGTATTCTTTTCAATGATGCTCAGCTGATATGCATCGTTTGGCTGACTCTTTTGTCCCGAGTCTCCTGGGTACGGCTACCAGATAGGCAGGCCATCCATTGGGCCATAGTAGTCGTGGTCAAAGTTGTCACCCATCAGAGTGTCCTCCTCTAATGAGTTTGGTGGAGCACGGCATCCTTCTGGATCACAATCTCCTTATATCATCTTCATATTTGACCTTGGTATATATCTTGAACTCTGCGCGAGATAGCCAAATGGCGTATGCGCCTCTCCCTGAGACATATAACCGTCCTCGTTAAGATAAGACTTTCATTCTTCCTCCATGTCGGAGGAATCTCCCTCGTTGACGGTATGTACTTCTTGAGACACTGGGTGAAGGAAACCTCCACCGCGAAAGAAGTTTTGAAGGGGAAAAAGACTTTCATCGTTAGTAGCTGCCTGGGTACAGGTTGAAGAAAAACCAAGACCTTTCTTTTTCTTATTGTCAATAGGAATGACAAGTTGTCCTTATCCTTTGGTATTGTTACTTCTTATCGCTTCGAGAGCATCTTTGTACGAGGAAATCGATGGTCCTTTTTCTGATTGATTCTCATTGCCCACCGAAAGTGCTTGGAACTGAGTTCCAACGACCTCCTCTAGTTCTACACAAGTGGACGACGATAGGTTACTCACGAGCAAGGCTTCCTCTCCGCAGACTGTGAGTAGTTGGTCGTTCTTGACGAACTTCAGCTTCTGGTGAAGTGTCGGAGTGACTGCCCCAGCCTCGTGTATCCAAGGTCTTCCTAACAAATAGCTGTATGTTGCTTGGATGTCCATGACCTGTAAAATGACTAGGAAAGTGTGGGGACCGATAGTTATGGGAAGGTCGACTTCGCCGATAACTGTTTTTCGGGATCCGTCAAATGCTTTGACGGTGACCTCACTTCCTCTCATCGGAGATCCTTTGAATGATAGTCACATTAGAGTAGACTTCAGCATAACATTTAGAGTTGATCTGATGTCTACCAGTACGCTGGCTAACGCATCGTCCTGGCAATTGACTGTAATATTGAGTGCCATGTTGTGACTTTTGCCTTCTTCTGGAAATTCCTCATCACTAAACCCCAAGTTGTTGCAGGAAGTGATTTTGGAGATGATGCTGTAAAATTGTCTTATTGACACATCTTGTTCCACAAAGGCCTGCTCTAAGACTTTCTGTAGAGCCTCCCTGTGAGCTTCAGAACTGAGTAAAAGTGATAACACATATATTTTTGAAGGAGTTTGCAACAGTTGGTCCACAATGTTATACTCACTCTTCTGGATGAGCTTCAGCATCTCATCATTTTTTTTGAAAGGTCGGGATCACAGGATTGACCGAATGGTTGATTAGGAACTTCTGTTTGAGGTTCCTTTTCTCTGGTAGGTTCTTAAACTCCTCGGTTGAAGATTCGACCGCTCTGTGTTACTCTACTGATGTCTGCAATATTCACGACAGAGGGTAATGAAATTTACTTTCCATTCTCAATTGTTGTGGCACCGTATTTGTAAGGAATAGCCTTAGTTGATTCATATGGTAGCGGTCCTGGTAGATAGATAACTACATGAGCCTTCTGATTTTTCTGACCATTGTAAGTAATTTCGATCAGTTCCTGGTTAAGAACCTTCGATTCGTCAAGTAGAGGGATGATGGCACAAACATCTTTGGTCCTCTCATGATCAAAGATTACGACAATATCTTTGATTCGATCAGTGAAAAAGTCTGGCATCAAATTGGCTGATCCAGAACTTGGACACGGTCGAATCTCTTTGTGGTCCAACTGACTCTGAAGGGCTGCTCGCACAAGGTAACATCCTTGATTATCTTCAGAACAAACTTGACATCGTTCATAGTTGTGTGGTGGCACCTGGCCACGTCCTCTTTGTATGCAGTGTACCCTCACTAGGTCTGTTTCCATGGATCGAACGTCCTGACTTTGATGCCTAGTAGGGTTCCCGTTAGTCATGCCGACTTGTTGTGTGTCTTCATCTAGATAGATCGGAAGCCACCAGTGGTTTAACAAGTGTTGCAAAGTTCTTTGAACAAGAGCACATCCTTGGTTGCTCTCACATTATACTGTACAACTCTGATAATTATGCAAAGTCAGAAAACCGAGATGGACTTGTGTTGCGTGTAACTCCACCAAGCTGGTATTCATCAAGCGAATATCAAAGATTTGAATCATATTCACTTGATATTGATTTCTATCGCGGTAATCTTGAATTCATCCAAGATCCATCTAACTCTGGAGGGCCTCTTGTACAAAAGAGCATCCTTGTTTGTTTACCAAGCAAATTAGACAGGAATCGTAATCGCGCAGTGGCAGATTATGATGTTGGCTTTTCCTTGAGTGCATTGCCACCAATTTGATATTCATCGCACGGATGTCGTAGTTATGAATGATGTTGAAATTCGTATAAGTCATGTTGACTTCACGGATTCGGTGCTCTTGGATCCATCTGAGATCCAATTGTTCATGTAGAGCTGATTGCACGACAGAACATCCTTGATTATTTTTAGAGCAGATATCACACTGGTGATAATTGTGAGTTGGCACATGGTCGAATCCACTCTGTCTACAATGCATCTTGACCAAGTTGGCCCTCAATAAAAGTACATCATGAAGTTGATAGCTGTGGTTAGATTCTCCCTCTATCAAGCTTACCACAACTTTCTCTTGTTGAGGCAGCGGGTTTGTGAGAACATTTGGATTCGTATCCTTGAAGGATAAAACACTGCTCCAAACAAGCTTCTGTACATCGTATTTGAAGTTGAGACAGTTTTCTATGTTATGCCCTGGTCCTCCTTGATGGTAAGGGCAAGTCTGATCCGCTTTGAACCAAAAAGGCCGATTCTCTGGGATTACAAGAGGAGACCTGGTTTGGACATGCCTCTTGACCAGTAATAATGGAAACAGTTCTGCGTACAACATCGGTATAGGGTCGCATTGCACGGTTGTTGTTGTACGGAGGACGAGCCTGCTGAAGAGGTTGTTGTGTCATTTGCTGATATTGTTGTTGATTAGGTTGGCTTTGAGCAACCTGAGGTTGATACGTAGGAACAGGCGCAGGGTTGATAGCAGAGTTACAGCCGCTACTGGTTGGTACCGTCACCTTTGCTTTCCGAGAGAGATATTACCAATATCTTGCTCTTTTTTCTTAGGGAAAACACTATCGTATATTTTGGTACTGCTTGATGATCCAACGTCTTTTACTAAACGTCCTTCTCGGACTGCTTCCTCAAGACGAACTCCCATGCCGACCATTTCAGTGAAGTCACTGGGCGCACTGGCGACCATTCGGTTATAGTAAAATGAGCTCAAGGTTTTCAAGAAGATCTTTGTCATCTCTTTTTCCTCAAGAGGTGGACAAATCTGGGCGGAAATTTCACGCCATCTCTGAGCATACTCATTGAAGGTTTCCTTATCCTTCTGCGACATGGCTCTAAGTTGATCTCTGTCCGGTGCCATATCAAAGTTATACTTATATTGTTGAATGAAGGCAGTGCCAAGATCCCGGAAAGTGACGATCTTAGTGCGGTTTAATCCCATGTACCATTTTAGTGCGGCACCGGTTAAACTATCTGGAAGTAATGGATCAGTAGCTAGTTGTTCTCTGTCTGAGTTCACATCCTCCGAGCGTACATCACCAAATGACTTTGAGGGCAAGAATTACCCTTGTACTTTTCAAATTCGGGCACTTTGAACTTGTGCGGAACTTTCACATTGGGGACCAAACAATGGTCTGTGGCATCCTTTCCGAATAGATCCTGACTACGAAGGGCTTGCAGCTCTTTCTGCATTTCCAGGAACTATTCCTGGAACTCCTTCATTCTCTCGTCCATACCTTCATTTCCACCAGAAGTATTTGTGGAATTTGTCTTTCCGGGACAGTGTGCACCACGGGGGGTGGTACAGTTATTACGGGAGAGACTCTTGGTTCCTCCCGAAGTTTGTAACCTTCAGGAGTCGCTGTCATACCTCTTGCATCTTCGTTTTCCAGAAGTTTGTAAACTTCAGGCCCAGCGGATCCTGCTGCAGTTCCCTGATCTTCAGATCTTCTTTCAGAGCGTCGAGTTCTTCTCTCAACTCTCTATTCTCTTCCTTGAGATTAACCATCTTTTTCTGCCGACTGGCCCGAGTATTGTATGAATGAGACAGTTTGAATCTAGAATCGAGACACAAACGTGAAATTCGTAGGTAAGAAGAATGCGTTTAAGTGAGAATGATGAAAGATATGTAATGATTATATTAAGTAAGATTTTTTTGTTTAATCAAAATAAACTTCGACAATTGGATTGCAAATATCAAACTGTGGGGAAACCCCGTTTTATTGAATTCAAAGATTGTGGAAATGGAAATACAGTAATTTACATAGTGCTGTAAAAGGAAATGTCTAAACTAATGGATCCTGAGTCCTCTCTGAGGAGAGCTCAGGTGCTAGTTCTGGTACTTTCCTTTTCTTTGACTGGGGCTCTTGAGCCGTTGTCAGGTTATCATTCCTTTGCCAAGTGAAAGGCGCGAGCAAATTCCTTTGGTCATCTTGGTTTTCTACATCATGTTGCTCTAAAATCTCAATCAGAGCATCTTTTTCTTTTAACAGTTGTTGTATTTTCTTGCACTCCACATTGAGAATATGTTACTTTTTCTTCCAAGACTTCTTCTCCTGTTGAATTCTGTTGAGAGTAACTTGAAGTTTTTCCGTATCAGACATAAAATAATGGACAGATTCCTTTAACGGAAGAACTTCTTGATGAGGGTAAGGTATCCTTAGCTTGAGAGCTCTAGTTTGTACCCAGTGGAGATAAGGTTCCACCGAGACACAGTCCAGTTATCCTAGAGACTCTCTTCCTTTTCTGTGAACATGTTTCCAAGCATGCACTATTTCTATCTTTTGTGCTCTGTCATTTTCTCCTCCTTGAAGAAAAGACCTTCCAGATGAGAATCACGCGGGACATGCCTCATCGGGTATCCAAATTGACGACGAACTAAAACTGGATGATAATTGATTCCTCCTTTAGTTCCTATGAGGCGTACATTAGGGAAGTTTCCACAACGGTCGATGATTCTGATCCCGTCATAGATTCGATTGTACCAATCGATGTCAGAGTTGGTAAGAGACATGATTCTCCACGACCAACGTAAAGTATTCTTAGGATCCCAAAACGTAGCAGACTTGGGCAAGTGGGAAATGAACCATTTGTACAACAGGGGTACACAACAGGTGATCATTCCTCCGCTATACAAATTCCTTAAATGTACAGAATGACAAGCATCTGCGAGCAAGGTTGGTACAGGGTTTCCAATCAAAAATGAAATTCTGGTACCAGACGTGTGATGTTAAGGTGCGATGTCACAACAACACACTCTGCAATAATGGACAGAATAAGCAACAGGAAAAGCACAAGGAATTGTTCACCCAGTTCGGTCTAACTACCTACGTCTGGGGGCTACCAAGCCAGGGATGAAATTCACTACTTGTAGATATAATTTACAGACTCAACACACCAGTTGACAATCTCCTAAACTTATACTCTACTAGTGACTTTCTACCTAAGAAACCACTTAGATATGAGAACACTACTCAATCCCCTAAAACACTTAAAGAACAACCTCTTTGAGATCCCTTGATCTTGCTTCCTAGCTTCGATCAATCAACAACTCTCTTTTGCTTCACAGCTTCTAGAGAGGACAGAAAATTCAACACCTATTCAAACCTAGAATAGTGTGATTACAAGTACCCTAAACAAACCCTAGACTCTAAGCCTCATGCTCTTGATCTTCAATATGTTTTCTGTACCTTCTTCCTTGGTCTTGTGCGCTTTATATAGCTCCTTGAATTTGGATTGGATTTGTCACAATATTTGATCAGATTTGTTAATTAAAAACTGAATCTTTTAAAATAGATTTTATCCCCAAAATCTTTTTAAATCTTCCACCTTTTAATTCTCCAACAAACCTGCAATCAAATCTCCCATGTAACAGAAAATATCTAGCCCAAGATATTCTCATCCAACGAGTCAACACTCTCCACAATTCCAGCTAATACGCGACCCTAATAACAACAAGCCCATGCTGTCATTAGCTTCAGTTCTGCAGGTCTGATGTTACAACATCACCTATGTGACATCAGACATCCACTTCAGCAACTAGCACCCTTAACACAGCCCAGTGTTAAGTGCAATGTTATGACATCAAGCCCATGACATCAAACATAGTTAACCTTCACAACTTAGTACAGCCCAGTACTAAGACTCAATGCTGCAACATCAACACCATGACATCAGCATTGAACACCTTGTTGTTTTACCAAAATTCCAGCCAATCCAGGAACTTACAATCTCCCCCTTTGGCTAATTTTGGCTAAAACAATCTCTGCATCTTCAGAGACTTCAGCAGCGGAATATCTTCAATATGTTGAAACATTAACTTGCAGCAGTTTGACAATCTTCATATAGTCTTCATTACTTGATCTGCTGCAGCACCATCTTCATTATTGACAACAGCCAATTGGTGCTCCCCCTCAAAAACTTGAACCAGCATCACAGCTGTTCAGTAGCTCACAATGTGCTGTACATCTCCCCCTTGATGTCTGCTTTGCTGCACTCTCCAATTGCTATGAATTCTTCATTAGCAGCTCTACAACTATGCTGTCTATACTCCCCCTCCACAGCTGCATCATTACTTTTCAACTAAACACCTTTTATTTTTATTCTTTTAGCAGCAACTACACTTCTCCTTCTGGGCAATTTTTAACTCTCCCCCTTTTTAGCCATAATTAGACAATTATCCCAATAAAGTTAGTCCTAAACTAGCCCTCATTGTTAGCCTCACAGTCAGCAAATAGGCAAAACAAATCATAGAACAAAAATAGGTGCATAAACCAGCACAAAACAACAAAACAAGAAAACTAAACTACTAACTACCAGAAACAACAAGGTAGTAAGCTAGTCTTCATCAGAGCTGAGCTCCTCACTTTCTCCTTTATCACCAGGTCCTTCATCATCCTTGCTAGTGTTGACTGCTCCACCTTCCTTTGCTTCCATTTTTAGAGTCATGACAAGTCTTTCAAATTTTTGTTTCCTTTCAGTACTAACTTTGATGACGTCATCCAACTCCTTGCAAGCCTCTTCCAGTTCTGAAATTAACCCTGTCTTGGCTGGCTGCTGTTGTGATGTTGAAGCAGATGTCTTGACATAGTCAGAAACATGTTTCACTTCAAACAATTTAGAATGGACTGACAAGGCAGGCTTCCTTGTGTAAGCTATATCCCAATGCTGTAGAATTCCAGGCTGTTGAGATAAGATAATCCCACAAATGAGAGAGGGAAAAGCAATTGGTATCTTCATAGTAGCAGCATGCTTAACAGTGTAATCAAAGATGTAGGAGCCATAGTCAATTCTTTGCTTTGTCCCTACAGCATAGATAATCTTCCCCAATTCAACCGAAATTGTGGTCTTGTGCTCAGTAGGAACCCAGTTGACAGCACCAATTCTGTGCAGAATGGCATATTTGACACTCAACAACCTGGTTTGCAGCTTTCCATCTTCTGGCCAAACTTTTACCTGACCACCAGTGATTTCTTTACATATCACATTGTTGGGGACTTCCAATTTTTCACATTCTTCCTCACTTCTTCCTAAGTAGCCATTGATCACTTTAGGAGAGAACCATACACATTTGCCTCTGATGGTAACTCTTCTGAAGGCTCGATTCTTACTGTTGTTTATAGATTCAGAGATATTACCTATGAATTCTCTGACCAGCCCATCATAACAATTGGTCAACCTCGTCACAGTCCTTCGCAGACCAACACACTCAATGAGGTCAGTAATTTCAGTCTCTTCTGCAGCTACCTCTCTTTCCAGTGCAATCTTTCTTTGAGGCACATAATTCCACATGGCTCCATAGTGATTTTGCACTTGATTATCAGTTGGGTCGATGTCTTGAGCATCGCTCTCAGACTCAGACTCTTTACTGATTCTCCTCTTTTTGCCCTCCTTGTCAACTTTGCTCCACGATTTTGGAGAATCTTTACTTGAGGCCCTTTTCTTGTCCTTCCTTCTTCCAATTTTCTCATCACCAGATGAGTCCTCAATCTTAATGACCTCGACCTGATCCTTCTCTTTACCCTTGTGACTAGCTTCCCTAGGGGATGATGTTCTGACATTACCATTGACATCAGGATCTTTACCCTCATCCTTTTGAAGATCTTTGTCCTCTTGAGTGGCGACCTTCTCAGCAGCCATTTGCCTTAGAGGGACAGAAATCCCTTTTACGCGTATCCCCTTCTCCAGGATTTTGGTGGTAAGCTGTTCCAACTCCAAGTCTACATTAAACTTCTCTTCAACAGCTTGGGATGATGATGTCCTGCCTTCAGTTTTATTCGTAGGGGAGGGTTTAGGGTTATCTGACTCAGAAGGAGCACCAGAACCGTGTTCATCATTGCCTAGGTCATTTTCGGAGGGAACCCTAGTTCGTGCCGGTTCAGAGTTCTTGGAAAACATCATTCCTTTGAAACAGACCAGGTTTAGAACAAAACTCTCTATGTTGTTGAGATTTAGGAAGATGAGGCGTTGTGATGAGATGGTTTTGGAAGGTCTTGATGTGATATTAATATGGTAAGGCCCCTGATTTTGGTTCCAATTACTAAAGTTTTCCCTCCACGAAACCTTTCCTTTTAAAAATTTAAAATGATTCACCCTAGAGCTCATTAGCTCAGTTTGACCTTTCAGTATCCCTTCATACTTAATGTCACAACCTAATGTTAAAGCATCAATCTTGTCATTCACAGTGGGACTAACCCTTATGGGTATCCAAGAATAACAATTGTTTCTGGTTCTGACTCCTTTCATGACCACTTCATCCTTCTCACTTGTCACCAGACACTCATCCTTTGAGTAGCAGACTTTGTACCCTTCATCACATAGCTGACTTATGCTGATTAGATTAGCATCCAACCCTTGGACAAGAATCACACTATCAAGAGTGAGTCCATCAAGATTTTTCACTCTTCCAACTCCCTCTACAACTCCTTCTTCTCCATTACCAAAGACAACCTTGTTAGCATGACCAGACATGATCTCCTCCAAATACTCCTTGGATCCAGTCATGTGCTTTGAACATCCACTGTCAAAGTACCAAGTTCCTTCTTCTGCTTCTTTGTCAGACAACTGAGCCAATAAGCACTTCCCTTTCTCCTTAGGTACCCATTGTTTAACAACTTTGGGCTTGTGCTTTCTCCCTCTGTTTTGAGGCTGAGGGTATCCATGCAGCTTGTAACAAGAGTACTGCATGTGTCCATACCTTCCACAATAGAAGCATCTCACCCTTTCTTCTCTGAATCTTCTGCCTTGATGAGACTGCATAGGTTGCCATCCATAATGTGGTCTTCTCCTAACATTGCTTGCCTGCCTTCTATTATGCTGGTATCCATAAGGAAGCTGAGAATGCTTTTTCCAGGATTGTCTCCCATGATGGTGGGACTTTCTCCTTCCATAATGAGACACAGCATTAGTGTAACCATACCCCTGATGTTGAGACACGTGCTGTTTGAACTGAGGATGCTGTCTTCTAGGCTGTCTTCCATGGTGATGAGGCTTCCTTCTTCCATAATTATACGGCACATCATTGTTAAATCTAAAGCCATGACTATACCCGTTGACCTGATGTTGAGACATCTGATGTGACATGCCCTGTTTGAACCTAGCCGCTTGCATGCTCTTATGGTATTGTGGGGGCATATACTGACTAGCTCTTTGTGGCTGCTTTCTCTTCTGATAAGGACCAGTCTTCTTCTCAATCCTCTTCGGTTGTGAAACATCAGCTTTCTTAGGAGTAGGATCCTGCACCTTTGGCTGATGTTGAGACAATGGTTGAGACATCTCCACTTTGGTTCCTGAAGTGCTTGCTTCAGTAGATACTTTTCCCTCAACCACAAATCCTAATCCAGTCCTGTCTCCAGCTATCCTTTCCGTCTGAAGAATCTTGTCGAGAGTGTCTGTACCACTGTTCAGCATCCTAACAGACTTGGTCATTTGATCAAGATGAGCTCTTACTAGCACCACTTCATTTTCCAGATCAGTTTTTTCATTCTCAAGCTGAGCAATCTGTTCCTTGTGACACTTGTTCTCTTGACAAATCTCAGCACTTTTAAAACACAGCTCTCTGTAGGTTGAAGCTAGCTCATCATAGGTGACTTCTCCATCACTATCATCATCAGATTCAACAATTCCTGTCAAAGCTGTAACATGCTTTGCTGACTCACTTTCACTTTCACTGTCAGAGTCAGACCAGGAAATTGTCAAGCCTTTATTCTGCTTCTTCAAGAATGTGGGACACTCCTTTTTGACATGTCCATACCCTTCACATTCAAAGCACTGGACACCTTTATCTTGGACAGTCTTCTCTTCACCTTTCTCTTTTGACTTACTGATGTCAGAGGAGATGTTCTTGACATTAGGCCTGTAGTTATAGTTCATCTTCTTGAACACTTTGTTGAACTGTCTTCCTAACATAACTATAGCCTGAGGCAGATCCTCCTGGGACTCATCATCTTTAGCTGCTGTAGGAGTGGAGACTAAGGCTATACTCTTGGGCTTCTTTTCTGGTTCTTCCTCATTCAGCCCAAGTTCAAATGTTTGAAGAGATCCAATAAGCTCATCAACTCTCATCTTGCTGATGTCTTGATATTCTTCAATGGCTGTTACCTTCATCTTATACTTCTTAAGGAGGGACCTAAGAATCTTTCTCACCAGCTTCTCTTCTGTCATCTTCTCACCAAGAGCACTGGATGCATTTGACAGCTCAAGAACACTCATGTGGAAGTCATGAATAGTCTCATCTTCCTTCATCTTCAAGCTTTCAAACTTAGATGTTAGAAGCTGAAGTCTAGACATCTTAACTCTAGATGTGCCTTCATGAGTAGCCTTCAAAATATCCCAAGCAGCCTTAGCCGTTTCACATGAGTTGATCAGCCTGAATATGTTCTTGTCAACCCCATTGAAGATAGCATTTAGGGCTTTTGAATTCCCAAGGGCAAGCTCATCTTCTTCCTTGGTCCATTCTTCTTCAGGCTTAGGCTTTGAGGTGCCTTCTTTATCCTTGCCAGCCTCATCTTTCTCACATACCTCTGGAGCTTTCCACTCTTTAATGATAGCCTTCCAAGCTCTGCTGTCTAATGACTTTAAAAAAGTAGTCATTCTAGGCTTCCAATACTCATAGTTTGAGCCATCCAAGATAGGGGGTCTATTGACGAATCCTCCAACCTCTTTGTCCATCTTTCACCAGAAAGTACCTTCCCTAGATCTCACCCAGAGACAGACAGGATGCCTGCTCTGATACCAATTGAAATTCTGGTACCAGACGTGTGATGTTAAGGTGCGATGTCACAACAACACACTCTGCAATAATGGACAGAATAAGCAACAGGAAAAACACAAGGAATTGTTCACCCAGTTCGGTCTAACTACCTACGTCTGGGGGCTACCAAGCCAGGGATGAAATTCACTACTTGTAGATATAATTTACAGACTCAACACACCAGTTGACAATCTCCTAAACTTATACTCTACTAGTGACTTTCTACCTAAGAAACCACTTAGATATGAGAACACTACTCAATCCCCTAAAACACTCAAAGAACAACCTCTTTGAGATCCCTTGATCTTGCTTCCTAGCTTCGATCAATCAACAACTCTCTATTGCTTCACAGCTTCTAGAGAGGACAGAAAATTCAACACCTATTCAAACCTAGAATAGTGTGATTACAAGTACCCTAAACAAACCCTAGACTCTAAGCCTCCTGCTCTTGATCTTCAATCTGTTTTCTGTACCTTCTTCCTTGGTCTTGTGCGCTTTATATAGCTCCTTGAATTTGGATTGGATTTGTCACAATATTTGATCAGATTTGTTAATTAAAAACTGAATCTTTTAAAATAGATTTTATCCCCAAAATCTTTTTAAATCTTCCACCTTTTAATTCTCCAACAAACCTGCAATCAAATCTCCCATGTAACAGAAAATATCTAGCCCAAGATATTCTCATCCAACGAGTCAACACTCTCCACAATTCCAGCTAATACGCGACCCTAATAACAACAAGCCCATGCTGTCATTAGCTTCAGTTCTGCAGGTCTGATGTTACAACATCACCTATGTGACATCAGACATCCACTTCAGCAACTAGCACCCTTAACACAGCCCAGTGTTAAGTGCAATGTTATGACATCAAGCCCATGACATCAAACATAGTTAACCTTCACAACTTAGTACAGCCCAGTACTAAGACTCAATGCTGCAACATCAACACCATGACATCAGCATTGAACACCTTGTTGTTTTACCAAAATTCCAGCCAATCCAGGAACTTACAATCTCCCCCTTTGGCTAATTTTGGCTAAAACAATCTCTGCATCTTCAGAGACTTCAGCAGCGGAATATCTTCAATATGTTGAAACATTAACTTGCAGCAGTTTGACAATCTTCATATAGTCTTCATTACTTGATCTGCTGCAGCACCATCTTCATTATTGACAACAGCCAATTGGTGCTCCCCCTCAAAAACTTGAACCAGCATCACAGCTGTTCAGTAGCTCACAATGTGCTGTACATCTCCCCCTTGATGTCTGCTTTGCTGCACTCTCCAATTGCTATGAATTCTTCATTAGCAGCTCTACAACTATGCTGTCTATACTCCCCCTCCACAGCTGCATCATTACTTTTCAACTAAACACCTTTTATTTTTATTCTTTTAGCAGCAACTACACTTCTCCTTCTGGGCAATTTTTAACTCTCCCCCTTTTTAGCCATAATTAGACAATTATCCCAATAAAGTTAGTCCTAAACTAGCCCTCATTGTTAGCCTCACAGTCAGCAAATAGGCAAAACAAATCATAGAACAAAAATAGGTGCATAAACCAGCACAAAACAACAAAACAAGAAAACTAAACTACTAACTACCAGAAACAACAAGGTAGTAAGCTAGTCTTCATCAGAGCTGAGCTCCTCACTTTCTCCTTTATCACCAGGTCCTTCATCATCCTTGCTAGTGTTGACTGCTCCACCTTCCTTTGCTTCCATTTTTAGAGTCATGACAAGTCTTTCAAATTTTTGTTTCCTTTCAGTACTAACTTTGATGACGTCATCCAACTCCTTGCAAGCCTCTTCCAGTTCTGAAATTAACCCTGTCTTGGCTGGCTGCTGTTGTGATGTTGAAGCAGATGTCTTGACATAGTCAGAAACATGTTTCACTTCAAACAATTTAGAATGGACTGACAAGGCAGGCTTCCTTGTGCAAGCTATATCCCAATGCTGTAGAATTCCAGGCTGTTGAGATAAGATAATCCCACAAATGAGAGAGGGAAAAGCAATTGGTATCTTCATAGTAGCAGCATGCTTAACAGTGTAATCAAAGATGTAGGAGCCATAGTCAATTCTTTGCTTTGTCCCTACAGCATAGATAATCTTCCCCAATTCAACCGAAATTGTGGTCTTGTGCTCAGTAGGAACCCAGTTGACAGCACCAATTCTGTGCAGAATGGCATATTTGACACTCAACAACCTGGTTTGCAGCTTTCCATCTTCTGGCCAAACTTTTACCTGACCACCAGTGATTTCTTTACATATCACATTGTTGGGGACTTCCAATTTTTCACATTCTTCCTCACTTCTTCCTAAGTAGCCATTGATCACTTTAGGAGAGAACCATACACATTTGCCTCTGATGGTAACTCTTCTGAAGGCTCGATTCTTACTGTTGTTTATAGATTCAGAGATATTACCTATGAATTCTCTGACCAGCCCATCATAACAATTGGTCAACCTCGTCACAGTCCTTCGCAGACCAACACACTCAATGAGGTCAGTAATTTCAGTCTCTTCTGCAGCTACCTCTCTTTCCAGTGCAATCTTTCTTTGAGGCACATAATTCCACATGGCTCCATAGTGATTTTGCACTTGATTATCAGTTGGGTCGATGTCTTGAGCATCGCTCTCAGACTCAGACTCTTTACTGATTCTCCTCTTTTTGCCCTCCTTGTCAACTTTGCTCCACGATTTTGGAGAATCTTTACTTGAGGCCCTTTTCTTGTCCTTCCTTCTTCCAATTTTCTCATCACCAGATGAGTCCTCAATCTTAATGACCTCGACCTGATCCTTCTCTTTACCCTTGTGACTAGCTTCCCTAGGGGATGATGTTCTGACATTACCATTGACATCAGGATCTTTACCCTCATCCTTTTGAAGATCTTTGTCCTCTTGAGTGGCGACCTTCTCAGCAGCCATTTGCCTTAGAGGGACAGAAATCCCTTTTACGCGTATCCCCTTCTCCAGGATTTTGGTGGTAAGCTGTTCCAACTCCAAGTCTACATTAAACTTCTCTTCAACAGCTTGGGATGATGATGTCCTGCCTTCAGTTTTATTCGTAGGGGAGGGTTTAGGGTTATCTGACTCAGAAGGAGCACCAGAACCGTGTTCATCATTGCCTAGGTCATTTTCGGAGGGAACCCTAGTTCGTGCCGGTTCAGAGTTCTTGGAAAACATCATTCCTTTGAAACAGACCAGGTTTAGAACAAAACTCTCTATGTTGTTGAGATTTAGGAAGATGAGGCGTTGTGATGAGATGGTTTTGGAAGGTCTTGATGTGATATTAATATGGTAAGGCCCCTGATTTTGGTTCCAATTACTAAAGTTTTCCCTCCACGAAACCTTTCCTTTTAAAAATTTAAAATGATTCACCCTAGAGCTCATTAGCTCAGTTTGACCTTTCAGTATCCCTTCATACTTAATGTCACAACCTAATGTTAAAGCATCAATCTTGTCATTCACAGTGGGACTAACCCTTATGGGTATCCAAGAATAACAATTGTTTCTGGTTCTGACTCCTTTCATGACCACTTCATCCTTCTCACTTGTCACCAGACACTCATCCTTTGAGTAGCAGACTTTGTACCCTTCATCACATAGCTGACTTATGCTGATTAGATTAGCATCCAACCCTTGGACAAGAATCACACTATCAAGAGTGAGTCCATCAAGATTTTTCACTCTTCCAACTCCCTCTACAACTCCTTCTTCTCCATTACCAAAGACAACCTTGTTAGCATGACCAGACATGATCTCCTCCAAATACTCCTTGGATCCAGTCATGTGCTTTGAACATCCACTGTCAAAGTACCAAGTTCCTTCTTCTGCTTCTTTGTCAGACAACTGAGCCAATAAGCACTTCCCTTTCTCCTTAGGTACCCATTGTTTAACAACTTTGGGCTTGTGCTTTCTCCCTCTGTTTTGAGGCTGAGGGTATCCATGCAGCTTGTAACAAGAGTACTGCATGTGTCCATACCTTCCACAATAGAAGCATCTCACCCTTTCTTCTCTGAATCTTCTGCCTTGATGAGACTGCATAGGTTGCCATCCATAATGTGGTCTTCTCCTAACATTGCTTGCCTGCCTTCTATTATGCTGGTATCCATAAGGAAGCTGAGAATGCTTTTTCCAGGATTGTCTCCCATGATGGTGGGACTTTCTCCTTCCATAATGAGACACAGCATTAGTGTAACCATACCCCTGATGTTGAGACACGTGCTGTTTGAACTGAGGATGCTGTCTTCTAGGCTGTCTTCCATGGTGATGAGGCTTCCTTCTTCCATAATTATACGGCACATCATTGTTAAATCTAAAGCCATGACTATACCCGTTGACCTGATGTTGAGACATCTGATGTGACATGCCCTGTTTGAACCTAGCCGCTTGCATGCTCTTATGGTATTGTGGGGGCATATACTGACTAGCTCTTTGTGGCTGCTTTCTCTTCTGATAAGGACCAGTCTTCTTCTCAATCCTCTTCGGTTGTGAAACATCAGCTTTCTTAGGAGTAGGATCCTGCACCTTTGGCTGATGTTGAGACAATGGTTGAGACATCTCCACTTTGGTTCCTGAAGTGCTTGCTTCAGTAGATACTTTTCCCTCAACCACAAATCCTAATCCAGTCCTGTCTCCAGCTATCCTTTCCGTCTGAAGAATCTTGTCGAGAGTGTCTGTACCACTGTTCAGCATCCTAACAGACTTGGTCATTTGATCAAGATGAGCTCTTACTAGCACCACTTCATTTTCCAGATCAGTTTTTTCATTCTCAAGCTGAGCAATCTGTTCCTTGTGACACTTGTTCTCTTGACAAATCTCAGCACTTTTAAAACACAGCTCTCTGTAGGTTGAAGCTAGCTCATCATAGGTGACTTCTCCATCACTATCATCATCAGATTCAACAATTCCTGTCAAAGCTGTAACATGCTTTGCTGACTCACTTTCACTTTCACTGTCAGAGTCAGACCAGGAAATTGTCAAGCCTTTATTCTGCTTCTTCAAGAATGTGGGACACTCCTTTTTGACATGTCCATACCCTTCACATTCAAAGCACTGGACACCTTTATCTTGGACAGTCTTCTCTTCACCTTTCTCTTTTGACTTACTGATGTCAGAGGAGATGTTCTTGACATTAGGCCTGTAGTTATAGTTCATCTTCTTGAACACTTTGTTGAACTGTCTTCCTAACATAACTATAGCCTGAGGCAGATCCTCCTGGGACTCATCATCTTTAGCTGCTGCAGGAGTGGAGACTAAGGCTATACTCTTGGGCTTCTTTTCTGGTTCTTCCTCATTCAGCCCAAGTTCAAATGTTTGAAGAGATCCAATAAGCTCATCAACTCTCATCTTGCTGATGTCTTGATATTCTTCAATGGCTGTTACCTTCATCTTATACTTCTTAGGGAGGGACCTAAGAATCTTTCTCACCAGCTTCTCTTCTGTCATCTTCTCACCAAGAGCACTGGATGCATTTGACAGCTCAAGAACACTCATGTGGAAGTCATGAATAGTCTCATCTTCCTTCATCTTCAAGCTTTCAAACTTAGATGTTAGAAGCTGAAGTCTAGACATCTTAACTCTAGATGTGCCTTCATGAGTAGCCTTCAAAATATCCCAAGCAGCCTTAGCCGTTTCACATGAGTTGATCAGCCTGAATATGTTCTTGTCAACCCCATTGAAGATAGCATTTAGGGCTTTTGAATTCCCAAGGGCAAGCTCATCTTCTTCCTTGGTCCATTCTTCTTCAGGCTTAGGCTTTGAGGTGCCTTCTTTATCCTTGCCAGCCTCATCTTTCTCACATACCTCTGGAGCTTTCCACTCTTTAATGATAGCCTTCCAAGCTCTGTTGTCTAATGACTTTAAAAAAGTAGTCATTCTAGGCTTCCAATACTCATAGTTTGAGCCATCCAAGATAGGGGGTCTATTGACGAATCCTCCAACCTCTTTGTCCATCTTTCACCAGAAAGTACCTTCCCTAGATCTCACCCAGAGACAGACAGGATGCCTGCTCTGATACCAATTGAAATTCTGGTACCAGACGTGTGATGTTAAGGTGCGATGTCACAACAACACACTCTGCAATAATGGACAGAATAAGCAACAGGAAAAACACAAGGAATTGTTCACCCAGTTCGGTCTAACTACCTACGTCTGGGGGCTACCAAGCCAGGGATGAAATTCACTACTTGTAGATATAATTTACAGACTCAACACACCAGTTGACAATCTCCTAAACTTATACTCTACTAGTGACTTTCTACCTAAGAAACCACTTAGATATGAGAACACTACTCAATCCCCTAAAACACTCAAAGAACAACCTCTTTGAGATCCCTTGATCTTGCTTCCTAGCTTCGATCAATCAACAACTCTCTATTGCTTCACAGCTTCTAGAGAGGACAGAAAATTCAACACCTATTCAAACCTAGAATAGTGTGATTACAAGTACCCTAAACAAACCCTAGACTCTAAGCCTCCTGCTCTTGATCTTCAATCTGTTTTCTGTACCTTCTTCCTTGGTCTTGTGCGCTTTATATAGCTCCTTGAATTTGGATTGGATTTGTCACAATATTTGATCAGATTTGTTAATTAAAAACTGAATCTTTTAAAACAGATTTTATCCCCAAAATCTTTTTAAATCTTCCACCTTTTAATTCTCCAACAAACCTGCAATCAAATCTCCCATGTAACAGAAAATATCTAGCCCAAGATATTCTCATCCAACGAGTCAACACTCTCCACAATTCCAGCTAATACGCGACCCTAATAACAACAAGCCCATGCTGTCATTAGCTTCAGTTCTGCAGGTCTGATGTTACAACATCACCTATGTGACATCAGACATCCACTTCAGCAACTAGCACCCTTAACACAGCCCAGTGTTAAGTGCAATGTTATGACATCAAGCCCATGACATCAAACATAGTTAACCTTCACAACTTAGTACAGCCCAGTACTAAGACTCAATGCTGCAACATCAACACCATGACATCAACATTGAACACCTTGTTGTTTTACCAAAATTCCAGCCAATCCAAGAACTTACTAAAAATATCTTAATGGCATTGATATCTACGAAGTTATCGATGTTGGGAAACAAAAATAACCCGTAGGCGAGCAAAGCAAAGATGCTTTCGAAAGCAGTTACGTTCCTTGTACTAGCAAAGTACAGGGCTTTCTTTATCAAAAATTGGGCTGGTGTCACTCCCGAGGATTTGCATCCATGGTACAAACGCGAAAGTGGCGCGGAAAACAGAGTCGCCAGCAATGTGTATTTATCCCAAGAGAGGGAAAGGAAACACTGCGTAAACCTGAGGGAAGGGAAAAAGCATGGTCTCGCGACCAAGAGAAACGAGTAAGGGAGTCAGTTATGCGAAGGGAAGGTATCAGCACCCAACACGTCCATCATACTCGATGGGATCCACGCTTGTTGTCTGCATCAAAGGGTGTCGTCATCTGGAGCTCCACTGCAACTGGAAAGAAAGGAACGGGAACGGAGGAGAGAGGAGAAACGGGGAAGAAAAGAAAAGAAATGACTCGATTAGGACATTATCGTTGTCCTAGGCCTACGTATTCCCTCGTGCAATGGGAAAGTCAGAGTCAACGTAGTTCGGACACGAACTAAAGGGGAAGATTGCTCGTCGAGATACCGCATCTCGTGCCTACGTTTCCTCAATCGGACGAGAGAGAGGAATCAGAGTAGTCGTAGTTTGACCTAACGAGGTCGGTTAGTATTTTTTATGAGCGACGTTAAGTTCGCGTCCGGCAGTTAGGGTCGATGCCTGTTTGCGACTTAGACGGAAGGTAACTTGCTCTTTTCTGAAAATGGTCTGGAACCAAACAATCCTGAAGGATAAAAAGATTTGAATTTGTTTTTGTGTTTTTTAGACAGAAGTGGATTGAAGTTAGTTCGAAAGTTACATTGCACTAAAGTCTACCATGCGGGAACGAGTGAATCGCATGGTCGCCCCCAAATGGGACGTATGCTAAACACTCTAGAAGAGGAGTGGAGACCCCTCGTTCTTCATTTCCTACACTTAAGGCTCGAGCGCAATATACGTTATATTTTATTAAGTGTTTTAAAGAAATTAGGAGATGAGAAGAGAGAGGACTCAATGGAAACTCTAAACTAAAGCTAACATGCAAAGGAGATCTTAGGGTTAGTGAGGTTTAGGAGAGACGACTACCTAAAACCTAATGCTAATCCTACTCCAAGCTTAATCAAAAATTAAGTTGGACTAGGTAGCTCTAAGGGGAAAAGAATCCAAGACTTAATCAAGTCTTGAGATTCATGGGATAAGAAAGAGTGAGAGAGGGGAGAAGCACCTTAAATGCTAAATTAAACACAAGTATGAAAGCTTAAAAGAGAATGGAGAAATTAGAATTTGGATAACCATCCACATCCCATTCACTTACCATTAGCCCCTACATGGTTAGCAAAAACAAACATAAGCAACAATAATACAAATGAAATCCAAACAAGGTACAACCCAAAGAGAAATGGTTACAAACCAAGTGAAACTCAACCAAGTCAGAATGTACACCTTAGAGGCGACTCATAATGTTTACCAAACAAACTCAAGCAAAGAGAATGCAAACAAGTGGCAAAACATACAAGAAAGTCATCAAAGAAGAAGTAGAAGAAGAATGAGTGGTTATACAAGGTGATCATGCAAGAATGCTTCAAATAAAATCCAAGTCAGAATGTGGATGACCTAAACATGTGCCTAAACATGCTATACAAGTGTAACATAAGGCATACAAGAAAGTATCCAAGCATTAAGAACCATTAGAAGAAGGAGAAGGAAGCATGTAAATGAAACATGTTAAAGTATGCAAGATGCAACATGAATAACATATGAAATGAATACAAATCTTCAAGGTCAGAAACATACATCAAATGAGATGCAAAGAAGTGATATAGCATGGCATACACAAGTCAAGAAGAGGCATAGGTGAGAAGAAGTGAAAAGATAAGTCAAAAGAGGCATGTAAATCAAACATTGAACATGTGCACAAAATATGTAACAACCTCATAGCAATGACCTATAATGATAATAACATGACTTATAATGGTTCAAATATGGTTCATTAAGTCAAAGAAACAATCCCAAACAATGGCACAAGTGCCTTCTCAGACAAGTAAACAAACATGATCCAAAGATGTGCATAAAAGAGACCTCAAACAAAGAGCAAACAAACAATTAGCAAATTATCTTCAGAAATTACCAAATTAATTCTCCAAACACCTCAACCAGAAGTAAACATCATATTAAAAACACATGCCAAAATTCACAAGATAAGTCCTTCAAACAATTATGCAAAGTCACATAGGAAGTATGAACTAATATGCAAAAGAGAGGGACCAAAATCCAATATGAATAGAATTTTAAAATAGGAGAAAATTTTTTTTATGCACTTCAACATGTTGGTGAAACAATTCAAAAAGAATGGATTGAAAATGTTTTGTATGCTATGAGAAATAAAATCTACAATGCAAAGTGTGCAAAATAAGAACAATTCAAAAAGAAATCAATTAAACAATTAATTCAGATACCAATAATAAAATAAAACAAGAAAATAAATTTTTTCAAAATTTTATAATATGCCAAAGATGATCCATGATTTTTTTTGTAATTTTTAAATGCATCAAACTATTTTTAAAAATCAACATGCAAACAATGCAACAATTAAGAAAATAAAAAAGAAATCAAATAAACTCAGGGGTGCAACAAGTAAGTTAATCACGTTGGAAACAATAAAGGCCCAAAAGAGGGGGGGTTCAGAAAGCAAGGCCCAAGACAACCAGTCCACCAGCGAAGTCAACAGGTTACACATGGAATTCAGTCAACATCAGACTCAATCATGACCACAAGATCCATCCAACGCATAACATCAAGTCAGCATATCAATCAAGTACTCCGGATCAAAGGTCGTGATTAAAAGCACACCATAAGGAAAGTATACATGCACACACCAAATCACTCAGAAAATAAAAAGATAACACGTGACAGGCACATGCCTTTTTAATGCATTGTCACCATACAAACCCTCGGATTAAATCAACGCATCACATTAAGTCACACAAAACAAATAGTATGCAAGATGAACAGTTAAGATCAAACGCACATGATAAGAGGCATGGACCACAACACACACAATTAACAAAAATAAAAACAGAAAAACAAAACGTGGCAACGTGTGGACGCTCAGATCAAAGCAATGGACGACCCTGATTGTGTCTTCTTTGTCTTAAACCCCTGCCGGACGGAATCCAAAACAGGTGCCGGAGCCCTAGCTCCGGTCACCTTCTCCGGTGAACCTCAACATTAATTCTTCCAGAAATTGCATACGAGTATACCATTCGAACCAGAATTTCATGAGAATCAAGAATATCACATTCACTTCACCAAACAATGAACACACAATGCAAATCGAACGAAAGAAAGTTTGGATCCAAAACTTGAATCTCAAAATACACACAATCCACACGTCCAAAATCAAAATGAAACACATCAACATGCTCAGTACACATCACAGATCATTATGCACATCAAAAAATTGAGTTCTAAGGGCATGAAATCTCCACTAACCTGTGACCTTGAAGAGCTCAAAATACCATAAGAACGCCTTCCAAAAGCTGCAGATCAAGTCCTTTGGACTTATAATTGCAAAATAAATGCAATTAGAGTCTGAATCTGGTCTAGATCTTGAGATTTGCATAAATGGTTTCCAAATTCGAACCCTATGATATCCTTGATATGAGCTTCATATGATGGGTGATTTGTGTTCTATGGAGTCCAATGATTCAGAATGTGAAAGAATTTTTCAAAAATCTCTTAGGATGAGAGAATCGAAGAGGAGAAAATGAGAGCAAAAATGTGAAATCTGAGCAAATGAGGATGCATAACCTAGCTGTGAGGGTATGATCGTTAGCTTATATACTCTTGGTTATTCCCCTGATTATGATTAGCAAATGATTAAACCCTTGATTAAAGAGATTGGAATGGTTTTACAATTTTGCACTTTGATCTTAACCCCTTAATCCTCACGTGCCAAGGTCATGGAATTGGTGCGATTCACTCATATTCCCTCTGCTGGTCACAAATGAATTGTACTTGGGCCTTGAAATGTCTTGGTTTGCAAGTTTCAATCCATCTTGCAAAATTGCACTTTGTTGAATAAGTGAGAATATAGCATGAAATGACTTGGTTCAAAGGCCAAAAATAATCCTTATGATGTGTAATTGAATGTTGTAATGAGACATGAACCAACAAAACTAATTACAAATCCATTTGTGCCAAAATGCAAAAGGTGGAAAAAGTGGTATATGGAAAACCTCAAAATGCACCTTGCATTGTTTTGGCCATAACTAGAGTTCCACAAATGATATGGAGATGTTCTAGTACTTTTTGGAAATGGGAGAGAAAGATCTTCAACTTTAATGTTGGATGAAAATTCATTTGGAGCTTCCTTGATGATGAATAGTCAAGTTTAATGTGGTGGAAAGATTGCCAAAAATGGAAAGTTCTCATTATAGGTCATTTTCCAAATTTAGTAACTTTTGCACAAACTCTTGATTCTTGAAGAATAATTTCATCCATGCTATTCCTTGACCAAATAAAGGTATATGGACTTGGGAAACACGATTTGAGCCCTTGAAAACCCATGGTTGACTTTCCTCTTGAACTATTGACTTTTGCTTACTTCACAAGTAACTGATCCCCTGAACATCCTCCACAAGGAATCACTAGCCCAATCTTCATCCATGAACACTTGAGAGCATATGGAATACCATAAGAACATGCTTGAATACTCAAAGCCCTCCAAGAAGTCCTTTTGATTTACAAACCCTAATTGGTCCCTCTGGTTAGGAGGGAAAGAATCACTTGTAATCTCTTGCCATGCTTGACTTTATGAAGGTATGATGAACTCCTCAAACCACCTTGAGTCTTGAGACTTGAGAACATGGACCAAGTACCTTGATCCCATGCAAAGAACCATACTATGCACAAATGCTAAAGCAAGAAATGCAAAGAAACATAAGCCAGTTAGCGCTAAAAGTAAGAGGTCAAATTTTGAGGTGTTACAGCTGGCAAACCTTGGATTCCATCCTTAGTGGTCATGTGAGTCCTGACTTCTGACTCGTCCAAATAGATTTCTCTTGCAATGGTTTGATCCATTGGAATTTCTTCCAGTCCAGAAAAGGGAGCTTGATCAATAATATGTAAATCAGTCAGGTAAGAGTACTCCTCTTGCATTGGTGCTAGTTGATAATCCGGGAATTTGAAACAGTGATAGACCGGATCGTAGAACTGAATGAGCGTAGACAGTATTCCTTCAATTACACGGACCCTTAACAGAGACAACAGTCCTCCGTACTTGGCTCTAAAACCATCAGGGTTGGTGATCATCCTCGCCAAACCTCTCAAATCCTCTAGTTTTGGAACCTTGAAGGTGTACTTGTGAGTCTTCATTCTACCGAAATCCATAACGTAATCTCTTTATCTGACATTTGCAATCATTGTCTTAGTTTAATTTGAAAAAGAGAGACTAGAAGAGAAAATTTCCTTTGAATATTTTTTAATGAAATGAATGCATGAATGCAGCACACAAAAACATAGAAAAAACATGGGGTCAAAGGTTCGGTGTCATGAAGTCAAGGATCTACCCATCCCCAAAGGTTGTACTGGTGATTTTTTGTACCTGTCCTCACAATCATTGACCCTTCTTGGGATAACAACAGCAGGCTGGAATCACCCAAGCAAGCTGATGTATCTTAGAGTGATCTCAGATGAGGGTAGTATCGCGTGACAACTATTTCTGAAAGCTTCCGTACTACAAAATAGTAACATGGTTTCAGTCTACTAAAATCCTTAGCTTCTCAGATAACCCAATCGAACATTCTGCTTTCAACAATCAAAGTTGTATAGGCATTGAATCCGCAAAGGGTCTCTCTGTCATACCCCAAATTTTGACCACTAAGATTCCCATCATTGTGCAAATCATGATCAGAATATGGGTGTATCATTATGCTTCATCAGTCTCCCCAAAGATGGGTGAACACTTACTACAATCAGAATTAGGGTTTCAAGCCCTCTCAGAGTTCTTAGACAAAGGATCAATCAAGAAATGACATGATCTTCAACTTGTCTAACCTCTCAAATATCTACAAGGGATCAAGAGGACTCCCACTTTAGGGATTAAGCACAAGGATGCTCCCTTCCATGTGGATCAAGCCTCAAGATCGCCAATGTCACCAAATTAGGGTTTGGTCGACCAGGGCCTCCAGATGGAAATTTTCCTCTGGGCATGAGCCATTTCTTCAATGCATAACTTATTATGCTCCAAGGGACATCATAAACCCAATCATCAAGTCAATTTAGCCTCAGGGGATGCATTAATCAAAAATCAGGAATTAGCGTTTCTTGACTTAATTCACCCCTAAGTTGACTTTTGGGACAAATCATGAGCCAAGACCTCAAGACATGATTTGAGGGTCTCCAACATACTATATTGGTCCATTTGCAACAATGGATTAATCCAAGAAGCTTGAGCAACAAGTTTCAATTTCATCAGAGCCACAATTATGGTTTCGCGAGAAAAGTCAACTGTAGCTTTGACTTTTAACCAGGACATGCTCCCAAACCCTAGGACATGCTTCAATATACCCTATAACACCCATGGAACATGTCCATCAAGTTTGATTTAGGTCAAGGACATGATTTCATAGAGGATCGCACAGTTTGGAATTCATCTGATAAAAGGTCAATTGTGCATAAAAGTCAAACTTTGACTTTTTGAGATTTTTCACTTTAATGGTTTTTTAACCCTAAAATGATGTTAATGTATTATTTGAATCATCATTCATCAAGAAAAATCAAAGAAAGTGGGATAACTTGTAAAAGGGGTAACCATAAAATCTTAGAAAATTTTCTAAGTTATGAAATAAAGTGGCAAGGGTACCAACTTTGGAGGATTATAACTCCTAAACCACAAATCCATTTTTCCCCATCCAAAGCCTGATTTGTAGATCTCATGGCCCTCTACAAAAGGTAAAATCTGACCCCCCCCCCCCTCCAAATTCATTATGGATTTTGAGTTATGGTTGGATCAAAATCACTAAAAACATGAAAGTACAACTTTTCCAACACTTAGAAAAATTCTGGGCAAGACAGATTTTGTGTTGAAACACCAAAACTTGTGGGATTTTTTCACATAGATGCAAGCTGAATCAGTTCCAAAGATAAACATCAATGTTGTTGTGCATGTTGCCTACAATCCAAGCAACTAATTGGCATGAAACCACTCCACTTGAGCCAAGAGTTATGGCTGCTACAACACACCATGCCAAGGCTGTCATGAAAAATCAGTTTGTGAGTTTTCTTGCCATCCACGATTTCTGAGTCAAAAGTAATGATCACTATGCCACATGCATCCAATCTGATCATAAGCCAACTGATCCAACTGATAGGGTTGAGTCCAAAGGGCAAGGGATCTTCCAACTTGAGATTAATGCATTTTGGCATATATGCCTTGAAATTCAAAGGCATTTATATGTAATAGGCCACTTTCAACAAAGCCACTCTACTCAGTCAACTTCTCTGATTAAACAACAATAAAAACATCTGAAGAATGTGAATTTGGTCAAGGCATAGCCATGCTCTTGGGAAGGGCTAGGTTGCCTTGTGTGAGAAGAAATGCCACCAAGCCAAAGCCTTTGAATGTGATCTAATCCAGTCGTCATTCACTATTCCTCTAATACAAGAGTTGATCACCTATAAATAGAGGTTCAAATGGATCATTCAACTCACACCAAAGCCAGTTATAGCATTGCTTTCTCTCATTCTCTCTTAAGTTCCAAGTTTTCTTGTTTTTGAGCAACCACTATTGGGTTTTGAGTTGCAGCCATAAGCAATCCATTCCAGTTGCCCAGACACATCACATATGATGTATTTGAGGTGTCCAAACACTTAAACACCAACTGTAACACCCCCAGCTCAAAATCACCTATCAACCTAGCCATTATGCTTTAATTATGCAGTTGGAGTGCTCCAGCTTGATCCAAAGACTTCCAAAGTGTTCCAAAGCTTGCAACACACTCCACAACATCCATTGAAGTTGTTCAAATCATCACAACCCATCTGTAACACCTCTAACTCAAAAATCAAATTGCTCTTGCTGTCACGACCTTCAAGTAAGCCTAAACTTGGTCATCTCTTAATCTATGCATATTTCCTCGCACAATACTTTTGCCAAATATTCATAATCATTCATATAATGTTTCCCCTCAATTAATTGCTTTGTTTGAATCGTGTATCAAAATTCTCAGCCTTCATGTAAATTTTAGGGTTCTTGAGGTTTTGTCTTGATTTCTTATTCCATGTTAAAAATAAATGAAATTAAAGACCATAGACATGATCGTGAGGTTGAAACGAGCAGAATGATAGGTGGTTTGCATGATATAATCAAGTATTCAGGGAGATTGGAGAGAAAATATAAATCTTGGAAAAACTCAGAACACGCGTGTGTTCTTGGGTGTTCTTGGCGCCCTTTTTCGAAAATTCAAATATTTGAATTTTGTGATTTTATTTCATTGATTCAAAAATTAATTTCTCTCTGAGTTTTAATGATTTTGAGTTGATTCTTTTTTTTTTATAATTCACAAAAATGTTAAAATATTTTATTTTATAAAAAATCCCAAAAATATTATTTATTTCATATAATTGATATTTTTGCAAAGAATTAATATTTTAATTGTTTTTGACATTTAAAATATTTATTCCCTCTTGATTTTGTAAATTTTAATGGCTTCTAATCATTTTGTAGGTCAAAATATGATTTTTGAAACATTAATCCAAGATCACAATTTGTTTCCACACATGTTTAACAATTTTGATCATTTTAATTGAATTTTTATTCAATTAAAATACATTTTGGAAACAAATTAGGGTTTTGATTAATTCAACCATCATAATCATTTTTAAAAACTCTTTGGGCCTCTAATAGAGTGTAAGACCCAAGCCTTTCTATAAAATAACCTATTTTGGGCCTCACTTATCGTATAAGTCCCTCCAGGTATTTTCAAAAACCTCGGCGTGATCGTCGTTTTGTACACAAATAACCTTGGGCCTACTGTAACACCCCCAATCTATACCCCCAAATAAATAAAACGATAAAATTTCATCAGAGTATAATTAAAACATTCACGGCATAGACCGAGGGGTCACATCGATTTGAAACAAAATACACATAAACCTGCTCATAAAGATATGCAACAATCAGGTAGCAATTAACAGAGGAACTTAGTTCCTACTACCCACAATTCAGATACAGAATACAAGCAAAAAATCTGTACTGAAATCTCATATATATATATATATATATATATATATATATCATGAAAAGTTTGTCTGCCAAATACAATCATACATGTACAATCCCAAAAGAAACATGTACATATACACACAAATCACCAACGGTCTCCCTAACTACCCGGTGCCACATATCAGAGCCGACCGACAAAAGAATGAAGATCTAAGCTTCACAAAAACACCTCCAGTAATCTAATCTGCAATGCCTCATAGAGCATTTAAAACAGCAGAAGGGTGAGAAACACAATCATAATATAATTGCATATAATTATATAATAACACAAAATTACACACGTAAAATATTCTCACCACATCGTACAACAGAATCCAAATACAACACAACACAATACTTATCTCATTTATCCATCACCAATGCATATCAATCATACACAATACAATTATCACCAACACCAATATATATATATCTCAACTCATCAATTCCAATCACAATTCCACACAAAATCAATCCATTCATGATTTATGCAAATGCACAGAGACCGACACAACGACTCTATGCAGTGTATATGCGGTACCATCCATCCATCATCTCAACACTAGTTCACTCAGGAACTATTGGAACCATCGCTTGTTACTTAGGATTACTCATGTAACACCCCGTCGGGCAAACGATGTTCCCCCTCGCTTTAGGTCCTCTTGGTATAAGGCTCGCGACGTTTATGGATTGCTTTAGGTCCTCTTTGTATGAGGCTCACAATCCGATCGCTTTAGGTCCTCTTTGTATAAGGCTCACGATCGTCTATAATCATTGATTTAGGTCCTCTCGGTATAAGGCTCACGATGTTATAGCAGATTCCCTCTGGAATTGTTTCGTCGTTCACACCCACTAGGGCACACGACATCACAAGAATGCATATCATGATGCTTGGCATACAATGACTCATGACATTCAAATGCACACATATACAAATCCATAATCATGCATATATCATCAAATACAACATATTGCATTTACTTTCCCTTAGGCCATAAACCATCATCACACCATCTAAACACATGCATTTACACCATACAACAGCACACAAGTCATACCATATCCATATCATCAGCACATTGCATGATACACATCAATTTCACACAATTATAACGACAAAAGTCGACAAAACGACACTATTCCAAATTCCTGACATAATTAAACCGGGCAACAATCTCAAAACCATTTTAATAAGCAAGAACAACTCAAAAGCTTTCTAACGAACCCAACCGCGCCCCAATCCGACTTACGCATCAAAAGTTATGAAGAAAACAAAATTGCACAAACAGCCATGTTCGCTAGGCGAACCCTCTAGCGAGCATTCGCTACCACCTTCGCTAGGCGAATGTCCAGCGAACCCACTATCAGATAAAAACAGACACAAAGTTCGCTAGGAGAACCCCTTGGCGAACCAAGGCAGCAACAACCAAAACCAAAAAGATACAAAGTTCGCTAGGCGAACAACGTAAGCGAACACTCGCTGACCTTCGCTAACTGGTTCGCTAGGCGAACCCGCGAAAACTCATTTGTTACTGCTTCGACCCCAGAAAACCCAGAAATTCTGCAGCGCTGTTTGAAGTTCAAAAACCATATTTTTCACCCAAAAACTCTTCCAAACCAAAACAATGAAATCAGAACATAATCTAATCATGGTAACAAGTATTCTACCGCATTTACACAGATTTCTAACCGCGAAAACATCGATTTCTATCGTTTATCACATTTTGACCAATATCTAAAAACCAATAAAACTTCCACACAAACATACATAATCATACATAAGCATAGTATAATCGATTTTCACACCCTTACCCGATTAAATCGCGATTGAAAGGTCGGTTGAATCGGTTCCTAGATTTCCAAGTTTTCTCTCTTTCTCCTTTTCTTTCTCTTTTCTTTCTTCCTCTTTTTCTTCTTTCCTTTTTTTTTGCTTTCTATTTTCTCTCTTTCTATTCCTATTATATGAAAAATATAATATCTACCCAAACAAAAAACCAAAATACCCCTACACTCAAATATCTCGCAAACGCTCCCAAAACACGATAAAATATAATCTCGATGAAAAATAACATATTTTCAAATAAAAGTCAGAAATAAAATAATATAATAATAAAATAATCGAAACGACTCAATTAAATAAAACGGACAAAACTGGGGCATTACAACTCTCCCCCACTTAGAAATTTTCGTCCTTGAAAATATACCTGAGACGAACAATTCTGGATACGACTCCCGCATCCGACTCTCCAACTCCCAAGTCAAATTGCCCTCAGCAGCGACTCCCCATGCTACCTTCACAAGTGCAATATCCTTGCCCCTTAACCGCTTCAACTCGCGATCCAAAATTCTCACTGGTAATGCCTCAACCGTAAGGTTCTCCCTTACCTCTACCTCATCCATCGGAATCACATGCGACGGATCTGGAACATACTTCCGAAGCTGTGAAACATGGAACACATCGTACAAATTCGACAGACTCGGCGGCAACGCCACCCGATAAGCCACAGCACCCACTCTCGCAGATATCTGGTAAGGACCAATAAATCGAGAAGTAAGTTTCTTCGACTTCAAAGCATGACCCACACCCGTTACTGGCGTAACTCTCAGAAATACATGATCGCCTTCTTGAAACTCTAGATCCTTCCTTCTACGATCATGATAACTCTTTTGCCTACTCTGAGAAGCCTTGATTTTCTCACGGATACGCTTCACCTTGTCTGTAGTCTGTTGAATCAATTCGGGTCCAACCACCGAACTCTCACCAGATTCGTGCCAACACAACGGTGTTCGACATCTTCGTCCATACAGTGCTTCAAAAGGTGCCATTCCAATACTAGAATGGAAACTGTTATTATACGTGAATTCCACCAATGCAAGATAACTATCCCACGCACCACCTTGTTCAAGAACACAAGCCCTGAACAAATCTTCCAACGACTGAATCGTTCTCTCCATCTGACCATCCATTTGAGGATGATAAACCGAACTTAATCTCAATTTAGAACCCAACGCCTTCTGTAAACTTTCCCAAAATCTCGAGCTAAACCTCGAATCTCGATCCGAAACAATACTCAACGGAACACCATGCAGCTTCACAATCACACTGATATAAACCTCAGCTAACCTCTCCAAAGAAAAATTGATGTCAATCAAAATGAAATGCGCCGATTTAGTCAGCCTGTCCACAACCACCCAAATAGCATTATGCCCCCTCAGTGTATTCGGCAATCCTGTCACAAAATCCATAGAAATGCTGTCCCTTTTCCACTCAGGAATATCCAACGGTTGCAACAAACCTCTAGGTCTCTGATGTTCCACTTTCGACTTTTGGCACGTCAAACACGCATACACAAACTGAGCCACATCTCTTTTCAATCCAGACCACCAGAAAATCTTTTTCAAATCTTGGTACATTTTATTAGGTCCCGGATGTATACTTAAATTACTCCGGTGTCCTTCCTCCAAAATCATCCTTTTCAAATCCGAATCATCAGGAATACAAATTCGACCACGAAACCTCAAAACACCATTAACATCCACTTTAAAATCACTATTCGCATCTTTTTCTCCAATCAACATCAAATCCACAAATTTCACATCCAGCTTTTGTTTCTCACTAACAGTCATCAGAAAATCATTAGTAACCTTTAGCATACCCAGCCTCACGCTGTCGGACATCACCTCACACACCAAACTCAAGTCTCTAAAAGCTTCCAAAAGCTCCCACTCCTTAACCATTAAAGCGGACATATGTAACGATTTCCGACTCAACGCATCGGCTACCACATTCGCTTTACCAGGATGGTAATTCAAGCCAAAGTCGTAGTCTTTCAAAAATTCCAACCATCTCCGCCGCCTCATATTTAACTCTTTCTGATCAAACAAATATTTCAAACTTTTTTTATCACTAAAGACTTCAAATCTAGCACCAAAGAGATAATGCCTCCAAATCTTCAATACAAACACCACAGCTGCTAATTCCAAATCATGAGTAGGGTAATTCTTCTCATGCACCCTCAATTGCCTCAAAGCATAAGCCACGACCTTACCTTCTTGCATTAGCACCCCACCTAGACCAATCAAAGATGCATCACAATACACCACAAATGGTTCAGTAGGATTCGGCAAAATCAAAATCGGAGCTGTCGACTATCTTCTCTTCAGCTCACTAAAACTTTCCTCACACTGAATATCCCAAATGAACGCTTGCCCTTTACAAGTCAACTGGGTCAAAGGAAGTGCTATCTTAGAAAAACCTTCAATGAACCTTCGATAATATCCGGCCAAACCCAAAAAACTTCGAATTTCAGTAACGGATCTAGGAGCCTCCCATTGTAGAACTGCTTCTACTTTAGATGCATCCATAGAAATACCATTACCTGAAATCACGTGCCCAAGAAAACGCACCTCCGACAACCAGAATTCACACTTGGATAACTTGGCAAAAAGTTTCCTTTCCTTCAAAACCTGCAAAACAATACGCAAATGCTCCGCGTGCTCCTCCCGAGACTTAGAATAAATTAAGATATCATCAATAAACACAACCACAAAACGATCCAAATGCTCGTGGAAAATATGATTCATGTACTCCATAAACACACCTGGCGCATTAGAAACCCCGAACGGCATCACAGAATATTCATAATGACCATAACGTGTCCTAAAAGCCGTCTTCTGAATATCTTCCTCTTTCACCCTAATCTGATGATACCCTGACCTCAAGTCAATCTTACTAAACACACACGCACCAACCAACTGGTCCATTAAATCATCAATTCTCGGAAGAGGATACTTATTCTTAATCGTCACCTTATTCAACTGGCGATAATCAATACACAACGCATACTTCCATCTTTCTTTTTCACCAATAAAACTGGAGCACCCCAAGGAGAAATGCTTGGTCTCACAAACCTCTTTTCTAGCAATTCATTCAATTGCTTCTTTAACTCCACCAACTCAGATGCCGACATACGATAAGGTGCCCTAGAAACAGGTCTAGTACCAGGAACTAGATCTATAGAAAACTCCACCTCTCTCTCTGGCGGAAAGTCCGAAATATCCTCAGGAAACACTTCCAGAAAATCACACACAACAGGAAAAACATCAAGTGAAACTTGACTATCCACAGTGAACGATGCAAACAACCCAAACAACTGAGCTTCATCCGCCAAAAGTTTCTTCAACTCTTTGGTAGATAAGAAACTCGAGTCTTCCTCTTCCTCAAGAGAAGAAAATCTTACTAACTTATGATAACAATCAATATGAACCCTATTGATCTGCAACCAATTCATTCCCAGAACCACATCTAAACCCTCCAACGGTAAACACACCAAATCCATCTCAAAGTCTTTACCATAAATGGTCAAAGGACAACTTAAACAAACCAAAGAAGTAGTTACCGACCCCATTACTGAAGTATCAATAACCATCTCACCGTCAATCAAAGACAACACAAGATTCAAACGCTTAGCGCACTCAGACGAAATAAATGAATGAGTCGCTCCAGTATCAATAATAGCAACTAAAGGCGTATTATTAATAAAACAAGTACCTCTGATCAGACGATCTGCATTAGTAGTCTGAGTTCCTGCCAATGCAAAAACCTTCCCACCAGCTGGAGCTTGCTTCAATTTCGGGCACTTCATACTAATATGACCAGGTTCACCACAATAAAAACACTTCACCACATTCTGCCTCTTACAATCAGCTGCAATAAGTCCCAAACCTCCACAATTGGTACACTTCCTCATATCTTTTCTGCATTCAAACTGACGATGTCCTAATTCACCACACCTAAAGCATCTCGGAGAATTAGACATACCTCCTCCACTGGGCCTTTTCTCAAAATTACCCCTTTGTTTACCCTTATCCGCTGGTGTTATATAAGGACCACTGCGAAATGGTTGCTTCCCTTTCCTCTCGTTCACACTCTTATAGTGAGTAGAACGAGCTTTGCTATCTTCTTCAAAAATCCTACAGCAATCTACCAAATCAGAAAACCTACTAATCCTTTGGTAACCGATTGCCTGCTTTATCTCAGGACACAATCCGTTCTCAAACTTCACACACTTAGAAAATTCCGCAGTCGCTTCAACATAATGCGGATAAAACTGCACAAGCTCTACAAACTTAGCAGTATAATCAACAACAGACATATTACCTTGTTTCAATTAAAAGAACTCAATTTCCTTCTTTCCTCTTACATCTTCGGGAAAATACTTCCTCAGAAACTCAATGCTAAACACAGCCCAAGTGATCTTTTCCTCTGTAGCTTCCAACACATGACGTGTACTAACCCACCAATCATCAACTTCTTCTAGTAACATGTGAGTACCCAGTCTCACCTTTTGATCCTCAGCACAATCCATCACTCGGAAAATTCTTTCAATCTCTTTAAGCCATATCTGAGCATCATCAGGATCATATCTTCCTTTGAAGACAGGCGGTTTGTTCTTCCTAAACTCATCATTACCTGCAACATTAGGTGCAGCCTGCACAGCCCGAGCCATAGCTTGCATAGCAGCAGCCAAAGCAGCGTCATTCCTACCAGCCATATTCTGTTCATTTCCAATAACAGCAACTATGGTTAAACAAACAGCTCTCCCAAACACCAACACCGACAAGGACTGACACAAACTGACACGGGCTGGCTTTGATACCACTTAATGTAACACCCCCAAATAAATAAAATGATAAAATTTCATCAGAGTATAATTAAAACATTCACGGCATAGACCGAGGGGTCACATCTATTTGAAACAAAATACACATAAGCCTGCTCATAAAGATATGCAACAATCAGGTAGCAATTAACAGAGGAACTTAGTTCCTACTACCCACAATTCAGATACAGATTACAAGCGAAAAATCTGTACTGAAATCTCATATATATATATATATATATATATATATATATATACATATATATATATCATGAAAAGTTTGTCTGCCAAATACAATCATACATGTACAATCCCAAAAGAAACATGTACATATACACACAAATCACCAACGGTCTCCCTAACTACCCGGTGCCACATATCAGAACCGATCGACAAAAGAATGAAGACCTAAGCTTCACAAAAAGACCTCCAGCAATCTAATCTGCAATGCCTCATAGAGCAGAAGGGTGAGAAACACAATCATAATATAATTGCATATAATTATATAATAATACAAAATTACACACGTAAAATATTCTCACCACATCGTATAACAGAATCCAAATACAACACAACACAATACTTATCTCATTTATCCATCACCAATGCATATCAATCATACACAATACAATTATCACCAACACCAATATATATATATATATATATATATATATATATATAGATATATATATCTCAACTCATCAATTCCAATCACAATTCCACATAAAATCAATCCATTCATGATTTATGCAAATGCACAGGGACCGACACAATGACTCTATGCAATGCATATGCGGGTACCATCCATCCATCATCTCAACACTAGTTCACTCAGGAACTATTGGAACCATCGCTTGTTAATTAGGATTACTCATGTAACACCCCGTCGGGAAAACGATGTTCCCCCTCGCTTTAGGTCCTCTTGGTATAAGGCTCGCGGCGTTTATGGATTGCATTAGGTCCTCTTTGTATGAGGCTCACAATCCGATCACTTTAGGTCCTCTTTGTATAAGGCTCACGATCGTCTATAATCATCGCTTTAGGTCCTCTCGGTATAAGGCTCACGATGTTATAGCGGATTCCCTCTGGAATTGTTTCATCACTCACACCCACTAGGGCACACGACATCACAAGAATGCATATCATGATGCTTGGCATACAATGACTCATGACATTCAAATGCACACATATACACATCCATAATCATGCATATATCATCAAATACAACATATTGCATTTACTTGCCCTTAGGCCATAAACCATCATCACACCATCTAAACACATGCATTTACACCATACAACAGCACACAAGTCATACCATATCCATATCATCAGCACATTGCATGATACACATCAATTTCACACAATTATAATGACAAAAGTCGACAAAACGACACTATTCCAAATTCTTGACATAATTAAAATGGGCAACAATCTCAAAACCATTTTAATAAGCAAGAACAACTCAAAAGCTTTCTAACGCACCCAACCGCGCCCCAATTCGACTTACACATCAAAAGTTATGAAGAAAACAAAATTGCACAAACAGCCATGTTCGCTAGGCGAACCCTCTAGCGAGCATTCGCTACCACCTTCGCTAGGCGAATGTCTAGCGAACCCACTATCAGATAAAAACCGACACATAGTTCGCTAGGAGAACCCCTTGGCGAACCAAGGCAGCAACAACCAGAACCAAAAAGATACAAAGTTCGCTAGGCGAACAACGTTAGCGAACACTCGCTGACCTTCGCTAACTGGATCGCTAGGTGAACCCGCAAAAACTCATTCGTTACTGCTTCGACCCAGGTTCGCTAGGCGAACCAAGGAAAACCCAGAAATTCTGCAGCGCTGTTTGAAGTTCAAAAACCATATTTTTCACCCAAAAACTCTTCCAAACCAAAACAATGAAATCAGAACATAATCTAATCATGGTAACAAGTATTCTACCGCATTTACACAGATTTCTAACCGCGAAAACATCAATTTCTATCGTTTATCACATTTCGACCTATATCTAAAAACCAATAAAACTTCCACACAAACATACATAATCATACACAAGCATAGTATAATCGAGTTTCGCACCCTTACCCGATTAAATCGCATTTGAAAGGTCGGTTGAATCGGTTCCTAGATTTCCAAGTTTTCTCTCTTTCTCCTTTTCAATCTCTTTTCTTTCTTCCTCTTTTTCTTCTCTTCTTTTTCTTTCCTTTCTATTTTCTCTCTTTCTATTCCTATTATATGAAAAATATAATATCTACCCAAACAAAAGACCAAAATACCCCTACACTCAAATATCTCGCAAACGCTCCCAAAACGACTCAATTAAAAGTCAGAAATATCTCGCAAACGCTCCCAAAACGACTCAATTAAAACGACTCAATAAAATATAATCTCGATGAAAAATAACATATTTTCAAATAAAAGTCAAAAATAAAATAATATAATAATAAAATAATCGAAACGACTCAATTAAATAAAACGGACAAAACTGGGGCGTTACACCTACCCTCGAGTAGTAAGACCCATTCTTCTTTTTAAAACACTTTGGGCCTCTAATAGAGTGTAAGACCCAACCCCTTTTTTGTAAATACACAAATTTTTGGGCCTCACTTATGGTATAAGTCCCGTTGTATGTCAAAAAGTTCGATGCGATCATAGTCCGTTGAAAAACAAACCTTGGGCCTCTCCTAGAGCTATAAGACCCATTCAAAACTCTCTGGGCCTCTATTAGAGTGTAAGATCCAATCCCCTTTTAACCAAAACAAATTTTGGGCCTCAGATATTGTATAAGTCCCTCTGTGTTAAAAGAAAATCTCGGCGCGATCGCCATTTCAAAACAAAAATCATCTGGGCCTACCCTCGTGTTATAAGCCCCATTCTTTTTTACAACTCTTTGGGCCTCTTGAGAGAGTGTAAGACCCATCCCTTTGTACACAAAACCTTTCTTGGGCCTCAGTCACTTGTATAAGTCCCTGTACAAATTCAAACTCACAGTGCGATCACTGATAAAACCTTGGGCCTCTCCTTGAGATGTAAGCCCCAACATCTTTTCAAAATACTTTCTCCTTTGATTTTGTATATAATATTATTATCAAAGCTTTCTTTGTTGAACAACTAACCAAATAACATGGAAGCTCTACAACCGAGTAAGTGTTTACCCGCTTTCATTTACCACTTTCATATGTATATAACTGTACTGGGGGGCTGTTTCGCTGTAAGTCTTCTTTCATAAACTCATATCAACTGTGTAATAATAGTATAGATATTTAGAGTTTCCCCGACAACTATGTCTAGAACTAAGCCCTGTTGATTTCTCTTAAAATAAACTAGATCCCCATAGGATTACCAGATACAGTCTTCCCTCCTCTTGGGGTTATACAATATGGAGACGTAAAAGGCAACATTCTCGGTGAACCCTTTCACAGACTGTCACCTTTAGAAATCGTCAAAGAAATTCTATTCCCCAGAGATAATCTTTTCTCCGTGAATGACATCTCTTGAGTGTCTTCCAAATTCTCGAACTTTCCTGGGTTTATCTATTCTCTGTGAATAGCCTGTCTTGAATTTCTCGAGGTTTGGGGACCCACAGGCTTCTTAAAAGCATCCTCGCCTCCTCTTGGGCATTGTACAAGGACCCGTCGACTTCTTAGAAGTATTCACAGCCTCTTCTTAGGCTTCGTATAAATGATTTCTTCCTCTGGGAATGATAGCCTCCTCTTGGGCTTCGTACAAATTGTCCCTCGGCTTCTTAAAAGTTTCCAGCCTCCTCTTGGGCTTCGTACAAATTGTCCCGACGACCTCCTAGAGGTATAGGAAAAGAAATTAGTCATCTTAATAGAACAGTCTTTCAAAAAGTCTAGATCTTGATACTGCTATTTCTTAAACATAGTACAAAAGATGAAACTCTAGACTCGGACAATCTAATTCCCTTGAGTCTCAAAGACATTCTCAAGTTCCCTTCAAAACTAGGAGATGAAACCCGTAGACTCGGACAGTCTCAATACCCTATGGATTTCCCATTTCCTTAAAGAACAGGAAATAACCCTGATCCTCGAATCAAATCCCCGAGTGCAAATAGTACTCATATAAGAACTTATTTTCTCTTTAAATCAACATATTGGACCTGTCACTCAACTAAAACAGTCACTAGCACCCTAGCCTCCTCTTGGGCTTTGTACAATGATTCTCCCCAGGGAAGATGACCTTTTCAGACTCTCTTGTTGAGTTAACCTATAGCCTCCATCTCGGGCTTTGTACGAGATACAAAACACTCTCTTGTTGAGTATAAAAAACCCTCTTGTTGAGTCCAACCTTTAGCCTCCGTCTTGGGCTTCGTACAAGACACATATAAAAGATTCTCCTGTAGAGTCAACCCTTTTAGCCTCTCTCTCAGGCTTCGTACGAGACACACAAAAATCACCCTCTTATTTGGTCGATAGCCTCCTCTTAGGCTTTGTATAAGGAAACCCCGGTTGAACCAATCAACCTTTTAGCATCAAAGTTGTGCCTCGTTCATAGTATACAAACATCAACAACTCCTTTCCCTTCATCTAATTGCTGTAAGCAGCAAGCCTCTGGATCATCTACATCCATGCCATTGTCCCTCTTTTAGCATGAGAAATTCCTAAGGAAAGATGACATTGCTCTACACTAAGTTAAAGTCATCTCCTTCAGGTTAAAACCCCCTATAAAGGAAATTATGGCGTTACTAGGATTCACATATCCCAGTTAAAGTAATCCTCCTTTATAACCAGGCACCCAAACAATTGTGACAAATAGACCCCTTTAGAGATGACAAATTCTCTCTAAAGTCAACCACCTTTAGCTTCACATCTTGGGTTTTGAACAAGATACAAACCACCTTTAGCTTCACGTCTTAGGCTTTGAACAAGACACCAAAACATCTTTTTCCTCCCATAAAATAGGAGGAACTACGATCGCTCAGATTTCCCTGTTTCGGTAAACGGGAATACGTAGGCATAAGATTGGAAGAAAAATCTTAGCGAGCACACTAATCCAAAACCCAAATCCTATACCCTCACATATCAAACGTAAAGCACCAGTCTTAAACCTCCCACCAATCGCCCGGGCACTATTTTAACAAAATAACCTAAGAGAGACCCACCATCTTTGTAGCATCTGTAAACCAACAGTCATCTGTTCAAACTCAGTTTGCAAGCAGGGTTAATTGGAGACATCTATTTCCCTTCCTTCATCAGCTTCAATAGGATAAAAAATGAATCGAACTGTAGTACCAAAGCGATAGTGCTTCGCAACCACGTCGAAAATCGTTCGCTACAGAAAAATGGCGACTTCACTGGGGAAGTGTCATTTGGATCTATCTCACCTTAGTCATCATTCTTCACCATTTTCCACAAGAAAAATGGCGACTTCACTGAGGAGAATGAGATCTTGTTCTCTTCCCATCTCTTAGGTAGAAACCTTTTAAAAAAAAATGCCACAGAAAAGTGGCGCCCACCGTGGGGCCGAATTGACTTTCTTTGGGATTTCACTAGGATAGGACTTTTTGTTGACTTCACTAGGATCTTTGGTCAAAACCTTTTAAATTGGGAAGGAATCACAGAATGGCGACTCTGCCGGGGAGCCATTTTTGTCAGAAAGATAGGATTCATAGCTCTTTAAAGTCTAGGACTTTAGGACAAATATATATACTGCTTTTCCTAATTGATATACATGTTTATTTTTCTGCTAATGGGAATGCGTGTGATGCCGCATGTGGAAAGATTGAGTATACACATAGGAAAATCACTTTTTTTTGTAGTACGGAAGCTATCGGGAATAGCTGTTACGCGATAAACTACCTTCTTCTGAGATTTCTTTGATGGACATCACCTAGCACGGTTCCCGGCCCACTGGTGTTCTCAGGAATTAATGATTTTGAGTGACAGGTACAAAAAATCACCCGTAGAAAACCTTTGGGGGGGGGGGGGGGTAGAGCTTTGACTTCATGACACCGGCCCTTTGATCCCATGTTTTTTCTATGTTTTTGTGTGATGCATTCATGCATTCATCTAAAAAAATATTTAAACCAAGAAAATTTTCTCCTCTAGTCTCTCTTTTTTTTCAAATTAAACTAAGACAATGATTGCAAATGTCAGAGAAAAAAGGATTGCGCTAATGGATTTCGGTAGAAGGAGAACTCATAAGTATACCTTCAAGGTTCCAAAACTAGAGGATTTGAGAAGTTTAGCAAGGATGATCACTAACCCTGAAGCTTTCAGAGCCAAATACGGAGGTGTGCTACCCCTGTTAAGAGTCCATGTGATTGAAGGAATCATGGAAGCACTCATTCAGTTTTACGATCCAGTTTATCACTGTTTCACATTTCCGGATTACCAGCTCGCACCAACGCTGGAGGAGTATTCTCACTTGACCGATCGGCACATTACTGATCGAGCTCTTTTTTTTGGATTGGAAGAAATTCCAAAGGATCAGACCATTGCACAAGCAATTTATTTGGATGAGTCGGAAGTCAAGGCTCATCTGACCACTAAGGGTGGCATCCAAGTTTGCCAGCCCAATTCTTGATAAAGAAGGCCTTGTACTTTTCCAGTATAGGGAATGTGACTGCTTTTGAAAGCATCTTTGTTTTGCTCACCTACGGGTTATTTTTGTTTCCCAACATTAATAACTTTGTCGATATCAACGCCATTAAGGTTTTTCTCATTGGAAACCCTGTGCCAACTTTGTTCGCGGACGTGTATCATTCTGTACACTTAGGGAATTTGTATAGTGGAGGAATGATCATGTGCTGTGTACCCTTGCTATATAAATGGTTTATCTCCCATTTGTCCAAGTTTGCTGCATTTTGGGATCATAAGAGTGCCTTACGTTGGTCGCAGAAAATCATGTCTCTCACCAACTCTGACATAGATTGGTGCAATAGGATTTATGAGGGAATTAGGATCATTGACCGTTGTGGAAACTTCCCCAACGTACCCCTCATAGGAACTAAAGAAGGAATCAACTACCATCAGATATTGGTTCGTCGTCAATTCGGATACCCGATGAGGCATGTCCCACGTAATGCTCATCTGAAAGGTCTTTTCTTCAAAAAAGGAGAAAACGACAGAGCACTAAAGATGGAAATAGTGCACGCTTGGAAACATGTTCACAAGAAAGGACGAGAGTCTATAGGGAAACCGGACTGTGTCTCGGTGGAGCCTTACCTCCACTAGGTACAAACTAGAGCTCTCAAGCTAAAGATGTCTTATCCTCATCACGGAGTTCTCCCACCGAGGGAGTCTGTGATGTACTTCATGACTGAAACAGAAAACCTCCAGGTTACTCTCAACAAAGTTCAACGGGAGAGGAGGTCTTGGAAGAACAAGTACCGCACCCTCAATGTGGAGTGTATCAAAATACAGCAACTACTGAAAGATAAGGATGATCTGATCGAGATTTTAGAGCAATATGCTGTGGATAATCAGGATGACCAAAGGAATTTGCTCGCTCCTTTCACCTGGCAAAGGAATGACAACCCGACAACGGCCCAAGAGCCCCGGTCCAAGAAAAGGAAAGTACCAGAATCAACACCCGAATTCTCCTCAGAGAGGACTCGGGACCCATTAGCTTAGGTTTCTGTTTCCGCACTTTGTAATTTACTGTATTTCATTTCCGCAATCCTTTGAATTTAATAAAATGGGGTTTCCCCACTGTTTGTAATTTGCAATCTAATTGTCGAAGTTTATTTTGATTAAACCAAAAAAACAGTTAATATAATCATTGCATTCATCATTCTCACGTCACGTATTCTTCTTACCTACGAATCTCACGTTTGTGTCTCGGTTTTAGAGTCAAACTGTCTCATTCGTACAATACTCGGGCCAATCGTCAGAAAAAGATGGATGATCTCGAGGAAGAGAACAGAGAGTTGAAAGAAGAGATCGACGCTCTAAGAGAGGATATGAGAAAGCTTCGGAACAACATGCTAGCCATGGCAGAAGCTCAACAACAAAGAACTGTGATCTCAGAGATCACCTCAACGCCCATAGTGGAAAATTATGATCCTAGGTATCAAATGCCAAAAGATTGTCCTTGGGGCATGACTGTTAATTATATCCCGGGAGGATATGTTCCGCCGATCGCTGAAGATCAAGGAATCACAACAGAAGCCACTGGACCTGAAGGTTACAAACTTCGGGAAACCGAGGACGCCAGAGGCATACTAAGGACTCCTGAAGGTTACAAACTTCGGGAAACGCCAAGATTTGTTGCCATAGTCACGCTACCACCCCCTGTAGTGCACACTGTCCCGGAAGGACAGATTCCGCAGATACCTTCTGGTGGAAACGAAAACATGTTCGAAAGAATGGACGAGTTCCAGGAGCAGTTCCTGAAAATACAGAAGGAACTGCAAGCCATTCACGGTTAGGATTTATTTGGAAAGGACGCCGCATACCTCTACTTGGTCCCCAATGTGAAAGTTCCGCACAAGTTCCAAGTGCCCGACTTTGAAAAATACAAGGGTAACTCTTGCCCTCAGAGTCACTTGGTGATGTACGCTCGATGAATGTTAGCTCATACAGAGAATCAGGACCTATTGATTCACTACTTTCAGGATAGTTTAACCGGTGCTGCATTAAAATGGTACATGGGTTTAAATCGCGCCACGATCAGCACTTTCAGAGATCTTGGCACTGCCTTCGTCAAACAATATAAATACAATCTGGACATTGCACCAGACAGAGATCAACTCAGATCAATGTCATAAAAGGACAAGGAAACCTTAAAGAGTACGCTCAGAGGTGGCGTGAGATCACCGCCCAAATTTGTTCACCTCTTGAGGAAAAAGAGATGACAAAGATCTTCTTAAAGACCTTAAGCTCATTTTATTACGACAGAATGGTTGCCAGTGCGCCCAGTGACTTCACCGAGATGGTCGGTATGGGAGTTCGTCTTGAGGAAGCCGTCTGAGAGGGACGTCTAGTCTAAGACACTGGATCATCAAGTAGTACAAAGCGATACGGTAGTGCTCTCCCTAAGAAAAAAAAGCAAGATATTGGGAATATCTCTCTCGGAAAGCAAAGGCGACGTTATCAACCAGTAGCAGCTATGACTCCTGCTATCAACCCTGCACCTGCTCCTACGTATCAGCCTCAGGTTGTGCAAAGCCAACCTAATCAGCAAAGGACACAACAGCCTCTTCAACAGGCTCGTCCTCAATATAACAACAACCGTACAACGCGGCCACCAGGATTTGATCCTATACCCGTATCGTACGCAGAACTGTTTCCGTTACTACTAGCCTAGGGGCACATCCAGACTAAGTCCCCTCTTACAGTACCGGAAAATCCACCTTTTTGGTTCAATTTGAATCAGACTTACCCTTACCATCGAGGAGGACCAGGGCATAACATAGAGAATTGTCTCAATTTCAAATCTGACGTGCAAAAGCTTGTTAAGAGCGGGGTCTTATCTTTCAAAGATACGAATCCGAATGTTCTCACAAACCCGCTGCCTCAACATGAGAAAGCTGCAGTCAACCTGATAGAAGGAGAGTCTCATAATTTCTATCAAATTCACGATGTACTCTTGTTCAAGACCAATCTGGTCAAGATGCATTATAAACAGAGTGGGTATGGCCACGTACCACCTCATAGTTATCACCAGTGTGACATCTGCTCTAAAAATAATCAGGGATGTTCTGTGGTGCAAGCAGCTCTACAGGAGCAGATGGATCTTGGATGGATCCAAGAGTACCGAGTTCGTGAGGTTAACATGGTTTACCCGAATTCCAACGTCATTCAAAACCACGACATCCGTGCGATGAATGTCAACTTGGTGGCAATGCACTCAAGGAAAAGCCAGTATCATAATCTGCCACGACACGATTACAGTTCCTGTCTGACTTGCTCGATAAACAAACAGGGATGCTCTTTTGTACAAGAGGCCCTCCAACGTCAGATGGATCTTGGATGGATCCAGGACTACCATGATAGGAATCCCTATCAGATCAACATGTTACAGATCTTCGATATTCGCTTGATGAACACCAACCTGGTAGATTTACATGATGAGCAGGTCTGACTCGGGTTCCTGATATCACATGGCTACCAAAGCTGTACGGCGGGTTGCAAAAGCGATCAAGGTTGTGCCCTTGTCCAGGAAACACTTCAGCACTTGCTAAATCATTGGTGTCTTCCCATCTATTTGGATGAAGACACTCAGCAAATTAGTATCAATGACAATAACCCTACTCGGCATCAAAGTCAGGATGTCTGATCTGTGGAAACTAACCTAGTGAGGTTACATTGCATTCAAAGCGGGCGTGGCCAGGTGCCACCACAAAACTATGAATGTTGCGGAGTCTGTTCAGAAAGTAACCAAGGATGCTACCTTGTGCGAGCAGCTCTTCAGGGTTAGGTGGATCGTAGACAAATTCTTCCATATCCGGGTTCCAGACCAATCAGCTAGACACCAGGCTACCTTGCCAATCAAATCGAGGATGTTGTCGTAATCTCTGATTATCATAGGACTATGGATGTTTTCGCCATCATCCCTCTACTTGACGAATCAAGGGTTCCTAACCAGGAACTGATTGAGATTACTTACGATGGTCAGAAAAATCAGAAGGCTCCCATAGTCATCTATCTACCAGGACCATTACCGTATGAATCAACTAAGTTTATCCCTTATAAATACGGTCTAACAACAGTCGAGAATGGAAAGGAAATTCCATTACCCTCCGTCATGAATATTGCAGACATCAGTCGAGTAACACGGAGTGGTAGAATCTTCAACCGAGGGGTTGGAGAACCTATCAAAGAAAAGGAACCTCAGACAGAAGTTCCCAATCCACCAGCCGATCAATCCAGTAATTCTGACCTTTCAAAAAATGATGATGAGATGCTGAAGCTCATCCAAAGGAGTGAATACAACATTGTTGATCAGCTATTACAAACTCCTTCAAAGATCTCTGTGTTGTCACTTTTACTCAGTTCAGAAGCGCACAGGGAGGCTCTACAGAAAGTCTTGGAGCAAGCCTTTGTAGAACAGGATGTAACAATCAGACAGTTCGATAAAATTGTCTCTAACATCACTTCCTGCAATAATTTGGGATTTAGTGATGAGGAATTATCTGAGGAGGGTCGCCGTCATAACATGGAACTCAATATCACGGTCAATTGCCAGGACGATGCTTTAGCCAGCGTACTAGTAGACACAGGGTCAGCCCTGAATGTTATGCCAAAGTCCACCTTGATGCACTTATCCTTCAAAGGACCCCCGATGAGAACCAGTGAGGTCGTCGTTAAAGCATTTGATGGATCCAGAAAAACGGTTATCGGCGAAGTTGATCTTCCTATAACTATTGGTCCTCACACTTTCCAAGTCATTTTCCAGGTCATGGACATCCGAGCAACCTACAGTTGTTTATTAGGAAGACCTTGGATACATCAGGCTGGGGCGGTCACCTCGACCCTCCACCAAAAGCTAAAGTTCGTTTTGAATGGTCAACTCGTCACGGTCTGTGGGGAACAGGCTTTGCTCGTAAGCAATTTATCATCAGCCACTTATGTAGAACCGGAAGGGATAATTGGAACTCAGTTCCGAACACTTTCGCTACACAGAGGCAATCAATCTGAAGGAGGAACCTCGATTTCCTCATATAAAGATACTATCAAAGCAGTCGAGAGTACCAATACGACAGGATGAGGACAACTAAGGTTTTCAAAAAGATCTTTGTCATCTCTTTTTGCTCAAGAGAGGGACAGATCTGGGCGGCAATTTCACGCCATCTCTAAGCATATTCTTTCAAGTTTTCTTTGTCCTTCTGTGACATTGCTCTGAGCTGATCCTTATCTGGTGCCATATCCAAATTGTATTTATACTACTGAACAAAGGCTGCCCCAAGATCTCTGAAAGTACTGATCTTGGTGCGGTTTAAACCCATGTACCATTTGAGCGCGGCACCGGTTAAACTGTCTTAAAAATATTGGATTTGTAGCTGTTGATTTTCTATCTGAGTTGACATTTTTCGAGCGTACATCACCAAATGACTTTGAGGGAAAGAGTCGCCCTTGTATTTTTCAAAGTCAGGCACCTTGAATTTGTGCGGGATCTTTACATTAGAGACCAAACAGAGGTCTGCGGCGTCCTTTCCAAATAAGTCTTGATCATGAATGGCATGCAGTTGCTTCTGCATTTCTAAGAATTGTTCCTGGAACTCATTCATTCTTTCGTACATGTCTTCGTTTCCACCAGAAATGGCCTATGGAATCTGTCCTTCCGGGACAGTGTGTACCACTGGTTGTGGTATAGAAATTGTAGTGGTGATTCTTGGCGCTTCAGTGTCCTGAAGTTTGTAACCTTTAGGAGTTGCTGTTTTAAACCTTGAATCTTCACTTTCCCGAAGTTTGTAACCTTCAAGTTCAGCGGTTCCTATTGAGGCTTCTTGGTCTTCAGTGACCAGTGAGATATATCCTTAAGGGATAAAGTTGAGACGCATACCCCAGGGGCGGCCTTTAGGCATGTTGTACCGAGGATGATTCTCATGTGTTTCCATTATGGGCGTAGATGTGATCTCTGAGATCACAGTCCTTTGTTGTTGCTTATGAGCTGCTGCCAGGGATTGCATGTCACTGTGATGTTTTTCCAAACCTTCCTTTAGAGCGTCAATTTCTTCTCTCAGCTCTCTGTTCTCTTCCTCGGGATCGTCCATTTTCTTTTGTTGATTGGCCCGAGTATTGTATGAGTGAGACAGTTTGACTCTAGAATTGTGACACGTACGTGAGACTCAAAGATAAGAAGAACGCGTTATGATGAATGATATGCAAAGACATATTTTTTTAGTTTTTGTTTTATTTAAAAAGAAACTTCAACAAATAGATTGCAAATATCATATAGTGAAGGGCGGAGACCCCTTTTATTAAATTCGAAAGATTGCAGTATGTTACAAGGAAAAGTACAGAATTTTACAAAGTTCTGTAGGAAAATGGCTGAGCCTATGGATCCTGAGTTCTCTTTGGAGAGATCTCAGATGTTGGTTCCGGTATTTTCCTTTTCTTTGACAGGGGCTCTTCAGCTGTTGTCGGGTCGTCAGTCCTTTGCCAAGTGAAAGGAGCGAGTAAATTTTTCTGGTCTTCTTGACTCTCTATTGCATGATGTTCTAATATTTTAATTAGAGCATCCTTCTCCTTTAACAATTCTTGAATCTTGGTACACTCCACATTGAGGATTCGGTACTTGTTTTTCCAAGAGTTCTTCTCACATTGAACTTTGTTGAGAGCTACCTGGGGTTTTTCCGTATCAGACATGAAATAAAGGACAGATAGGGCTCTAGTTTGCACCCAGTGGAGATAGGGCTCCATGGAGGTACAATTTGGTCTTCCTAAAAACTCAATTCCTTTCTTGTGAATATGTTGCCAGGCATGCACTATTTCCTTCTTTAGTGCCCTGTCATTTTCCCCTTCCTTGAAGAAAAGACCTTCCAGATAAACATTATGCGGGATATTCTTCATCGGGTATCCGAGTTGATGGCGAACTAAAATTGGATGATAGTTGATTCCTCCTTTAGTTCCAATGAGGGGTATGTTAGGGAAATTTCCACATCTGTCGATGATCTATATCCCTTCGTAAATCCTATTACACCAATCTATGTCAGAGTTGATAAGGGACATAATCTTCTGTGACCAACGTAGAGTACTCTTGTGATCCTAAAAAGCAGCAAACTTGGGCAAATCAGAAATGAACCATTTGTACAGTAAGGGTACACAGCATGTGATTATTCCTCCGCTGTACAAATTCCTTAAGTGTACAGAATGATAAGCATCTGCGAGCAAGGTTGGTACGGGGTTTCCAATCATAAATATCTTAACAACGTTGGTATCAACGAAGTTGTCAATATTGGGAAAGAGGAATAACCCATATATGAGTACGGCAAAGATATCTTCCAAAGCAGTTATGTTTCTTATACTGGCAAAGTATAGAGCTTTCTCTGTTAAGAACTTAGCTAGTAAACCCTGGATTCCTCCTTTGGTGGTCATGTGAGTCCTAACTTCTGACTCGTCCAAGGAGATTGCTCTTGCAATGGTTTGTTCGTTTGGAGTTTCTTCCAGTCCAGAAAATAGAGCTCGATCAGTGACAGGTAAATCAATCAGATGAGAGTACTCCTCCAGTGTTGGTGCCAGCTGGTAATCTGGAAATGTGAAGCAATGGTAAACCAGATCGTAAAAGTGAATTAGCGTAGACAGGATTCCTTCAACTACGTGGACCCGTAATAGAGACAACAGTCCCCCGTGCTTAGCTCTGAAAGCCTTAGGGTTGGTAATCATCCTTGCCAACTATAGCAAGCGATTTTTGTCGGTGACGCGACCACCTTATCGCTGGGTTTTCCTCACTGCAATGGTAGGAGGGGGTGCTACTTTCTGATTTCTTATTTATCCCATGGAGCTGAAAAGCAAAGGGAAGCTATCTAAAACTAACCTTGCACGCGAATGTTTAACGGAACAAACGCTTAAAAGAGATTCGGGGAGTTCGGGGTCAGGTTATACAATAGGGAGTTGTGAATTACCCATCCTATATATGGTTATCAACATGATATTAGCTTTAGGTTTTGCTTTATAATTGATGGTGTTTATCTGTTAATGGGTTGGGAAAATTTCTTGGGAAGTATGAGGGAGTGAGTGAGTTTTTGTTGATGTTTGGGTGTTTTTGGTAAGGTACTAGACCTAAGTTTTGATTAATATAAAGGTACTAGACCTAGGGTTTTTGATTGGTATGCTCGCTAAGATTTTGCAATCTTATGCCTACGTATTCCCGTTTAAACGAAATAGGGAAATCAGAGCAATCGTAGTTCCTCCTATTCTAAGGGAGGAGAAAGATGTTTGGTGTCTTGTTCAAAGCCCAAGATTGAAGCTAAAAGGTTTTGACTGAGAGAGAATTTGTCATCTCTAAAGAAGGATTGTTGATTTTTGTGTGCCTTGATCAAAGCACAAGGTTGATGCTAAAAGGTTAATTAACTCGGCTAGGGGATTTCTTTATACAAAGCCTAAGAGGAGGCTGAAAGTTTGAATTTTTCGGGGGAAAATATTCTATCTGTCTTGCACAAAGCCCAAGATTGAGGCTAAAAATGAGAATTTTAACTGGTGAGGATATTTTTATGTGTCTTGTATAAAGCCCAAGATTGAGGCTGGCCTTACAGGGAAAATCATTATACAAAGCCTAAGAGGAGGCTGAAATGAGTTTGACTTTTCTTGGGGAAAATCATTCCCCAAAGCCTAAAGGAAGGCTGGGAGGAAATGACTCTGTTGGAGAAGATATATTTCCTAAGCTTAAGAGAGGGAGATTTATGTCTTGTACAAAGCCCAAGATTGAGGCTAAAGGGGGTTGACTCAGCAAAAGAGGGCTTTTATCTGTCCTGTACCAAGCCCAGGATGGAGGCTGGACAAACTGGAGAAATTATTCTACACAACTTGAGAAGAGGCTAGCTCCTGCTAGGGGAAATCTTTATACCAAGTTTGGACAAAGATCGACTCAACGAGAGAGTATTTTTATCTGTCTTTTACAAATCCCAAGATTGAGGCTAAAAAAGGTTGACTCAACAAGAGAGTCCGAAAAGGTGATTGACTCAACAAGAGAGTCTAAAAAGTGATTGACTCAACGAGAGAGTCTGAAAAGTGATTGACTCAACGAGAGAGTCTGAAAAGGTTAGCTCCGCTGGGGAGAATCATTTGTACAAAGCCCAAGAGGAGGCTGACTTCGCTGAGGAATGATCATTATACAAAGCCTAAGAGGAGGCTAGCTTTCTGCTGAGGAAAGGTCCTTATACAAATCCTAAGAGGAGGCTATCTTTTGCCGAGGATAATTGGGATCCCCAGGAAGGTCCAAGTGGGGGAATCAACTCTTGCTGAGGATTTACAGAAGATTTGAGATGTCAGGTACCTTGAGGTTCTGATTTAAGGTAGTGTTGACCCTGGTCGGGGAACTCTCATGAGAGAGACTGGGTTTCTGTTGGAGATCGATCCAGAATGGCCAGGGTTTTTCCTATAGTTGTAAGGGACTTGAGAATATCTTTGAGACTCAAGGGGATTAGACTGTCCAAGTCTACTAGTCTGTGTCATACCCCAAATTTTGACCACTAAGATTTCCCATCATTGTGCAAATCATCATCACAATATGGATGAACCATCATGCCTCACCAAATGCCTCAAAGATGGGTGAGCATCCACTATAATCAAAATTAGGGTTTCAAGCCCTCTCTAAGCTTTAGACAAAGGCTCAATCAAGAAATGACTTGATTTTCAACTTGTCTAATCTCTCAAACATCCTCAAAGGATCAAAAGGACTCCCACTTCAAGGATTAAGCACAAGGTTGCTCCCTTCTAAGTGGATCAAGCCTCAAGATCGCCAGTGTCACCAAATTAGGGTTTTGATCACCCAGGGGCTCCAGATGAAAAGTTTCATCTGGGCACAAGCCATTGATCCAAAACATAACCTAATATACTTCATGGAACCTCATGAACCCATGCATCAAGTCAATTTTGCCTCAAGGGATGCATTCATCAAAAATCAGGAATTAGGGTTTCTTGACCTAATTCACCCTTAAGTTGACTTTTGGGACAAATCATGAGCCAAGACCTCAAGAGATGATTTGAGGGTCTCTAATATACCATATTGATCCATTTGGGACAATGGATTAATCCAAGAAGTTTGAGCAACAAGTCTCAATTCCATCTGCACCACAATTAGGGTTTTAAGGGAAAAGTCAAATGTAACTTTGACTTTTGACCAAGACATGCTCCCAAACCCTTATACATGATTGAATATACCCTATGACACCCATGGAACATGTCCATCAAGTTTGATTTAGGTCAAGGACATGATTTCATGAAGAATGGCACAGTTTGGAATTCATCTGATAAAAAGTCAACTGTGCACAAAAGTCAACTTTGACTTTTTGAATTTTTCACCAAAAATGGATTTTTAACCCTAAAATGATGTTAATGTATGATTTGAATCATCATTCATCAAGAAAAATCAAGAAAAGTGAGATAACTTGTAAAAGGGGTAACCATAAAACTTAGAAATTTTTCTAAGTTAAAAATAAAGTGGCAAGGGTACCAACTTTGGAGGACCATAACTCCTAAACCACAAGGCCATTTTTTCTCATCCAAAGATGGATTTGTAGCCCTCATTATCACCTACAAAAACTTCAACTACAAGTCATTCCAATTCATTAAGGATTTTGAGTTATGGAGTGATCAAAGTGGCTGAAAAGTGAAAATGTCACTTTTTCCAACACTTAGTGAAATTTTCACTAAGTCAGATTCTGCCTCACTTTTTGCCAAATGTAGGGGGATTTTTCACTTGGAATCAAAAGAGATCAAAACCAAACTTGTTCAAACAGTTGTTGTATCATGTAAGGGCTTTCCAAAATGGCCAAGAACATTGCCAAATTCAACTTACACCATGAGATATGACATTGGCAAGTTGCCTTGCTAAAATCTGTCAAGGCAAGGCAGAATTTGCAACTTTGGTCGATTTGCCAAAATCAGCCAAATTCAATTGCTCCTATCCACTTGGACACCTCAGAGGATTGAATCTAAAGCGGACAATCACTGAGCCAAGCCTCCAAAGTCCATGGAACAAGAAATAGCATGTTGAACCTAGAATGGCCAAAATAGGGACAAGACTTCAAATTTGGATTGAAGCATTCAATGGAACCATCAAGGTGGCATGGACTAAGCCATTCTCATCTGAAATCAGTCAAGACTTATCCAAGACCAAGGGGACCATAGCTCTGTGCCCTAACCTCTAGTCAATGGCTAGAGGAGACTTTCATTTCCATTGGCCAACATTGAGGAAACACCTGCTGCAGTTGCCATTCACTGTGGATCCCAAAACAAACTTGCTCTACTATAAATAGAGCTCAATTGTGGTCAGTTTGAGTACACCAAAGCCATCTAACAGATGCTTTCCTCAAAATCTCTTTCTCTTGGCAAAAATGCCTTTCTTAGCAAGGTAGCTATCGGGTTTTGAGTTTGGGAGCAATTCTAATCAAACCAATCACTCACACACCTCACATACATCACATATGAGCTGATCAAACACTTAGATTACTTCTGAAACGTCAATTTCACAAAATCACCAGCTGGTTGCTCAAGGTTTTAACCAAAGTGCAGCTGAGGTATCACAAAATGATCCAGCCAATTTCAATCAAGTCCAACCATCCAAACACGATCCATGGGGTGTAGGGAAGCTGTTCAGATCATCACCACTCATATGTAACACCTCCAAATCAAAAATCACTTTGAACTTGCTGTCACGACCTAGAGGTGAGCACATGCTTAGTCATCTCTCAATCCATGCATATTTCCTCGCACAATAATTTGGCCATATGTTCATAATCATGCATGGAATGTTTTCCCTCAATTAATTGCATTGTTTGAATCGTGTATCAAAAATCCTAGCCTTCATGCAGAAATTAGGGTTCTTGAGGTCTCTTCGTGATTTCTTGTTGTATGTTTAATTTAAATGAAATTAAAGTACATAGACATGATCGTGAGGTTGAGACGAGCATAATGATATGTGGATTGCATGATATGATTAAGTATTCATGGAGACTGGATAGAAAATGTAAATCTGAGAAACCAAGAACACGCGCGTGTTCTTCAGCTTGTTCTTGGCGCCATTTTTAGAAATTCAAATATTTGAATTTTGTGATTTTGTTTAATTGATTCAAAAATTAATTTCTCTCTGAGTTTTAATGATTTTGAGTTGATTCTTTTTTTAATAATTCACAAAAATGTTAAAATATTTTATTTTATCAAAAAATCCCAAAAATATTATTTATTTCATATAATTGATATTTTTGCCAAGAATTAATATTTTAATTGTTTTTGACATTTTAAATATTTTTTCTACATTGATTTTGCAACTTTTAATGCTTTCTAATTATTTTGTAGGTCAATACTTAATTTTTGAAGCATTAATCCAAGATCACAATTTGTTTTCCATGTGTTAAACAATTTTTGATCATTTTAATTGAATTTTTATTCAATTAAATACATTTTGAAAACAAATTAGGGTTTTAGACTAATTCAACCCTCATAAATCATTTTCAAAACACTTTGGGCCTCTTGAGAGAGTGTAAGACCCATCCCCCCTTGTACAAAAAACTTTTTGGGCCTCATTCATTGTATAAGTCCCTCTGTACAAGTAAACGGCGCAATCGTCGCCTTTTTCAGAAATAAACCTGGGCCTACCCTCGAGTAGTAAGACCCATTTCTTTTTCTTTAAAACACTTTTGGCCTCTAATAGAGTGTAAGACCCAATCCTTTTTTTTTACCAAATCATTTTGGGCCTCAGTCACTTGTATAAGTCCCGATACCGTAAAAAACAAACGGCGCGATCGTCGCCCTTTTCAAAATAACCCTTGGGCCTCTCCTTGAGCTATAAGACCCATTAAAAACACTTTGGGCCTCTAATAGAGTGTAAGACCCAACCCCCTTTTAACCAAAATCATTTTGGGCCTCACTTATTGTATAAGTCCCTCTGCGTTAAAAGAAAACCTCGGCGCGATCGCCATATTTAAACGAAAAGACAACTGGGCCTACCCTCGTGTTATAAGCCCCACTCTTCTTCTTTAAACCTTTTTGGGCCTCTTGAGAGAGTGTAAGACCCATCCCTTTGTACAGAAAACCATTTTGGGCCCCAGTCACTTGTATAAGTCCCTCTGTACAAAATTTAAACGTGCGCTCACTGATAAAACCCTGGGCCTCTCCTCGAGCTGTAAGCCACAGATCTTTCTTTTTCAAAGCACTTTCTCCTTTGATTTTGAATATACTGTTGTTTTCAATCTTTCTTTGTTGAACAACTAACCAAACAGCATGGAAGCACTCCAACTGAGTAAGTGGTTATCGCTTTCGTTTACTGCTTTCATATTATAAACTGTATTGTGGGGCTGCTCACTATAAGTCTCCTTTCATAAACTCATATCTACTGTGTAATAATAGTATAGATATTTCGAGTTTCCCCGGCAACTACGTCTAGAACTAGGTGACGCCGTTTCATTTATTCATAGAAATAGACGCCTAGATCCCCAATAGGAGCACCAGATACAGTCTTTTCTTCGGCTGTCCTCCTTAGGAATTGTCAAGAAGCTCTACTCCCCAAGATGAATGTATTCTCCGTGAATGGCATCTTTTAGTTTCTTCCAAATTCTTGAACTTTCCTGACGTGATCTATTCCTTGTGGATAGCTTGCCTTGAATGTCTCGGGGTTTGGGTACCCACTACGGTCATAATCTTGGACCTTAACTAAGGAACCCTCTTTAAAAGCTAAAAGTCGCTGGATAGTAAACCTCGCACGTTTACCAGTGGTTTTTATCTTTAAAAGAGTTATCTCTCCTAATGGAAAGGAGATGATAGACCCACGGGCTTCTTAAAAGCATCGGCCTCCTCTTGGGCATTATACAAGGACCCACAGGCTTCCTAAAAGCAACCCCGCCTCCTCTTGGGCATCGTAAAAGGACCCTACGGCTTCTTAGAAGTATTCACAGCCTCCTCTTAGGCTTCGTATAATGATCTCTTCCTCCGGGAATTATAGCCTCCTCTTGGGCTTCGTACAAGGACTGATCGGCTTCTTAAAAGTTTCTAGCCTCCTCTTGGGCTTCGTACAAATTGTCCCGACGACCTCCTAAAGGTATAGGAACAGAACTTAGTCATCTGCATAGAACAGTCCTTTCATAGAGTCTACTACTGTTTCTCACAACATAATACAAAAGATAAAACTCTAGACGCGGACAGTCTAACTTCCTTGAGTCTCAAAGACATTCTCAAGCACTCTTAAAAAATAGGAAGGAAACCCGTAGACTCGGACAGTCTAAATACCTTTTTGGATTTCCCGTTTCCTCAAAGGAAAGGAAACAACCCCGATCCTCAGGTCTAACCCATGAGTACAGTGATGCTCATGTAAGAACTAATTTTCTCTTTCAAAATCAGTATACTGGACCTGTCACTTAACTGACACAGTAACCTTAGCCTTCTCTTGGGCTTTGTACAATGATTCTCCCCAGCGGAGTCGAACAACGTTTTAGCCTCTCTCTCGGGCTTCGTACGAGACACATAAAGACTCCCTCGTCGAGTCAAACAAACAATAGCCTCCATCTCGGGCTTCGTACGAGATACAAAGAACTCTATTGTTGAGTCAAATAGCCTCCATCTCGGGCTTCGTACGAGATACAAAGAACTCTATTGTTGAGTCAAATAGCCTCTATCTCGGGCTTTATACTAGATACCAAAAGATTCCGCCGTTGAGTCAAAACTTTTAGCCTCTCTCTCGGGCTTTGTACGAGACACAAAATAGCCTCCTCTTAGGCTTTGTATAATAAAACCACTGGTTGATCCAATCAACCTTTTAGCATCAAAGCTGTGCCTCGTTCACAGTACACAAACATCAATAACTCCTTTCCCTTCATCTAATCGCTGTAAGCGGCAAGCCTCTGGATCATCTATATCCACTCCACTGTCCCTCTTTTAGCATGATAAATTCCTAAGGAAAGATGGCATTGCTCTACACTGAGTTAAAGTCTTCCCCTTCAGGTTAAACCCCTTTTCTTCGGAAATTATGGCATTGCTCGGATCCGCGTATCCCAGTTAAAGTAATTCTCCTTCTCCCCTCTTTAGAGATGACAAATTCTCTCTAAAATCGAGGACTTTTCAGCTTCACATCTTGGGCTTTGAACAAGATACAAACCACCTTTCGCTTCACATCTTGGGCTTTGAACAAGACACCAAAAACACCCATTTCCTCCCATAGAATAGGAGGAACTACGAACGCTCTGATTTCCTTGTTTTGGTAAACGGGAATACGTAGGCATAAGATCGAAAGAAAAGATCTTAGCGAGCACAATCAACAAAAAACCCAAATCCCATATCTCCATCAATCAAAAAAGCAGTAATTCAAAAGCATCAGTCCTAACATCCTAATCCTTGTTCCCCACCAGAAACCTTCTGCCCAGGAAAAAAGAAAGAAAATAGTATTGGCGAAAATACAAATAACCAGTACAAGGCCCCCCCACATTGATAGCATTCGTAACCTAACAGACTGCTGTTTAAACTCAGTATGCAAAGCAGGGTTAATTGGAGACATCTATTTTCCTTCCTTATTCGGCTCACAATAGGATAAAAAATGAATCGACCTGTAGTCTAAGCTCAAACCGCAGAGAGCGACCAGCGCTTAAGAACCGCGTCCAAAATCGCTCGCTATAGAAAAAATGGCGCCCACAGTGGGGCCTTTCTTTCTTTCTTTCTGTTTTCCTTGTGAGAAACTACAGAGTGGTAACTCAGCCGGGGAGCCATTTCTGTCAGGAACTTAGGATTCTTAGCTTTATAAGTCTAGGATGATTAGGACAAATATATATATTGCTTTTCCTAATTGCTATATGTGTTTATTTTTCTGCTACTGGGAATGCGTGTGATGCCGCATGTGGTGAGAATGAGTATACACTTAAGATAAGTGATGGCGACGGGGTCGAACATCAACCTCAGTGGAGGCTGACCAACGCAACCCATTCACTCTTCTAGCCAATGGGCCGGTTGTTAAGTCTGAGAAGCTGAGGAGCCAAACCCTTTCGTAGTGCGGAAACTATCGGAAATAGTTGTTACGCGATACTACCCTCATTTGAGGCTGGTGATCTATTCTCGGTGAATGGCACTTACTCTAAGATTGCTCTACAACTCGCTGGCGATCCGCTTGTTGTTTTACTTTCCTGGGAGGAGCTGATGATAATGAGTACAGGTACAAAAATCACCCTAGTATAAACCTTTGGGGATGGGTAGAGCCTTGACTTCATGACAACGACCCTTTGGCCCCATGTTTTTTCTATGTTTTTGTGTGCTGCATTCATGCATCCATTTAATAAAACATTAAAACATTAAAAAAACTTCTCTTCTAGTCTCTCTGTTTTTCAAATTAAACTAAGACTGTGATTGCAAATATCAGAGAAAAGGATTGCATTAATGGATTTCGGTAGAAGGAGAACTCACCAGTATACCTTCATGGTTCCGAAGCTAGAGGATTTGAGAAAGTTAGCGAGGATGATCGTTAACCCAGAGGCTTTCAGAGCCAAGCACGGTGGTTTAGTTAAGAGTCCATGTGATTAAGGGGATCATGGACGCGCTCATTCAGTTCTACGATCCAGTTTATCATTGTTTCACATTCCCGGATTACCAGCTATCACCAACGCTGGAGGAGTATTCTCATCTGACTGATTTACATATCACTGATCGAGCTCCATTTTCTAGACTGGAAGAAATTCCAAAGAATCAGACTATTGCAATAGCAATTCATTTGGACGAGTCTGAGGTCAGGACTCACATGACCACTAAGGGTGGCATCCAAGGTTTGCCAGCCCAGTTCTTGACAAAGAAAGCCCTGTACTTCGCTAGTATAGGGAACACGTCTGCTTTTGAAAGCATCTTTGTCTTGCTCACCTACGGGTTATTTTTGTTTCCTAACATCAATAACTTCGTCGATATCAACGCCATTAAGGTTTTTCTCATTGGAAACCCTGTGCCGACTTTGCTCGCAGATGCGTATCATTCTGTATACTTGGGAAATTTGTACAGCGGAGGGGAGGTCACATGCTGTGTACCTTTGCTCTACAAATGGTTTATATCTCACTTGCCCAAGTCTGCTGCTTTTTGGGATTGCAAGAGTGTCTTACGTTGGTCGCAGAAGATCATGTCTCTTACCAACTCTGATATAGATTGGTGTAATAGGATTTATGAGGGAATCAGAATCATTGACCGTTGTGGAAGCTTCCCCAACGTACCCCTCATAGGAACTAAAGGAGGAATCAACTATCATCCGACATTGGTTCTTCGTCAATTTGGATACCCGATGAGACACATCCCACTGGGTGTTCATCTGGAAGGTCTTTTCTTCAAAGAAGGAGAAAATGACAGAGCACTAAAGATGGAAATAGTGCAAGCTTGGAAACATGTTCATAAGAAAGGACGAGAGTCTCTGGGAAAACCGGACTGTGTCTCGGTGGAGCCTTATCTCCATTGGGTACAAACTAGAGCTCTCAAGCTAAAGATGCCTTATCCTCGTTACGGAATTCTTCCGCCAAGGGAAACTGTCATGTACTTCATGACGGAAACTGAAAAGCTTCAGGTTACTCTCAACAAAGTTCAAAGGGAAAAAGGTCTTGGAAGAACAAGTACCGCACCCTCGACGTAGAGTGTGTCCAAATACAGCGACTACTAAAAGAGAAAGATGCCCTGATTGAAATTTTGGAGCAGCATGCTGTAGAGAATCAAGATGACCAAAGGAATTTGCTCGCTCCTTTCACCTGGCAAAGGAATGACAACCCGACAACGGCCCAAGCGCCCCGGTCAAAGAAGAGGACTCGGAACCCATTAGTTTAGGTTTCTGTTTCTGCACTTTGTAATCTACTGTATTTCCATTTCTGTAATCCTTTGGAATTCAATAAAAAGGGGTTTCCCCACTATTTGATATTTGCAATCTAATTGTCGAAGTTTATTTTGATTAAACCAAAAACAACAATTAATATAATCATTGCATTCATCATTCTCACATCGCGTATTCTTCTTACCTACGAATCTCACGTTTGTGTCTCGATTCTAGAGTCAAACTGTCTCATTCGTATAATACTCGGGCCAATCGTCAAAAAAAGATGGATGATCTTGAGGAAGAAAACAGAGAGTTGAAAGAAGAGATCGACGCTCTAAGAGAGGATATGAGAAAGCTTCGTAACGACATGCAAGCCATGGCAGAAGCTTAGCTACAAAGAACTGTGATCTCAGAGATCACCTCAGCGCCCATCATAGAAAAGTATGATCCTAGGTATCAGATGCCGAAAGATCGTCCGTGGGGCATGCCTGTTAACTATATCCCGGAAGGATATGTTCCGCCGATCGCTGAAGGTCAGGGAATCGCAACAGAAGCCGCTGGGCCTGAAGGTTACAAACTTCAGGAAAGCGAAGATGCCAGGGGCATACTCAAGACTCCTGAAGGTTACAAACTTCGGGAGGCACCAAGACTTACTACCGTAGTCACGGTACCACCCCCTGTGGCGCACACTGTCCCGGAAGGACAGATTCCACAGACACCTTCTGGTAGGAAGGAAACTATGTTTGACAGAATGGATGAATTCCAGGAGCAGTTCTTGGAAATGCAGAAAGAGCTGCAAGCCATTCGCGGTCAGAATCTATTTGGAAAGGACACCGCAGACCTCTGCTTAGTCCCAAATGTGAAAGTCCCGCACAAGTTCCAAGTGCCCGACTTTGAAAAATACAAGGGTAACTCTTGCCCTCAGAGCCATCTGGTGATGTACGCTAGGCGGATGTCAGCTCAGACGGAGAATCAGGACCTGCTGATTCACTACTTCCAGGATAGTTTAACCGGTGCCGCACTCAAATGGTACATGGGTTTAAACCGTACTACGATCAGTACATTCAGAGATCTTGGGACTGCCTTCGTCCAACAATACAAATACAATTTGGACATGGCACCCGACAGAGATCAACTCAGATCAATGTCGCAAAAGGACAAAGAAACATTTAAGGAGTATGCTCAGAGGTGGCGTGAAATTGCCGCTCAAATTTGTCCACCTCTTGAGGAAAAAGAGATGACAAAAATCTTCTTAAAGACCTTAAGCTCATTTTACTATGACCGAATGGTTGCCAGTGAGCCCAGTGATTTCACCGAAATGGTCGGCATGGGTGTACGTCTTGAGGAAGCCGTCTGAGAAGGACGTTTGGTAAAAGACACTGGATCAACGAGCGGTACTAAGAAATACGGTAGTGCTCTCCCTAAGAAAAAAGAGCAAGATATTGGGAATATCTCTCTCGGAAAGCAAAGGCGACGTTATCAGCCAGTGGCAGCTGTTACTCCTGCTATCGGCCCCGCGCCTGTTCCTATGTATCAACCACAGGTTGCGCAGAGCCAACCTGATCAGGAAAGGACACAACAGCCTCTTCAGCAGGCTCGTCCTCCATATAACAACAACCGTACAACACAGCCATCAGGGTTTGATCCTATACCCATGTTGTACGCAGAATTATTTCCGTTACTACTGGCTAAGGGGCACATTCAAACTAAGTCTCCTCTTACAGTTCCAGAAAATCCGCCTTTTTGGTTTAAGGCGGATCAAACATGCCCTTATCATCAAGGAGGTTCAGGGCATAACATTGAGACTTGTCTCAATTTCAAATCCGACGTGCAAAAGCTTGTTAGGAGCGGGCTCTTATCTTTCAAAGATACGAATCCTAATGTTCTTACGAACCCGCTGCCTCAACATGAGAAAGCTGCAGTCAATCTGATTGAGAAAGAGACTAACAATGTCTATCAAATTCACGATGTACTCTTGTTGAAAACCAATCTGGTCAAGATGCATTGTAGACAGAGTGGATATGGCCATGTGCCACCTCATAACTATCACCAGTGTGATATCTGCTCTAAAGATAACCAAGGATGTTCGGTAGTGCAATCAGCTCTACAGGAACAGATGGATCTCGGATGGATCCAAGAGCACCGAGTTCGTGGAGTTAACATGGTTTACACGAATTCCAACGTCATTCAGAACCACGACATCCGTGCAATGAATGTCAACTTGGTGGCGATGCACTCAAGGCAAAGCCAGTATCATAATCTGCCGCGACATGATTACAGTTCCTGTCTGATTTGCTCGGTAAACAAACAGGGATGCTCTTTCATACAAGAGGCCCTCCAGCGTCAGATGGATCTTGGATGGATCCAAGACTACCATGATAGGAACTCCTATCAAATCAACATAGTTCAGATCTTCGATATCCGCGTAATGAATACCAACCTAGTAGAGTTACATGCTGAGCAGGTCCGACTCGGATTCTTAATATCACATGACTTTCAAAGCTGTAAAGCGGGTTGCGAAAACGGTCGAGGTTGTACCCTTGTCCAGGAGGCACTTCAGCACTTGTTAAATCACTGGTGGATGCCAATCTACATGGATGAAGATACTCAGCAGATTAGTATCAATAACAGGAATCCTACTCGTCGTCAAAGTCAGGATGTCCGATCAATGGAAGGTAACCTAGTGAGGTTACATTATATTCAAAGTGGGCGTGGCCAGGTGCCTCCACACAACTATGACAGTTGTAGCGTCTGTTCGGAAAGTAACCAAGGGTGTTACCTTGTGAGAGCAGCTCTTCAGGGTCGGGTCGATCATGGGGAAATTCGTCCATATCCAGGTTCTGGACCCACCAACTGGACGCCGAACTACCTTGCCGATCAAGTCGAGGATGTTGTCACAATCTCGGGTCATCATAGGACCAGGGATGTTTTTGCCATCATTCCTCTACTTGACAAATCTAAAGTTCCCAACCAGGAACGGATCGAGATTACTTATGATGGTCAGAAAAATCAGAAGGTTCCCATAGTCATCTATCTACCGGGACCATTACCGTATGAATCAGCTAAGGCAATCCCTTACAAATACGGTGCAACGATAATTGAAAATGGAAAGGAAATTCCATTACCCTCCGTCGTGAATATTGCAGACATTAGTCGTATAACACGGAGCGGTCGAATCTTCAACCGAGGGGTTGGAGAATCCAACAAAGAAAAGGAACTTCAGGCAGAAATTCTTGATCCGCTAGTCGGTCAATCTAGTAATCCTGACTTTTCAAAAGACAAGGATGAGATGCTAAAGCTCATCCAAAGGAGTGAATATAACATTGTTGATCAACTGTTACAGACTCCTTCAAAGATCTCAGTATTATCACTGTTACTCAGTTCAGAAGCACGCAGAGAGGCTCTACAGAAAGTCTTGGAGCAAGCCTTTGTGGAACAGGATGTAACAATCAGACAATTCGATAGCATTGTCTCTAACATCACTTCCTGCAATAATTTGGGATTTAGTGATGAAGAATTACTTGAAGAGGGTCGCCGTCATAACATGGCGCTCAACATTACAGTTAACTGCCAGGGCGATGCTTTAGCCAACGTACTGGTAGACACAAGGTCAGCCCTGAATGTTATGCCGAAGTCCACTTTGATGCAATTATCATTCAAGGGCCCTCCGATGAGAGTCAGCGAGGTCGTCGTCAAAGCATTCGACGGATCCAGAAAAACAGTTATCGGCGAAGTTGATCTTCCCATAACTATTGGTCCTCACACTTTCCAAATCACTTTCCAGGTCATGGACATCCGGGCAACATACAGTTGTTTATTAGGAAGACCTTGGATACATCAGGCTGGAGCGGTTTCTTCGACCCTCCACCAAAAGCTAAAGTTCGTCAAGAACGATCAACTTGTCATGGTTTGTGGGGAACAAGCCTTGCTTGTGAGTAACCTATCATCATCTACTTGTGCGGAACCCGAGGAGGTTATTGGAACTCAGTTCCAAGCACTATCGATGAGCAAGAACAATCAGTTCCAAGGAGGAACCTCGATTTCCTCATACAAAGATGCTATCAAAGCGGTCGAGAGTACCGATACGACAGGATGGGGACGGCTTGTCGTTCCTATTGACAATAAAACAAAGAAGGGTCTTGGTTTTTTTGCAACCTGTACCCAGACAGTTGCCAACGATGAAAGTCTTCATCCCCTTCAAAACTTCTTCCACAGTGGAGGTTTTCTTCACCCGGTGTCTCAGACAGTTCATGTTATCAATGAGGAAGATCCCTCTGACACGGATGAAGAATGGAAGTCCTATCTTAACAAGGACGAGTATATGTCTCAGGAAGAGGTGCCTATGCCTTTTTGCTTTCCTACAGAAAGTCTGAGATTTATACCAAGATCAGATGTCGAAATGATCTACGGAGATTGTGATCCGGAAGGATGCCGTGCTCCACCAAATTCATTAGAGGAAGACACTCCGATGAAAGACAACTTTGACTACACCTACTATGGCCCAATGGATGGTCTGCCAATGTGGCAACCTTACCCAGGAGACTTGGGGCAAGAAAGTCAGCCGAGTAATGAAAATCAGCTGAGCATCATTGAACAGAATACCTGTGTCCCCACCATGTCATGGGATCAACACTCGGGCCATTCAGAAACTACTCAACAGGAAGATGAATTCGCAACGTTCGCAGGACTTGAGTTCATCAACTATGCTTTTCCCGAGGTCAACGCCATCGAGAGAGACGACTCCTCCAGTTCCAAAGAAGTTTGGGACACTCTGGGACAACCAAGTGGAAAATACAACTTTATGGTCAAGTACACTGCTCCCGAAAGCTCTCGTAACAGGCTCGAAGATATCCAGCCAACTGGATGGGGAGATACAGCTGAGAGCACCAATGCTATGCAAAATGCAACAGAGGAATCCTCCTACGACAATTCTTCCTGGGAGACAGATTCCAACGATCCTGCTCCACCAGAAATCAACGTCATTTCTGAAGACAAATCAAGGAAGGTGCCAGACTTTGTGATTCACCGAGGAGTTCGCCGCCAATGGGTTACCGTCGAGGTTCCGAAGGTCGTTCACCAGTCAAAGTAATTGCCATCTTTAACCTTTCATCCTGCCCAGGTGAAACGGATGTTTTGATAGGGCTCGCTTTCTGTAAAATTTCCCTCTTCGCTTTGCCCGAAGCGACAGAGTTTTGTTTTATAGGGCTGTAGTTTCAAGAGTCGACTTGTTCATTAATAAAATAACGTCGTTCTGTAATTTCCGCATAATTGCTGTTTTCTCTTTTCGTTTTTCAGAAAATGGTAATCCTAAAAAACAATTTAAAAATAAAAACAAGCAGTAAAACAAATACATTGCACACACTTGCATTTTCTCTATCTCTTCTAAACACGAATCATCACGTCATGCAGATTGCTTGTTTTAAACCCAGTTGAAACATACGATCCGATGCCTTCTCCCGACTTTGAGTTCCTGGTATTTGGGGCTGAAGAAGAAGTTGACAACGAAATTCCAAAAGAGATCTCCCGACTACTCAGACAAGAGGAAAGGTCCATTGAACCTCATAAAGAACCGTTGGAAACGGTAAACTTGGGTTCAGAGCAAGAGAGAAAAGAAATCAGGATTGGGGCACTGCTCAGTCCAACTGCCAGAGAGGGTTTGACAAAGCTTCTCAAAGAATTCCCCGATGTATTCGCTTGGTCCTATCAGGATATGCCAAGGTTGGATACCAGCATCGTGGAACATCACTTACCGTTGAGATCGGAATGTCTGCCAGTAAAGCAGAGGTTGAGACGCACTCATCCGGACATGGCCATCAAAATCAAGGAGGAGGTACAGAAACAGATTGACGCGGGTTTCCTTGCTACATCTGAATATCCTCAATGGTTAGCCAACATCGTACCCGTCCCCAAAAAGGATGGAAAGGTCAGAATGTGTGTTGATTACAGAGATCTAAACAAGGCAAGTCCAAAGGATGACTTTCCTTTGCCACACATTGACATGCTGGTTGACAGCACAGCAAAGTTCAAAGTATTCTCCTTCATGGATGGATTCTCGGGCTATAATCAAATCAAAATGGCGCCAAAAGACATGGAGAAAACTTTGTTCATTACCCCATGGGGCACCTTTTGTTACAAGGTAATGCCGTTCGGTTTAAAGAACGCCGGGGCAACCTATCAAAGGGCCATGACTACTCTGTTTCATGACATGATACACAAAGAAATCGAGGTATATGTCGATGATATGATTGCAAAATCAAAAATAGAGAGTGAGCACGTTGAACATCTGTCAAAATTGTTCGAACGTTTAAGAAAATTCAAGCTCCGCTTGAATCCCAACAAGTGCACCTTCGGTGTCCGTTCAGGGAAACTACTAGGGTTCATCGTCAGCCAGAAAGGAATTGAGGTTGATCCTGACAAGGTCAAGGCCATTCAAGAAATGCCTTCTCCGAAAACTGAAAAACAAGTCAGAGGATTCCTGGGACGTTTAAACTACATCTCCAGATTCATATTCCTTATGACCGCGACGTGTGCGCCGATTTTCAAATTACTCAAAAAGAATCAGGATTGCGTTTGGTCAGATGATTGCCAAACCGCCTTCGACAGTATCAAGGAATATCTGTTGAATCCTCCGATTCTATCACCTCCAGTGGAAGGAAGACCACTGATCATTTACCTCACAGTCCTAGAGGACTCAATGGGATGTGTACTTGGCCAACAAGACGAAACTAAACGGAAAGAGTCTGCCATTTACTATCTAAGCAAGAAATTCACCGACTGCGAGACTCGGTACACAATGCTTGAAAAAACTTGTTGCGCTTTGGCTTGGGCAGCCAAACGTCTTCGCCAGTACATGATTCGTCATACTACTTGGTTGGTCTCCGAAATGGATCCAATCAAGTACGTTTTCGAAAAACCTGCTCTCACGGGAAGGATTTCCCGTTGGCAGATGCTGTTATCAGAATATGACATAGAGTACCATGCTCAGAAAGCCGTTAAAGGAAGTATTTTAGCCGATCATTTGGCTCATGAACCGATTGGCGATCAAGGATCAATCGGGTTCGACTTCCCAGACGAAGATGTCATGTATCTAAAGATGAAAGATTGCGATGAACCGCTACCCAGTGAAGGGCCAGAGCCAGGTTCCCAGTGGGGACTTATCTTTGACGGAGCAGTCAATCATTATGGAAACGGAATTGGGGCAATCATTGTTACCCCTCAGGGTTCCCACATTCCTTTCACTGCCAGACTTACGTTCAAATGTACGAACAACGAGGCCGAATACGAAGCATGTATCATGGGTCTCGAAGAAGCGATTGATTTAAGGATCAAAAACTTGGACGTATACGGCGATTCAGCCTTGGTTATTAACCAAATAAAAGGAGATTGGAACACATACCAATCAGGATTGATTCCTTACAAAGACTATGCAAGAAGGTTGTTACCCTTCTTTAACAGAGTCGACTTTCATCACATCCCTCGTGATGAGAATCACATGGATGATGCATTAGCCACTCTCTCTTCCATGATTAGTGTAGGTCGGTGGAATGACATACCTAAGATCAACATCATGCGCCTTGAACGGCCCGCTTACGTCTTCACGATTGAAGCAGTCATAGACGACAGACCTTAGTATCACGATATCAAATGCTTCCTTCAGAAACAAGAGTACCCATCTAGGGCACTCAGAAAAGACAAGAAAACCCTTAGAAGATTGGCTGGAAACTTCTTCCTGAGTGGTGACACTCTTTATAAGAGAAATTTTGACATGGTCTTGCTCCGATGTGTCGACATACCAGAAGCAGACATGCTTATGAAAGAAATTCACGAAGGATCCTTTGGCACTCATGCCAATGGACACACGATGGCCAGAAAAATTCTGAGAGCAGGGTACTATTGGTTGACCATGGAATCTGACTGCTACAAGTACATGAGGAGGTGTCACAAGTGTCAGATATACTCCGACAAAATTCATGTACCGCCATCACATCTCAAAGTTCTTTCTTCCCCGTGGCCTTTTTCCATATGGGGGATCGACATGATTGGCATGATTGAGCCCAAGGCTTTAAACGGACATCGGTTCATTCTTGTAGCCATTGACTATTTCACCAAGTGGGTCGAAGCAACGTCATTCGCCAATGTAACCCGACAAGTGGTGGTCCGATTTATCAAAAACAATATCATCTGCCGTTATGGTGTTCCAAGCCAGATCATTACTGATAATGGATCTAACTTGAACAATAAGATGATGAAGGAGTTGTGTGCAGAGTTCAGGATCGAACACCATAACTCATCTCCCTACCGACCCAAGATGAACGGAGCGGTAGAAGCGGCTAACAAGAACATCAAGAAGATCGTTCAAAAGATGGTTGTAACCTACAAAGATTGGCACGAGATGCTACCCTTTGCTCTTCACGGTTATCAGACATATGTCCGCACTTCAACAGGGGCAACCCCTTTCTCTCTAGTATATGGCATGGAAGCCGTGCTCCCCATAGAAGTAGAGATCCCATCAATCTGGGTATTGATGGAAGCTAAGCTCACCGAAGTTGAATGGTGTCAAAATCGACACGACGAATTAAACCTAATCGAAGAGAAGCGAATCACGGCACTATGCCATAGTCAGTTGTACCAACAGAGAATGAAGAGGGCGTTCGACAAAAAGGTCCGACCTCGTGTTTTCAGAAAAGGAGACCTCGTGCTCAAGAAGATACAATCATTTCTCACTGATTCTCGGGGCAAATGGACCCTAAATTATGATGGTCCCTATGTGGTCACGAAAGCTTTCTCAGGCGGCGCCTTGAGACTTGCAACCATGGGCGGAGAGGAATTTTCCTACCCCACGAATGTTGATGTAGTCAAGAAATACTTCGCCTAAACTAAAAAAAAAACGTCTTGGTGGATTGAAAACCCGAAAGGGTGATCCAGGCAAAAGTTAGAGACATGAAAAAAATCATCCCGATGGATTGGAAATCTCATAGTACAATCCAGGCAAAAATTAGGGATAATTATGTTCAACAGAGGCAAGTCCCTCAGCAGCAACAGCAGTTACAGCATCCATCGGAGGAAATCTCCCTTCAAAGGTCATCTTCGACAGAAGCTCAGGATGTCCCGAACTCAAAGTTGGTAGAAGGATAGTGGTCGTTATGTTTCAACGTAGCCCTTTTCCCTGTAAATTACCATTTTCTAACTTTGTATATACTCTTTGGAATCATGTGTTTGGCTGATCTCCATCTTATCAATAAAATATGAGCCCTTGTGCTTGTGTTTGTAATTCTTCACTTGTTTTAGCTTTACAGAACGACGTTGTTTAAACTTAATCAGCGATTCTTGAAATAAAACAAAAATGAATTTACTTGTTAAAACTTTTTCTGCTTTTAAATTAAAGATGGCATTTCTTTTGACTGTTGAACATCAGAAGAACATCGATCGCTTCTCCCGAAGTAAGCGAACTTCAAAGTGCAGAATCAAGGTACTCCTTCTAGACCAGTACTCCTGAATGAAGGATCAATAATGTCAGAGACCATGTTTCGTCTGACATCCTCGGCCGAGTTCTCATCTCCTAAGCCCGATCAACATAGCTCCCAACGGGACTATCTCTCCTAAGCAAGGTAGAATTGCTATTTTGAATCAACGGTACTTCCTTGCCCCGCGATGACCGAGTATCCAATTGTGTTCATCCATTAGTCTGTATGTCGCGTCTGTTTTGTCAGCATATACATACATACATCATGCATTTTTTATTTGCATTCACATTTCATATTGCATCACTATCACTCTAGTCGGTCGTGTCCCCTAGTGGTAGAGGTCCTCTCAATCGAGTTGTCAGTTCTTGCCTCGTCAGGAAATACTGTGTCTGAACAACATCGCTTCCAGTTTAATTCTGGAAAGAAGTTGGTCCTTGACCACTTTGATAACTTGAACCTCTGAAAAGCCAGAGAAAACTTTCAATAAACATCACTCTTCGCCATTGGAGATGATATCCTTGCTTTCCCGGATTAAGGAAAGTCCACAGAGAAAGCCTCGTGATCAGAGATTCGGCAGCACACCAGTTTTGCCCCGAAAAACCACTGATGAGAAGGTCATCGGCACCTCAAAATTGGATCCCATCATATGGCATTTCTCCGGGAAGATCCCGAGAAAAGTATGATGTAACCCCAAACGAAAACAGTCTCTCAAGAGACTCGCTTTTCCCAGTAGAATCGACAAATGGCGTCTCCAAAACAGAGAAGTTTGTGTACCTCTACAATTCAGACGAATGGGTTCCCCAACAAGTCTGACATCAAAACTTTTTCCACTCAAATGGCATCTCCCCAGGAAAATTCGGCGAGAAGTTTGAAGGAAAGCCGCTACGAATAGCGTCCCTTGTCAGTAAAGTTTATTGACAAAAGAAACTAAGACCAGTTCCTTGGTAGGAAACCAAGAACGAGGGGAAGTTTAAATCAGAAACTAAGACCAGTTCCTTGGTAGGAAACCAAGAACGAGGGGAAGTTTAAATCAGAAACTAAGACCAGTTCCTTGGTAGGAAACCAAGAACGAGGGGAAGTTGACAAAAGAAACTAAAAAAGGTTGACTCAACAAGAGAGTCCGAAAAGGTGATTGACTCAACAAGAGAGTCTAAAAAGTGATTGACTCAACGAGAGAGTCTGAAAAGTGATTGACTCAACGAGAGAGTCTGAAAAGGTTAGCTCCGCTGGGGAGAATCATTTGTACAAAGCCCAAGAGGAGGCTGACTTCGCTGAGGAAGGATCATTATACAAAATCTAAGAGGAGGCTAGCTTTCTGCTGAGGAAATGTCCTTATACAAAGCCTAAGAGGAGGCTATCTTTTGCCGAGGATAATTGGGATCCCCAGGAAGGTCCAAGTGGGGGAATCAACTCTTGCTGAGGATTTACAGAAGATTTGAGATGTCAGGTACCTTGAGGTTCTGATTTAAGGTAGTGTTGACCCTGGTCGGGGAACTCTCATGAGAGAGACTGGGTTTCTGTTGGAGATCGATCCAGAATGGCCAGGGTTTTTCCTATAGTTGTAAGGGACTTGAGAATATCTTTGAGACTCAAGGGGATTAGACTGTCCAAGTCTACTAGTGTGTGTCATACCCCAAATTTTGACCACTAAGATTTCCCATCATTGTGCAAATCATCATCACAATATGGATGAACCATCATGCCTCACCAAATGCCTCAAAGATGGGTGAGCATCCACTATAATCAAAATTAGGGTTTCAAGCCCTCTCTGAGCTTTAGACAAAGGCTCAATCAAGAAATGACTTGATTTTCAACTTGTCTAATCTCTCAAACATCCTCAAAGGATCAAAAGGACTCCCACTTCAAGGATTAAGCACAAGGTTGCTCCCTTCTAGGTGGATCAAGCCTCAAGATCGCCAGTGTTACCAAATTAGGGTTTTGATCACCCAGGGGCTCCAGATGAAAAGTTTCATCTGGGCACAAGCCATTGATCCAAAACATAACCTAATATACTTCATGGAACCTCATGAACCCATACATCAAGTCAATTTTGCCTCAAGGGATGCATTCATCAAAAATCAGGAATTAGGGTTTCTTGACCTAATTCACCCTTAAGTTGACTTTTGGGACAAATCATGAGACAAGACCTCAAGAGATGATTTGAGGGTCTCTAATATACCATATTGATCCATTTGGGACAATGGATTAATCCAAGAAGTTTGAGCAACAAGTCTCAATTCCATCTGCACCACAATTAGGGTTTTAAGGGAAAAGTCAAATGTAACTTTGACTTTTGACCAAGACATGCTCCCAAACCCTAATACATGATTGAATATACCCTATGACACCCATGGAACATGTCCATCAAGTTTGATTTAGGTCAAGGACATGATTTCATGAAGAATGGCACAGTTTGGAATTCATCTGATAAAAAGTCAACTGTGCACAAAAGTCAACTTTGACTTTTTGAGATTTTTCACCAAAAATGGATTTTTAACCCTAAAATGATGTTAATGTATGATTTGAATCATCATTCATCAAGAAAAATCAAGAAAAGTGAGATAACTTGTAAAAGGGGTAACCATAAAACTTAGAAATTTTTCTAAGTTAAAAATAAAGTGGCAAGGGTACCAACTTTGGAGGACCGTAACTCCTAAACCACAAGGCCATTTTTTCTCATCCAAAGATGGATTTGTAGCCCTCATTATCACCTACAAAAACTTCAACTACAAGTCATTCCAATTCATTAAGGATTTTGAGTTATGGAGTGATCAAAGTGGCTGAAAAGTGAAAATGTCACTTTTTCCAACACTTAGTGAAATTTTCACTAAGTCAAATTCTGCCTCACTTTTTGCCAAATGTAGGGGGATTTTTCACTTGGAATCAAAAGAGATCAAAACCAAACTTGTTCAAACAGTTGTTGTATCATGTAAGGGCTTTCCTAAATGGCCAAGAACATTGCCAAATTCAACTTACACCATGAGATATGACATTGGCAAGTTGCCTTGCTAAAATCTGTCAAGGCAAGGCAGAATTTGCAACTTTGGTCGATTTTCCAAAATCAGCCAAATTCAATTGCTCCTATCCACTTGGACACCTCAGAGGATTGAATTTAAAGGGGACAATCACTGAGCCAAGCCTCCAAAGTCCATGGAACAAGAAATAGCATGTTGAACCTATAATGGCCAAAATAGGGACAAGACTTCAAATTTGGATTGAAGCATTCAATGGAACCATCAAGGTGGCATGGACTGAGCCATTCTCATCTGAAATCAGTCAAGACTTATCCAAGACCAAGGGGACCATAGCTCTGTGCCCTAACCTCTAGTCAATGGCTAGAGGAGACTTTCATTTCCATTGGCCAACATTGAGGAAACACCTACTGCAGTTGCCATTCACTGTGGATCCCAAAACAAACTTGCTCTACTATAAATAGAGCTCAATTGTGGTCAGTTTGAGTACACCAAAGCCATCTAATAGATGCTTTCCTCAAAATTTCTTTCTCTTGGCAAAAATGCCTTTCTTAGCAAGGTAGCTATCGGGTTTTGAGTTTGGGAGCAATTCTAATCAAACCAATCACTCACACACCTCACATACATCACATATGAGCTGATCAAACACTTAGATTACTTCTGAAACATCAATTTCACAAAATCACCAGCTGGTTGCTCAAGGTTTTAACCAAAGTGCAGCTGAGGTATCACAAAATGATCCAGCCAATTTCAATCAAGTCCAACCATCCAAACACGATCCATGGGGTGTAGGGAAGCTGTTCAGATCATCACCGCTCATCTGTGACACCTCCAAATCAAAAATCACTTTGAACTTGTTGTCACGACCTAGAGGTGAGCACATGCTTGGTCATCTCTCAATCCATGCATATTTCCTCGCACAATAATTTGGCCATATGTTCATAATCATGCATGGAATGTTTTCCCTCAATTAATTGCATTGTTTGAATCGTGTATAAAAAATCCTAGCCTTCATGCAGAAATTAGGGTTCTTGAGGTCTCTTCGTGATTTCTTGTTGTATGTTTAATTTAAATGAAATTAAAGTACATAGACATGATCGTGAGGTTGAGACGATCATAATGATATGTGGATTGCATGATATGATTACGTATTCATGGAGATTGGATAGAAAATGCAAATCTGAGAAACCAAGAACACACGCGTGTTCTTCAGCTTGTTCTTGGCGCCATTTTTAGAAATTCAAATATTTGAATTTTGTGATTTTGTTTAATTGATTCAAAAATTAATTTCTCTCTGAGTTTTAATGATTTTGAGTTGATTCTTTTTTTAATAATTCACAAAAATGTTAAAATATTTTATTTTATCAAAAAATCCCAAAAATATTATTTATTTCATATAATTGATATTTTTGCCAAGAATTAATATTTTAATTGTTTTTGACATTTTAAATATTTTTTCTACATTGATTTTGCAACTTTTAATGCTTTCTAATTATTTTGTAGGTCAATACTTAATTTTTGAAGCATTAATCCAAGATCACAATTTGTTTTCCATGTGTTAAACAATTTTTGATCATTTTAATTGAATTTTTATTCAATTAAATACATTTTGAAAACAAATTAGGGTTTTGGACTAATTCAACCCTCGTAAATCATTTTCAAAACACTTTGGGCCTCTTGAGAGAGTGTAAGACCCATCCCTCCTTGTACAAAAAACTTTTTGGGCCTCATTCATTGTATAAGTCCCTCTGTACAAGTAAACGGCGCGATCGTCGCCTTTTTCAGAAATAAACCTGGGCCTACCCTCGAGTAGTAAGACCCATTTCTTTTTCTTTAAAACACTTTGGGCCTCTAATAGAGTGTAAGACCCAATCCTTTTTTTTTGACCAAATCATTTTGGGCCTCAGTCACTTGTATAAGTCCCGATACCGTAAAAAACAAACGGCGCGATCGTCTCCCTTTTCAAAATAACCCTTGGGCCTCTCCTTGAGCTATAAGACCCATTAAAAACACTTTGGGCCTCTAATAGAGTGTAAGACCCAACCCCCTTTTAACCAAAATCATTTTGGGCCTCACTTATTGTATAAGTCCCTCTGCGTTAAAAGAAAACCTCGGCGCGATCGCCATATTTAAACGAAAAGACAACTGGGCCTACCCTCGTGTTATAAGCCCCACTCTTCTTCTTTAAACCTTTTTGGGCCTCTTGAGAGAGTGTAAGACCCATCCCTTTGTACAGAAAACCATTTTGGGCCCCAGTCACTTGTATAAGTCCCTCTGTACAAAATTCAAACAGTGCGCTCACTGATAAAACCCTGGGCCTCTCCTCGAGCTGTAAGCCCCAGATCTTTCTTTTTCAAACCACTTTCTCCTTTGATTTTGAATATACTGTTGTTTTCAATCTTTCTTTGTTGAACAACTAACCAAACAACATGGAAGCACTCCAACCGAGTAAGTGGTTATCGCTTTCGTTTACTGCTTTCATATTATAAACTGTATTGTGGGGCTGCTCACTGTAAGTCTCCTTTCATAAACTCATATCTACTGTGTAATAATAGTATAGATATTTCGAGTTTCCCCGGCAACTACGTCTAGAACTAGGTGACGCCGTTTCATTTATTCGTAGAAATAGACGCCTAGATCCCCAATAGGAGCACCAGATACAGTCTTCTCTTCGGCTGTCCTCCTTAGGAATCGTCAAGAAGTTCTGCTCCCCAAGATGAATGTATTCTCCGTGAATTGCATCTTTGAGTTTCTTCCAAATTCTCGAACTTTCCTGACTTGATCTATTCCTTGTGGATAGCTTGCCTTGAATGTCTCGGGGTTTGGGTACCCACTACGGTCATAATCTTGGACCTTAACTAAGGAACCCTCTTTAAAAGCTAAAAGTCGCTGGATAGTAAACCTCGCACGTTTACTAGTGGTTTTTATCTTTAAAAGAGTTATCTCTCCTAATGGAAAGGAGATGATAGACCCACGGGCTTCTTAAAAGCATCGGCCTCCTCTTGGGCATTATACAAGGACCCACAGGCTTCCTAAAAGCAACCCCGCCTCCTCTTGGGCATCGTACAAGGACCCTACGGCTTCTTAGAAGTATTCACAGCCTCCTCTTAGGCTTCGTATAATGATTTCTTCCTCCGGGAATGATAGCCTCCTCTTGGGCATCGTACAAGGACCGATCGGCTTCTTAAAAGTTTCTAGCCTCCTCTTGGGCTTCGTACAAATTGTCCCGACGACCTCCTAAAGGTATAGGAACAGAACTTAGTCATCTGCATAGAACAGTCCTTTCATAGAGTCTACCACTGTTTCTCACAACATAGTACAAAAGATAAAACTCTAGACGCGGACAGTCTAACTTCCTTGAGTCTCAAAGACATTCTCAAGCACTCTTCAAAAATAGGAAGGAAACCCGTAGACTCGGACAGTCTAAATACCTTTTTGGACTTCCTGTTTCCTCAAAGGAAAGGAAACAACCCCGATCCTCAGGTCTAACCCATGAGTACAGTGATGCTCATGTAAGACTGATTTTCTCTTTCAAAATCAGTATACTGGACCTGTCACTTAACTGACACAATAACCTTAGCCTTCTCTTGGGCTTTGTACAATGATTCTCCCCAGCGGAGTCGAACAACGTTTTAGCCTCTCTCTCGGGCTTCGTACGAGACACATAAAGACTCCCTCGTCGAGTCAAACAAACAATAGCCTCCATCTCGGGCTTCGTACGAGATACAAAGAACTCTATTGTTGAGTCAAATAGCCTCCATCTCGGGCTTCGTACGAGATACAAAGAACTCTATTGTTGAATCAAATAGCCTCCATCTCGGGCTTTATACTAGATACCAAAAGATTCCGCCGTTGAGTCAAAACTTTTAGCCTCTCTCTCGGGCTTTGTACGAGACACAAAATAGCCTCTTCTTAGGCTTTGTATAATGATTTTCCTAGCGGAAATTAGCCTCCTCTTAGGCTTTGTATAATAAAACCACTGGTTGATCCAATCAACCTTTTAGCATCAAAGCTGTGCCTCGTTCACAGTACACAAACATCAATAACTCCTTTCCCTTCATCTAATCGCTGTAAGCGGCAAGCCTCTAGATCATCTATATCCACGCCACTGTCCCTCTTTTAGCATGAGAAATTCCTAAGGAAAGATGGCATTGCTCTACACTGAGTTAAAGTCTTCCCCTTCAGGTTAAACCCCTTTTCTTCAGAAATTATGGCATTGCTCGGATCCGCGTATCCCAGTTAAAGTAATTCTCCTTCTCCCCTCTTTAGAGATGACAAATTCTCTCTAAAACCGAGGACTTTTCAGCTTCACATCCTGGGCTTTGAACAAGATACAAACCACCTTTCGCTTCACGTCTTGGGCTTTGAACAAGACACCAAAAACACCCATTTCCTCCCATAGAATAGGAGGAACTACGAACGCTCTGATTTCCCTGTTTCGGTAAACGGGAATACGTAGGCATAAGATCGAAAGAAAAGATCTTAGCGAGCACAATCAACAAAAAACCCAAATCCCATATCTCCATCAATCAAAAAAGCAGTAATTCAAAAGCATCAGTCCTAACATCCTAATCCTTGTTCCCCACCAGAAACCTTCTGCCCAGGAAAAAAGAAAGAAAACAGTATTGGCGAAAATACAAATAACCAGTACAAGGCCCCCCCACATTGATAGCATTCGTAACCTAACAGACCGCTGTTTAAACTCAGTATGCAAAGCAGGGTTAATTGGAGACATCTATTTCCCTTCCTTATTCAGCTCACAATAGGATAAAAAATGAATCGACCTGTAGTCTAAGCTCAAACCGCAGAGAGCGACCAGCACTTAAGAACCGCGTCCAAAATCGCTCGCTACAGTGTGGAAGAGTTTTATCTGTTGTATGATGCCCAAGAGGAGGCAAGGGCATTAAGGGATGAGAATCAACCCTAAAGTGGCCTGAGGTCTTACACTGGAAAGACTGCGCTAGCAAAGGATGACTAAGTTCTGTCTTATACCTTTAAAAGGTTATCAGGGTCCTTGTATTAAGCCCAAGAGAAGGCATGAGAACTTCTAAGAAGCCGGAGGGTCCTTGTACAAAGCCCAAGAGGAGGCGGGGATGCTTTTAGGAAGCCTGTGGGTCTCAAACCAAGAAAATTTCAAGAAATGCTATTCACCGAGAATATATCATTTAGTGAAAGTTCTGTGATTTGAAGAAATACAAGAAATGCTATTCACTGAGAATAGATCAACTCTGGGGAGTAGAATTTCTTTGACAATTTCTAGGGGTGACAGTTTGAGAAAAGGTTCACGAGGAATTCTGCCTTTCTCTTTGTTCCATATTATTTAAGCCCAAGAGAAGGCAAGACTGTATCTGGAAATCCTATAGGGATCTAGTTTTGTTTGTATTTTAAGAGTGACCAACAGGGCTTTAACTAGTTCTAGACCTAGTTGCCGGGGAAAACTCTAAATAACTATACTAGTATATATATAGTTGATATATGACAAGTATTTAAAAGGGTATGAAAGAAGACTAACCATGTGCAGTTTCCCACAATACAGTTATTTATATGTGAAAGCGAGTAAAAGAAAGCGGTTAAAACTTACATGTGAGCAAGCTTCCATGTTGTATTGTTAGTTGTTCAAAGAAATTAAAGAAAGTTTTGATAACAACATGTATTGTTGAATCTAAATCAAAAGAGAAGACGTTTTTTTTGAAAAGATTGTTGGGGCTTATACTCAAGGAGAAGCCCAAGGTTTATACAACGATTGAGGCCCAAAAAGGTTTATGTACAACAAGGGTTGGGTCTTACACTATAATAGAGGCCCAAAGAGTATTTAAAGAAAAGAAATGGGACTTATAACACGAGGGTAGGCCCAGATGATTTTATTTTAAACTGGCAATCGCACCGAGATTTTTGAAAACACCGTGGGTCTTATATAATGATTGAGGCCCAAACTATTTTGGTTTCAAAGAGGGATTGGGTCTTACACTCTATTAGAGGCCCAAAAGGTTTGAAAATGAATAAAGATGGGTATTATAGTTCAAGGAGAAGCCCAGTTGATTTTGTTAAAAAGGTGACGATCGCACAGAACTTTTGAAAATATACAGAGGGACTTATACAATGTGTGAGGCCCAAAAAGGTATTATTTACAAAGGGGTTAGGTCTTACACTCTATTATAGGCCCATGAGTGTTTGAAAAAGATTGATGAGGGTGGAATCAATCAAAACCCCAATTTTGTCTAAAATGAAATTAATTTTGTTTAAAAATTAATCAAAATTATTGAAAACATGTGAAAAATGAGTGGTGATCTTGGATCAATGTTTCAAAAATCATGTTTTTATCCACAAAATGATTGAAAACCATTTAAGTTTGGAAAATAAAGAAGGAAAAAATATTTTAAATGTTAAAAAAATAAATAAAATTTAATTCTTTGCAAAAATATCAAGTATATGAAATAAATAGTATTTTTGGGAATTTTATGTAAAATAAAAATAGTTTAATATTTTTGTGAATTATTAAAAAAAGAATCAACTCAAAATCATTAAAATTCAGAGAGAAATTAATTTTTGATTCAATTAAATAAAAATCACAAAATTCAAATATTTGAATTTTGAAAAAGGGCGCCAAGAACACCCAAGAACACGCGCGTGTTCCGTGTTTTGCCCAGATTTGCATTTTCTCATCAATCTCACTGACTACTTGATGAAATCACACAATCCACATATCAATCTACTCGTTTTCACCTCACGATCATGTCTATGGTCTTAAATTTCATTTATTTTAAGCAAGGAATAAGAAATCAAAGAGAAACCTCAAGAACCCTAAATTCTGCATGAAGGCTCAAAAATTCCACACACGATTCATACAAAGCAATTAATTGAGGGGAAACATTCCATACATGATTATGAACATATGGAAAAAGTATTGTGCGAGGAAATATGCATGAATCATGAGACGACCAAGTTGAGGCTTACCTCTTGCAGCTGGTGATCGTGTTTTGAGTTAGAGGTGTTACAGCTTGGTTCCAATAATGTTGACAGCTTCCCTAGGTGCTATGGAGTGTGTCTGAATGCTTGGAGTGGATTAAATTGAGTTGGAACTTGATTTGGCACCTCAACTACAAATCTGTCAAAGGCTTGTGTAGATGGCTAGTGATTTTGAGAATCTGGTGTTCCATATGTTGCTTAACTATTTGGATCACTTATATATGATGTTTATGAGGTGCGTGTGTGATTGGTTTAGTTGGAATTGCTCTCAAACTCAAAACCCGATAGTGACTTGAGTTAGAAGGCAAAATTGGAGTAAAAGAGGTGATTTTGAGGAAAGCTTCAGTTTCGATGCTTTGGTGTACTCAAAATGATCACAAATGAGGTCTATTTATAGTGCAACAAGTTTGTTTTGGCTGCAATAGTGTATGGCAACTGGTACAGGTTTGTGGACAACTGTGATCAAATGGAATCTCAAGTCTCCTCTAGCCATTGACTTGAGATTAGAGCACATGCCTATGGTTCTTTGATTCAAGGATAAGGCTTGACTGAAGTGTTCATCTTTGCTCTGATGCATGCCACCTCTAAGCATCCATTAAATGTTCTAAAACAAAATTGGAGTCTTGGCCTTCTTTAGGCTTTTTAGGTTTGGCATGGCTATTGTAGATTTTGGGACTTTGGAGGCTGATAGATCAGTGTTTGTCCCTTGTTTGTTCCCTCTTGAGGTGTGGAGATGGATAACCATGCTTGGAGTTGGACAATTTGATTAAATTGAGCCATAATGCACAAATCTGTCTTGCAAGATAGTTTGCATCAAAGCATATTGCAGCCATCATATCTTCTAGCTCAGATGGAATTTGATGGAGTTCTTAGACATTTTGGAAAGCTGTTATATCCTATTTCAACATGATGTCTAACTTTGGTTTTGATCCAACTTGAATTACCTTTAAAAATGCCTCCAAATTTGGGAAAAAATAAGGCAGATTCTGACTTAGTGAAAATTTCACTAAGTGTTGGAAAAATGTCACTTTTGTGTTTTCAGCCATTTTGATCACTCCATAACTTAAAATCCATGAGGAATTAGAATGAGGTGTAGTTGACAATTTTAAAGTATGTCGTGAGAGCTACAAATCCATCTTTGGACCATCCAAAATGGTTGCTTGGATCTCAAGTTATGATCCTTGGAAGTTGGTACCCTAGCCACTTTGTTCCATAACTTAGAAAAATTCTATGTTTTTTATGGCTACCCTTTTTACAAGTTAACTCACTTTCTTTGATTTTTCTTGATGAATGATGATTCAAATCACATATTAACATTGTTTTAGGGTTGAGGAACCATAATTGTGAAAAATCTCAAAAAGTCAAACTTGACTTTTGTGCACAGTTGACTTTTTATCAGATGAATTTCAAACGTGCGATCCTTTGTGAAATCAAGTCCTTGATCTAAATCAAACTTGATGGATATGTTCAATAGGTGTTATAGGGTGTACTGAATCATGTTCCAGGGTTTGGGAACATGTCCAGGTCAAAATTCAAAGGTTCAGTTGACTTTTTCCACGAAACCCTAATTGTGGTCCTGAGGAAATTGAAACTTGTGGATCAAGCTTCTTGGATCAATCCATTGTTGCAAATGGATCAATGTAGTTTATTAGAGACCCTCAAATCATGTCTTGAGGTCTTGGCTCATGTTTTGTCCCAAAAGTCAACTTAGGGGTGAATTAGGTCAAGAAACCCTAATTCCTGATTTTTGGTAAATGCATCCCCTGAGACTAAATTGAATTAATGATTGGGTCCATGAGGTTCCTTGGAGTATCTTGAGTTATATTTTGAAGCATTGGCCCATGATCAGAGGTTCTTGACCTAATTCATCTGGAGGCCCTGGTCGACCAAAGCCCTAATTTGGTGACGCTAGCGATCTTGAGGCTTAATCCACTTGGAATGCAGCAACCTTGTGCCTAATTCCTGATGTGGGAGTCCTCTTGATCATTTATGTGCGTTTGAGAGGTTAGACAAGTTGAAGATAATGTCATTTCTTGATTGCTCCTTTGTCTAAGCCCTCAAAGAGGGCTTAAAACCCTAATGCTTGATTGCAGGGAATGCTCAACAATTCTTGAGGAGATTGAGGAGACATATAGGTACATCCATATTGTGATGATGATTTGCACAATGATGGGAAATCTTAGTGGTCAAAATTTGGGGTATGACAAATGCCCCTATTTAATCTTCTTGGACCCAAAGGTGTGAATGGCGAAGGTATTCGGGCATTCGGGGTGCAAGAGGATTAAATATCGGAATACCCGAAATTTTGATGGTGGTTATGAATGGCAGATTGCTCATCCATCTTCTTTTGCTAAGCAATGATGCTTAGAAAAGGTAAAAACTTCCCCCCGATCCTGGTCTTCAGCCAAGGAACTGGTGTAAGTTTCCTTTGTCAATAAACTTCTCCTCAATCCTAGTTTCCTACCAAGGAACTGGTCTCAGTTTCTGATGTAAACTTCCCCGCGATCCTGGTTTCCTACCGAGGAACTGGTCTCAGTTTCTGATGTAAACTTTCCCTTGATCCTGGTTTCCTACCAAGGAACTGGTCTCAGTTTCTGATTTTAAACTTCCCCTCGATCCTAGTTTCCTACCAAGGAACTGGTCTCAGTTTCTTTTGTCAATAAACTTTCTTGACAAGGGACGCTATTCGTAGTGGTTTTCCTCAAACTTCTCACCAAATTTTCCTGGGGAGATTCTATTTGATGGAAAAAGTTTTGATGTCAGACTTGCTTGGGAGCCCATTCGTCTAAGTTGTAGAGGTGTACAAACTTCTCTATTAGAGATGCCATTTGTTGACTCTACTGGGGAAAATGAGTCTCTTGAGAGATTGCTTTCTGCTTGGGGTATTACATCATACCTTCCCTCGAGATTTTCACGAAGAAATGCCTCGTGATGTAATCCAGTTTTAAGGTGCTGATGACCCTTTCGTCAGCGAATTTTCTGGAGAAAAACTGCTATATTGCCGAAGCTTTGATTAAGAGGCTTTCTCTGGGGATTTCCCTTAATCTGGGAAAGCGAAGATATCATCTTCAATGGCAAAGAGTGATGTTTGTCGAAATTTTTCTTGCTTTTCAGACGTTCAAGTTATCAAAGTGGTCGAAGACCGTCTCTAATTCAGAGATAAACTAGAGAGAGATTGCTTAGATGATTCATTTCCTGACAAGGAAAGAACTGACAACTCAATTGACAAGAGGACTTTTATTACTAGGGGATAAGACCCACTTGCGTGGTAGTGATGCAATATGAACATGTATGAATCAATAATGCATGATGTATGTATGTACATGCTGACAAAACTGACGCGACATACAGACTAACGGGTGAAAATGATTGGATACTCGGCCACTGCGGGGAACGAGGAAGTACCATTTGGTCCAAAATAGAAATTCTACCTGGCTTAGGAGAGATAGTCCCTGTGGGGAAAACCATTGGTCGGGCTTAGGAGATAAGAACTATGCCGGGGATGTCAGACGGAATATTCGCATCCGACATAGCTGATCCTTCATTCATATGTACTGGTTAAGAAGGAGTACTTTGATTCTGCACTTTGAGGTTCAATTACTTCTAGAGAAGCGATCGATGTTCTTTCGATGTTCAACAGTCAAAAGAAATTGCCATCTTTATTTAAAAGTAGAAAAAGTTTGACAATTAAATTCATTTTTGTTTTATTTCAAGAATCGTTGATCATATTAAAAACATTATTCTGTAAAGCTAAAACAAATGAGAATTGCAAACAAAAGCACTTGGGCTCAAACTTTATTGATAGGATGGAAATCAGCCAAGCGCGTGATTCTATGGAGTTTTTACAAAGTTAGAAAATGGTAATTTAAGGGAAAAGGGCTACATTGAAACATAACGACCTCTATCCTTCTACCAACTTTGAATTTGGGACATCCTGAGCTTCTGTCGAAGATGACCTTGATTGGAGTCTTCCTGACTGATGACATTACTGCTGGTGGGGGATTTGCCCTTTTGTTGGACGCAGTTACTTGCCATGAATCCCTAATTTTTTCCTGGATTGTACTTTGAGATTTCCAATCCACCGGGATGATTTTTTTATTATGTCTCTAATTTTTTCCTGGACCGCCCTTTCGGGTTTTCAATCCACCGAGACGTTTTTTTTGGGCGAAGTATTTCTTGACTACATCAACATTTGTGGGGTAGGCAAATTCCTCTCCGTCCATGGTTACGAGTCTCAAGGCGCCGCCTGAGAAAGCTTTCTTGACCACATAGGGGCCGTCATAATTCGAAGTCCATTTTCCTCGGGAATTAGTGAGGAATGATTGTATCTTCTTGATCACGAGGTCTCCTTTCCTGAAGACGCGAGGTCGGACCTTTTTGTCAAACGCCTTCTTCATCCTTTGCAGATATAACTGTCTGTGGCATTGAGTCGTTATTCACTTTTCTTCTATCAGATTCAGTTCTTCATGTCGACTTTGACACCATTCGGCTTCTATTAGCTTAGCTTCCATCAATACCCGGATTGATGGGATCTCTACTTTTATGGGGAGCACTGCTTCCATGCCATATACTAGAGAGAAAGGGGTTGCCCCTGTTGAAGTACAGATAGATGTGCGATAACCATGAAGATCAAAGGGTAGCATCTCGTGCCAGTCTTTGTAGGTTACAACCATCTTTTGAACAATCTTCTTGATGTTCTTGTTAGCCACTTCTACTGCTCCATTCATCTTAGGTCGGTAGGGAGATGAGTTATGGTGTTCAATCTTGATCTCAACGCACAACTCTTTCATCATTTTGTTGTTCAAGTTAGATCCATTATTAGTAATGATCTGGCTAGGCACACCATAACGGCAGATGAGATTGTTTTTGATAAATCGGACCACCACTTGTCGGGTTACATTGGCGTATGACGCTGCTTCGTCCCACTTGGTGAAGTAATCAATGGATACCAGGATAAACCGATGTCCGTTTGAAGCCTTGGGTTCAATCATGCCAATCATGTCGATTCCCCATATGGAGAAAGGCCACGGGGAAGAGAGAACTTTGAGATGCGTTGGCGGCACATGGATCTTGTCTGAGTATATCTGACACTTGTGACACCTCCTCGTGTACTTGTAGCAATCGGATTCCATTGTTAGCCAATAGTACCCTGCTCTTTGAATTTTTCTTGCCATTGTGTATCCGTTGGCATGAGTGCTAAAGGATCCTTCATGAATTTCTTTTATTAGCATGTTTGCTTCTGGTCTTTCTACGCATCGGAGCAAGACCATGTCTAAATTTCTCTTATAAAGTGTATCACCGCTCAGGAAGAAGTTGCCTGCCAATCTTCTGAGGGTCTTTCTATCTTTTCTGGATGCCCCAGGTGGGTACTCTTGTTTCTGAAGGAAGCATTTGATATCGTGATACCAAGGTTTATCGTTTATGACTGCTTCAATCGTGAAGATGTAAGCGAGCCGTTCTAGGCGCATTATATCAATCTTAGGTATGTCATTCCATTGACCTACACTAATCATGGAAGAGAGAGTGGCTAATGCATCAACCATGTGATTCTCTTCACGAGGGATATGATGAAACTCGATTCTGTTGAAGAATGGTAACAACCTTCTTGCATAGTCTTTGTAAGGAATCAGTCCTGATTGGTATGTGTTCCAATCTCCTTTGATCTGATTGATAACCAGGGCTGAGTCGCCATATACATCCAAGTTCTTGATCCTTAAGTCGGTCTCTTCTTCGAGACCCATGATACAAGCTTCGTATTTGGCCTCATTGTTTGTACACTTGAACGTCAGTCGGGCGGTGAAAGGAATGTGGGTACCCTGAGGTGTTATGAGGATTTCCCTAATTCCATTTCCGTAATGATTGATAACTCTGTCAAAGATTAGTCCCCATTGGGAACCTGGTTCTGGCCCTTCACTGGGTAGTGGTTCATCACAATCTTTCATTTTCAAGTACATGACATCTTCCTCTGGGAAGTCAAACCCGACTGATTCTTGATCGTCAATCGATTGATGAGCCAAATGATCGGCTAAAATACTTCCTTTGACGACCTTCTAAGCATGGTACTCAATGTTGTATTCTGATAACAACATCTGCAAATGGGCAATCCTTCCCGTGAGAGCAGGTTTTTCAAAGACGTACTTGATCAGATCTATTTCAGAAATTAACCAAGTCGTGTGACGAATCATGTACTGGCGAAGACGTTTGGCTGGCCAAGCTAGAGCACAACAAGTTTTCTCAAGCATAGTGTACCGAGTCTCGCAGTCGGTAAATTTCTTGCTCAAATAGTAGATGGCAGACTCTTTCCTTTTTGTTTCGTCTTGTTGGCCAAGTACACAACCCATGGAGTCCTCCAAGACTGTTAAGTAAATGATCAGTGGTCTTCCTTCAACTGGAGGTGATAGAATCGGTGGGTTCAACAGGTATTCCTTGATACTGTTGAAGGCGGTTTGGATATCTTCTGTCCAAACGCAATCCTGATTCTTTTTGAGTAATTTGAAAATTGGCACACATGTTGCGGTCATGAGGAATAAAAATATGGAAATGTAGTTCAAACGTTCCAGGAATCCCCTGACTTGTTTTTCAGTCTTTGGAGAAGGCATTTCTTGAATGGCCTTGACCTTGTTAGGATCAACCTTAATTCCTTTGTGGCTGATGATGAACCCTAAAAGATTCCTTGAACGGACACCAAATGTGCATTTGTTGGGATTCAAACGGAGTTTATACTTTCTCAATCGCTCGAATAGCTTTGATAGGTGGGTCACATGCTCCTCTTCTATCCTAGATTTGGCAATTACATCATCGACATACACTTCAATCTCTTTGTGTATCATGTTGTGGAACAGAGTAGACATGGCTCGTTGATAGGTTTCCCCGGCGTTCTTCAAACCGAACAGAATTACCTTGTAACAAAAAGTGCCCCATGGGGTGATGAAGGAAGTTTTCTCCATGTCTTTCGGCGCCATTTTTATCTGATTATAGCTCGAGAATCCATCCATGAAGGAGAAGACTTTGAACTTTATTGTACCGTCAACCAGCATGTCTATGTGTGGTAAAGGAAAGTCATTCTTTGGACTAGCTTTGTTTAGACCCCTGTAGTCTACACACATTCTGACCTTTCCATCCTTTTTCGGAACTGGTACTATGTTGGCTAGCCATTTAGGATATTCTGATGTGGCGAGGAAACCCGCGTAGATCTGTTTCTATACTTCCTCTTTGATTTTGATGGTCATGTCTAGATGAGTCTGTATTAGTCTTTGTTTTACCAGTGGACATTCTGATCTTAAAGGTAGATGATGTTCCACGATGCTGGTATCCAACCCTGGCATGTCCTGATAGAACCAAGCGAATACATCGGGAAACTCTTTGAGAAGCTTTATCAAACTTTCTTTGACAGTTGGACTGAGCATCGTCCCAATCTTGACTTCTTTTCTCTCTTCCTCTGAACCCAAGTTGACTGTTTCCAATGGCTCTTTGTGAGGTTTAATGGACATTTCCTTTTGTCTGAGTAATCAGGAGATCTCTTCTAGAATTTCTTTGTCATTTTCTTCTTCAGCCTCAAATACCGGGAATTCAAAGTTGGGAGAAGGCGTTGGATCGCGTGTTTTAACAGGGTTTAAAACAAGCAATTTGCATGACGTGATGATTGTTTTTAAAAGAGATAGAGAGAATGCAAGAGTGCATGGAGTGTATTTTCTTTTTACTGGTTGTTCTTATTATTTGAGTTGTTTTTAGGATTACCATTTTCTGAAAAAGCGAAAAGAGAAAATAGCAATAAATGCGGAAATTACAGAACGATGTTATTTTATTTATGGTTTGGTAGATTCTTGAAACTACAGCCCTATAAAACAAAACTCTGTCGCTTTGGGCAAAGCGAAGAGGTACATTTACAGAAAGTGATCCCTATCAAAACATCTGTTTCACCTGGGTAAGGTGAAAGGTTAAGATAAAGATGACAATTACTTAGACTTATGAACGACTTTCAAAACATTGACAGCAACCCATTGGCGGCGAACTCCTCTGTGAATCACAAAGTCTGGTACTTTCCTTCTTGATTTGTCTTCAGAAATAACGCTGATTTCTGGTGGACCAGGATCATTGGAATCTGTCTCCCAGGAAGAATTGTCATAGGAGAGCTCTTTTATTGTATTTTGTGCAGTGTTTGCACTCTCAGGTAGATCTCCCCATCCAGTTGGTTGAATGTCTTCGAGCCTGATACAAGAGCTTTCGGGAGCAGTGTACTTGACCATGAAGTCGTATTTGCCACTCGGTTGTCCCAGGGTGTCCCACACTTCTTTGGAACTGGAGGAGTCATCCTTTTCGATGACGTTGACCTCAGGAAAAGCATAATTAAGGAACTCTAGTCCTGCAAGCTTTGCAAATTCATCGTCATGCTGGATGTTTTTTGAATGCCCTGAGTGTTGATCCCTTGGCATGGTGGGTGTAGCGCGATTTTTGTGGTCCTGAGTCACGATCGCTTGGGCACTACAGTTTGATTCATTTTTTATCCTATTGAGCTGATTAAGGAAGGGAAATATAAGTCTCCAATTAACCCTGCTTGCATACTGAGTTTGAACAGCGATCTGTTAGGTTACAGATGCTATATGGATGTGGGGCCCAATCTTCGGTTAATTGGTTAAGAACACAGTGTCTGGATTTGTGAGGTTTTTGATAATGTGTTTAGATTTGATGCTTTTGGGTTGATTTGGTGGAGATACTGGATTTTGGGTTTTTGATTAGTATGCTCGCTAAGATTTTTTCAATCTTATGCCTACGTATTCCCGTTTGATGAAACAGGGAAATCAGAGCGATCGTAGTTCCTCCTATTCTATGTGAGGAAAAAAGGTTGTTTTGGTGTCTTGTTTAAAGCCCAAGACATGAAGCTAAAGGTGGTTTGTATCTTGTTTAAAGCCAAAGATGTGAAGCTGAAGGGTCTATTTGTATCTTGTTCGAAGCCCAAGATGTGATGCTGAAGGGTTTATTTGTATCTTGTTCGAAGCCCAAGATGTGAAGCTGAAGGGTTTATGGATGAGAGAGAATTTGTCATCTCTAAAGGGGGATATTTGGTCTGTTTGTCACAACTGTTGGGTGACTTATTATAAAGGAGAATTACTTTAACTGGGATATGTGAATCCAACAATGCCATAATTTCCTTTATAGGGGTTTTTTAACCTGAAGGAGAAGACTTTAACTCAATTTAGAGCAATGTCATCTTTCCTTAGGAATTTCTCATGCTAAAAGAGGGACAGTGGCGTGGATGTAAATAATCCAGAGGCTTGCCGCTTACAACAATTAGACGAAGGAAAAGGAGTTGTTGATGTTTGTATGCTGTGAGCAAGGCCTGACTTTGATGCTAAAAGGTTGATTGACTCAACCGGGATTTTCCATATACAAAGCCTAAGAGGAAGCGATTGACCCAACAAGAGGGTGCTAACAAGTGACTGACTCAACTAGAGAGTGCTTTTATGTGTCTTGTACGAAGCCCAAGACGGAGGCTAAAGAGGTTTGACTAAACAAGAGAGTCTTGACCAAGTGTTTGACTCAACAAGAGAGTATTTTATACTCAATAAGAGAGTGATTTATATCTCGTACGAAGTCCGAGATGGAGGCTAAAAATGGTTGACTCAACAAGAGAGTCTTTTATACTCAACAAGAGAGTGTTTTATATCTCGTACAAAGCCCGAGATGGAGGCTAAAAGTGGTTTTGACTCAACAAGAGAGTCTTTTATACTCAACAAGAGAGTGATTTCTATCTCGTACGAAGCCCGAGGTGGAGGCTAAAAGTGGTTGACTCAACAAGAGAGTCTTTTATAGTCAACAAGAAAGTGTGGGAGAATCATTGTACAAAGCCCAAGAGGAGGCTAGATGTTGGCGACTGTTTTAGTTTGGTGACAGGTCCAGCGTGTTGGATAAAAGATAAAATCAGTTCTTATACAAGGAAAATATTAAAGGTATGGTTGTGCTTTGGCACTGATCAGAGGATCAGGGTTATTTCCTGTTCTTTAAGGAAATGGGAAATCCAAAGGGTATTAAGACTGTCTAAGTCTACAGGTGTTATGAGAAATTGATTCTCAGGTAGTGAATGATCTTTGTATGATGCCCAAGAGAAGGCTGGTATGTTAAGGGATGAGGGTCAACCCATTAACTGGTCTGACACTTGACTCTGAAAGACAGCTCTAGCAAATTGATGACTAGGTTTTGTTCCTATACCAGTAGAGGTCTCTGGGTCCTTGTACTAAGCCAAAGAGAAGGCATGAGAGCTTTTAAGAATTCGAAGGGTCCTTGTACAACGCCCAAGAGGAGGCGGGGATGCTTTTAGGAAGCCTGTGGGTCCCCAAACCCCGAGAAGTTCAAGACATGCCATTCACCGAGAATAGATCAAGCCAGGAAAGTCCGAGAATTTGGAAGAAACTCAAGAGATGCCATTCACAGATAACAGATCATCTCTGGGGAGTTAGAGTTTCTTTGACAATGTCTAAGGGTGACAGTCTGAGAAAGTGTTCACTGATAATGTTGCCTTTCATGTCTCCATATTGTTTAACCCCAAGAGGAGGGAAGACTGTGTTTGGTAATCCTATGGGGATCTAGTTTTGTTTGTATTCAAGAGTGACCAACAGGGCTTTACCTAGTGCTAGACGTAGTTGTCGGGGAAAACTCTAAATAACTATACTAGTATTACACAGGGGATATTTGAAAGGTATATAAAAGTTTGTGAAAGAAGACTTACAGTGAGCAGCCCCACAATATAGTTATATGAAAGCGGATAAAGAAAGCGGGTAAACACTTACTCGGTTGTAGAGCTTCCATGTTATTTTGTTAGTTGTTCAACAAAGAAAGCTTTGATAGCAATATTATATTCTAAATCAAAGGAGAAAGTGCTTTGAAAATATTTTTGGGGCATACAGCTCAAGGAGAGGCCCAAGGTTTTATCAGTGATTGCACTGTTGTTTTGAAATTGTACAGGGACTTATAGAAGTGACTGAGGCCCAAAAAGGTTTTCTGTACAAAGGGATGGGTCTTACACTCTCTCAAGAGGCCCAAAGAGTTTAAGGAAAATAAATGGGGCTTATAACACGAGGATAGGCCCAAATGATTTATTTTTTGAACTGGCGATCGCGCCGAGATTTTTCTTTTAACACAAAGGGACTTATACAATGACTGAGGCCCAAAAAGGTTTTTCATTTACAAGGGATGGGTCTTACACTCTCTCAAGAGGCCCAAAGGTTTATTTTTGTATAAGTGGTGGGGCTTACAGCTCAAGGAGAGGCCCAAATCATTATTTTAAAAAGGCGATGATCGCGCCGTTGTTTTTGAAAATACAGTGGGGCTTATACAATGACTGAGGCCCAAAAAGGTTTTTATTTACAAGGGATGGGTCTTAAACTCTCTCAAGAGGCCCAAAGTGTTTGAAAAAATATTTGATGAGGGTTGAATTGATCAAAACCCTAATTTGTTTTCAAAATATATTTTAATTGAATAAAAATTCAATTAAAATGATCAAATTTGTTAAACATGTATGAAAAACAAATTGTGGTATTGGATTAATGTTTGATAAACCATGTTTATACCCACAAAATAATTGGAAATCAATTAAGTTTGGAAAATCAAGGGAGAAAAGATATTTCAAATGTTAAAAACAAATAAAACATTAATTATTTGTAAAAATATCAAATATATGAAATAAATAATATTTTTGGGATTTTTTGGTAAAATAAAATATTTTAACTTTTTTGTGAATTATTAAAAAAAGAATCAACTCAAAGTCATTAAAACTCAGAGAGAAATTAATTTTTGAATCAATTAAATAAAATCACAAAAATTCAAATATTGAAATATTTGAAAAAGGGCGCCAAGAACATCTTGGCCTTGCCCGCGTGCTCTATTTTGCCCAGATTTGCGTTTTCTCATCAATCGCACTGAATACTTGATTATATCATGCAATCTACATATCAATTTGCTCGTTTTCACCTCACGATCATGTCTATGGTCTTTAATTTCATTTATTTTAAGCATGGAATAAGAAATCAAAGAGAAACCTCAAGAACCCTAAAATTTTCATGATGGCTCAGAAATTTCATACACGATTCAAACAAAGCAATTGATTGAGGGAAAACACTCCATGCATGATTATGAACATATGACCAAATTATTGTGCAGCACAAAATGCATGGATCATAGAGTTAGAAGAGCTCATGCTTACCTCTTGCAGCTGGTGATCGTGTTTTGTGTTAGAGGTGTTACAGCTAGGTTCCAATGATGTGGATAGCTTCCCTAGGTGCCAAGTGATGTGCCTGAGTGCTTGGAATGGTTTGAAACAAGCTGGAACTGAAGATGGTATCCCAACTGCAACTTGGTTATAACCTTGAGCAGTTGGCCGGTGATTTTGTGAAATCAATGTTCCAGATGTTGTTTAAGTGTTTGGATCACTTCTATATGATGTTTATCAGGTGTGTGTGTGATTGGTTTGGTTGGAATTGCTCTTAAACTCAAAACCCGATAGTGACTTGCTTTGGAAGGCAAATTTGGAAGTGAGAAGGTGATTTTGAGGAAAGCATCTATTTGATGGCTTTGGTCTACTCAAACTAATCACAAATAAGCTCTATTTATAGTAGACTGTTTTGCAAGGAATAGTGAATGGCAACTGCTGCATAGGTTTGGCCAATGTTGATCAATGAGAATCCAAGTCTCCTCTAGCCATTGACTAGAGGTTGGACATAGGCTGCTGGTTCCCTTGGTCTTGGATATGTCTTGACTGAATTCAGTTGGAAATGGCTCAGTCCATGCCACCTTGGTGTATCCATTGAATGCTTCAAAACAAAATTGGAGTCTTGTCCCTCTTTTAGGGATTTCTAGGTTTGGCATGCTACTTTTGGTTCCAAAGACTTGGGAGGCTTATGGATTAGTGTTTGTCCCTCCTTGGTCTCCCCCTGAGGCGTTCAGATGGATAAGTGTGTTTTTCATTTGCAAAAATTTTGTAAATCGAGCAAAATGCACAAATCTGCCTTGCTTTGACAGTTTTCAGCAAGGCATATTGCCATTGTCATATCTCATGGCTCAAATGGAATTTGATGGGGTTCTTTGCCATTTTGGAAAGCCCTCATATGATACAATAACTGTTTGATCGTAGTTGGTTTTGATACTTTTTGGATCCAAGTGAAAAATGCCCCTATATTTGGAAAAAAGTGAAGGCAAATTCTGACTTAGTGAAAATTTCACTAAGTGTTGGAAAAAAGTGACATTTTTACTTTTTGTGATTTTGATCATTCCATAACGTAAAATCCATGAAGAATTGGAATGAGTTGTGTTTTAAGCTTTTGTAGAGGGCCATGAGAGCTACAAATCCAGCTTTGGATGGGGAAAAATGGCCTTGTGGTTAAGGAGTTATGATCCTTCAAATTTGGTACCCTAGCCACTTTGTTCCATAACTTGGAAAATTTCTAAGTTTTTTTATGGTTACCCCTTTTACAAGTTATCCCACTTTTATTGCTTTTTCTTGATGAATGATGATTCCAACCACACATTAACATCATTTTAGGGTCAAAGAACCATAATTGTGAAAAATCTCAAAAAGTCAAAGTTGACTTTTGTGCACAGTTGACTTTTTGTCAGATGAATTCCTAACTGTGCGATCCTCTATGAAATCAAGTCGTTGACCTAAATCAAACTTGATGGATTGATTTCATAGGTGTTATAGGGTGTATTGAATCATATCCCAAAGTTTGGGAGCATGCCTGGGTCAAAAGTCAAAGATACAGTTGACTTTCTCCCGCAAAACCCTAATTGTGGTTCTGATGAAATTGAAACTTAGGAATCAAGCTTCTTGGATTAATCCATTGTTGCAAATGGATCAATTTGGTTTATTAGAGACCCTCAAATCCTCCCTTGAGGTCTATGCTCATGTTTTGTCCCAAAAGTTAACTTAGGGGTGAATTAGGTCAAGAAACCCTAATTCCTGATTTTTTTTATGAATGCATCCCCTGAGGCTAAATTGACTTGATTGTTGGGTTCATGATGTCTCTTGGAGCATCTTAGGTTATGCTTTGAAGCATTGGCCCATGCCCAGAGGAAAATTTACATCTGGAGGCCCTGGTCGACCAAAACCTTAATTTGGTGACACTGTTGACTTTGAAGCTTAACCCACTTGGAATGTTGCAGCCTTGTGCTTGATTCTTGTTGTGGGAGTCCTCTTGATCCATTATAGATGTTTGAGAGGTTTAGACAAGTTGAAGATCATGTCATTTCTTGATTGATCCTTTGTCTAAAGCTCAGAGAGGGCTTGAAACCCTAATTATTGATTGTAGTGAATGCTCACCCATCTTTGGGGAGACTAATAAGGCATGATGGTTCATCCATATTGTGATGATGATGTGTACAATGATGGGAAATCTTAGTGGTCAAAATTTGGGGTATGACAGATGCCCCTATTTAATCTTCTTGGACCCGGAGGTGTGAATGGTGAAGGTATTCGGGCATTCAGGGTGCAAGAGGATTAAATATCAGAATACTCGAAATTTTGATGGTGGTTATGCATGGTAGTTTGCCCATCCATTTTCCTTTGCTAAGCGATGATGCTTAGAAAAGGTAATCTTCCCCTCGATCATGGTCTTCAGCCAAGGAACTGGTCTCAATTTTCTTTTGAAATAAACATCCTCTCGATCCTGGTTTCCTACCCAAGAACTGGTCTAAGTTTCTTAAATAAACCTCCCCTAGATCCTGGTTTCCTACCCAGGAACTGGTCTCGGTTTCTCATATAAACCTCCCCTCGATCCTGGTTTCCTACCAAGGAACTGGTCTAAGTTTCTGATATAAACCTCCCCTTGATCCTGGTTTCCTACCAATGAACTGGTCTAAGTTTCTTTTGTCAATAAACTTTCTTGACAAGGGACGCTATTCGTACCGGTTTTCCTCAAACTTCTCGCCGAATTTGGGGAGATGCCATTTGATGGAAAAAATTTGATGTCAGGGTTGTTGGGTAACCCAGTTATCTGAGTTGTAGAGGTGTACAAACTTCTCTGTTGAAGACACCATTTGTCGGCTCTACTGGGGAAAACGAGTCTCTCGAGAGACTGCTTCCAACTTGGGGATATTACATCATACTTTTTTTGGGATCTTCTCGAAGAAATTCCATATGATGTGATCCAATTTTGAGGTACTAATGACCTTTTCGTCAGCGGATTTTTCGGAGAAAAACTGCTGTATTGCCGAATCTCTGATTAAGAGACTTTCTCTGGGGATTTTCCTTAATCTGGGAAAGCAAAAATATCATCTTCAATGGCGAAGAGTGACGTTTGTAGAGGGTTTTCTAGCTTCTGAGAGGTTCAAGTTATCAAAGTGGTCAAGGGACCAACTCTAATCCAGAAATAAACTGAAGGAGAGAGATTGTTCAGACGCAACATTTCCTGACGAGGAAAGAACCGACAATGTGACTGACAAGACTTTTATCACTAGGGAACAAGACCGACTAGAGTGATAGTGATGCAATATGAATATGAATGTAAATCAATAATGTATGATGTATGTATGTTTATGGTGACAAAACTGACGCGACATACAGATTAGTAGATGAGCATGACTGGATACTCGGCCACCGTGGGGGATGAAAAGTATCACTGGTCCAAAAAGCAGTAATTCTGCCTTGCTTAGGAGAGATAGTACCTGTGGGAGACAACTGTTGGTCGGACTTAGGAGGTAAGAACTCTGTCGGGGCTGTCAGACGAAGCAAGGTCTCTGACATAACTTCATCCTTCATTCAGGCGCACTGGTTTAGAAGGAGTACTTTGATTCTTCACTTTGAAGTTTGCATACTTCTAGAGAAGCGACGATGTTCTTTCGATGTTCAACAGTCAAAAGAATTGGCATCTTTATTTTAAAAGCAGAAAAAGTTTGACAAGTAAATTCAGTTTTTGTTTTATTTCAAGAATCGCTGATCATATTAAAATGTCGTTCTGTAAAGCTAAAACAAATAGGAATTACAAATAAAAGCACTAGGGCTCAAATTTTATTGATAGGATGGAAATCAGCCAAACGCATGATTCCATGGAGTATTTACAAAGTTAGAAAATGGTAATTTAAGGCTACATTGAAACATAACGACCACTGTCCTTCTACCAACTTTGAATTATGGGCATCCTGAGCCTCTGTCGAAGATGACCCCGACTGGAGTTTTACTTCTGATGGATGGCATTACTGCTGAGGAGTTAAACTGATCAGACGTAGTTACTTGCCATTAATCCCTAATTTTTTCCTGGATTGTACTTTGAGATTTCCAATCCACCGGGATGATTTTTGATTATGTCTCTAATTTTTTCCTGGACCGCCCTTTCGGGTTTTCAATCCACCGAGACGTCTTTTTTTTGTTTAGGCGAAGTATTTCTTGACTACATCAACATTTGTGGGGTTGGCAAATTCTTCTCAATCCATGGTTGCGAGTCTCAAGGCGCCGCATGAGAAACCTTTCTTGACCACATAGGGGCCATCATAATTCGGAGTCCATTTGCCCCGAGAGTCAGTGAGAAAGGATTATATCTTTTTTAGCATAAAGTCTCCTTTTCTGAAGATGTGAGGTCGAACCTTTTTGTCAAACGCTTTCTTCATCCTTTGCTGATACAACTGACCATGGCATAGTGCCGTTATTCATTTTTCTTTTATCAGATTCAGTTCTTCGTGTCGATTTTGACACCATTCAGTCTCTGTTAGCTTAGTTTCCATCAATACCTGGATTGATGGGATCTCTACTTCTATGGGGAGCACTGATTCCATGCCATATACTAGAGAGAAAGGGGTTGCCCCTGTTGAAGTGCGGACAGATGTGCGATAACCGTGAAGAGCAAAGGGTATCATTTGTACCAATCTCTGTAGGTTACAACCATCTTTTGAACGATCTTCTTGATGTTCTTATTAGCCGCTTCTACCGCTCTGTTCATCTTGGGTCGGTAGTTAGATGAGTTATGGTGTTCGATCTTGAACTCAGCGCACAACTCTTACATCATCTTATTGTTCAAGTTGGATCCATTATCAGTAATGATCTGGCTCGGAACACCATAACGATAGATGATATTGTTTTTGATAAACCGGATCACAGCTTGTTAGGTTACATTGGCGTATGACGCTGCTTCGACCCATTTAGTGAAGCAGTCGATGGCAACTAGAATGAACCGATGTCCGTTCGAAGCTTTGGGTTCGATCATGCCAATCACGTCGATTCCCCATATGGAAAAAGACCACGGGTAAGAAATAACTTTGAGATGTGTAGGCGGTACATGGATTTTGTCAGCATATATTTGACACTTGTGACACCTCCTCATGTACTTGTAGCAGTCGGATTCCATTGTCAACCAGTAGTACCCTTCTCTCAGAATTTTTCTCGCCATTGTGTATCCGTTGGCATGAGTGCCAAAGGTCCTTCGTGAATTTCTTTTATCAGCATGTCTGCTTCTGGTCTGTCTACACATCGGAGCAAGACCATGTTAAAATTTCTCTTATAGAGCGTATCACCACTCAGAAAGAAGCTGCCTGCCAACCTTCTGAGGGTTTTTCTGTCTTTCCTTGATGCCCCCGGAGGGTAATCTCGTTTCTGAAGGAAGCATTTGATATCGTGATACCAAGGTTTGTCGTCTATGACTGCTTTAATTCTGAAGATGTAAGTGGGCCTTTTAAGGCGCATTATGTCAATCCGAGGTAAGTTGTTCCATTGACCTACACTAATCATAGAAGAGAGGGTGGCTAGTGCATCAACCATGTGATTCTCCTCACGAGGGATATGATGAAACTCAATTCTGTTGAAGAAGGTAACAACCTTCTCACGTAATCTTTGTAAGGAATCAATCCTGATTGGTATGTGTTCCAATCTCCTTTGATCTGATTAATGGCCAGAGCTGAGTCGCCATATACATCCAAGTTTTTGATCCTCAAATCAATCGCTTCTTCGAGACCCATGATACAAGCTTCGTATTCGGCCTCATTATTTGTACACTTGAATGTAAGTCTGGCAGTGAAAGGAATGTGGGTACCCGGAGGTGTTATGATGATTGCCCCAATTCCATTTCCGTAATGATTGACTGCTCCGTCAAAGATAAGTCCCCATTGGGAACCTGGTTCTGGCCCTTCACTAGGTGGTGGTTCATCGCAATGTTTCATTTTTAGATACATGACATCTTCGTCTGGGAAGTCGAATCCGACTGATTCTTGATCGTCAATCGGTGTATGAGCCAAATGATCGGCTAAAACACTTCCCTTAACGACTTTCTCAGCGTGGTACTCTATGTCATATTTTGATAACAACATCTGGCAACAGGCAATTCTTCCTGTGAGAGCAGGCTTTTCAAAGACATACTTGATTGGATCTATTTCGGAGATTAACCAAGTAGTGTGACGAATCATATACTGGCGAAGACGTTTGGCTGCCCAAGCCAGAGCGCAGCAAGTTTTCTCAAGCATAGTGTATTGAGTCTCGCAATCGGTGAATTTCTTGCTTAAATAGTAAATGGCAGACTCTTTCCCTTTCATTTCGTCTTGTTGGCCAAGTACACAACCCATCGAGTCTTCCAAGACTGCTAAGTAAATGATTAGTGGTCTTCCTTCCACTGGGGGTGATAGAATCGGTGGGTTCAACAAGTATTTCTTAATACTGTCGAAGGCGGTTTGACAGTCTTCTGTCCAAACGTAGTCCTGATTCTTTTTTAGTAGTTTGAAGATTGGTGCACATGTCGCGGTCATGAGGAATATGAATCTGGAGATGTAGTTCAAACGTCCCAGGAATCCTCTGACTTATTTTTCAGTTTTCGGGGAAGGCATTTCTTGATTGGCCTTGACCTTGTTAGGATCAACCTCAATTCCTTTCTGGATGACGATGAACCCTAAGAGTTTCCCTGAACGGACACCAAAGGTGCATTTGTTGGGATTCAAGCAGAGTTTGTACTTTCTCAACCGCTCGAATAGCTTTGACAGATGGGTCACATGCCCCTCTTCTGTCTTAGATTTTGCAATCATATCTTCGACATACACTTCGATTTCCTAGTGTATCATGTCATGAAAAAGAGTAGTCATGGCCCGTTGATAGGTTGCCCCGGCGTTCTTCAAACCGAACGGCATTACCTTGTAACAAAAGGTTCCCCATGGGGTAAAGAATGAAGTTTTCTCCATGTCTTTCGGCGCCATTTTTATCTGATTATAGCACGAGAATCCATCCTTGAAGGAGAAAACTTTGAACTTTATTGTACTGTCAACCAGCATGTCAATGTGTGGTAAAGGAAAGTCGTCCTTCGGACTTGCTTTGTTAAGATCCCTGTAGTCTACACACATTCTGACCTTTCCGTCCTTTTTTCGGAACGGGTACGATATTGGCTAACCATTGAGGATATTCCGACGTGGCGAGGAAACCCGCATCAATCTGTTTCTGTACTTCCTCTTTGATTTTGATGGCCATATCTGGGTGAGTCTATCTCAACCTTTGTTTTACTGGCGGACATTCCGATTTCAACAGTAGATGATGTTCCACGATGCTGGTATCCAAACCTGGCATGTCCTGATAGGACCAAGCGAACACATCGGGAAATTTTTTGAGAAGCTTTATCAAACTCTCTTTGGCAATTGGACTGAGCAGTGCCCCAATCCTGATTTCTTTTCTCTCTTTTTCTGAACCCGCGTTGATTGTTTCCAACGGCTCTTTGTGAGGTTCAATGGACCTTTCCTCTTGTCGGAGTAATCAGGAGATCTCTTCTGGAATTTCTTCATCATCTTCTTCTTCAGCCCTAAATACCGGAAATTCAAAGTTGGGAGAAGGCATCGGATCGTGTGTTTCAACGGTGTTTAAAACAAGCAATTTGCATGACGGTATGAATGGTGTTTAGAAGAGGTAGAGAAAATGCAAGTGTGTGCAGTATATTTTTTTTTGAAAAACTGCTTGTTTATTTTGAATTGTTTTTTAGGATTACCATTTTCTGAGAAAAGCGAAAAGAGAAAACAACAATTATGCAGAGATTAAAGAACGACGTTATTTTATTCATGCACAAGTCGATTGTTGAAACTACAACCCTATAAAATAAAACTCTGTCGCTTTGGGCGAAGCGAAGAGGGATATTTACAGAAAGCGAGCCCTATCAAAACATCCGTTTCACCTGGGCAGGGTGAAAGGTTAAATTAAAGACGACAATTACTTTGACTTATGAACAATCTTCGGAACATCGACAACAACCCATTGGCAGTGAACTCCTCGGTGAATCACAAAGTCTAGTACCTTCCTTGATTTATCATCAGAAATAACGCTGATTTCTGGCGGAGCAGGATCGTTGGAATCTATCTCCTAGGCATAGTGTAGCGAGCGATTTTGGACGCGGTTCTTAAGCGCTAGTCGCTCTCTGCGGTTGAGCTTAAAACTACAGGTCGATTCATTTTTTATCCTATTGTGAGCTGAATAAGGAAGGGAAATAGATGTCTCCAATTAACCTTGCTTGCATACTGAGTTTAAACAGCGGTCTGTTAGGTTACGGATGCTATCAATGTGGGGGGCCTTTGTACTGGTTATTCGTATTTCGCCAATACAGGTTCTTTCTTTCTTTTTCCTAGGCAAAGGGTTTCTGGCGGGGAATAAGGATTAGGATGTTAAGACTGATGCTTTTGAATTACTGCTTTTGATTGATGGAGATATGGGATTTGGGTTTTTTGTTGATTGCGCTCGCTAAGATCTTTTCTTTCGATCTTATGCCTACGTATTCCCGTTTACCGAAACAGGGAAATCAGAGCGTTCGTAGTTCCTCCTATTCTATGGGAGGAAATTGGTTTTTGGTGTCTTGTTCAAAGCCCAAGACGTGAAGCGAAAGGTGATTTGTATCTTGTTCAAAGCCCAAGATGTGAAGCTAAAAGGTCTATTTGTGTCTTGTTCAAAGCCCAAGACGTGAAGCTGAAAGACCTCGGTTTTAGAGAGAATTTGTCATCTCTAAAGAGGGGGAAGGAGAATTACTTTAACTGGGATACGCGGATCCGAGCAATGCCATAATTTCCAAAGAAAGGGTTTTAAGCTGAAGGAGAAGACTTTAACTTAGTGTAGAGCAATGCCATCTTTCCTTAGGAATTTCTCATGCTAAAAGAGGGACAGTGGCATGGATATAGATGATCCAGAGGCTTGCCGCTTACAGCGATTAGATGAAGGGAAAGAAGTTGTTGATGTTTGTGTACTGTGAACGAGGCACAACTTTGATGCTAAAAGTTCGATTGGATCAACCAGTGGTTTTCTTATACAAAGCCTAAGAGGAGGCTAATTTCCGCTAGGAAAATCATTATACAAAGCCTAAAAGGAGGCTATTTTGTGTCTCGTACAAAGCCCGAGAGAGAGGCTAAAGGTTTTTGACCCAGTGGGGCATATCGTTATACAAAGCCTAAGAGAAGGCTAGCAAAGAGTTCGACTCTCGCTTAAGGGATTTATATCTCGTACGAGGCCCGAGATGGAGGCAAAAAAGGGGTGATTGACTCAACGAGGGAATCTTTTGTGTCTCATACAAAGCCTGAGAGAGAGGCTAAAGGGTTGTTTTGACTCCACTGGGGAAAATTTTGGTATCTCGTACGAAGCCCGAGATGGAGGCTATTGTAACTGTTTCAGTTGAGTGACAGATCCAATATACTGATTTAAAAGAGAAAATCAGTTCTTATATGAGTAACATTGTACTCAGGGATTTGATTTGAGGATCAGGGATATCTCCTTCTCTTTGAGGAAACGGGAAATCCAAAGGGTATTGAGACTATCCGAGTCTGCGGGTTTCCTTCCTATTTAACGAAGGGTGCTTGAGAATGTCTTTGAGACTCAAGGAAGTTAGACTGTCCAAGTCTAGAGTTTCGTCTTTTGTACTATGCTTCGAGAAACAGTAGTAGACTCTATGAAAGGACTGTTCTATGAGGATGACTAAGTTCTGTTCCTATACCTCTAGGAGGTCGTCGGGATAATTTGTACGAAGCCCAAGAGGAGGCTAGAATCTTTTAAGAAGCCGACGGGTCCTTGTACGAAGCCCAAGAGGAGGATATCATTCCCGGAGGAAGAGATCATTATACGAAGCCTAAGAGGAGGCTGTGAATACTTCTAAGAAGCCGTAGGGTCCTTGAATAATGCCCAAGAGGAGACGGGGTTGCTTTTAGGAAGCCTGTGGGTCCTTGTATGATGCCCAAGAGGAGGCCGATGCTTTTAAGAAGCCCGTGGGTCCCAAACCAAAGAAAAGTTCAGGAAAACTCTTTTTGAGTTAAAACCACTGGTAAACGTGCGAGGTTTACTATCCAGTGACTTTAACTTTTAGAGAGAGTCCGAACCGTTCGGCGGTTTGAAGAAATTCAAGAGAAGTTTCACCGAGAATAATTCATCTCTGGGGGATAGAATTTCTTGACGATTCCTAAGGAGGACAGCCGAAGAGAAGACTGTATCTGGTGCTCCTATTGGGGATCTAGGCGTCTATTTCTACGAATAAATGAAACGGCGTCACTTAGTTCTAGACGTAGTAGCCGGGGAAACTCGAAATATCTATACTATTATTACACAGTAGATATGAGTTTATGAAAGGAGACTTACAGTGAGCAGCCCCACAATACAGTTTATATATATGAAAGCAGTAAATGAAAGCGATAACCACTTACTCGGTTGTAGAGCTTCCATGCTGTTGGTTAGTTGTTCAACAAAAAAAGATTAAAAACAACAGTATATTCAAAATCAAAGGGGAAAGTGCTTTGAAAAAGAAAGATCTGGGGCTTACAGCTCAAGGAGAGGCCCAGGGTTTTATCAGTGAACGCACTGTTTGAATTTGTATAGAGGGACTTATACAAGTGACTGGGGCCCAAAATGGTTTTCTGTACAAAGGGATGGGTCTTACACTCTCTCAAGAGGCCCAAAAAGGTTTTAAAGAAAAAGAAATGGGTCTTACTACTCGAGGGTAGGCCCAGATGGTTTTTATTTTTAAACGGGCGACGATCGTGCCGTTTGCTTGTACAGAGGGACTTATACAATGAGTGAGGCCCAAAAAGTTTTTGTACAAGGGGGGATGGGTCTTACACTCTCTCAAGAGGCCCAAAGAGTTTTGAGATGAATAAATGGGTCTTACTACTCGAGGGTAGGCCCAGATGATTTTTGAAAAGGCGACGATCGCGCCATTTGTTTTTTGAAGGTATCGGGACTTATACAATAAGTGAGGCCCAAAGATGATTTGGTCAAAAAAAAGGTTTGGGTCTTACACTCTAATAGAGGCCCAAAGTGTTTTGAAAATGATTTTTGAGGGTTGAATTAATCCAAAACCCTAATTTGTTTTCAAAATGTATTTAATTGAATAAAAATTCAATTAAAATGATCAAAAATTGTTTAACACATGGAAAACAAATTGTGATCTTGGATTAATGCTTCAAAAATTAAGTATTGACCTACAAAATAATTAGAAAGCATTAAAAGTTGCAAAATCAATGTAGAAAAAATATTTAAAATGCCAAAAACAATCAAAATATTAATTCTTTACAAAAATATCAATTATATGAAATAAATAATATTTTTGGGATTTTTTGATAAAATAAAATATTTAACATTTTTGTGAATTATTAAAAAAAGAATCAACTCAAAATCATTAAAACTCAGAGAAATTAATTTTTGAATCAATTAAACAAAATCACAAAATTCAAATATTCAAATATATGAAAATGGCGCCAAGAACAACACCAAGAACACGCGCGTTTTTTCAGTTTGCCCAGATTTGCATTTTCCATTCAATCTCACTGAATACGTAATTATAACATGCAATCCACATATCATTATGCTCGCCTCAACCTCACGATCATGTCTATGTATTTTAATTTCATTTAAATTAAACATACAACAAGAAATCACGAAGAGACCTCAAGAACCCTAATTTCTGCATGAAGGCTAGGATTTTTGATACACGATTCAAACAATGCAATTAATTGAGGGAAAACATTCCATGCATGATTATGAACATATGGCCAAATTATTGTGTGATGAAATATGCATAGATTGAGAGATGCCCAAGTTTAGGCTTACCTCAAAGTCGTGACAGCAAGTTCAGATGTGATTTTGAGTTGGAGGTGTTACAGACAAGTTGTGATGATCTGGACAGCTTCCCTACACCATATGGAGTGTGTTTGAACACTTGGATTGAATTGAAATGGACTGGATCAGTTTATGGCATCTCAGCTGCAACTTCACTTCAAACTTGTGTGGATGGCAAGTGATTTTGTGAAATTGATGTTTCAGATGTTATGTGAGTGTTTGATCAGCTCATATGTGATGTATGTGAGGTGTGTGAGTGATTGGTTTGTGCAGAATTGCTCCCAAACTCAAAACCCGATAGCTACCTTGCTAAGAAAGGCATTTTTGCCAAGAGAAAGAGATTTTGAGGAAAGCATCTGTTAGATGGATTTGGTGTACTTAAACTGACCACAATTGAGCTCTATTTATAGTAGAGCAAGTTTGTTTTGCAAGGAATAGTACATGGCAGCTGGTAAGTAGGTTTCCTCAATGTTGGCCAATGGAAATGAAAGTCTCCTCTAGCCATTGACTAGAGGTTAGGGCACAGAGCTTTGGTCCCCTTGGTCTTGGATAAGTCTTGACCGATTTCAGATAAGAATGGCTCAGTCCATGCCACCTTGATGGTTCCATTGAATGCCTCATTCCAAATTTGAAGTTTTGTCCCTACTTTGGCAACTCTAGGTTCAACATGCTATTCCTTGTTCCTTGGACCTTGGAGGCTTGGCTCAGTGATTGTCCCCTTTGGATTCAATCCTCTGAGGTGTCCAAGTGGATTGGAGCAATTGGAATTGGCTGATTTTGGCAAATCGAGCCAAAATGCAAATTCTGCCTTGCTTTGACAGATTTCAGCAAGGCAACTTGCCAATGTTGTATCTCATGATGTAGGTTGAATTTGGCAATGTTCTTGGCCATTTTGGAAAGCTCTTACATGATACAACAATTGTTTGAACAAGTTTGGTTTTGGTCTCTTTTGATTCCAAGTGAAAAATCCCCCTACATTTGGCAAAAAGTGAAGCCGAATTCTGACTTAGTGAAAATTTCACTAAGTGTTGGAAAAAGTGACTTTTTCACTTTTCAGCCACTTTGATCATTCCATAACTCAAAATCCTTAATGAATTGGAATGACTTGTAGTTGAAGTTTTTGTAGGTGATAATGAGGGCTACAAATCTATCTTTGGATGAGAAAAAATGGCCTTGTGGTTTAGGAGTTATGGTCCTCCAAAGTTGGTACCTTTGCCACTTTATTTTTAACTTAGAAAAATTTCTAAGTTTTATGGTTACCCATTTTACAAGTTATCTCACTTTTCTTGATTTTTCTTGATGAATGATGATTCAAATCATACATTAACATCATTTTAGGGTTAAAAATCCATTTTGGTGAAAAATCTCAAAAAGTCAAAGTTGACTTTTGTGCACAGTTGACTTTTTATCAGATGAATTCCAAACTGTGCAATTCTTCAGGAAATCATGTCCTTGACCTAAATCAAACTTGATGGACATGTTCCATGGGTGTCATAGGGTATTTTCAATCATGTATTAGGGTTTGGGAGCATGTCTTGGTCAAAAGTCAAAGTTACAGTTGACTTTTCCCTTAAAACCCTAATTGTGGTGCAGATGAAAATGAAACTTGTTGCTCAAGCTTCTTGGATTAATCCATTATTCCAAATGGATCAATATGGTGTATTAAAGACCCTCAAATCATCTCTTGAGGTCTTGGCTCATGGTTTGTCCCAAAAGTCAACTTAGGAGTGAATTAGGTCAAGAAACCCTAATTCCTGATTTTTGATGAATGCATCCCCTGAGGCAAAATTGACTTGATGCATGGGTTCATGAGGTTCCATGAAGTATATTAGGTCATGTTTTGGATCATTGCCTTGTGCCCAGATGGAAATTTCCATCTGGAGGCCCTGGTCGACCAAAACCCTAATTTGGTGACACTGTCGATCTTGAGACTTGATCCACCTAGAATGGAGCAGCCTTGTGCTTAATCCTTGAAGTGGGAGTCCTTTTTGATCCATTGTGGATGTTTGAGAGATTAGACAAGTTGAAGATCATGTCATTTCTTGATTGATCCTTTGTCTAAGCACTCAGAGAGGGCTTGAAACCCTAATTCTGATTGTATTGGATGCTCACCCATCTTTGGGGAGACTGATGAAGCATGATGGTTCATCCATATTGTGATGATGATTTTCACAATAATGGGAAATCTAAGTGGTCAAAATTTGGGGTATTACAGATGCCCCTATTTAATCTTCTTGGACCCGAAGGTGTGAATGACGAAGGGATTCGAGCATTCGGGGTGCAAGAGGATTAAATATTGGAATATCCGAAATTTTGATGTTGGTTATGAATGGTAGCTTACGCATTCATCTTCTTTAGCTAAGCAATGATGCTTAGAAAAGGTAAACTTCCCCTCGATCCTGGTCTTCAGCCAAGGAACTGGTCTCAGTTTTCTTTTGAAATAAACCTCCCCTCGTTCTTGGTTTCCTACCAAGGAACTAGTCTTAGTTTCTGATTTAAACTTCCCCTCGATCCTGGTTTCTTACCAAGGAACTGGTCTTAGTTTCTGATTTAAACTTCCCCTCGATCCTGGTTTCCTACCAAGGAACTGGTCTTAGTTTCTTTTGTCAATAAACTTTATTGACAAGGGACGCTATGTGTAGCGGTTTTCCTTCAAACTTCTCGCCGAATTTTCCTGGGGAGATGCCATTTGAGTGGAAAAATTTTTGATGTCAGACTTGCTGGGGAACCCACTCGTCTGAGTTGTAGAGGTGTACAAACTTCTCTGTTGGAGACGCCATTTATTTCTACTGGGGAAAACGATTCTCTTGAGAGACTGTTTTCGTTTGGGATCTTTCATCATACTTTTCTCGGGATCTTCCCGGAGAAACGCCATTTGATGGGGTCCAATTTTGAGGTGCCGATGACCTTTTCATCAACGACTTTTCGGAGAAATACTGATGTGCTGCCGAATCTTTGATCACGAGGCTTTCTCTGTGGATTTTCCTTAATCCGGGAAAACAAGGATATCATCTTCAATGGCGAAGAGTGACATTTGTTGAAGGTTCTCTGATCTTTCAGAGGTTCAAGTTATCAAAGTGGCCAAGTGCCGACTCTGATCTAAAGATACACTGGTGGCGAGATTGTGCAGACGTAACACTTCCTGACGAGGAAAGAACTGACAAACTCGATTGAGAAAACTGTTTATCACTAGGGGACAAGACCGACTAGAGTGATAGCGATGCAATATGAAATGTAAATGCAAATAAAAAATGCATGAAGTACGTATGTATATGCTGACAAAACTGACGCGACATACAGACTAATGGATGAACACAATTGGATACTCGGCCATCGTGGGGCGAAGAAGTACCGTTGGTTCAAAATAGCAATTCCACCTTGCTTAGGAGAGATAGTCCCGTTGGGAGCTATGTTGATCGGGCTTAGGAGATGAGAACTCGGCCGAGGGTGTCAGACGAAACAAGGTCTCTGACACAGTTGATCCCTTCATTCAGGCATACTGGCTTAGAAGGAGTACTTTGATTCTGCACTTTGAAATTCGCTTACTTCGGGAGAAGCAATCGATGTTCTTCTGATGTTTAACAGTCAAAAGAAATTGCCATCTTTATTTTAAAAGCAGAAAAAGTTTTAACAAGTAAATTCATTTTTGTTTTATTTCAAGAATCGCTGATTAAGTTTAAACAACGTCGTTCTGTAAAGCTAAAACAAGCAAGAATTACAAACGAAAGCTCAAGGGCTCAAATTTTATTAATAAGATGGAGATCAGCCAAACGCGTGATTCCAAAGAGTATATACAAAGTTAGAAAATGGTAATTTACAGGGAAAAGGGCTACGTTGAAACATAACGACCACTATCCTTCTACCAACTTTGAATTCGGGGCATCCTGAGCTTCCGTCGAAGATGACCTTTGACTGGAGTTTTCTGACAGATGATGCAACTGTTGCTGAGGGGCTTGCCTCTGTTGAACATAGTTACTTGCCATTATCCCTAATTTTTGCCTGGATTGTACTATGAGATTTCCAATCCATCGGGATGATTTTTTTTCATGTCTCTAACTTTTGCCTGGACCGCCCTTTCGGGTTTTCAATCCACCGAGACGTTTTTTTTTTTAGTTTAGGCGAAGTATTTCTTGACTACATCAACATTCGTGGGGTAGGCAAATTCCTCTCCGTCCATGGTTGCAAGTCTCAAGGCGCCGCCTGAGAAAGCTTTCGTGACCACATAGGGGCCATCATAATTTGGGGTCCATTTACCCCGAGAGTCAGTGAGAAATGATTGTATCTTCTTGAGCACGAGGTCTCCTCTTTTGAAAATACGAGGTCGGACCTTTTTGTCGAACACCCTCTTCATTCTCTGTTGATACAACTGACCGTGGCATAGTGCCGTGATTCTCTTCTCTTCGATCAGGTTCAGGTCGTCGTGTCGACTTTGACACCATTCAGCTTCGGTGAGCTTAGCTTCCATCAATACCCGGATTGATGGGATCTCTAATTCTATGGGGAGAACTGCCTCCATGCCATATACTAGAGAGAAAGGGGTAGCCCCTGTTGAAGTGCGGACAGATGTGCGATAACTATGAAGAGCAAAAGGTAGCATCTCGTGCCAGTCTTTATAGGTTACAACCATCTTTTGAACAATCTTCTTGATGTTCTTGTTAGCCGCTTCTACCGCTCCGTTCATCTTGGGTCGGTAGGGAGATGAGTTATGGTGTTCAATCTTGAACTCTGCACACAACTCTTTCATCATCTTATTGTTCAAGTTAGATCCATTATCAGTAATGATCTTGCTTGGAACACCATAACGGCAGATGATATTGTTTTTGATAAATCGGACCACCACTTGTCGGGTTACGTTGGCGAATGATGCTGCTTCGACCCACTTGGTAAAATAATCAATGGCTACCAGGATGAACCGATGTCCGTTTGAATCCTTGGGCTCAATCATACCAATCATGTCGATTCCCCATATGGAAAAAGGCCACGGGGAAGAAAGAACTTTGAGATGTGATGGCGGTACATGAATTTTGTCGGAGTATATCTGACACTTGTGACACCTCCTCATGTACTTGTAGCAGTCGGATTCCATGGTCAACCAATAATACCCGGCCCTGAGAATTTTTCTCGCCATTGTGTGTCCGTTGGCATGAGTGCCAAAGGATCCTTCATGAATTTCTTTCATGAGCATGTCTGCTTCTGGTCTGTCGACACATCGGAGCAAGACCATGTCAAAATTTCTCTTATAAAGAGTGTCACCGCTCAGGAAGAAGTTTCCGGCCAATCTTCTGAGGGTTTTCCTGTCTTTTCTGAGTGCCCTAGATGGGTACTCTTGTTTCTGAAGGAAGCATTTGATATCGTGATACCAAGGTCTGTCGTCTATGACTGCTTCAATCGTGAAGATGTAAGCGGGCCGTTCAAGGCGCATGATGTCGATCTTAGGTATGTCATTCCATCGACCTACACTAATCATGGAAGAGATAGTGGCTAATGCATCAGCCATGTGATTCTCATCACGAGGGATGTGATGAAACTCAACTCTGTTGAAGAAAGGTAGCAACCTTCTTGTATAATCTTTGTAAGGAATCAATCCTGATTGGTATGTGTTCCAATCTCCTTTTATCTGGTTAATAACCAGGGCTGAATCACCGTATACGTCCAAGTTTTTTATCCTTAAATCCATCGCTTCTTCGAGACCCATGATACATGCTTCGTATTCGGCCTCGTTGTTCGTACATTTGAACGTAAGTCGAGCGGTGAAAGGAATGTGGGAACCCTGAGGGGTAACAATGATTACTCCAATTCCGTTTCCATAATGATTGACTGCTCCGTCAAAGATAAGTCCCCACTGGGAACCTGGTTCTGGTCCTTCACTGGGTAGCGGTTCATCGCAATCTTTCATCTTTAGATACATGACATCTTCGTCTGGGAAGTCAAACCCGATTGATTCTTGATCGTCAATCGGTTGATGAGCCAAATGATCGGCTAAAATACTTCCTTTAACGGCTTTCTGAGCGTGGTACTCTATGTCATATTCTGATAGTAGCATCTGCCAACGGGCAATCCTTCCCGTGAGAGCAGGTTTTTAGAAAACGTACTTGATTGAATCCATTTCGGAGACCAACCAAGTAGTATGACGAATCATGTACTGGCGAAGATGTTTGGCTGCCCAAGCCAAAGCGCAACAAGTTTTCTCAAGCATTGTGTACCGAGTCTCGCAGTCGGTGAACTTCTTGCTTAGATAGTAAATGGCAGACTCTTTCCTTTTAGTTTCGTCCTGTTGGCCAAGTACACATCCCATTGAGTCCTCTAGGACTGTGAGGTAAATGATCAGTGGTCTTCCTTCCACTGGAGGTGATAGGATCGGAGGATTCAACAGATATTCCTTGATACTGTCGAAGGCGGTTTGGCAATCTTCTGACCAAACGCAATCCTGGTTCTTTTTGAGTAACTTGAAAATCGGCGCACATGTCGCGGTCATAAGGAATATGAATCTGGAGATGTAGTTCAAACGTCCCAGGAATCCTCTGACTTGTTTTTCAGTTTTCGGAGAAGGCATTTCTTGAATGGCCTTGACCTTGTCAGGATCAACTTCAATTCCTTTTTGGCTGACGATGAACCCTAGTAATTTCCCCGAACGGACACCGAAGGTGCACTTGTTGGGATTCAAGCGGAGCTTGAATTTTCTTAGACGTTCGAACAATTTTGACAGATATTCAACGTGCTCATCCTCTGTTCTTGATTTTGCAATCAAATCATCGACATATACCTCGATTTCTTTGTGTATCATGTCATGAAACAGAGTAGTCATGGCCCTTTGATAGGTTGCCCCGGCATTCTTCAAACCGAACGGCATTACCTTGTAATAAAAGGTACCCCATGGGGTAATGAACGAAGTTTTCTCCATGTCTTTCGGCTCCATTTTGATCTGGTTATAGCCCGAGAATCCATCCATGAAGGAGAATACTTTGAACATTGTTGTGCTGTCAATCAACATGTCAATGTGTGGTAAAGGAAAGTCGTCCTTTGGACTTGCCTTGTTCAGATCTCTGTAATCAACACACATTCTGACCCTTCTGTCCTTTTTGGGAACGGGTACGATGTTGGCTAACCATTGAGGGTATTCAGATGTAGCGAGGAAACCCGCGTTGATCTGTTTCTGTACCTCCTCTTTGATTTTGATGGCCATGTCCGGGTGAGTGCGTCTCAACCTTTGCTTTACTGGCGGACATTCCGATCTCAACGGTAAGTGATGTTCCACGATGCTGGTATCCAACCCTGGCATATCCTGATAGGACCAAGCGAATACATTGGGGAATTCTTTGAGAAGCTTTATCAAACTTTCTTTGGCAGTTGGACTGAGCAGTGCCCTAATCCTGATTTCTTTCCTCTCTTTTTCTGAACCCAAGTTTACCGTTTCCAACGGCTCTTTGTGAGGTTCAATGGACCTTTCCTCTTGTCTGAGTAGTCGGGAGATCTCTTCTGGAATTTCATTGTCATTTTCTTCTTCAGCCTCGAATACCGGGAACTCAAAGTTGGGAGAAGGCATCAGATCGTATGTTTCAACGGGGTATAAAACAAGCAATCTGCATGACGTGATGATTCGTGTTTAGAAGAGATAGAGAAAATGCAAGTGTGTGCAGTGTATTTATTTTACTGCTTGTTTTTATCATTGAATGTTTTTTAGGATTACCATTTTCTGAAAAAGCAAAAAGAGAAAACAACAATTAATGCGGAAATTACAGAACGACGTTATTTTATTAATGAACAAGTCAATTCTTGAAACTACAGCCATATAAAACAAAACTCTGTCGCTTTGGGCAAAGCGAAGAGGGAAATTTACAAAAAGCGAGCCCTATCAAAACATCCGTTTCATCTGGGCAGGGTGAAAGGTTTAAAGATGGCAATTACTTTGACTGATGAACGACCTTCGGAACCTCGACGGCAACCCATTGGCGGCGAACTCCTCGGTGAATCACAAAGTCTGGCACCTTCCTTGATTTGTCTTCAGAAATGACGCTGATTTCTAGTGGAGTAGGATCATTGGAATCTGTCTCCCAAGCAGAGTTGTCGTAGGAGGATTCCTCTGTTGCATTTTGCATAGCATTTGTGCTCTCAGCTGTATCTCCCCATCCAGTTGACTGGATATCTTCGAGCCTGATACGAGAGATTTTGGGAGCAGTGTACTTGACCATAAAGTCGTATTTTCCACTCGGTTGTCCCAAGGTGTCCCAAACTTCTTTGGAACTGGAGAAGTCATCCCTCTCGATGATGTTGACCTCAGGAAAATCATAGTTGATGAATTCTAGTCCTGCAAACATTGCAAATTCATCTTCATGTTGAGTAAATTCCGAATGACCTGAGTGTTGATCCCATGACATGGCGGGGACACAGGTATTCTGTTCAATGACGCTCAGCTGAGTTTCATTACTCGGATGACTTTCTTGCCCCAAGATTCATGGGTAAGGCTGCCACATTGGCAGACCATCCATTGGGCCATAGTGATTGCGATCAAAGTTTTCTTTCATCAGAGTGTCTTCCTCTAATGAATTTGGCGGAGCACGGCATCCTTCCGGATCACAATCTCCGTAGATCATTTCGATATCTGATCTTGGTATAAATCTCGGACTTTCTGTAGGAAAGCAAAAAGGCATAGGCACCTCTTCCTGAGACATATAGCCGTCCTTGTTAAGGTAGGACTTCCATTCTTCATCTGTGTCAGAGGGATCTTCCTCATTGATAGTATGAACTGTCTGAGACACTGGGTGGAGAAAACCTCCACTGTGGAAGAAGTTTTGAAGGGGATGAAGACTTTCATCGTTGGCGGCTGTCTGGGTACAGGTTGCAGAAAAACCAAGACCCTTCTTTGTTTTATTGTAAATAGGAATGACAAGCCATCCCCATCCTGTCGTATCGGTACTCTCGACTGCTTTGATAACATCTTTGTATGAAGAAATTGAAGTTCCTTCTTCGGATTAATCGTTCTTGCTCACCGATAGTGCTTGGAACTGAGTTCCAATAACCTCCTCGGGTTCCACACAAGTAGATGATGACAAGTTGCTTACAAGCAAGGCTTGTTCCCCACAAACCGTGACAAGTTGATCGTTCTTGACGAACTTTAGCTTTTGGTGGAGGGTCGAAGTAACCGCTCCAGCCTGATGTATCCAAGGTCTTCTTAATAAACAACTGTATGTTGCCCGGATGTCCATGACCTGGAAAGTGATTTGGAAAGTGTGAAGACCAATAGTTATGGGAAGATCAACTTCGCCGATAACTATTTTTCTGGATCCGTCGAATGCTTTAACGACGACCTCGCTGACTCTCATCGGAGGGCCCTTGAATGATAACTGCATCAAGGTGGACTTCGGCATAACATTCAGGGCTGACCCTGTGTCTACCAGTACGTTGGCTAAAGTATCGCCCTGGCAGTTAACTGTGATATTGAGCGCCATGTTATGACGGCGACCCTCTTCGGGTAATTCCTCATCACTAAATCCCAAATTGTTGCAGGAAGTGATGTTAGAGACAATACTATCGAGCTGTCTGATTGTTACATCCTGTTCCACAAAGGCTTGCTCCAAGACTTTCTGTAGAGCCTCTCTGTGTGCTTCTGAACTGAGTAACAGTGATAATACTGAGATCTTTGAAGGAGTCTGTAACAGTTGATCAACAATGTTATATTCACTCCTTTGGATGAGCTTTAGCATCTCATCTTTGTCTTTTGAAAAGTTGGGATTACTAGATTGACCGACTGGTGGATCAGGAATTTCTGCCTGAAGTTCCTTTTCTTTGTTAGATTCTCCAACCCCTCGGTTGAAGATTCGACCGCTCCGTGTTACACGACTGATGTCTGCAATATTCACGACGGAGGGTAATGGAATTTCCTTTCCATTCTCGATTATTGTTGCACCGTATTTGTAAGGGATCGCCTTAGCTGATTCATACGGTAGTGGCCCCGGTAGATAGATGACTATGGGAACCTTCTGATTTTTCTGACCATCATAAGTAATCTCGATCCGTTCCCGGTTGGGAACTCTAGATTCGTCAAGTAGAGGGATGATGGCAAAAACATCCCTGATCTGGTGATGACCAGAGATCGTGACAACATCCTCAACTTGATCGGCAAGGTAGTTCGGCGACCAAATGATGGGTCCTGAACCTGGATATGGACGAATTTCTCCATGATCGATCTGACCCTGAAGAGCTGCTCTCACAAGGTAACACCCTTGGTTACTTTCCGAACAGACGCTACAACTGTCATAGTTGTGTGGTGGCACCTGGCCACGCTCACTTTGAATACAATGTAACCTCACTAGGTTACCTTCCATTGATCGGACATCCTGACTTTGACGACGAGTAGGATTCCTGTTATTGATACTAATCCGTTGAGTATCTTTGTCCATATAGATTGGCATCCACCAGTGATTTAACAAGTGCTGAAGTGCCTCCTGAACAAGGGTACAACCTCGATCGTTTTCGCAACCCGCTTTACAGTTTTGGTAATCATGTGATATTAAGAATCCGAGTCAGACCTGCTCAGCATGTAACTCTACCAGGTTGGTATTCATCACGCGGATATCGAAGATCTGAACCATATTGATTTGATAGGAGTTCCTATCATGGTAGTCTTGGATCCATCCAAGATCCATCTGACGCTGGAGGGCCTCTTGTATGAAAGAGCATCCCTGTTTGTTTACCGAGCAAATCAGTCAGGAACTGTAATCATGTCGCGGCAGATTATGATACTGGCTTTGCCTTGAGTGCATCGCCACCAAGTTGACATTCATCACACGGATGTCGTGGTTTTGAATGACGTTAGAATTCGTAGAAACCATGTTAACTCCACGAACTCGGTGCTCTTGGATCCATCCAAGATCCATTTGTTCCTGCAGAGCTGCTTGCACCACAGAACATCCTTGGTTATCTTTAGAGCAGATATCACACTGGTGATAGTTATGAGGTGGCACATGGCCATATCCACTCTGTCTACAATACATCTTGACCAGATTAGTCCCCAACAAGAGTACATCATGAATTTAATAGACATTGTTAGTCTCTTTCTCAATCAGATTGACTGCAGCTTTCTCGTGTTGAGGCAGCGGGTTCGTAAGAACATTAGGATTCGTATCTTTGAAAGATAAGAGCCCGCTCCTAACAAGCTTTTGCACGTCGGATTTGAAATTGAGACAAGTCTCAATGTTATGCCCTGAACCTCCTTGATGATAAGGGCATGTTTGATCCACCTTAAACCAAAAAGGCAGATTTTCCGGAACTGAAAGGGGAGACTTAGTCTGGATGTGCCCCTTGGCTAGCAGTAACGGAAACAGTTCTGCGTACGTTACAGGTATAGGATCAAATCCTGGTGGCCGTGTTGTACGGTTGTTGTTATATGGAGGACGAGCCTGCAGAAGAGGCTGTTGTGTCCTTTGTTGGTCAGGTTGGCTCTGCGCAACCTGAGGTTGATACGTAAGAACAGGCGCGGGGCCGATAGCAGGAGTAACAGCTGCTACTGGCTGATAACGTCGTATTTGCTTTCCGAGAGAGATATTCCCAATATCTTGCTCTTTTTTCTTAGGGAGAGCACTACCGTATTTTTTAGTACCGCTCGTTGATCCAGTGTCTTTTACCAAACGTCCTTCTCGGACGACTTCCTCAAGACGTACACCCATGCCGACCATTTCGGTGAAATCACTGGGCGCACTGGCAACCATTCGGTCATAGTAAAATGAGCTTAAGGTCTTTAAGAAGATTTTTGTCATCTCTTTTTCCTCAAGAGGTGGACAAATTTGAGCGACAATTTCACGCCACCTTTGAGCATACTCCTTAAAGGTTTCCTTTTCCTTTTGTGACATTGATCTGAGTTGATCTCTGTCGGGTGCCATGTCCAAATTGTATTTGTATTGTTGGATGAAGGCAGTGCCAAGATCTCTGAATGTACTGATCGTGGCACGGCTTAAACCCATGTACCATTTGAGTGCGGCACCGGTTAAACTATCCTGGAAGTAGTGAATCAGCAGGTCCTGATTCTCCGTCTGAGCTGACATCCGCCGAGCGTACATCACCAGATGGCTCTGAGGGCAAGAGTTACCCTTGTATTTTTCAAAGTCGGGCACTTGGAACTTGTGCGGGACTTTTACATTTGGGACCAAGCAGAGGTCTGCGGCGTCCTTCCCAAATAGATCCTGACTGCGAATGGCTTGCAGCTCTTTCTGCATTTCCAAGAACTGTTCCTGGAATTCCTCCATTCTGTCAAACATAGTTTCCTTCTTACCAGAAGGTGTTGGTGGAATCTGTCCTTCCGGGACAGTGTGCACCACAGGGGGTGGTACCGTGACTACGGCAGTAAGTCTTGGCGCCTCCTGAAGTTTGTAACCTTCAGGAGTCTTGAGTATGCCCCTGGCATCTTCGCTTTCCAGAAGTTTGTAACCTTCAGGCCCAGCGGCTTCTGTTGCGATTCCCTGATCTTCAGTGATCGGCGGAACATATCCTTCCGGGATATAGTTAACAGGCATGCCCCAAGGATGATCTTTCGGTATCTGATACCTAGGATCATACTTTTCTATGATGGGCGTTGAGGTGATCTCTGAGATCACAGTTCTTTGTAGCTGAGCTTCTGCCATGGCTTGCATGTCGTTACGAAGCTTTCTCATATCCTCTCTCAGAGCGTCGATCTCTTCTTTCAACTCTCTATTTTCTTCCTCAAGATCATCCATCTTTTTCTGACGATTGGCCCGAGTATTATACGAATGAGACAGTTTGACTCTAGAATCGAGACACAAACGTGAGATTCGTAGGTAAGAAGAATACGCGATGTGAGAATGATGAATGCAATGATTATATTAATTGTTGTTTTTTTAGTTTAATCAAAATAAACTTCGACAATTAGATTGCAAATATCAAACAGTGGGGAAACCCCTTTTTATTGAATTCCAAAGGATTACAGAAATGGAAATACAGTAGATTACAAAGTGCAGAAACAGAAACCTAAGCTAATGGGTCCCGAGTCCTCTCTGAGGAGAAACCGGGTGCTGACTCTGATGTCTTCCTTTTCTTTGACCGGGGCGCTTGGACCGTTGTCGGGTTGTCATTCCTTTGGCAGGTGAAAGGAGCGAGCAAATTCCTTTGGCCATCTTGATTCTCTATAGCATGCTGCTCCAAAATTTCAATCAGAGCATCTTTCTCTTTCAATAATTGCTGTATTTGGATACACTCTACGTTGAGGGTGCGGTACTTGTTCTTCCAAGACCTTCTTTCCTTTTGAACTTTGTTGAGAGTAACCTGAAGCCTTTCAGTTTCCGTCATGAAGTACATGACAATTTCCCTTGGCGGAAGAATTCCGTAACGAGGATAAGGCATCTTTAGCTTGAGAGCTCTAGTTTGTACCCAATGGAGATAAGGCTCCACCGAGACACAGTCCGGTTTTCCCAGAGACTCTCGTCCTTTCTTATGAACCTGTTTCCAAGCTTGCACTATTTCCATCTTTAGTGCTCTGTCGTTTTCTCCTTCTTTGAAGAAAAGACCTTCCAGATGAACACCCAGTGGGATGTGTCTCATCGGGTATCCAAATTGACGAAGAACTAATATCGGATGATAGTTGATTCCTCCTTTAGTTCCTATGAGGGGTACGCTGGGGAAGTTTCCACAACGTTCAATGATTATGATTCCCTCATAAATCCTATTACACCAATCTATATCGGAATTGGTGAGAGACATGATCTTCTGCGACCAACGTAAGACACTCTTGCAATCCCAAAAAGCAGCAGACTTGGGCAAGTGAGAGATAAACCACTTGTAAAGCAAAGGTACACAGCATGTGATCTCCCCTCCGCTGTACAAATTTCCCAAGTGTACAGAATGATACGCATCTGCAAGCAAAGTCGGCACAGGGTTTCCAATGAGAAAAACCTTAATAGCGTTGATATCGACGAAGTTATTGATGTTGGGAAACAAAAATAATCCGTAGGTGAGCAAGACAAAGATGCTTTCAAAAGCAGTCCCGTTCCCTATACTAGCGTAGTACAGAGCTTTCTTGGTCAAGAACTGGGCTGGCAAACATTGGATGCCACCCATAGTAGTCATGTGAGTCCTGACCTCAGACTCGTCCAAATGAATTGCTCTTGCAATAGTCTGATTCTTTGGAATTTCTTCCAGTCCAAAAAATGGAGCTCGATCTGTGATATGTAAATCAGCCAGATGAGAATACTCCTCCAGCGTTGGTGCTAGCTGGTAATCCGGGAATGTGAAACAATGATAAACCGGATCGTAGAACTGAATGAGCGCGTCCATGATTCCCTTAATCACATGGACTCTTAACAGTGGTAGCAAACCACCGTGCTTGGCTCTGAAAGCCTCTGGGTTAACGATCATCCTCGCTAACTTTCTCAAGTCCCCTAGTTTTGGAACCTTGAAGGTATACTGGTGAGTTCTCCTTCTACCGAAATCCATCAGCGTAATCTTTTTTTTTGATATTTGCAATCACAATCTTAGTTTAATTTGAAAAACAGAGAGACTAGAAGAGAAAGTTTTTTGAATGTTTTAATGTTTTATTAAATGAATGCATGAATGCAGCATACAAAAACATAGAAAAAACATGGGGTCAAAGGGTCGTTGCCATGAAGTCAAGGCTCTACCCATCCCCAAAGGTTTATACTAGGGTGATTTTTGTACCTGTACTCATTATCATCAGCTCCTCCCAGGAAAGCAAAACAACAAGCGGATCGCCAGCGAGTTGTGTGCAATCTTAGAGTAAGTGCTATTCACCGAGAATAGATCACCAGCCTCAAATGAGGGTAGTATCGCGTAACAGCTATTTCCGATAGCTTCTGCACTACAAAAAAGGTTGGCTTTTCTTAAGTGTATACTCAATCTCACCACATGCGGCATCACACGCATTCCCAGTAGCAGAAAAATAAACACGTATAGCAATTAGGAAAAGCAGTATATATATTTGTCCTAATCATCCTAGACTTATAAAGCTATGAATCTTAAGTTCCTGACAGAAATGGGTTCCCCGGCGGAAGCCCCAATCTGTGGTTCCCTGCCTAAGAGATGGACCTGCATAGGTCAATCTTTCTCTTCGGTAGAGTTCCCATTTTCCGTAGAAAACGGGGATGATGCCCTAAGGCAGAAAGATCTTGGCAATGACTCCCCAGCAGAGTTGCCATTTTACAAGGAAAACAGACAGAAAAAAAAAAAAAAAAAAAGAAAGCCCCACGTTGGGCGCCACTTTTTTGTAGCGAGCGATTTTGGACGCGGTTCTTAAGCGGTGGTCGCTCTATGCGGTTGAGCTTAAAACTACAGGTCGATTCATTTTTTATCCTATTGTGAGCTGAATAAGGAAGGGAAATAGATGTCTCCAATTAACCCTGCTTGCATACTGAGTTTAAACAGCGGTCTGTTAGGTTACGGATGCTATCAATGTGGGGGGCCTTTGTACTGGTTATTCGTATTTCGCCAATATAGGTTCTTTCTTTCTTTTTCCTAGGCAAAGGGTTTCTAGCGGGGAATAAGGATTAGGATGTTAAGACTGATGCTTTTGAATTACTGCTTTTGATTGATGGAGATATGGGATTTGGGTTTTTTGTTGATTGCGCTCGCTAAGATCTTTTCTTTCGATCTTATGCCTACGTATTCCCGTTTACCGAAACAGGGAAATCAGAGCGTTCGTAGTTCCTCCTATTCTATGGGAGGAAATTGGTTTTTGGTGTCTTGTTCAAAGCCCAAGACGTGAAGCGAAAGGTGATTTGTATCTTGTTCAAAGCCCAAGATGTGAAGCTAAAAGGTCTATTTGTGTCTTGTTCAAAGCCCAAGACGTGAAGCTGAAAGACCTCGGTTTTAGAGAGAATTTGTCATCTCTAAAGAGGGGGAAGGAGAATTACTTTAACTGGGATACGCGGATCCGAGCAATGCCATAATTTCCGAAGAAAGGGTTTTAACCTGAAGGAGAAGACTTTAACTCAGTGTAGAGCAATGCCATCTTTCCTTAGGAATTTCTCATGCTAAAAGAGGGACAGTGGCATGGATATAGATGATCCAGAGGCTTACCGCTTACAGCGATTAGATGAAGGGAAAGGAGTTGTTGATGTTTGTGTACTGTGAACGAGGCACAGCTTTGATGCTAAAAGGTCGATTGGATCAACCAGTGGTTTTCTTATACAAAGCCTAAGAGGAGGCTAATTTCTGCTAGGAAAATCATTATACAAAGCCTAAGAGGAGGCTATTTTGTGTCTCGTACAAAGCCCGAGAGAGAGGCTAAAGGTTTTTGACCCAGTGGGGCATATCGTTATACAAAGCCTAAGAGGAGGCTAGCAAAGAGTTCGACTCTCGCTTAAGGGATTTATATCTCGTACGAGGCCCGAGATGGAGGCAAAAAAGGGGTGATTGACTCAACGAGGGAATCTTTTGTGTCTCATACAAAGCCTGAGAGAGAGGCTAAAGGGTTGTTTTGACTCCACTGGGGAAAATTTTGGTATCTCGTACGAAGCCCGAGATGGAGGCTATTGTAACTGTTTCAGTTGAGTGACAGATCCAATATACTGATTTAAAAGAGAAAATCAGTTCTTATATGAGTAACACTGTACTCAGGGATTTGATTTGAGGATCAGGGATATCTCCTTCTCTTTGAGGAAACGGGAAATCCAAAGGGTATTGAGACTATCCGAGTCTGCGGGTTTCCTTCCTATTTAACGAAGGGTGCTTGAGAATGTCTTTGAGACTCAAGGAAGTTAGACTGTCCAAGTCTAGAGTTTCCTCTTTTGTACTATGCTTCGAGAAACAGTAGTAGACTCTATGAAAGGACTGTTCTATGAGGATGACTAAGTTCTGTTCCTATACCTCTAGGAGGTCGTCGGGACAATTTGTACGAAGCCCAAGAGGAGGCTGGAATGTTTTAAGAAGCCGACGGGTCCTTGTACGAAGCCCAAGAGGAGGCTATCATTCCCGAAGGAAGAGATCATTATACGAAGCCTAAGAGGAGGCTATGAATACTTCTAAGAAGCCGTAGGGTCCTTGAATAATGCCCAAGAGGAGGCGGGGTTGCTTTTAGGAAGCCTGTGGGTCCTTGTATGATGCCCAAGAGGAGGCCGATGCTTTTAAGAAGCCCGTGGGTCCCAAACCAAAGAAAAGTTCAGGAAAACTCTTTTTGAGTTAAAACCACTGGTAAACGTGCGAGGTTTACTATCCAGTGACTTTAACTTTTAGAGAGAGTCCGAACCGTTCGGCGGTTTGAAGAAATTCAAGAGAAGTTTCACCGAGAATAATTCATCTCTGGGGGATAGAATTTCTTGACGATTCCTAAGGAGGACAACCGAAGAGAAGACTGTATCTGGTGCTCCTATTGGGGATCTAGGCGTCTATTTCTACGAATAAATGAAACGGCGTCACTTAGTTCTAGACGTAGTAGCCGGGGAAACTCGAAATATCTATACTATTATTACACAGTAGATATGAGTTTATGAAAGGAGACTTATAGTGAGCAGCCCCACAATACAGTTTATATATATGAAAGCAGTAAATGAAAGCGATAACCACTTACTCGGTTGTAGAGCTTCCATGCTGTTGGTTAGTTGTTCAACAAAGAAAGATTAAAAACAACAGTATATTCAAAATCAAAGGAGAAAGTGCTTTGAAAAAGAAAGATCTGGGGCTTACAACTCAAGGAGAGGCCCAGGGTTTTATCAGTGAACGCACTGTTTGAATTTGTACAGAGGGACTTATACAAGTGACTGGGGCCCAAAATGGTTTTTTGTACAAAGGGATGGGTCTTACACTCTCTCAAGAGGCCCAAAAAGGTTTTAAAGAAAAAGAAATGGGTCTTACTACTCGAGGGTAGGCCCAGATGGTTTTTATTTTTAAACGGGCGACGATCGTGCCGTTTGCTTGTACAGAGGGACTTATACAATGAGTGAGGCCCAAAAAGTTTTTGTACAAGGGGGGATGGGTCTTACACTCTCTCAAGAGGCCCAAAGAGTTTTGAGATGAATAAATGAGTCTTACTACTCGAGGGTAGGCCCAGATGATTTTTGAAAAGACGACGATCGCGCCGTTTGTTTTTTGACGGTATCGGGACTTATACAATAAGTGAGGCCCAAAGATGATTTGGTCAAAAAAAAGGTTTGGGTCTTACACTCTAATAGAGGCCCAAAGTGTTTTGAAAATGATTTTTCAGGGTTGAATTAATCCAAAACCCTAATTTGTTTTCAAAATGTATTTAATTGAATAAAAATTCAATTAAAATGATCAAAAATTGTTTAACACATGGAAAACAAATTGTGATCTTGGATTAATGCTTCAAAAATTAAGTATTGACCTACAAAATAATTAGAAAGCATTAAAAGTTGCAAAATCAATGTAGAAAAAATATTTAAAATGCCAAAAACAATCAAAATATTAATTCTTTACAAAAATATCAACTATATGAAATAAATAATATTTTTGGGATTTTTTGAGAAAATAAAATATTTTAACATTTTTGTGAGTTATTAAAAAAAGAATCAACTCAAAATCATTAAAACTCAGAGAGAAATTAATTTTTGAATCAATTAAACAAAATCACAAAATTCAAATATTCAAATATATGAAAATGGCGCCAAGAACAACACCAAGAACACGCACGTTTTTTCAGTTTGCCCAGATTTGCATTTTCCATTCAATCTCACTGAATACGTAATTATAACATGCAATCCACATATCATTATGCTCGCCTCAACCTCACGATCATGTCTATGTACTTTAATTTCATTTAAATTAAACATACAACAAGAAATCACGAAGAGACCTCAAGAACCCTAATTTCTGCATGAAGGCTAGGATTTTTGATACACGATTCAAACAATGCAATTAATTGAGGGAAAACATTCCATGCATGATTATGAACATATGGCCAAATTATTGTGCGAGGAAATATGCATAGATTGAGAGATGCCCAAGTTTAGGCTTACCTCCAAGTTGTGACAGCAAGTTCAGATGTGATTTTGAGTTGGAGGTGTTACAGACAAGTTGTGATGATCTGGACAGCTTCCCTACACCATATGGAGTGTGTTTGAACACTTGGATTGAATTGAAATGGACTGGATCAGTTTATGGCATCTCAGCTGCAACTTCACTTCAAACTTGTGTGGATGGCAAGTGATTTTGTGAAATTGATGTTTCAGATGTTATGTGAGTGTTTGATCAGCTCATATGTGATGTATGTGAGGTGTGTGAGTGATTGGTTTGTGCAGAATTGCTCCCAAACTCAAAACCCGATAGCTACCTTGCTAAGAAAGGCATTTTTGCCAAGAGAAAGAGATTTTGAGGAAAGCATCTGTTAGATGGCTTTGGTGTACTTAAACTGACCACAATTGAGCTCTATTTATAGTAGAGCAAGTTTGTTTTGCAAGGAATAGTACATGGCAGCTGGTAAGTAGGTTTCCTCAATGTTGGCCAATGGAAATGAAAGTCTCCTCTAGCCATTGACTAGAGGTTAGGGCACAGAGCTTTGGTCCCCTTGGTCTTGGATAATTCTTGACTAATTTCATATGAGAATGGCTCAGTCCATGCCACCTTGATGGTTCCATTGAATGCCTCATTCCAAATTTGAAGTCTTGTCCCTACTTTGGCAACTCTAGGTTCAACATGCTATTCCTTGTTCCTTGGACCTTGGAGGCTTGGCTCAGTGATTGTCCCCTTTGGATTCAATCCTCTGAGGTGTCCAAGTGGATTGGAGCAATTGGAATTGGCTGATTTTGGCAAATCGAGCCAAAATGCAAATTCTGCCTTGCTTTGACAGATTTCAGCAAGGCAACTTGCCAATGTTGTATCTCATGATATAGGTTGAATTTGGCAATGTTCTTGGCCATTTTGGAAAGCTCTTACATGATACAACAACTGTTGGAACAAGTTTGGTTTTGATCTCTTTTGATTCCAAGTGAAAAATCCCCCTACATTTGGCAAAAAGTGAAGCAGAATTCTGACTTAGTGAAAATTTCACTAAGTGTTGGAAAAAGTGACTTTTTCACTTTTCAGCCACTTTGATCATTCCATAACTCAAAATCCTTAATGAATTGGAATGACTTGTAGTTGAAGTTTTTGTAGGTGATAATGAGGGCTACAAATCTATCTTTGGATGAGAAAAAATGGCCTTGTGGTTTAGGAGTTATGGTCCTCCAAAGTTGGTACCTTTGCCACTTTATTTTTAACTTAGAAAAATTTCTAAGTTTTATGGTTACCCCTTTTACAAGTTATCTCACTTTTCTTGATTTTTATTGATGAATGATGATTCAAATCATACATTAACATCATTTTAGGGTTAAAAATCCATTTTGGTGAAAAATCTCAACAAGTCAAAGTTGACTTTTGTGCACAGTTGACTTTTTATCAGATGAATTCCAAACTGTGCAATTCTTCAGGAAATCATGTCCTTGACCTAAATCAAACTTGACGGACATGTTCCATGGGTGTCATAGGGTATATTCAATCATGTATTAGGGTTTGGGAGCATGTCTTGGTCTAAAGTCAAAGTTACAGTTGACTTTTCCCTTAAAACCCTAATTGTGGTGCAGATGAAAATGAAACTTGTTGCTCAAGCTTCTTGGATTAATCCTTTGTTCCAAATGGATCAATATGGTGTATTAAAGACCCTCAAATCATCTCTTGAGGTCTTGGCTCATGGTTTGTCCCAAAAGTCAACTTAGGGGTGAATTAGGTCAAGAAACCCTAATTCCTGATTTTTGATGAATGCATCCCCTGAGGCAAAATTAACTTGATGCATGGGTTCATGAGGTTCCATGAAGTATATTAGGTCATGTTTTGGATCATTGCCTTGTGCCCAGATGGAAATTTCCATCTGGAGGCCCTGGTCGACCAAAACCCTAATTTGGTGACATTGTCGATCTTGAGACTTGATCCACCTAGAAGGGAGCAGCCTTGTGCTTAATCCTTAAAGTGGGAGTCCTTTTTGATCCATTGTGGATGTTTGAGAGATTAGACAAGTTGAAGATCATGTCATTTCTTGATTGATCCTTTGTCTAAGCACTCAGAGAGGGCTTGAAACCCTAATTCTGATTGTATTGGATGCTCACCCATCTTTGGGGAGACTGATGAAGCATGATGGTTCATCCATATTGTGATGATGATTTTCACAATAATGGGAAATCTAAGTGGTCAAAATTTGGGGTATTACACATAGTTATCGTAGGAGGATTCCTTTGTTGTATTTTGCATAGTATTTGTGCTCCTAGGTGGATCTCCCCACCCAGTTGGCTGGATGTCTTTGAGCCTGATGCGAGAGCTTTCAGGAGTGGTGTATTTGACCATGAAGTCGTATTTTCCACTCAGTTGTCCCAAGGTGTCCCACACTTCTTTTGAACTGGAGGAGTCATCTCTTTCGATGACGTTGACCTCGGGAAAAGCATAATTGATGAATTCTAGTCCTGCAAGCTTTGCAAATTCATCGTCGTACTAGATGTTTTCTAAATGACCTAAGTGTTGATCCCATGACATGGTGGGGATGCAGGTATTCTATTTAATGATGCTCAGCTGATTATCATTGTTCGACTAATTTTCTTGCCCCAAGTCTCCTGGTTACGGCTGCTAGATAGGCAGGCCATCCATTGGGCCATAATAGTCGTGGTCAAAGTTGTCTTTCATCAGAGTGTCTTCCTCTAATGAGTTTGGTGGAGCACGACATCCTTCTGGATCACAATCTCCATATATCATTCTGACATCTGACATGGGTATAAATCTCGGACTCTGTGCGGGATAGCAAAATGGCGTAGGCACCTCTTCTTGAGACATATAACTGTCCTTGTTAAGATGGGACTTCCACTCCTCATCTGTATTAGAGGGATCTTCCTCGTTGATGGTATGGACTGCTTGAGGCACGGGGTGAAGGAAACCTCCATTGTGGAAGAAGTCCTGAATGGGATGAAGACTTTCATTGTTAGCAGCTGTCTGGGTGCAGGTCACAGAAAAACCAAGACCCTTCTTTGTTTTATTATCAGTAGGAATAACAAGTTGTCCCCATCCTTTAGTATTGTTATTTTTTATCACTTCGAGAGCATCACTGTACGAGGAAATCGAGGTTCCTTTCTCTGATTGATTCTCATTGCTCACCGAAAGTGCTCGGAACTGAGTTCCAACAACCTCCTCGGGTTCTATACAAGTAGATAATGATAGGTTACTCACGATCAAGGCTTGTTCTCCACAGACCGTGACGAGTTGATCGTTCTTGACGAACTTCAGTTTCTGGTGCATTGTCGAAGTGACTGCCCCAGTCTGGTGTATCCAAGGTTTTCCTAATAAGCAGTTGTATGCTTCTCGGACGTCCATGACCTGGAAAGTGATTAGGAAAGTGTGAGGACCGATAGTTAAGGGAAGGTCGACTTCGCCGATAACTGCTTTCCAAGATCCGTCAAAGGCTTTGACGATGACCTCACTGCCCCTCATCGGGGATCCTTTGAATGGTAGTCGCATTAAAGTGGACTTTGGCATAACATTGATGGTCGATCCTGTGTCTACAAGTACGCTGGCTAAAGCATCATCCTGGCAGTTGACCGTAATATTGAGCGCCAAGTTATGGCTTTTGCCCTACTCTGGCAAATCCTCATCACTGAACCCTAAGTTGTTGCAGGAAGTGATGTTAGAGATGATGCTATCGAACTGTCGTATTGACACATCCTGTTCCATAAAGGCCTGCTCTAAGACTTTTTGTAGAGCCTCTCTGTGGGCTTTAGAACAGAGTAAAAGTGATAGCACAGAGATCTTTGAAGGAGTTTGTAACAGTTGATCAACAATGTTATACTCACTCCTTTGGATGAGCTTTAGCATCTCATCATCATTCTTTGAAAAGTCGAGATTACTGGATTGACCGACTGGTGGATCAGGAGCTTCTGTCTAAAGTTCCTTTTCTTTGTTAGGTTCTCCAACCCCTCGGTTGAAGATTCGACCGCTCCGTGTTACTCGACTGATGTTTGCAATATTCACGACGGAGGGTAATGGAATTTCCTTTCCATTCTTAATTATTGTTGCACCGTATTTGTAAGGGATCGCCTTAGCTGATTCATACGGTAATGGTCCTGGCAAATAGATAACTACAGGAGCCTTCTGATTTTTCTAACTGTCGTAGGTAACTTCAATCAGTTCCTGGCTAGGAACCTTTGATTCGTCCAGTAGAGGGATGATGGTACAAACATCCTTGTTCTGGTCAGCGAAATAGTCTGGCGTCTAGTTGATAGACCCCGAAACTAAATATTGTTGGATTACTTTGCGGTCCAACTGACTCTGAAGGGCTGCTCGCACGAGGTAACATCATTGATTATTTTCCGAGCAGACTCAACAGCGCTCGTAATTATGTGGTGGCACCTGGCCACGCCCGCTTTGAATGCAGTGTAACCTCACTAGATCTGTTTCTGTAGATCGGACATCCTGACTTTGATGCCGAGTAGGGTTCCCGTCAACCACATTGATTTGTTGCGTGTCTTCATCCATATAGATCGGAAGCCAACAGTGGTTTAACAACTGTTGTAAAGTTCTTTGAACGAGAGTGCACCATTGGTTACTCTCACAACATCCTTTACAGCTCAGATACTCATGAAAAGTGAGAAAACTGAGTTGGACTTGCTTGGAATGTAACTCCACCAAGCTGGTATTCATCAGACGAATATCGAAGATTTGGATCATGTTGATCTGATAAAGATTTTTGTCATGGTAGTCCTAGATCCACCCAAGATCCATCTGACGCTGGAGGGCCTCTTGTATGAAAGAGCATCCCTGTTTGTTTTTAGAGCAGATATCACACTGGTGATAATTATGAGGTGGCACATGGCCGTATCCGCTCTGTCTACAATGCATCTGGACCAGATTGGCCCTTAAAAATAGTACATCATGAATTTGATAGATGTTGTTAGACTCTCCCTCTATCAAATTTACCGCAACTTTCTCGTGTTAAGGTAGCGGGTTCATGAGAACATTAGGATTCGTATCTTTGAAAGATAAGACCCCGCTCCTAACAAGCTTTTGTACGTCGGATTTGAAACTAAGACAGTTTTCTATGTTATGCCCTAGTCCTCCTTGATGGTAAGGAAAAGTATGATCTGCTTTGAACCAAAAAGGCCATTTTTCGGTACTGTAAGAGGAGACTTAGTTTGAACGTACCCCTTAACCAGTAACAATGGAAGCAGATCTGCGTACAACATGGGTATAGGGTCGAACCCTGGTGGTCGCGTTGTATGGTTGTTGTTGTACTGAGGACGAGCCTGCTAAAGAGGCTGTTGTGTCCTTTACTGATATTGCTGTTGAATCGGTTGGCTCTGCGCAACCTGAGGTTGATACGTAGGAACAGGCGCAGGGTTGATAGCAGGAGTTACAGCTGCTACTATTTGATATCGTTGCCTTTGCTTTCCGAGAGCGATATTCCCAATATCCTGCTCTTTTTTTGTAGGGAGAGCACTACCGTATCGTTTTGTATTACTTGATGATCCAACGTCTTTAACTAAACGTCCTTTTTGGACCGCTTCCTCAAGACGAACTCCCATGCCCACCATTTCGGTGAAGTCACTGGGCGCACTGGCAACCATTCTGTCGTAGTAAAATGAGCTCAAGGTTTTTAAGAAGATCTTCATCATCTCTTTTTCCTCAAGAGGTGGACAAATCTGGGCGGCAATTTCACGCCATCTCTGAGCGTATTCTTTAAAGGTTTCCTTGTCCTTTTGTGACATTGATCTAAGTTGATCTCTGTCTGGTGCCATGTCCAAATTGTATTTATATTATTGAACGAAAGCGGCGCCAAGATCTCTGAACGTGCCGATCGTAGCGCGGTTTAAACCCATGTACCAATTTAATGCGACATCGGTTAAACTATCCTAAAATTAGTGAATCAGTAGCTCCTGGTTCTTTGTCTGAGCTGACATTCGCCGAGTGTACATCGCTAAATGACTTTTAGGGCAAGAGTTACCCCTTGTACTTTTCAAAATCGGGCACCTGGAACTTGTCCAGAACCTTCACATTGGGGACCAAACAAAGTTCTGCGGCGTCCTTTCCAAATAGATCCTGACCGCGAAGGGTTTGCAGTTCCTTCTGCATCTCCAGGAACTGTTCATGGAACTCATTCATTCTGCCGACCATACGTTTGTTTCCACTAGAAGGTATTTGTGGAATCTGTCCTTCCGAGACAGTGTGTACCACGGGCGGTGGTATAGTCATTATGGCCGAGACTCTCGGTGTCTCCCAAAGTTTGTAACCTTTAGGAGTTGCTGTCATGCCCCTGGCATCTTGACTTTCCCGAAGTTTGTAACCTTCAGGCCCAGCGGCTCCTGCTGCGGTTCCTTGATCCTCAGTGATCGGTGGAACATATCCTTCTGGGATATAATTAAGTGGCATGCCCCAGGGACGATCTTTCGGCATTTTGTACCTAGGATCATACTTCTCCACTATGGGTGTAGATGTGATCTCTGAGATCACAGTCCTTTGTCGTTGCATTTGAGCTTCTGCTAGAGCTTGCATGTCGTTATGAAGCTTTCTCAGATCCTCTTTCAGAGTGTCAATCTATTCCCTCAACTCTCTATTCTCTTCCTCGAGATCATCCATCTTTATCTGACGATTGGCCCGAGTATTGTACTAATGAGACAGTTTGACTCTAGAACCGAGACACAAACGTGAGATTCGCAAGTAAGAAGAATGCGTTTACGCGAGAATGATGAATGATATGCAATGATTATATTAATTATATGTTTTTGTTTATTCAAAGTAAACTTCGACAATTAGATTGCAAATATCAAACAGTGGGGAAACCCCGTTTTATTAAATTCAAAGGATTGCGGAAACGGAAATACAGTAAATTACAAAGTGCTACGAAAGGAAATCTCGTCTAATGGGTCCTGAGTCCTCTCTGAGGAGAGCTCAGTGCTGGTTCTGGTTCTTTCCTTTTCTTTGGTCGGGGCTCTTGGGTCGTTGTCGGGTTGTCATTCCTTTGCCAAGTGAAAGGAGCGAGCAAATTCCTTTGGTCATCTTGATTTTCTATAGCATGTTGCTCTAAAATCTCTATCAGAGCGTCCTTTTCTTTTAATAGTTGCTATATTTTCTTACACTCCACAGTGAGAATGCGGTACTTGTTCCTCCAATACCTCTTCTCCTGCTGAACTTTGCTGAGAGTAACCTGAAGTCTTTCCGTCTCAGGCATAAAATAAAGAGAAGAGTCCCTTAATGGAATAACTTCCTGGCGAGGGTAAGGCATCCTCATCTTGAGAGCTCTAGTTTGTACCCAGTGAAGATAAGGCTCCACTGAGACACAGTTTGGTTTTCCTAGAGACTCTCTTCCTTTTCCAGGCATGCACTATTTCTATCTTTAGTGCCCTGTCATTTTCTCCTTCCTTGAAGAAAAGACCTTCCAGATGAGCATTACGCGGGACATGCCTCATTGGGTATCCAAATTGACGACGAACAAGAATTGGGTAATAGTTGATTCCTCCCTTAGTTACTATAAGGGGTATGTAGCGAGCGATTTTGGACGTGGTTCTTAAGCACTGTCGCTCTGGGGTACTACAGGTCGATTCATTTTTTATCCTATTGAAGCTGATGAAGGAAGGAAAATAGATGTCTCCAATTAACCCTGCTTGCATACTCAGTTTAAATAGATGACTGTTGGTTTACAGATGCGGTTTAGATTGTGGGCCTCTCTCTGCTTATTTTGTTAAGACTGAAATGACGGGACTATGCTATTGGTAGTATATTAGGACTGATGCTTTTTGATTGATGTGTGAAGGTACGGGATTTTGGGCTTTTTGATTAGTGTGCTCGCTAAGATTTTTCAATCTTATGCCTACGTATTCCCGTTTAACGAAACAGGGAAATCAGAGCGATTGTAGTTCCTCCTATTCTATGGGAGGAAAAAGGTTGTTTTAGTGTCTTGTTCAAAGCCCAAGACGTGAAGATAAATGTGGTTTTTATCTTGTTCAAAACCCAAGATGTGAAGCTGAAGGGTCTATTTGTATCTTGTTCGAAGCCCAAGATGTGAAGCTAAAGGGTTTTGACTTTAGAAAGAATTTGTCATCTCTAAAGGGGGTCTATTTGTCACAACTGTTGGGTGACTGATCATAAAGGAGAATTACTTTAACTGGGATATGTGAATCCAACAATGCCATAATTTCCTTTATAGGGGATTTTTAACCTGAAGGAGAAGACTTTAACTCAGTGTAGAGTAATTTCATCTTTCCTTAGGAATTTCTCATGCTAAAAGAGGGATAATGGCATGGATGTAAATAATCCAGAGGCTTACCGCTTACAGTAATTAGATGGGGGAACAGGAGTTGTTGATGTTTGTATACTGTGAACGAGGCACAACTTTTGATGCTAAAAGGTTGATTGACTCAACCGGGGTTTCCTTATACAAAGCCTAAGAGGAGGCTATTGGCTCAGCAAGAGGGTGTTTTTATGTGTCTCGTACGAAGCCCGAGAGAGAGGCTAAAAGGGTTGACTCATCAAGAGAGTGCTCTTGTATGTGTCTTGTACGAAGCCCAAGACGGAGGCTAAAGGTGTTTAACTCAACAAGAGAGTCTTTGTACCTCATACGAAGCCCGAGATGGAGGCTGAAAGTGTTTACCTCAACTAGAGAGTCTTTTATACTCAACAAGAGAGTGTTTTATATCTCATACGAAGCCCGAGATGGAGGCTGAATGGGTAGTGACTCAACAAGAGAGTCTTTTATACTCAACAAGAGAGTGTGAATAGGTTAGCTCCGCTGGGGAGAATTATTGTACAAAGCCCAAGAGGAGGCTAGTGTGCTAGTGACTTTTTCACTTTAGTGGCAGGTCCAGTATGTTGGATAAAGAGAAAATTAGTTCTTATATGGGTAATGTTGTGCTCAGGGATTGATCAGAGGATCAGGGTTATTTCCTATTCTTTAAGGAAATGGGAAATCCAAAGGGTATTGAGATTGTCCAAGTCTACGGGTGTTTTGAGAAATCGATTCTCAGGTAGTGAATGATCTTTGTATGATGCCCAAGAGAAGGCTGGTATGTTAAGGGATGAAGGTCAACCCATTAACAGGTCTGACACATGACTCAGAAAGACAGCTCTAGAAAATTGATGACTAGGTTCTATTCCTATACCTGTAGAGGTCTCTGGGTCCTTGTACTAAGCCCAAGAGGAGGTATGAGAGCTTTTAAGAAGCTGAAGGGTCCTTGTACAACGCCCAAGAGGAAGCGGGGATGCTTTTAAGAAGCCTGTGGGTCCCCAAACCCCGAGAAGTTCAAGACATGCCATTCACCGAGAATAGATCAAGCCAGGAAAGTCCGAGAATTTGGAAGAAACTCAAGAGATGCCATTCACGGAGAAAAGATCATCTCTGGGGAGTAGAGTTTCTTTTACTATTTCTAAGAGTGACAGTCTGAGAAAGGGTTCACCGAGAATGTTGCTTTTAACGTCTCCATATTGTTTAACCCCAAGAGGAGGGAAGACTGTGTCTGGTAATCCTATGGGGATCTAGTTTTGTTTGTATTTAAGAGTGACCAACAGGGGTTTACCTAGTGCTAGACGTAGTTGCCGGGGAAAACTCTAAATAACTATACTAGTATTACACAGTGGATATATAGCAAGTATATAAAAGTTTGTGAAAGAAGACTTACAGTGAGCAGCCCCACAATAGAGTTATATATATTAAAGTGGATAAAGAAAGTGGGTAAACACTTACTCGGTTGTAGAGCTTCCATGCTGTTTTGTTTGTTGTTCAACAAAGAAAGCTTTGATAACAATATTATATTCAAAATCAAAGGAGAAAGTGCTTTGAAAAGATTGTTGGGGCTTACAGCTCAAGGAGAGGCCCAAGGTTTTATCAGTGATTGGACTGTGGTTTTGAATTTGTACAGGGACTGATACAAGTGACTGAGGCCCAAAAAGGTTTTCTGTACAAAGGGATGGGTCTTACACTCTCTCAAGAGGCCCAAAGGTGTATTTTTGTACAAGTGGTGGGGCTTACAGCTCAAGGAGAGGCCCGAAAATTTTGTTTTAAAAAGGCGACGATTGTGTCGAACCTTTTTATGGTATCGGGACTTATACAATACACTGAGGCCCAAATTATTTTGGTTTTCAAAAAGGGTTGGGTCTTACACTCTACTAGAGGCCCAATGACTTTTAAAGAATGGGGCTTATAACACGAGGGTAGGCCCAAGGGTTTGATTTTTCAACTAGCGATCGCGCCGAGGTTTTCTTTTAATGCAGAGGAACTTATACTATATCTGAGGCCCAAAATTGTTTTGGTTAAAAGAGGATTGGGTCTTACACTCTATTAGAGGCCCAATGATTTACTTTTGTTCAAGTGGTGGGGCTTACAGCTCAAGGATAGGCCCAGATGATTTTGCTAAAAAAGGCGACGATAGCGCCGTTGTTTTTGAAAATACAGTGGGACTTATACAATGACTGAGGCCCAAACAGTGGTGTATTTACAATGGGGATGGGTCATACACTCTTATAGAGGCCCAGAGAGTTTGAAAAAGTTTAATGAGGGTTGAATTAATCAAAAACCCTAATTTGTTTTCAAAATGTATTTTAATTGAATAAAAATTCAATTAAAATGATCAAAATTGTTAAACATGTGTGGAAACAAATTGTGATCGTGGATTAATGTTTCAAAAATCATGTTTCTATCCACAAAATGATTGGAAATCACTAAAATTTGAAAAATCAAGAAAGAGAAAATATTTTAAATGTCAAAAATAATTAAAATATTAATTCTTTACAAAAATATCAAGTATATGAAATAAATAATATTTTTGGGATTTTTTGGGAAAAAAAAATATTTTAACATTTTTGTGAATTATTAAAAAAAGAATCAACTCAAAATCATTAAAACTCGGAGAAAATTAATTTTTGAATCAATTAAATAAAATCACAAAATTCAAATATTCAAAATTTCAAAAAAGGCGCCAAGAACAAGGGCAAGAACACGTGCCACCCTCTGTTTCTGCAGATTTACATTTTCTATCCAATCTCACTGAATACTTGATTATATCATGCAATCTATATATCAATCTACTCGTTTCAACCTCACGATCATGTCTATGGTCTTTAATTTCATTTATTTTAAACATGGAATAAGAAATCAAAGAGAAACCTCAAGAACCCTAAAATTTGCATGAAGGTTCAGAAATTCCATACACGATTCAAACACAACAATTGATTGAGGGTAAACACTCTATGCATGATTATCAACATATGGCCAAATTATTGTGTAGCAAAAAATGCATGGATCATAGAGTTAGAAGAGCTCATGCTTACCTCTTGCAGGCGGTGATCGTGTTTTGTGTTAGAGGTGTTACAGCTTGGTTCCAAGGTTATGGACAACTTCCTTAGGTGCTATGGAGTGTGTCTGGGTGCTTGAAATGGATTGAATTGAGCTGGAACTTGATTTGGCACCTCAACTACAAATCTGTCAAAGGCTTGAGCAGTTGGCTAGTGATTTTGTGATTTTGATGTTCCAAATGTTATGTGAGTGTTTGGATCACTTCTATATAATGTTTATGAGGTGTTTGTGTGATTGGTTTGGTTGGAATAGTTCTCAAACTCAAAACCCGATAGTGACTTGCTTTGGAAGGCAATTTTGGAGTGAAGAAGGAGATTTTGAGGAAAGCATCTGTTTGAAGGCTTTGGTGTACTCAAACTGATCACAAATGAGCTCTATTTATAGTAGAGCAAGTTTGTTTTGCAAGAAATAATGAATGGCAACTGCTGCATAGGTTTGGCCAATGTTGATCAATGAGAATCCAAGTCTCCTCTAGCCATTGACTAGAGGTTAGGGCACAGGCTGCTGGTTCCCTTGGTCTTGGATAAGTCTTGACTGAATTTAGTTGGAAACGACTCAGTCCATGCCACCTTGGTGTATGCATTGAATGCTCCAATCCAAAATTGGAGTCTTGTCCCTCTTTTTAGGCATTTCTAGGTTTGGCATGCTATTTTTGGTTCCAAAGACTTGGGAGGCTTGAGATCAGAGTTGGTTCCTCCTTGGTCCCCCCTTGAGGTGTTCAGATGGATAGAGTTGCTTGCCTTTTGTAAAATTTGAGAAAATCGAGTAAAACTCCAAAATCTGCCTTGCCATGATAGTTTGCAGCAAGGCATATTGGCATTGTCATATCTCATGGCTCAAGTGGACTTTGATGGAGTTCTTGGCCATTTTGGAAAGCCCTCATATGATACAACAACTGTTTGATCATAATTGGTTTTGATACTTTTTGGATCCAAGTGAAAAATGCCCCTACATTTGGAAAAAAGTGAAGGCAAATTCTGACTTAGCGAAAATTTCACTAAGTGTTGGAAAAAAGTGACATTTTCACTTTTTGTGATTTTGATCATTCCATAACTCAAAATCCATGGGGAATTGGAATGAGTTATGTTTGAAGCTTTTGTAGAGTTCCATGAGAGCTACAAATCCAGCTTTGAATGGGGAAAATGGCCTTGTGGTTTAGGAGTTATGATTCTCCAAAGTTGGTACCCTAGCCACTTTGTTCCATAACTTAGAAAATTTCTAAGTTTTTTATGGTTACCCCTTCTACAAGTTATCCCACTTTTCTTGATTTTTCTTGATGAATGATGATTCCAATCACACATTAACATCATTTTAGGGTTAAGGAACCATAATTGTGAAAAATCTCAAAAATTCAAAGTTTGACTTTTGTGCACAGTTGACTTTTTGTCAGATGAATTCTAAACTGTGCGATCCTCTATGAAATCAAGTCCTTGACCTAAATCAGACTTGATGTATTGATTTCATAGGTGTTATAGGGTGTATTGAATCATGTCCTAGGGTTTGGGGGCATGTCCTGGTCAAAAGTCAAAGATACAGTTGACTTTTCCCGCGAAACCCTAACTGTGGTTCAGATGAAATTGAAACTTATTGCTCAAGCTTATTGGATCAATCCATTGTTGCAAATGGATCAATGTGGTGTGTTAGGGACCCTAAAATCCTCCTTTGAGGTCTTGGCTCATGTTTTGTCCCAAAAGTAAACTTAGGGGTGAATTAGGTCAAGAAACCCTAATTGCTGATTTTTGGTGAATGCATCCCCTGAGGCCAAATGGAGTTGATGATTGGGTTCATGATGTCCCTTGGAGCATCATAGGTTATGATTTGAAGCATTGGCTCATGCCCAGAGGAAAATCTCCATCTGGAGGCCCTGGTCAACCAAAACCCTAATTTGGTGACACTGGCGATCTTGAGGCTTGGTCCACCTAGAAGGGAGCAGCCTTGTGCTTAATCCTTGGAGTGGGAGTCCTCTTGATCCTTTGTGGATGTTTGAGAGGTTAGACAAGTTGAATATCATGTCATTCCTTGATTGATCCTTTGTCTAAGAACTTTAAGAGGGCCTAAAACCCTAAATTTGATTGTAGTGAATGCTCACCCATCTTTGGGGAGACTAATGGTTCTTCCATATTGTGATGATGATTTGCACAATGATGGGAAATCTTAGTGGTCAAAATTTGGGGTATGACAAATGCCCCTATTTAATCTTCTTGGACCCGAAGGTGTGAATGGCGAAGGTATTCGGGCATTCGGGGTGCAAGAGGATTAAATATCGGAATACCCGAAATTTTGATGGTGGTTAAGAATGGTCGTTCACGCATCCTTCTTATTTTGCTAAGCAATGATGCTTAGAAAAGGTAAACATCCCCTCGATCCTGGTTTCCTACCAAGGAATTGGTTTTAGTTTCTGAAATGAACTTCCCCTCGATCCTGGTTTCCTACCAAGGAACTGGTCTAAGATTCTGATATAAACCTCCCCTCGATCCTGGTTTCCTACCAAGGAACTGGTCTCAGTTTCTAAAATAAACCTCCCCTTGATCCTAGTTTCCTACCAAGGAACTGGTCTCAGTTTCTGAAATAAACCTCCCCTCGATCCTGAATTCCTACCAAGGAACTGGTCTCAGTTTCTTTTGTCAATAAACTTTCTTGACAAGGGATGCTATGCGTAGCGGTTTTCCTCAAATTTCTCGCCGAATTTTCCTGGAGAGATGCCATTTGATAGAAAAAGCTTTTGATGTCAGACTTGTTGGGGAACCCATCTGTCTGAATTGTAAAGGGGTACAAACTTCTCTGTTGGAGATACCATTTGTTGACTCTATCGGGGAAAACGAATCTCTTGAGAGACTGTTTTTGCTTGGGGTATTACATCATACTTTTCTTGGGATCTTCTCGGAGAAATGCCATATGATGTGGTCCAATTTTGAGGTGCTGATGACCTTTTCGTCAGCGGATTTTTCGGAGAAAAACTGCCGTATTGTCGAATCTCTGATTAAGAGGCTTTCTTTGGGGATTTTCCTTAATCCGGGAAAGCGAAGATATCATCTTCAATGGCGAAGAGTGACATTTGCCGAAAGTTTCTCTGGTTTTCTCAGAGGTTCAAGTTATCAAGACGGTCAAGTGCCAACTCTAATCTAGAAATAAACTGGAGGAGAGAGATTATTCAGACGCAACATTTCCTGACGAGGAAAGAACTGACAACTCGATTGTGAAGACTTATATCACTAGGGGGCAAGACCGATTAGAGTGATAGCGATTCAATATGAATGTGAATGCAAATCAATTATGCATGATATATGTATATTTATACTGACAAAACTGACACGACATACAGACTGTTAGACGAACATGACTGGATACTCGGCCACAGTGGAAGATGAAAAGTATCACTAGTTCACGATAGCAATTCTGCCATGCTTAGGAGAGATAGTCCATGCGGGGCAAACCGTTGGTCGGGCTTAAGAGATAAGAACTTTGTCGGAGAAGCGATCGATGTTCTTTCAATGTTCAACAGTCAAAAGAAATTGCCATCCTTATTTTAAGAGCAGAAAAAGTTTGACAAGTAAATTCATTTTTGTTTTATTTCAAGAATCGTTAATCATATTAAAACGTCATTCTGTAAAGCTAAAACAAATAAGAACTGTAAACAAAAGCACGAGGGCTCAAATTTTATTGATGGGATGGAGATCAGCCGAGCGCGTGATTCCATAGAGTATTTACAAAGTTAGGAAATGGTAATTTAAGGGAAAAGGGCTACATTGAAACATAATAACCGTTATCCTTCTACCTACTTTGAATTCTGGGCATCCTGAGCTTCCGTCGAAGATGACCTTGACAGGAGTTTCTGATGAACGACATGACTACTGAGGAGTTAAACTGATCAGATGTAGTTACTTGCCATTATCCCTAACTTTTGCCTAGATTGTACTTTGAGATTTCCAACCCACCGGGATGATTTTTGATCATGTCTCTAATTTTTGCCTGGACCACCCTTTCGGGTTTTCAGTCCACCGAGATGTTTTTTCTTTTAGTTTAGGCGAAGTATTTCTTGACTACATCAACATTCGTGGGGTAGGAAAACTCTTCTCCATCCATGGTTGCAAGTCTCAGGGCACCGCCTGAGAAAGCTTTCTTAACCAAGTAGGGGCTGTCATAATTCAGAGTCCATTTGCCCCTGGGATCAGTGAGAAATGATTGTATCTTCTTGAGCACAAGGTCTCCTTTCCTGAAGACGCGAGGTCGAACCTTTTTGTTGAATGCCTTCTTCATTCTTTGCTGATACAACTGACCGTGGCATAGAGCCGTGATTCGCTTCTCTTCTATCAAATTCAGTTCATAGTGTCGACTTTGACACCATTCAGCTTCTATAAGCTTAGCTTCCATCAATATCCGGATTGATGGGATCTCTACTTCTATGGGGAGCACTGCCTCCATGCCATATACTAGAGATAAAGGGGTTGCCCCTGTTGAAGTGCGGACAGATGTGCGATAATCGTGAAGAGAAAAGGGTAGCATCTCATGCCAATCTTTATAGGTTATAACCATCTTTTGAAAGATCTTCTTTATGTTCTTATTAGCCGCTTCTACCGCTCCGTTCATCTTGGGTTGGTAGGGAGATGAATTATGGTGTTCGATCTTGAACTTAGCACACAACTCTTTCATCATCTTATTGTTCAAGTTGTATCCATTATCAGTAATGATCTGGCTTGGAACACCATAATGACAGATGATATTTTTTTTGATAAATCGGGCCACCACTTGTCGAGTTAAATTAGCGTATGACGCTGCTTCGACCCACTTGGTGAAGTAATTAATGGCTACCAGGATGAACCGATGTCCATTTGAAGCCTTAGGTTCGATCATGTCGATTCCCCATATGGAAAAAGGCCACGGGGAGGAGAGAACTTTGAGATGTGTTGGTGGTACATGGATTTTGTCGGAGTATATCTGACACTTGTGACATCTCCTATTGTACTTGTAGCAGTCGGATTCCATTGTCAACCAATAGTACCCTGCTCTCAGAATTTTTCTCGCCATTGTGTGTCCGTTGGCATGAGTGCCAAAGGATCCTTCATGAATTTCTTTCATCAGCATGTCTGCTTCTGGTCTCTCTACGCATCGGAGCAAGACCATGTCAAAATTTCTCTTATAGAGTGTATCACCGCTCAGGAAGAAACTGCCAGCCAGCCTTCTGAGGGTTTTTATGTCCTTCCTTAGTGCCCCAGGTGGGTATTCCTGTTTCTAAAGGAAGCATTTGATATCGTGATACCAAGGTTTGTCGTTGATGACTGCTTCGATCACGAAGATGTAAGCGGGCCTTTCAAGGTGCATTATGTCGATCTTGGGTAAGTCGTTCCATTGACCTACACTAATCATGGAAGAGAGAGTGGCTAATGCATCAGCCATGTGGTTCTCTTCACGAGGGATATGATGAAACTCAATTCTGTTGAAGAAGGGTAATACCCTTCTCGCATAATCTATGTAGGGAATCAATCCTGATTGGTATGTGTTCCAATCTCCTTTGATCTGATTGACGACCAAAGCTGAGTCGCCATATACATCCAAGTTCTTGATCCTCAAATCAATCACTTCTTCGAGACCCATAATACAAGCTTCGTATTCGGCCTCGTTGTTTATGCACTTGAGCGTAAGTCTGGAAGTGAAAGGAATGTGGGTACCCTGAGGTGTTATGATGATTTCCCCAATTCCGTTTCCGTAATGATTGATAGCTCCGTCAAAGATTAGTCCCCATTGGGAACCTGGTTCTGGCCCTTCACTGGGTAGCATTTCATCGTAGTCTTTCATTTTTAGATACATGACATCTTCGTCTGGGAAGTCAAACCTGATTATTCTTGATCGTCAATCGCTTGATGATTCGTATTCTGATAACAACATCTGCAAATGGGCAATCCTTCCCGTGAGAGCAGGTTTTTCAAATACGTACTTGATTGGATCCATTTCGGAGACCAACCAAGTAGTGTGACGAATCGTGTACTGGCGAAGACGTTTGGTTACCCAAGCCAAAGCACAACAAGTTTTCTCAAGCATCGTGTACCGAGTCTCGCAGTCGGTGAACTTCTTGCTCAAATAGTATATGGCAGACTCTTTCCTTTTGGTTTCATCTTGTTGGCCAAGTACACATTGTCATACCCCAAATTTTGACCACTAAGATTTCCCATCATTGTGAAAATTATCATCACAATAAGGATGGACCATTAGTCTCCCCAAAGATGGGTGAGCATCCACTGCAAGCAAATTTAGGGTTTCAAGCCCTCTCAGAGATTTAGACAAATGATCAATCAAGGAATGACATGATCTTCAACTTGTCTAACCTCTCAAGTAGCTACAAAGGATCAAAAGGACTCCCACTCCAAGGATTAAGCACAAAGCTGCTCCCTTCTAGGTGGATCAAGCCTTAAGATCGCCAGTATCACCAAATTAGGGTTTTGGTCTACCAGGGCCTCCAGATGGAAATTTTCCTATGGTCATGAGCCAATGCTTCAAGGCATAACCTATGATGCTCCAAGGGACATCAAAAACCCAATCATCAAGTCAATTTGACCTCAGGGGATGCATACATCAAAAATCAGGAATTAGGGTTTCTTGACCTAATTCACCCCTAAGTTGACTTTTGGGACAAATCATAAGCCAAGACCTCAAGACATGATTTGAGGGTCTCCAACATACTACATTGATCCATTTGTAACAATGGATTGTCCAGGAAGCTTGAGCAACAAGTCTCAATTTCTTCTGCACCACAGTTAGGGTTTTAAGGGAAAAGTCAACTGTAACTTTGACTTTTGACCAAGACATGCTCCCAAGCCCTAGGACATGAATCAATATACCCTATGACACCCATGGAACATGTCCATCAAGTTTGATTTAGGTCAAGGACATGATTTCCTAAGGAATTGCATAGTTTGGAATTCATCTGATAAAAAGTCAACTGTGCACAAAAGTCAACTTTGACTTTTTGAGATTTTTCACAAAAATGGATTTTTAACCCTAAAATGATGTTAATGTATGATTTGAATCATCATTCATCAAGAAAAATCATGAAAAGTTGGATAACTTGTAAAAGGGGGAACCATAAAAACTTAGAAATTTTTCTAAGTTAAAAAAATAAAGTGGCTAGGGTACCAACTTTGGAGGATCATAACTCATAAACCACAAAGCCATTTTCTCCCATCCAAAGCTTGCTTTGTAGATCTCATTGCCCTCTACAAAAGCTTCATACTGACCTATGTCCAAATTCCTCATGGATTTTGAGTTATGGAGTGATCAAAATCAAGAAAAGTACTTTGTTCCAACACTTGGTGAAAATTCCACTAAGTCAGAATTGGCCTTACTTTTTTCCAAATGTAGGGGGATTTTTCACTTGGATCCAAAAGGTATCAAAACCAAATATGATCAAACAGTTGTTGTATCATATAAGGGCTTTCCAAAATGACCAAGAACATTACCAAATTAAATTTGAGCCATGAGATATAACATTGACAAGTTGCCTTGTTGAAATCTGTCAAGGCAAGACAGATTTTGCACTTTTGCTCGATTTGCCAAAATTGTGCAATTCCAAACACTCCTATCCACTTGGACACATCTGAGGATTGAATCTAAAGGGGACAATCACTGAGCCAAGCCTCCAAAGTCTTTGGAACCAAAAATAGCATGTTAAACCTAGAATTGCCTAAAATAGGGACAAGACTCCAATTTTGGATTGGAGCATTCAATGGAAGCATCAAGGTGGCATGGACTGAGCCATTTGCAACTGAATTCAGTCAAGACTTATCCAAGACCAAGGGGACCAGCAGCCTGTGCCCTAACCTCTAGTCAATGGCTAGAGGAGACTTGGATTTTCATTTGCCAACATTGGCCAAACCTACTCAGCAGTTGTCATTCACTATTCCTTGCAAAACAAACTTGCTCTACTATAAATAGAGCTCAATTGTGATTAGTTTAAGTGCACCAAAGCCATCAAATAGATGCTTTCCTCAAAATTTCTTCTTTCACTTCAATTTTTCCTTCTAAGGCAAGTCACTGTCGGGTTTTGAGTTTGAGAGCTTTTCCAATCAAACCAATCACTCACACACCTCACATACATCATATAGAAGCTGATCAATCACTTAAACAACATCTGGAACACTGATTTCTCAGAATCACCAGCCAATTGCTCAAGGTTTTAACCAAAGTACAGTTGAGATGCCATGAAGTGATCCAGCCAATTTCCATCAAGTCTAAGCATTCAAACACACTCCATAGGGTGTAGGCAAGTTGTTCAGATCATCACAACTCATACGTAACACCTCCAACTCAGAAATCAATTTGCTCTTGCTGTCATGACCTAAAGGTAAGCCTAAACTTGGTCATCTCTCAATCTATGCATATTTCCTCGCATAATACTTTTGCCAAAGGTGCATAATCATGCATGGAATGTTTCCCCTCAAGTAATTGCTTTGTTTGAATCGTGTATTAAAAATCCCAGCCTTCATGCAGAATTTAGGGTTCTTGAGGATTTTTCGTGATTTCTTGTTTTATGTTTAATTCAAATGAAATTAATTGCCATAGACATGATCGTGAGGTTGAAACGAGTTGATTAGTATGTGGATTGCATGATATGATCAAGTATTCAGTGAGATTGGATAGAAAATGCAAATCTGAGAAACTCAGAACACGCGCGTGTTCTTGCCCTTGTTCTTGGCGCCATTTTCACAAATTCAAATATTTAAATTTTGTGATTTTTATTTAAATGATTCAAAAATTAATTTCTCTCTGAGTTTTAATGATTTTGAGTTGATTCTTTTTTTAATAATTCACAATAATGTTAAAATATTTTATTTTATCAAAAAATCCCAAAAATATTATTTATTTCATATAATTGATATTTTTTCAAAGAATTAATATTTTAATTGTTTTTGACATTTAAAATATTTTTTCCCTCTTGATTTTGTAAATTTTAATGATTTCTAATCATTTTGTAGGGCAAAACATGATTTTAGAAACATTAATCCAATATCACAATTTGTTTCCACATATTAAAACAATTTTTGATCATTTTAATTGAATTTTTATTAAATTAAAATCCATTTTGGAAACAAATTAGGGTTTTGATTAATTCAACCCTCATAAATCATTTTTAAAAAAAACTCATGGGCCTCTAATAGAGTGTAAGACCCAATCCCCTTTTAACCAAAACCTTTTGGGCCTCAGATATTGTATAAGTCCCTCTGCGTTAAAGGAAAATCTCGGCGCGATCGCCATTTTCAAACTGAAAATCATTTGGGCCTACCCTCGAGTAGTAAGACCCGTTTCTTTTCTTAAAACCATTATGGGCCTCTTGAGAGAGTGTAAGACCCATCCCTTTGTACAGAAAACCTTTTTGGGCCTCAGTCACTTGTATAAGTCCCTCTGTACAAAAACAACAGTGCAATCACTGATAAACCTTGGGCCTCTCCTTGAGCTATAAGCCCCAAATCTTTCTTTTTCAAAGCACTTTCTCCTTTGATTTTGAAATATATTGTTGTTTTCAATCTTTCTTTGTTGAACAACTAACCAAACAGCATGGAAGCTCTACAACCGAGTAAGTGTTTATATGCTTTCATTTACCGCTTTCATATACATATAACTGTATCGTGGGGCTGCCCGCTGTAAGTCTCCTTTCATAAACTTGTAAGTTATATGTGCGCCTAAGGGGGGGGGGGGGGGTGAATTAGGCTCTTAGACAATTATCCAGATTTTTGACGGTTTTTGAATTTTACTTTCTTAAAAGTTTCTAAGTGAGGAAAGTGGTAAATGCGGAAAGTAAAGAACACCAAGACGTATAGTGGTTCCCCTCACAGGTCGAGAGTACTCCACTCCCCTTTCAACACGAAAGAGATTTTAACTAATGTTAGATCTTAGGACAAGACACACCTAGTCTTCCTATACAAGACTCTAACAATCCACACCAAGAACACCCTCTTGGATTTTACAAGTTTAAAGTCCAACCGAGAATCAACCTCTCACAAATGGACCTCTTGTATCCACAATCCGGATAACAAGGTTTACAACCAAACAATCTTATATCCAACAATCCGGGAAAAATAAGATATGTTACAACAAGAGTTTTTGAAACAAGTTTGTAGTATATAAATCCTATGAAGGACTTCTTCTCTTTCAAATATGAAATTTCAATATCATAAACTCTCTAAGTGCTCAAATGATACTTTTATGTATGTAATATGAAAATGGTATTCAAAAAGTATCTTGTATAAAATTTCTGTTATGGAAAAATATGCTTAGAGATTGTAGAGAGTTTTTTGAAAGAGGTGATTGAAAAATGAAAATTTGAAATGAATTTATATTGATGAAAGCAACCATTCAAAAGTCATGGTAATGGTTAGAAAAATTCTGAATTTTAATAAGAGAAATGATGTAAGAGATGCCATGAAAAGGTGCATTAAAACAAAACATTTTTCAATTTATATTAAAAATACTGTTTCAGAACGAAGTAAATTGTGGCGGTTTTTGTTCTGTTACGTCGGTTCAAAACGCCATAATTTACCAAAAACTTTTCAAATTTAAAATTTAAAATAGTTTCAGAACGGTGCAAATTATGGCGGGTTTTGGTGCTGTTACGACGGTTAAAAACGCCATAATTTACCAAAAACTGAATGTTTAAATAAATTGAAAAATTAAAAAATTTGTCTAAGTATTTGAACCAATTTTATGCAACATCTATTGATTTATCCAAGTAAATAGATTATATTTGAAAGTGATTTAATATGGTTCAAAAATGAAAAATAATTTTTCCAATTAAAGAAATATTTTGAGCACTAAGAAATGTTTTAGTCAAGAATTTCATATAACTAAAAGTTTGATTAATCCTATCTTGCAAGTGTAGTCAAGTCTTATGCAATTCTTCTTTTTCCTTCTTTGAGAAATCTTCAAGAATTGAATTAATATGAAACTTGTTCTACCTTTGAAGTCTTTGATCCATTTCCTTTTGTACATAAAACCTCGAATGAACATTGTTGTCTTCATCAAAACCATTGAGAAGCTATGTCTTCACATTCTCCCCCTTTTTGATGATGACAACTCAATTCTTGAAAATTTGATCCAATCTTGTTTCTCTAACCAAAGCTTGCTCCCCCTTGGATATTGCTCCCCCTTAATCCATGATTTCAGAGAGTTTTGAAATCTGCACATTTTGTTAGAGAAACCAAGCAATAATACACAATTCTTCTCCCCCTTTGTCATTAACAAAAAGGATGGGAAAAGACTTGAAGTATATAAAGAAATTATGAAAAATAAAAACAATTTTTACCTATGAAATTTTACCTCAAGATTGACTTTATCAAAACATTCATCCTTGGTGAACATGATCTTGAAGCCTTTGTCACAAAGTTGGCTTTTGTTTAGAAGATATTCCTTTAGTCCTTTAACATAAAGTACATCTTCAATGAATGTGAAAGTTAGTGCTCCAACTTTTCCAATGCCAATAATTCTTCCTTTTAAGGTATTCCCCATATGAAATAACCCTTGGACTATAAGCACTAGATTTGAAAGTTAGTTTATGTCTCCCACCAAAAGCTTAGAGCCACCACTTATCAAAACAACATAGGTTTAAAGTGGTCCTCAAGTAAACCTACAAAACAAATTAAGTTTAATTTGGTACCCAATGTACTTTGGGTCCATCAAAGTTAGTACCTTTCTTTACCCACACATAATGCCCACTTGCAACACTAAAATTTCTTACATAGCAAGCATTAGGTGTATGGCCAACAATACCACAATAAAAACAAGTAGGTTCAAAGTTGCTCTTATATCTTGGAACATAAGATTTCTTTTTAGGAAATATTTTGTTTTTAGGTTTAGGATGCACATTCCTAGGTTTGTTCACTTTCTCTTTGGCAGTTTGATCCTTAGCCTTAACAAATATAGTTTTACTTGAACTTGGTTTAGAAAACTTTGAATAGCCAAGTCCACTTTTATCATTTGAATATCTTTGTTGACTAAGGACTTCTTCCAATCCAATTTGTCCTTTCTCATACCTTTCAAGTACCCTTTTTAATTGGACAATTTGAAAAGAGAGAGATTCACAATTTTTACATACAAAATTCTGTTTTTCACTAATCATCTTTTGTTTCTCATTTTCGATCTCTTTTTCTAATGAAGTATTTTTTTCTTCTAAAGTTGAAATTTGTTTCTTTTGAGATGATATAGTTTTATACAGAATTTTACATTCATTTAACAATTCATTTATGGCACCTTGTGCATCACTATCAAAAGAATTATTACTAACCTCATCTTCTTCATCATCGGAGTGGTGTGATGCTATCAATGCAAGATTTACATGTTCTTCATCTGTAGATGAACTTGTTTCGTTGTCTACATATGTTTTCCTTTCCTTTTTATGATTCTTTTTCTTGAATTTATTTTTCTTTTGAAGTGTAGGACATTCACTTTTAACATGTCCTCTTTCTCCACATTCAAAGCATTTAATCTTTCTCGTTGGTGCTTCCCCTTTAGTGATCTCCTTTTTCTTTTCTTTTCTTAGAAACTTTTCAAACTTCTTGATAAGATCATCATTTTCATCACTATTGGACTCATCCTCTTGACCGCTATCATAATTTTTTACTTTTGTCTTTAAGGCAACGTCTTTTGAATCTTTTACTTGTATTTCATGCTTTTCCAATCTTTCAAGTTCTAACTCATGCTCTTGAAGTTTACCAAATAGAGATGCGGAAGTCATCGTAGAGAGGCTTTTGTTTTCCGATATTGTCGTTACTTTTGGTTGCCATTCTCTAGTCAATGATCTTAGAATTTTGAGATTTAATTCATCATTTGAGAATGTTTTACCAAGTGCCATTAAGTGGTTAGTCAAATGAACAAATCTCTTCTGTAATGCAACAATGGATTCTCTGGGCTGCATTCGGAACATTTCATATTCTTGACTTAAAGTGTTTAGTCTGGATCTTTTTACTTCAGCCGTTCCTTCATGTGTTTCTACCAAAGTATCCCATATTTCTTTTGTCGATTTACATTGTGAAACTCGGAAAAATTCATCCATACTTAATGCACTTTGAAGAATATTAATAGCTTTCTTTTCATCGAGAACTTTCTTTCTATCATCTTCATTATAAGCAGTTTTAATCTTTGGAGTTGCAACATTGTTTACAACACTCATTGGTTGGTGTGGACCATTTTCAACAGTTTCCCATATTCCATCTACCACATTAGCCAGATTATGCGGACCATTCTCAATGGCTTCCCATATACCTTCTCCTTGTGCTTCAAGATGTGCCTTCATGCAGATTTTCCAAAAGTCAAAATAGTCTCCAAAGAAAAGTAGGGGCTCGTTACTACTTCCACCGTCTTTGAATATCGGGTTTGTGCTTGCAGAAGCCATACTGGATCTATAGGAACAGGTTACCTATAACCTGCTCTGATGCCAATTGTAAGTTATGTGTGTGCCTAAGAGGGGGGTGAATTAGGCTCTTAGACAATTATCCAGATTTTTGACGGTTTTTTAATTTTACTTTCTTAAAAGTTTCTAAGTGAGGAAAGTGGTAAATGCGGAAAGTAAAGAACACCAAGACGTATAGTGGTTCCCCTCACAGGTCGAGAGTACTCCACTCCCCTTTCAACACGAAAGAGATTTTCACTAATGTTAGATCTTAGGACAAGACACACCTAGTCTTCCTATACAAGACTCTAACAATCCACACCAAGAACACCCTCTTGGATTTTACAAGTTTAAACTCCAACCGAGAATCAACCTCTCACAAATGGACCTCTTGTATCCACAATCCGGATAACAAGGTTTACAACCAAACAATCTCATATCCAACAATCCTGGAAAAATAAGATATGTTACAACAAGAGTTTTTGAAACAAGTTTGTAGTATATAAATCCTATGAAGGACTTCTTCTCTTTCAAATATGAAATTTCAATATCATAAACTCTCTAAGTGCTCAAATGATACTTTTATGTATGTAATATGAAAATGGTATTCAAAAAGTATCTTGTATAAAATTTCTGTTATGGAAAAATATGCTTAGAGATTGTAGAGAGTTTTTTGAAAGAGGTGATTGAAAAATGAAAATTTGAAATGAATTTATATTGATGAAAGCAACCATTCAAAAGTCATGGTAATGGTTAGAAAAATTCTGAATTTTAATAAGAGAAATGATGTAAGAGATGCCATGAAAAGGTGCATTAAAACAAAACATTTTTCAATTTAAATTAAAAATACTGTTTCAGAAAGAAGTAAATTGTGGCGGTTTGTGTTCTGTTACGTCGGTTCAAAACGCCATAATTTACCAAAATCTTTTCAAATTTAAAATTTAAAATAGTTTCAGAATGGTGCGAATTATGGCGGGTTTTGGTGCTGTTACGACGGTTAAAAACGCCATAATTTACCAAAAACTGAATGTTTAAATAAATTGAAAAATTAAAAAATTTGTCTAAGTATTTGAACCAATTTTATGCAACATCTATTGATTTATCCAAGCAAATAGATTATATTTGAAAGTGATTTAATATGATTCAAAAATGAAAAATAATTTTTCCAATTAATGAAATATTTTGAGCACTAAGAAATGTTTTAGTCAAGAATTTCATATACCTAAAAGTTTGATGAATCCTATCTTGCAAGTGTAGTCAAATCTTATGCAATTCTTCTTTTTCCTTCTTTGAGAAATCTTCAAGACTTGTAATAATATGAAACTTGTTCTACCTTTGAAGTCTTTGATCCATTTCCTTTTGTACATAAAACCTCGAATGAACATTGTTGTCTTCATCAAAACCATTGAGAAGCTATGTCTTCACATTCTCCCCCTTTTTGATGATGACAACTCAATTCTTGAAAATTCGATCCAATCTTGTTTCTCTAACCAAAGCTTGCTCCCCCTTGGATATTGCACCCCCTTAATCCATGATTTCAGAGAGTTTTGAAATCTGTACATTTTGTTAGAGAAACCAAGCAATAATACACAATTCTTCTCCCCCTTTGTCATTAACAAAAAGGATGGGAAAAGACTTGAAGTATATAAAGAAATTATGAAAAATAAAAACAATTTTTACCTATGAAATTTTACCTCAAGATTGACTTTATCAAAACATTCATCCTTGGTGAACATGATCTTGAAGCCTTTGTCACAAAGTTGGCTTTTGTTTAGAAGATATTCCTTTAGTCCTTTAACATAAAGTACATCTTCAATGAATGTGAAAGTTAGTGCTCCAACTTTGCCAATGCCAAGAATTCTTTCTTTTAAGGTATTCCCCATATGAAATAACCCTTGGACTATAAGCACTAGATTTGAAAGTTAGTTTATGTCTCCCACCAAAAGCTTAGAGCCACCACTTATCAAAACAACATAGATTTAAAGTGGTCCTCAAGCAAACCTACAAAACAAATTAAGTTTGATTTGGTACCCAATGTGCTTTGGGTCCATCAAATTTAGTACCTTTCTTTACCCACACATAATGCCCACTTGCAACACTAAAGTTTCTTACATAGCAAGCATTAGGTGTATGGCCAACAATACCACAATAAAAACAAGTAGGTTCAAAGTTGCTCTTATATCTTGGAACATAAGATTTCTTTTTAGGAAATATTTTTTTTTAGGATTAGGATGCACATTCCTAGGTTTGTTCACTTTCTCTTTGGAAGTTTGATCCTTAGCCTTAACAAATATAGTTTTACTTGAACTTGGTTTAGAAAACTTTGAATAGCCAAGTCCACTTTTATCATTTGAATATCTTTGTTGACTAAGGACTTCTTCCATTCCAATTTGTCCTTTCTCATACCTTTCAAGTACCCTTTTTAATTAGACAATTTGAAAAGAGAGAGATTCACAATTTTAACATACAAAATTCTGTTTTTCACTAATCATCTTTTGTTTCTCATTTTCGATCTCTTTTTCTAATGAAACATTTTTTTCTTCTAAAGTTGAAATTTGTTTCTTTTGAGATGATATAGTTTTATACAGAATTTTACATTCATTTAACAATTCATTTATGGCACCTTGTGCATCACTATCAAAAGAATTATTACTAACCTCATCTTCTTCATCATCGGAGTGGTGTGATGCTATCAATGCAAGATTTACATGTTCTTCATCTGAAGATGAACTTGTTTCATTGTCTACATATGTTTTCCTTTCCTTTTTATGATTCTTTTTCTTGAATTTATTTTTCTTTTGAAGTGTAGGACATTCACTTTTAACATGTCCTCTTTCTCCACATTCAAAGCATTTAATCTTTCTCGTTGGTGCTTCCCTTTTAGTGATCTCCTTTTTCTTTTCTTTTCTTAGAAACTTTTCAAACTTCTTGATAAGATCATCATTTTCATCACTATTGGACTCATCCTCTTGACCGCTATCATAATTTTTTACTTTTGTCTTTAAGGCAACGTCTTTTGAATCTTTTACTTGTATTTCATGCTTTTCCAATCTTTCAAGTTCTAACTCATGCTCTTGAAGTTTACCAAATAGAGATGCGGAAGTCATCGTAGAGAGGCTTTTGTTTTCCGATATTGTCGTTACTTTTGGTTGCCATTCTCTAGTCAATGATCTTAGAATTTTGAGATTTAATTCATCATTTGAGAATGTTTTACCAAGTGCCATTAAGTGGTTAGTCAAATGAACAAATCTCTTCTGTAATGCAACAATGGATTCTCTGGGCTGCATTCGGAACATTTCATATTCTTGACTTAAAGTGTTTAGTCTGGATCTTTTTACTTCAGCCGTTCCTTCATGTGTTTCTACCAAAGTATCCCATATTTCTTTTGTCGATTTACATTGTGAAACTCGGAAAAATTCATCCATACTTAATGCACTTTGAAGAATATTAATAGCTTTCTTTTCATCGAGAACTTTCTTTCTATCATCTTCATTATAAGCAGTTTTAATCTTTGGAGTTGCAACATTGTTTACAACACTCATTGGTTGGTGTGGACCATTTTCAACAGTTTCCCATATTCCATCTACCACATTAGCCAGATTATGCGGACCATTCTCAATGGCTTCCCATATACCTTCTCCTTGTGCTTCAAGATGTGCCTTCATGCAGATTTTCCAAAAGTCAAAATAGTCTCCAAAGAAAAGTAGGGGCTCGTTACTACTTCCACCGTCTTTGAATATCGGGTTTGTGCTTGCAGAAGCCATACTGGATCTATAGGAACAGGTTACCTATAACCTGCTCTGATGCCAATTGTAAGTTATGTGTGTGCCTAAGAGGGGGGTGAATTAGGCTCTTAGACAATTATCCAGATTTTTGACGGTTTTTTAATTTTACTTTCTTAAAAGTTTCTAAGTGAGGAAAGTGGTAAATGCGGAAAGTAAAGAACACCAAGACGTATAGTGGTTCCCCTCACAGGTCGAGAGTACTCCACTCCCCTTTCAACACGAAAGAGATTTTCACTAATGTTAGATCTTAGGACAAGACACACCTAGTCTTCCTATACAAGACTCTAACAATCCACACCAAGAACACCCTCTTGGATTTTACAAGTTTAAACTCCAACCGAGAATCAACCTCTCACAAATGGACCTCTTGTATCCACAATCCGGATAACAAGGTTTACAACCAAACAATCTCATATCCAACAATCCTGGAAAAATAAGATATGTTACAACAAGAGTTTTTGAAACAAGTTTGTAGTATATAAATCCTATGAAGGACTTCTTCTCTTTCAAATATGAAATTTCAATATCATAAACTCTCTAAGTGCTCAAATGATACTTTTATGTATGTAATATGAAAATGGTATTCAAAAAGTATCTTGTATAAAATTTCTGTTATGGAAAAATATGCTTAGAGATTGTAGAGAGTTTTTTGAAAGAGGTGATTGAAAAATGAAAATTTGAAATGAATTTATATTGATGAAAGCAACCATTCAAAAGTCATGGTAATGGTTAGAAAAATTTTGAATTTTAATAAGAGAAATGATGTAAGAGATGCCATGAAAAGGTGCATTAAAACAAAACATTTTTCAATTTAAATTAAAAATACTGTTTCAGAAAGAAGTAAATTGTGGCGGTTTGTGTTCTGTTACGTCGGTTCAAAACGCCATAATTTACCAAAATCTTTTCAAATTTAAAATTTAAAATAGTTTCAGAATGGTGCGAATTATGGCGGGTTTTGGTGCTGTTACGACGGTTAAAAACGCCATAATTTACCAAAAACTGAATGTTTAAATAAATTGAAAAATTAAAAAATTTGTCTAAGTATTTGAACCAATTTTATGCAACATCTATTGATTTATCCAAGCAAATAGATTATATTTGAAAGTGATTTAATATGATTCAAAAATGAAAAATAATTTTTCCAATTAATGAAATATTTTGAGCACTAAGAAATGTTTTAGTCAAGAATTTCATATACCTAAAAGTTTGATTAATCCTATCTTGCAAGTGTAGTCAAATCTTATGCAATTCTTCTTTTTCCTTCTTTGAGAAATCTTCAAGACTTGTAATAATATGAAACTTGTTCTACCTTTGAAGTCTTTGATCCATTTCCTTTTGTACATAAAACCTCGAATGAACATTGTTGTCTTCATCAAAACCATTGAGAAGCTATGTCTTCACATTCTCCCCCTTTTTGATGATGACAACTCAATTCTTGAAAATTCGATCCAATCTTGTTTCTCTAACCAAAGCTTGCTCCCCCTTGGATATTGCTCCCCCTTAATCCATGATTTCAGAGAGTTTTGAAATCTGTACATTTTGTTAGAGAAACCAAGCAATAATACACAATTCTTCTCCCCCTTTGTCATTAACAAAAAGGATGGGAAAAGACTTGAAGTATATAAAGAAATTATGAAAAATAAAAACAATTTTTACCTATGAAATTTTACCTCAAGATTGACTTTATCAAAACATTCATCCTTGGTGAACATGATCTTGAAGCCTTTGTCACAAAGTTGGCTTTTGTTTAGAAGATATTCCTTTAGTCCTTTAACATAAAGTACATCTTCAATGAATGTGAAAGTTAGTGCTCCAACTTTGCCAATGCCAAGAATTCTTTCTTTTAAGGTATTCCCCATATGAAATAACCCTTGGACTATAAGCACTAGATTTGAAAGTTAGTTTATGTCTCCCACCAAAAGCTTAGAGCCACCACTTATCAAAACAACATAGATTTAAAGTGGTCCTCAAGCAAACCTACAAAACAAATTAAGTTTGATTTGGTACCCAATGTGCTTTGGGTCCATCAAAGTTAGTACCTTTCTTTACCCACACATAATGCCCACTTGCAACACTAAAGTTTCTTACATAGCAAGCATTAGGTGTATGGCCAACAATACCACAATAAAAACAAGTAGGTTCAAAGTTGCTCTTATATCTTGGAACATAAGATTTCTTTTTAGGAAATATTTTTTTTTAGGATTAGGATGCACATTCCTAGGTTTGTTCACTTTCTCTTTGGAAGTTTGATCCTTAGCCTTAACAAATATAGTTTTACTTGAACTTGGTTTAGAAAACTTTGAATAGCCAAGTCCACTTTTATCATTTGAATATCTTTGTTGACTAAGGACTTCTTCCATTCCAATTTGTCCTTTCTCATACCTTTCAAGTACCCTTTTTAATTAGACAATTTGAAAAGAGAGAGATTCACAATTTTAACATACAAAATTCTGTTTTTCACTAATCATCTTTTGTTTCTCATTTTCGATCTCTTTTTCTAATGAAACATTTTTTTCTTCTAAAGTTGAAATTTGTTTCTTTTGAGATGATATAGTTTTATACAGAATTTTACATTCATTTAACAATTCATTTATGGCACCTTGTGCATCACTATCAAAAGAATTATTACTAACCTCATCTTCTTCATCATCGGAGTGGTGTGATGCTATCAATGCAAGATTTACATGTTCTTCATCTGAAGATGAACTTGTTTCATTGTCTACATATGTTTTCCTTTCCTTTTTATGATTCTTTTTCTTGAATTTATTTTTCTTTTGAAGTGTAGGACATTCACTTTTAACATGTCCTCTTTCTCCACATTCAAAGCATTTAATCTTTCTCGTTGGTGCTTCCCTTTTAGTGATCTCCTTTTTCTTTTCTTTTCTTAGAAACTTTTCAAACTTCTTGATAAGATCATCATTTTCATCACTATTGGACTCATCCTCTTGACCGCTATCATAATTTTTTACTTTTGTCTTTAAGGCAACGTCTTTTGAATCTTTTACTTGTATTTCATGCTTTTCCAATCTTTCAAGTTCTAACTCATGCTCTTGAAGTTTACCAAATAGAGATGCGGAAGTCATCGTAGAGAGGCTTTTGTTTTCCGATATTGTCGTTACTTTTGGTTGCCATTCTCTAGTCAATGATCTTAGAATTTTGAGATTTAATTCATCATTTGAGAATGTTTTACCAAGTGCCATTAAGTGGTTAGTCAAATGAACAAATCTCTTCTGTAATGCAACAATGGATTCTCTGGGCTGCATTCGGAACATTTCATATTCTTGACTTAAAGTGTTTAGTCTGGATCTTTTTACTTCAGCCGTTCCTTCATGTGTTTCTACCAAAGTATCCCATATTTCTTTTGTCGATTTACATTGTGAAACTCGGAAAAATTCATCCATACTTAATGCACTTTGAAGAATATTAATAGCTTTCTTTTCATCGAGAACTTTCTTTCTATCATCTTCATTATAAGCAGTTTTAATCTTTGGAGTTGCAACATTGTTTACAACACTCATTGGTTGGTGTGGACCATTTTCAACAGTTTCCCATATTCCATCTACCACATTAGCCAGATTATGCGGACCATTCTCAATGGCTTCCCATATACCTTCTCCTTGTGCTTCAAGATGTGCCTTCATGCAGATTTTCCAAAAGTCAAAATAGTCTCCAAAGAAAAGTAGGGGCTCGTTACTACTTCCACCGTCTTTGAATATCGGGTTTGTGCTTGCAGAAGCCATACTGGATCTATAGGAACAGGTTACCTATAACCTGCTCTGATGCCAATTGTAAGTTATGTGTGTGCCTAAGAGGGGGGTGAATTAGGCTCTTAGACAATTATCCAGATTTTTGACGGTTTTTTAATTTTACTTTCTTAAAATTTTCTAAGTGAGGAAAGTGGTAACTGCGGAAAGTAAAGAACACCAAGACGTATAGTGGTTCCCCTCACAGGTCGAGAGTACTCCACTCCCCTTTCAACACGAAAGAGATTTTCACTAATGTTAGATCTTAGGACAAGACACACCTAGTCTTCCTATACAAGACTCTAACAATCCACACCAAGAACACCCTCTTGGATTTTACAAGTTTAAACTCCAACCGAGAATCAACCTCTCACAAATGGACCTCTTGTATCCACAATCCGGATAACAAGGTTTACAACCAAACAATCTCATATCCAACAATCCTGGAAAAATAAGATATGTTACAACAAGAGTTTTTGAAACAAGTTTGTAGTATATAAATCCTATGAAGGACTTCTTCTCTTTCAAATATGAAATTTCAATATCATAAACTCTCTAAGTGCTCAAATGATACTTTTATGTATGTAATATGAAAATGGTATTCAAAAAGTATCTTGTATAAAATTTCTGTTATGGAAAAATATGCTTAGAGATTGTAGAGAGTTTTTTGAAAGAGGTGATTGAAAAATGAAAATTTGAAATGAATTTATATTGATGAAAGCAACCATTCAAAAGTCATGGTAATGGTTAGAAAAATTCTGAATTTTAATAAGAGAAATGATGTAAGAGATGCCATGAAAAGGTGCATTAAAACAAAACATTTTTCAATTTAAATTAAAAATACTGTTTCAGAAAGAAGTAAATTGTGGCGGTTTGTGTTCTGTTACGTCGGTTCAAAACGCCATAATTTACCAAAATCTTTTCAAATTTAAAATTTAAAATAGTTTCAGAATGGTGCGAATTATGGCGGGTTTTGGTGCTGTTACGACGGTTAAAAACGCCATAATTTACCAAAAACTGAATGTTTAAATAAATTGAAAAATTAAAAAATTTGTCTAAGTATTTGAACCAATTTTATGCAACATCTATTGATTTATCCAAGCAAATAGATTATATTTGAAAGTGATTTAATATGATTCAAAAATGAAAAATAATTTTTCCAATTAATGAAATATTTTGAGCACTAAGAAATGTTTTAGTCAAGAATTTCATATACCTAAAAGTTTGATTAATCCTATCTTGCAAGTGTAGTCAAATCTTATGCAATTCTTCTTTTTCCTTCTTTGAGAAATCTTCAAGACTTGTAATAATATGAAACTTGTTCTACCTTTGAAGTCTTTGATCCATTTCCTTTTGTACATAAAACCTCGAATGAACATTGTTGTCTTCATCAAAACCATTGAGAAGCTATGTCTTCACATTCTCCCCCTTTTTGATGATGACAACTCAATTCTTGAAAATTCGATCCAATCTTGTTTCTCTAACCAAAGCTTGCTCCCCCTTGGATATTGCTCCCCCTTAATCCATGATTTCAGAGAGTTTTGAAATCTGTACATTTTGTTAGAGAAACCAAGCAATAATACACAATTCTTCTCCCCCTTTGTCATTAACAAAAAGGATGGGAAAAGACTTGAAGTATATAAAGAAATTATGAAAAATAAAAACAATTTTTACCTATGAAATTTTACCTCAAGATTGACTTTATCAAAACATTCATCCTTGGTGAACATGATCTTGAAGCCTTTGTCACAAAGTTGGCTTTTGTTTAGAAGATATTCCTTTAGTCCTTTAACATAAAGTACATCTTCAATGAATGTGAAAGTTAGTGCTCCAACTTTGCCAATGCCAAGAATTCTTTCTTTTAAGGTATTCCCCATATGAAATAACCCTTGGACTATAAGCACTAGATTTGAAAGTTAGTTTATGTCTCCCACCAAAAGCTTAGAGCCACCACTTATCAAAACAACATAGATTTAAAGTGGTCCTCAAGCAAACCTACAAAACAAATTAAGTTTGATTTGGTACCCAATGTGCTTTGGGTCCATCAAAGTTAGTACCTTTCTTTACCCACACATAATGCCCACTTGCAACACTAAAGTTTCTTACATAGCAAGCATTAGGTGTATGGCCAACAATACCACAATAAAAACAAGTAGGTTCAAAGTTGCTCTTATATCTTGGAACATAAGATTTCTTTTTAGGAAATATTTTTTTTTAGGATTAGGATGCACATTCCTAGGTTTGTTCACTTTCTCTTTGGAAGTTTGATCCTTAGCCTTAACAAATATAGTTTTACTTGAACTTGGTTTAGAAAACTTTGAATAGCCAAGTCCACTTTTATCATTTGAATATCTTTGTTGACTAAGGACTTCTTCCATTCCAATTTGTCCTTTCTCATACCTTTCAAGTACCCTTTTTAATTAGACAATTTGAAAAGAGAGAGATTCACAATTTTAACATACAAAATTCTGTTTTTCACTAATCATCTTTTGTTTCTCATTTTCGATCTCTTTTTCTAATGAAACATTTTTTTCTTCTAAAGTTGAAATTTGTTTCTTTTGAGATGATATAGTTTTATACAGAATTTTACATTCATTTAACAATTCATTTATGGCACCTTGTGCATCACTATCAAAAGAATTATTACTAACCTCATCTTCTTCATCATCGGAGTGGTGTGATGCTATCAATGCAAGATTTACATGTTCTTCATCTGAAGATGAACTTGTTTCATTGTCTACATATGTTTTCCTTTCCTTTTTATGATTCTTTTTCTTGAATTTATTTTTCTTTTGAAGTGTAGGACATTCACTTTTAACATGTCCTCTTTCTCCACATTCAAAGCATTTAATCTTTCTCGTTGGTGCTTCCCTTTTAGTGATCTCCTTTTTCTTTTCTTTTCTTAGAAACTTTTCAAACTTCTTGATAAGATCATCATTTTCATCACTATTGGACTCATCCTCTTGACCGCTATCATAATTTTTTACTTTTGTCTTTAAGGCAACGTCTTTTGAATCTTTTACTTGTATTTCATGCTTTTCCAATCTTTCAAGTTCTAACTCATGCTCTTGAAGTTTACCAAATAGAGATGCGGAAGTCATCGTAGAGAGGCTTTTGTTTTCCGATATTGTCGTTACTTTTGGTTGCCATTCTCTAGTCAATGATCTTAGAATTTTGAGATTTAATTCATCATTTGAGAATGTTTTACCAAGTGCCATTAAGTGGTTAGTCAAATGAACAAATCTCTTCTGTAATGCAACAATGGATTCTCTGGGCTGCATTCGGAACATTTCATATTCTTGACTTAAAGTGTTTAGTCTGGATCTTTTTACTTCAGCCGTTCCTTCATGTGTTTCTACCAAAGTATCCCATATTTCTTTTGTCGATTTACATTGTGAAACTCGGAAAAATTCATCCATACTTAATGCACTTTGAAGAATATTAATAGCTTTCTTTTCATCGAGAACTTTCTTTCTATCATCTTCATTATAAGCAGTTTTAATCTTTGGAGTTGCAACATTGTTTACAACACTCATTGGTTGGTGTGGACCATTTTCAACAGTTTCCCATATTCCATCTACCACATTAGCCAGATTATGCGGACCATTCTCAATGGCTTCCCATATACCTTCTCCTTGTGCTTCAAGATGTGCCTTCATGCAGATTTTCCAAAAGTCAAAATAGTCTCCAAAGAAAAGTAGGGGCTCGTTACTACTTCCACCGTCTTTGAATATCGGGTTTGTGCTTGCAGAAGCCATACTGGATCTATAGGAACAGGTTACCTATAACCTGCTCTGATGCCAATTGTAAGTTATGTGTGTGCCTAAGAGGGGGGTGAATTAGGCTCTTAGACAATTATCCAGATTTTTGACGGTTTTTTAATTTTACTTTCTTAAAAGTTTCTAAGTGAGGAAAGTGGTAAATGCGGAAAGTAAAGAACACCAAGACGTATAGTGGTTCCCCTCACAGGTCGAGAGTACTCCACTCCCCTTTCAACACGAAAGAGATTTTCACTAATGTTAGATCTTAGGACAAGACACACCTAGTCTTCCTATACAAGACTCTAACAATCCACACCAAGAACACCCTCTTGGATTTTACAAGTTTAAACTCCAACCGAGAATCAACCTCTCACAAATGGACCTCTTGTATCCACAATCCGGATAACAAGGTTTACAACCAAACAATCTCATATCCAACAATCCTGGAAAAATAAGATATGTTACAACAAGAGTTTTTGAAACAAGTTTGTAGTATATAAATCCTATGAAGGACTTCTTCTCTTTCAAATATGAAATTTCAATATCATAAACTCTCTAAGTGCTCAAATGATACTTTTATGTATGTAATATGAAAATGGTATTCAAAAAGTATCTTGTATAAAATTTCTGTTATGGAAAAATATGCTTAGAGATTGTAGAGAGTTTTTTGAAAGAGGTGATTGAAAAATGAAAATTTGAAATGAATTTATATTGATGAAAGCAACCATTCAAAAGTCATGGTAATGGTTAGAAAAATTCTGAATTTTAATAAGAGAAATGATGTAAGAGATGCCATGAAAAGGTGCATTAAAACAAAACATTTTTCAATTTAAATTAAAAATACTGTTTCAGAAAGAAGTAAATTGTGGCGGTTTGTGTTCTGTTACGTCGGTTCAAAACGCCATAATTTACCAAAATCTTTTCAAATTTAAAATTTAAAATAGTTTCAGAATGGTGCGAATTATGGCGGGTTTTGGTGCTGTTACGACGGTTAAAAACGCCATAATTTACCAAAAACTGAATGTTTAAATAAATTGAAAAATTAAAAAATTTGTCTAAGTATTTGAACCAATTTTATGCAACATCTATTGATTTATCCAAGCAAATAGATTATATTTGAAAGTGATTTAATATGATTCAAAAATGAAAAATAATTTTTCCAATTAATGAAATATTTTGAGCACTAAGAAATGTTTTAGTCAAGAATTTCATATACCTAAAAGTTTGATTAATCCTATCTTGCAAGTGTAGTCAAATCTTATGCAATTCTTCTTTTTCCTTCTTTGAGAAATCTTCAAGACTTGTAATAATATGAAACTTGTTCTACCTTTGAAGTCTTTGATCCATTTCCTTTTGTACATAAAACCTCGAATGAACATTGTTGTCTTCATCAAAACCATTGAGAAGCTATGTCTTCACATTCTCCCCCTTTTTGATGATGACAACTCAATTCTTGAAAATTCGATCCAATCTTGTTTCTCTAACCAAAGCTTGCTCCCCCTTGGATATTGCTCCCCCTTAATCCATGATTTCAGAGAGTTTTGAAATCTGTACATTTTGTTAGAGAAACCAAGCAATAATACACAATTCTTCTCCCCCTTTGTCATTAACAAAAAGGATGGGAAAAGACTTGAAGTATATAAAGAAATTATGAAAAATAAAAACAATTTTTACCTATGAAATTTTACCTCAAGATTGACTTTATCAAAACATTCATCCTTGGTGAACATGATCTTGAAGCCTTTGTCACAAAGTTGGCTTTTGTTTAGAAGATATTCCTTTAGTCCTTTAACATAAAGTACATCTTCAATGAATGTGAAAGTTAGTGCTCCAACTTTGCCAATGCCAAGAATTCTTTCTTTTAAGGTATTCCCCATATGAAATAACCCTTGGACTATAAGCACTAGATTTGAAAGTTAGTTTATGTCTCCCACCAAAAGCTTAGAGCCACCACTTATCAAAGCAACATAGATTTAAAGTGGTCCTCAAGCAAACCTACAAAACAAATTAAGTTTGATTTGGTACCCAATGTGCTTTGGGTCCATCAAAGTTAGTACCTTTCTTTACCCACACATAATGCCCACTTGCAACACTAAAGTTTCTTACATAGCAAGCATTAGGTGTATGGCCAACAATACCACAATAAAAACAAGTAGGTTCAAAGTTGCTCTTATATCTTGGAACATAAGATTTCTTTTTAGGAAATATTTTTTTTTAGGATTAGGATGCACATTCCTAGGTTTGTTCACTTTCTCTTTGGAAGTTTGATCCTTAGCCTTAACAAATATAGTTTTACTTGAACTTGGTTTAGAAAACTTTGAATAGCCAAGTCCACTTTTATCATTTGAATATCTTTGTTGACTAAGGACTTCTTCCATTCCAATTTGTCCTTTCTCATACCTTTCAAGTACCCTTTTTAATTAGACAATTTGAAAAGAGAGAGATTCACAATTTTAACATACAAAATTCTGTTTTTCACTAATCATCTTTTGTTTCTCATTTTCGATCTCTTTTTCTAATGAAACATTTTTTTCTTCTAAAGTTGAAATTTGTTTCTTTTGAGATGATATAGTTTTATACAGAATTTTACATTCATTTAACAATTCATTTATGGCACCTTGTGCATCACTATCAAAAGAATTATTACTAACCTCATCTTCTTCATCATCGGAGTGGTGTGATGCTATCAATGCAAGATTTACATGTTCTTCATCTGAAGATGAACTTGTTTCATTGTCTACATATGTTTTCCTTTCCTTTTTATGATTCTTTTTCTTGAATTTATTTTTCTTTTGAAGTGTAGGACATTCACTTTTAACATGTCCTCTTTCTCCACATTCAAAGCATTTAATCTTTCTCGTTGGTGCTTCCCTTTTAGTGATCTCCTTTTTCTTTTCTTTTCTTAGAAACTTTTCAAACTTCTTGATAAGATCATCATTTTCATCACTATTGGACTCATCCTCTTGACCGCTATCATAATTTTTTACTTTTGTCTTTAAGGCAACGTCTTTTGAATCTTTTACTTGTATTTCATGCTTTTCCAATCTTTCAAGTTCTAACTCATGCTCTTGAAGTTTACCAAATAGAGATGCGGAAGTCATCGTAGAGAGGCTTTTGTTTTCCGATATTGTCGTTACTTTTGGTTGCCATTCTCTAGTCAATGATCTTAGAATTTTGAGATTTAATTCATCATTTGAGAATGTTTTACCAAGTGCCATTAAGTGGTTAGTCAAATGAACAAATCTCTTCTGTAATGCAACAATGGATTCTCTGGGCTGCATTCGGAACATTTCATATTCTTGACTTAAAGTGTTTAGTCTGGATCTTTTTACTTCAGCCGTTCCTTCATGTGTTTCTACCAAAGTATCCCATATTTCTTTTGTCGATTTACATTGTGAAACTCGGAAAAATTCATCCATACTTAATGCACTTTGAAGAATATTAATAGCTTTCTTTTCATCGAGAACTTTCTTTCTATCATCTTCATTATAAGCAGTTTTAATCTTTGGAGTTGCAACATTGTTTACAACACTCATTGGTTGGTGTGGACCATTTTCAACAGTTTCCCATATTCCATCTACCACATTAGCCAGATTATGCGGACCATTCTCAATGGCTTCCCATATACCTTCTCCTTGTGCTTCAAGATGTGCCTTCATGCAGATTTTCCAAAAGTCAAAATAGTCTCCAAAGAAAAGTAGGGGCTCGTTACTACTTCCACCGTCTTTGAATATCGGGTTTGTGCTTGCGGAAGCCATACTGGATCTATAGGAACAGGTTACCTATAACCTGCTCTGATGCCAATTGTAAGTTATGTGTGTGCCTAAGAGGGGGGTGAATTAGGCTCTTAGACAATTATCCAGATTTTTTACGGTTTTTTAATTTTACTTTCTTAAAAGTTTCTAAGTGAGGAAAGTGGTAAATGCGGAAAGTAAAGAACACCAAGACGTATAGTGGTTCCCCTCACAGGTCGAGAGTACTCCACTCCCCTTTCAACACGAAAGAGATTTTCACTAATGTTAGATCTTAGGACAAGACACACCTAGTCTTCCTATACAAGACTCTAACAATCCACACCAAGAACACCCTCTTGGATTTTACAAGTTTAAACTCCAACCGAGAATCAACCTCTCACAAATGGACCTCTTGTATCCACAATCCGGATAACAAGGTTTACAACCAAACAATCTCATATCCAACAATCCTGGAAAAATAAGATATGTTACAACAAGAGTTTTTGAAACAAGTTTGTAGTATATAAATCCTATGAAGGACTTCTTCTCTTTCAAATATGAAATTTCAATATCATAAACTCTCTAAGTGCTCAAATGATACTTTTATGTATGTAATATGAAAATGGTATTCAAAAAGTATCTTGTATAAAATTTCTGTTATGGAAAAATATGCTTAGAGATTGTAGAGAGTTTTTTGAAAGAGGTGATTGAAAAATGAAAATTTGAAATGAATTTATATTGATGAAAGCAACCATTCAAAAGTCATGGTAATGGTTAGAAAAATTCTGAATTTTAATAAGAGAAATGATGTAAGAGATGCCATGAAAAGGTGCATTAAAACAAAACATTTTTCAATTTAAATTAAAAATACTGTTTCAGAAAGAAGTAAATTGTGGCGGTTTGTGTTCTGTTACGTCGGTTCAAAACGCCATAATTTACCAAAATCTTTTCAAATTTAAAATTTAAAATAGTTTCAGAACGGTGCGAATTATGGCAGTTTTTGGTGCTGTTACGACGGTTAAAAACGCCATAATTTACCAAAAACTGAATGTTTAAATAAATTGAAAAATTAAAAAATTTGTCTAAGTATTTGAACCAATTTTATGCAACATCTATTGATTTATCCAAGCAAATACATTATATTTGAAAGTGATTTAATATGATTCAAAAATGAAAAATAATTTTTCCAATTAATGAAATATTTTGAGCACTAAGAAATGTTTTAGTCAAGAATTTCATATACCTAAAAGTTTGATTAATCCTATCTTGCAAGTGTAGTCAAATCTTATGCAATTCTTCTTTTTCCTTCTTTGAGAAATCTTCAAGACTTGTAATAATATGAAACTTGTTCTACCTTTGAAGTCTTTGATGCATTTCCTTTTGTACATAAAACCTCGAATGAACATTGTTGTCTTCATCAAAACCATTGAGAAGCTATGTCTTCACATTCTCCCCCTTTTTGATGATGACAACTCAATTCTTGAAAATTCGATCCAATCTTGTTTCTCTAACCAAAGCTTGCTCCCCCTTGGATATTGCTCCCCTTAATCCATGATTTCAGAGAGTTTTGAAATCTGTACATTTTGTTAGAGAAACCAAGCAATAATACACAATTCTTCTCCCCCTTTGTCATTAACAAAAAGGATGGGAAAAGACTTGAAGTATATAAAGAAATTATGAAAAATAAAAACAATTTTTACCTATGAAATTTTACCTCAAGATTGACTTTATCAAAACATTCATCCTTGGTGAACATGATCTTGAAGCCTTTGTCACAAAGTTGGCTTTTGTTTAGAAGATATTCCTTTAGTCCTTTAACATAAAGTACATCTTCAATGAATGTGAAAGTTAGTGCTCCAACTTTGCCAATGCCAAGAATTCTTTCTTTTAAGGTATTCCCCATATGAAATAACCCTTGGACTATAAGCACTAGATTTGAAAGTGAGTTTATGTCTCCCACCAAAAGCTTAGAGCCACCACTTATCAAAACAACATAGATTTAAAGTGGTCCTCAAGCAAACCTACAAAACAAATTAAGTTTGATTTGGTACCCAATGTGCTTTGGGTCCATCAAAGTTAGTACCTTTCTTTACCCACACATAATGCCCACTTGCAACACTAAAGTTTCTTACATAGCAAGCATTAGGTGTATGGCCAACAATACCACAATAAAAACAAGTAGGTTCAAAGTTTCTCTTATATCTTGGAACATAAGATTTCTTTTTAGGAAATATTTTGTTTTTAGGATTAGGATGCACATTCCTAGGTTTGTTCACTTTCTCTTTGGAAGTTTGATCCTTAGCCTTAACAAATATAGTTTTACTTGAACTTGGTTTAGAAAACTTTGAATAGCCAAGTCCACTTTTATCATTTGAATATCTTTGTTGACTAAGGACTTCTTCCAATCCAATTTGTCCTTTCTCAGACCTTTCAAGTACCCTTTTTAATTGGACAATTTGAAAAGAGAGAGATTCACAATTTTTACATACAAAATTCTGTTTTTCACTAATCATCTTTTGTTTCTCATTTTCGATCTCTTTTTCTAATGAAACATTTTTTTCTTCTAAAGTTGAAATTTGTTTCTTTTGAGATGATATAGTTTTATACATAATTTTACATTCATTTAACAATTCATTTATGGCACCTTGTGCATCACTATCAAAAGTATTATTACTAACCTCATCTTCTTCATCATCGGAGTGGTGTGATGCTATCAATGCAAGATTTACATGTTCTTCATCTGAAGATGAACTTGTTTCGTTGTCTACATATGTTTTCCTTTCCTTTTTATGATTCTTTTTCTTGAATTTATTTTTCTTTTGAAGTGTAGGACATTCACTTTTAACATGTCCTCTTTCTCCACATTCAAAGCATTTAATCTTTCTCGTTGGTGCTTCCCCTTTAGTGATCTCCTTTTTCTTTTCTTTTCTTAGAAACTTTTCAAACTTCTTGATAAGATCATCATTTTCATCACTATTGGACTCATCTTCTTGACCGCTATCATAATTTTTTACTTTTGTCTTTAAGGCAACGTCTTTTGAATCTTTTACTTGTATTTCATGCTTTTCCAATCTTTCAAGTTCTAACTCATGCTCTTGAAGTTTACCAAATAGAGATGCGGAAGTCATCGTAGAGAGGCTTTTGTTTTCCGATATTGTCGTTACTTTTGGTTGCCATTCTCTAGTCAATGATCTTAGAATTTTGAGATTTAATTCATCATTTGAGAATGTTTTACCAAGTGCCATTAAGTGGTTAGTCAAATGAACAAATCTCTTCTGTAATGCAACAATGGATTCTCTGGGCTGCATTCGGAACATTTCATATTCTTGACTTAAAGTGTTTAGTCTGGATCTTTTTACTTCAGCCGTTCCTTCAAGTGTTTCTACCAAAATATCCCATATTTCTTTTGCCGATTTACATTGTGAAACTCGGAAAAATTCATCCATACTTAATGCACTTTGAAGAATATTAATAGCTTTCTTTTCATCGAGAACTTTCTTTCTATCATCTTCATTATAAGCAGTTTTAATCTTTGGAGTTGCAACATTGTTTACAACACTCATTGGTTGGTGTGGACCATTTTCAACAATTTCCCATATTCCATCTACCACATTAACCAGATTATGCGGACCATTCTCAATGGCTTCCCATATACCTTCTCCTTGTGCTTCAAGATGTGCCTTCATGCAGATTTTCCAAAAGTCAAAGTAGTCTCCAAAGAAAAGTAGGGGCTCGTTACTACTTCCACCGTCTTTGAATATCGGGTTTGTGCTTGCGGAAGCCATACTGGATCTATAGGAACAGGTTACCTATAACCTGCTCTGATGCCAATTGTAAGTTATGTGTGTGCCTAAGAGGGGGGTGAATTAGGCTCTTAGACAATTATCCATATTTTTGACGGTTTTTTAATTTTACTTTCTTAAAAGTTTCTAAGTGAGGAAAGTGGTAAATGCGAAAAGTAAAGAACACCAAGACGTATAGTGGTTCCCCTCACAGGTCGAGAGTACTCCACTCCCCTTTCAACACGAAAGAGATTTTCACTAATGTTAGATCTTAGGACAAGACACACCTAGTCTTCCTATACAAGACTCTAACAATCCACACCAAGAACACCCTCTTGGATTTTACAAGTTTAAACTCCAACCGAGAATCAACCTCTCACAAATGGACCTCTTGTATCCACAATCCGGATAACAAGGTTTACAACCAAACAATCTCATATCCAACAATCCTGGAAAAATAAGATATGTTACAACAAGAGTTTTTGAAACAAGTTTGTAGTATATAAATCCTATGAAGGACTTCTTCTCTTTCAAATATGAAATTTCAATATCATAAACTCTCTAAGTGCTCAAATGATACTTTTATGTATGTAATATGAAAATGGTATTCAAAAAGTATCTTGTATAAAATTTCTGTTATGGAAAAATATGCTTAGAGATTGTAGAGAGTTTTTTGAAAGAGGTGATTGAAAAATGAAAATTTGAAATGAATTTATATTGATGAAAGCAACCATTCAAAAGTCATGGTAATGGTTAGAAAAATTCTGAATTTTAATAAGAGAAATGATGTAAGAGATGCCATGAAAAGGTGCATTAAAACAAAACATTTGTCAATTTAAATTAAAAATACTGTTTCAGAATGAAGTAAATTGTGGCGGTTTTTGTTCTGTTTTTTCGGTTCAAAACGCCATAATTTACCAAAATCTTTTCAAATTTAAAATTTAAAATAGTTTCAGAACGGTGCGAATTATGGCAGTTTTTGGTGCTGTTACGACGGTTAAAAACGCCATAATTTACCAAAAACTGAATGTTTAAATAAATTGAAAAATTAAAAAATTTGTCTAAGTATTTGAACCAATTTTATGCAACATCTATTGATTTATCCAAGCAAATACATTATATTTGAAAGTGATTTAATATGATTCAAAAATGAAAAATAATTTTTCCAATTAATGAAATATTTTGAGCACTAAGAAATGTTTTAGTCAAGAATTTCATATACCTAAAAGTTTGATTAATCCTATCTTGCAAGTGTAGTCAAATCTTATGCAATTCTTCTTTTTCCTTCTTTGAGAAATCTTCAAGACTTGTAATAATATGAAACTTGTTCTACCTTTGAAGTCTTTGATGCATTTCCTTTTGTACATAAAACCTCGAATGAACATTGTTGTCTTCATCAAAACCATTGAGAAGCTATGTCTTCACATTCTCCCCCTTTTTGATGATGACAACTCAATTCTTGAAAATTCGATCCAATCTTGTTTCTCTAACCAAAGCTTGCTCCCCCTTGGATATTGCTCCCCTTAATCCATGATTTCAGAGAGTTTTGAAATCTGTACATTTTGTTAGAGAAACCAAGCAATAATACACAATTCTTCTCCCCCTTTGTCATTAACAAAAAGGATGGGAAAAGACTTGAAGTATATAAAGAAATTATGAAAAATAAAAACAATTTTTACCTATGAAATTTTACCTCAAGATTGACTTTATCAAAACATTCATCCTTGGTGAACATGATCTTGAAGCCTTTGTCACAAAGTTGGCTTTTGTTTAGAAGATATTCCTTTAGTCCTTTAACATAAAGTACATCTTCAATGAATGTGAAAGTTAGTGCTCCAACTTTGCCAATGCCAAGAATTCTTTCTTTTAAGGTATTCCCCATATGAAATAACCCTTGGACTATAAGCACTAGATTTGAAAGTGAGTTTATGTCTCCCACCAAAAGCTTAGAGCCACCACTTATCAAAACAACATAGATTTAAAGTGGTCCTCAAGCAAACCTACAAAACAAATTAAGTTTGATTTGGTACCCAATGTGCTTTGGGTCCATCAAAGTTAGTACCTTTCTTTACCCACACATAATGCCCACTTGCAACACTAAAGTTTCTTACATAGCAAGCATTAGGTGTATGGCCAACAATACCACAATAAAAACAAGTAGGTTCAAAGTTTCTCTTATATCTTGGAACATAAGATTTCTTTTTAGGAAATATTTTGTTTTTAGGATTAGGATGCACATTCCTAGGTTTGTTCACTTTCTCTTTGGAAGTTTGATCCTTAGCCTTAACAAATATAGTTTTACTTGAACTTGGTTTAGAAAACTTTGAATAGCCAAGTCCACTTTTATCATTTGAATATCTTTGTTGACTAAGGACTTCTTCCAATCCAATTTGTCCTTTCTCAGACCTTTCAAGTACCCTTTTTAATTGGACAATTTGAAAAGAGAGAGATTCACAATTTTTACATACAAAATTCTGTTTTTCACTAATCATCTTTTGTTTCTCATTTTCGATCTCTTTTTCTAATGAAACATTTTTTTCTTCTAAAGTTGAAATTTGTTTCTTTTGAGATGATATAGTTTTATACATAATTTTACATTCATTTAACAATTCATTTATGGCACCTTGTGCATCACTATCAAAAGTATTATTACTAACCTCATCTTCTTCATCATCGGAGTGGTGTGATGCTATCAATGCAAGATTTACATGTTCTTCATCTGAAGATGAACTTGTTTCGTTGTCTACATATGTTTTCCTTTCCTTTTTATGATTCTTTTTCTTGAATTTATTTTTCTTTTGAAGTGTAGGACATTCACTTTTAACATGTCCTCTTTCTCCACATTCAAAGCATTTAATCTTTCTCGTTGGTGCTTCCCCTTTAGTGATCTCCTTTTTCTTTTCTTTTCTTAGAAACTTTTCAAACTTCTTGATAAGATCATCATTTTCATCACTATTGGACTCATCTTCTTGACCGCTATCATAATTTTTTACTTTTGTCTTTAAGGCAACGTCTTTTGAATCTTTTACTTGTATTTCATGCTTTTCCAATCTTTCAAGTTCTAACTCATGCTCTTGAAGTTTACCAAATAGAGATGCGGAAGTCATCGTAGAGAGGCTTTTGTTTTCCGATATTGTCGTTACTTTTGGTTGCCATTCTCTAGTCAATGATCTTAGAATTTTGAGATTTAATTCATCATTTGAGAATGTTTTACCAAGTGCCATTAAGTGGTTAGTCAAATGAACAAATCTCTTCTGTAATGCAACAATGGATTCTCTGGGCTGCATTCGGAACATTTCATATTCTTGACTTAAAGTGTTTAGTCTGGATCTTTTTACTTCAGCCGTTCCTTCAAGTGTTTCTACCAAAATATCCCATATTTCTTTTGCCGATTTACATTGTGAAACTCGGAAAAATTCATCCATACTTAATGCACTTTGAAGAATATTAATAGCTTTCTTTTCATCGAGAACTTTCTTTCTATCATCTTCATTATAAGCAGTTTTAATCTTTGGAGTTGCAACATTGTTTACAACACTCATTGGTTGGTGTGGACCATTTTCAACAATTTCCCATATTCCATCTACCACATTAACCAGATTATGCGGACCATTCTCAATGGCTTCCCATATACCTTCTCCTTGTGCTTCAAGATGTGCCTTCATGCAGATTTTCCAAAAGTCAAAGTAGTCTCCAAAGAAAAGTAGGGGCTCGTTACTACTTCCACCGTCTTTGAATATCGGGTTTGTGCTTGCGGAAGCCATACTGGATCTATAGGAACAGGTTACCTATAACCTGCTCTGATGCCAATTGTAAGTTATGTGTGTGCCTAAGAGGGGGGTGAATTAGGCTCTTAGACAATTATCCATATTTTTGACGGTTTTTTAATTTTACTTTCTTAAAAGTTTCTAAGTGAGGAAAGTGGTAAATGCGAAAAGTAAAGAACACCAAGACGTATAGTGGTTCCCCTCACAGGTCGAGAGTACTCCACTCCCCTTTCAACACGAAAGAGATTTTCACTAATGTTAGATCTTAGGACAAGACACACCTAGTCTTCCTATACAAGACTCTAACAATCCACACCAAGAACACCCTCTTGGATTTTACAAGTTTAAACTCCAACCGAGAATCAACCTCTCACAAATGGACCTCTTGTATCCACAATCCGGATAACAAGGTTTACAACCAAACAATCTCATATCCAACAATCCTGGAAAAATAAGATATGTTACAACAAGAGTTTTTGAAACAAGTTTGTAGTATATAAATCCTATGAAGGACTTCTTCTCTTTCAAATATGAAATTTCAATATCATAAACTCTCTAAGTGCTCAAATGATACTTTTATGTATGTAATATGAAAATGGTATTCAAAAAGTATCTTGTATAAAATTTCTGTTATGGAAAAATATGCTTAGAGATTGTAGAGAGTTTTTTGAAAGAGGTGATTGAAAAATGAAAATTTGAAATGAATTTATATTGATGAAAGCAACCATTCAAAAGTCATGGTAATGGTTAGAAAAATTCTGAATTTTAATAAGAGAAATGATGTAAGAGATGCCATGAAAAGGTGCATTAAAACAAAACATTTGTCAATTTAAATTAAAAATACTGTTTCAGAATGAAGTAAATTGTGGCGGTTTTTGTTCTGTTACTTCGGTTCAAAACGCCATAATTTACCAAAATCTTTTCAAATTTAAAATTTAAAATAGTTTCAGAACGGTGCGAATTATGGCAGTTTTTGGTGCTGTTACGACGGTTAAAAACGCCATAATTTACTAAAAACTGAATGTTTAAATAAATTGAAAAATTAAAAAATTTGTCTAAGTATTTGAACCAATTTTATGCAACATCTATTGATTTATCCAAGCAAATAGATTATATTTGAAAGTGATTTAATATGATTCAAAAATGAAAAATAATTTTTCCAATTAATGAAATATTTTGAGTACTAAGAAATGTTTTAGTCAAGAATTTCATATACCTAAAAGTTTGATTAATCCTATCTTGCAAGTGTAGTCAAATCTTATGCAATTCTTCTTTTTCCTTCTTTGAGAAATATTCAAGACTTGTAATAATATGAAACTTGTTCTACCTTTGAAGTCTTTGATGCATTTCCTTTTGTACATAAAACCTCGAATGAACATTGTTGTCTTCATCAAAACCATTGAGAAGCTATGTCTTCACATTCTCCCCCTTTTTGATGATGACAACTCAATTCTTGACAATTCGATCCAATCTTGTTTCTCTAACCAAAGCTTGCTCCCCCTTGGATATTGCTCCCCCTTAATCCATGATTTCAGAGAGTTTTGAAATCTGTACATTTTGTTAGAGAAACCAAGCAATAATACACAATTTTTCTCCCCCTTTGTCATTAACAAAAAGGATGGGAAAAGACTTGAAGTATATAAAGAAATTATGAAAAATAAAAACAATTTTTACCTATGAAATTTTACCTCAAGATTGACTTTATCAAAACATTCATCCTTGGTGAACATGATCTTGAAGCCTTTGTCACAAAGTTGGCTTTTGTTTAGAAGATATTCCTTTTGTCCTTTAACATAAAGTACATCTTCAATGAATGTGAAAGTTAGTGCTCCAACTTTGCCAATGCCAAGAATTCTTTCTTTTAAGGTATTCCCCATATGAAATAACCCTTGGACTATAAGCACTAGATTTGAAAGTTAGTTTATGTCTCCCACCAAAAGCTTAGAGCCACCACTTATCAAAACAACATAGATTTAAAGTGGTCCTCAAGCAAACCTACAAAACAAATTAAGTTTGATTTGGTACCCAATGTGCTTTGGGTCCATCAAAGTTAGTACATTTCTTTACCTACACATAATGCCCACTTGCAACACTAAAGTTTCTTACATAGCAAGCATTAGGTGTATGGCCAACAATACCACAATAAAAACAAGTAGGTTCAAAGTTGTTCTTATATCTTGGAACATAAGATTTCTTTTTAGGAAATATTTTGTTTTTAGGATTAGGATGCACATTCCTAGGTTTGTTCACTTTCTCTTTGGAAGTTTGATCCTTAGCCTTAACAAATATAGTTTTACTTGAACTTGGTTTAGAAAACTTTGAATAGCCAAGTCCACTTTTATCATTTGAATATCTTTGTTGACTAAGGACTTCTTCCAATCCAATTTGTCCTTTCTCATACCTTTCAAGTACCCTTTTTAATTGGACAATTTGAAAAGAGAGAGATTCACAATTTTTACATACAAAATTATGTTTTTCACTAATCATCTTTTGTTTCTCATTTTCGATCTCTTTTTCTAATGAAACATTTTTTTCTTCTAAAGTTGAAATTTGTTTCTTTTGAGATGATATAGTTTTATACAGAATTTTACATTCATTTAACAATTCATTTATGGCACCTTGTGCATCACTATCAAAAGAATTATTACTAACCTCATCTTCTTCATCATCGGAGTGGTGTGATGCTATCAATGCAAGATTTACATGTTCTTCATCTGAAGATGAACTTGTTTCGTTGTCTACATATGTTTTCCTTTCCTTTTTATGATTCTTTTTCTTGTATTTATTTTTCTTTTGAAGTGTAGGACATTCACTTTTAACATGTCCTCTTTCTCCACATTCAAAGCATTTAATCTTTCTCGTTGGTGCTTCCCCTTTAGTGATCTCCTTTTTCTTTTCTTTTCTTAGAAACTTTTCAAACTTCTTGATAAGATCATCATTTTCATCACTATTGGACTCATCCTCTTGACCGCTATCATAATTTTTTACTTTTGTCTTTAAGGCAACGTCTTTTGAATCTTTTACTTGTATTTCATGCTTTTCCAATCTTTCAAGTTCTAACTCATGCTCTTGAAGTTTACCAAATAGAGATGCGGAAGTCATCGTAGAGAGGCTTTTGTTTTCCGATATTGTCGTTACTTTTGGTTGCCATTCTCTAGTCAATGATCTTAGAATTTTGAGATTTAATTCATCATTAGAGAATGTTTTACCAAGTGCCATTAAGTGGTTAGTCAAATGAACAAATCTCTTCTGTAATGCAACAATGGATTCTCTGGGCTGCATTCGGAACATTTCATATTCTTGACTTAAAGTGTTTAGTCTGGATCTTTTTACTTCAGCCGTTCCTTCATGTGTTTCTACCAAAGTATCCCATATTTCTTTTGCCGATTTACATTGTGAAACTCGGAAAAATTCATCCATACTTAATGCACTTTGAAGAATATTAATAGCTTTCTTTTCATCGAGAACTTTCTTTCTATCATCTTCATTATAAGCAGTTTTAATCTTTGGAGTTGCAACATTGTTTACAACACTCATTGGTTGGTGTGGACCATTTTCAACAGTTTCCCATATTCCATCTACCACATTAACCAGATTATGCGGACCATTCTCAATGGCTTCCCATATACCTTCTCCTTGTGCTTCAAGATGTGCCTTCATGCAGATTTTCCAAAAGTCAAAATAGTCTCCAAAGAAAAGTAGGGGCTCGTTACTACTTCCACCGTCTTTGAATATCGGGTTTGTGCTTGCGGAAGCCATACTGGATCTATAGGAATAGGTTACCTATAACCTGCTCTGATGCCAATTGTAAGTTATATGTGTGCCTAAGAGGGGGGTGAATTAGGCTCTTAGACATTATCCAGATTTTTGACGGTTTTTTAATTTTACTTTCTTAAAAGTTTCTAAGTGAGGAAAGTGGTAAATGCGGAAAGTAAAGAACACCAAGACGTATAGTGGTTCCCCTCACAGGTCGAGAGTACTCCACTCCCCTTTCAACACGAAAGAGATTTTCACTAATGTTAGATCTTAGGACAAGACACACCTAGTCTTCCTATACAAGACTCTAACAATCCACACCAAGAACACCCTCTTGGATTTTACAAGTTTAAACTCCAACCGAGAATCAACCTCTCACAAATGGACCTCTTGTATCCACAATCCAGATAACAAGGTTTACAACCAAACAATCTTATATCCAACAATCCTGGAAAAATAAGATATGTTACAACAAGAGTTTTTGAAACAAGTTTGTAGTATATAAATCCTATGAAGGACTTCTTCTCTTTCAAATATGAAATTTCAATATCATAAACTCTCTAAGTGCTCAAATGATACTTTTATGTATGTAATATGAAAATGGTATTCAAAAAGTATCTTGTATAAAATTTCTGTTATGGAAAAATATGCTTAGAGATTGTAGAGAGTTTTTTGAAAGAGGTGATTGAAAAATGAAAATTTGAAATGAATTTATATTGATGAAAGCAACCATTCAAAAGTCATGGTAATGGTTAGAAAAATTCTGAATTTTAATAAGAGAAATGATGTAAGAGATTCCATGAAAAGGTGCATTAAAACAAAACATTTTTCAATTTAAATTAAAAATACTGTTTCAGAATGAAGTAAATTGTGGCGGTTTTTGTTCCTTTACTTCGGTTCAAAACGCCATAATTTACCAAAATCTTTTCAAATTTAAAATTTAAAATAGTTTCAGAACGGTGCGAATTATGGCGGTTTTTGGTGCTGTTACGACGGTTAAAAACGCCATAATTTACCAAAAATTGAATGTTTAAATAAATTTAAAAATTTAAAAATTTGTCTAAGTATTTGAACCAATTTTATGCAACATCTATTGATTTATCCAAGCAAATAGATTATATTTGAAAGTGATTTAATATGATTCAAAAATGAAAAATAATTTTTCCAATTAATGAAATATTTTGAGCACTAAGAAATGTTTTAGTCAAGAATTTCATATACCTAAAAGTTTGATTAATCCTATCTTGCAAGTGTAGTCAAATCTTATGCAATTATTCTTTTTCCTTCTTTGAGAAATCTTCAAGACTAGTAATAATATGAAACTTGTTCTACCTTTGAAGTCTTTGATCCATTTCCTTTTGTACATAAAACCTCGAATGAACATTGTTGTCTTCATCAAAACCATTGAGAAGCTATGTCTTCACATTCTCCCCCTTTTTGATGATGACAACTCAATTCTTGAAAATTCGATCCAATCTTGTTTCTCTAACCAAAGCTTGCTCCCCCTTGGATATTGCTCCCCCTTAACCCATGATTTCAGAGAGTTTTGAAATCTGCACATTTTGTTAGAGAAACCAAGCAATAATACACAATTCTTCTCCCCCTTTGTCATTAACAAAAAGGATGGGAAAAGACTTGAAGTATATAAAGAAATTATAAAAAATAAAAACAATTTTTACCTATGAAATTTTACCTCAAGATTGACTTTATCAAAACATTCATCCTTGGTGAACATGATCTTGAAGCCTTTGTCACAAAGTTGGCTTTTGTTTAGAAGATATTCCTTTAGTCCTTTAACATAAAGTACATCTTCAATGAATGTGAAAGTTAGTGCTCCAACTTTGCCAATGCCAAGAATTCTTCCTTTTAAGGTATTCCCCATATGAAATAACCCTTGGACTATAAGCACTAGATTTGAAAGTTAGTTTCTGTCTCCCACCAAAAGCTTAGAGCCACCACTTATCAAAACAACATAGATTTAAAGTGGTCCTCAAGCAAACCTACAAAACAAATTAAGTTTGATTTGGTACCCAATGTGCTTTGGGTCCATCAAAGTTAGTACCTTTCTTTACCCACACATAATGCCCACTTGCAACACTAAAGTTTCTTACATAACAAGCATTAGGTGTATGGCCAACAATACCACAATAAAAACAAGTAGGTTCAAAGTTGCTCTTATATCTTGGAACATAAGATTTATTTTTAGGAAATATTTTGTTTTTAGGATTAGGATGCACATTCCTAGGTTTGTTCACTTTCTCTTTGGAAGTTTGATCCTTAGCCTTAACAAATATAGTTTTACTTGAACTTGGTTTAGAAAACTTTGAATAGCCAAGTCCACTTTTATCATTTGAATATCTTTGTTGACTAAGGACTTCTTCTAATCCAATTTGTACTTTCTCATACCTTTCAAGTACCCTTTTTAATTGGACAATTAGAAAAGAGAGAGATTCACAATTTTTACATACAAAATTCTGTTTTTCACTAATCATCTTTTGTTTCTCATTTTCGATCTCTTTTTCTAATGAAACATTTTTTCCTTCTAAAGTTGAAATTTGTTTCTTTTGAGATGATATAGTTTTATACAGAATTTTACATTCATTTAACAATTCATTTATGGCACCTTGTGCATCACTATCAAAAGAATTATTACTAACCTCATCTTCTTCATCATCGGAGTGGTGTGATGCTATCAATGCAAGATTTACATGTTCTTCATCTGAAGATGAACTTGTTTTGTTGTCTACATATGTTTTCCTTTCCTTTTTATGATTCTTTTTCTTGAATTTATTTTTCTTTTGAAGTGTAGGACATTCACTTTTAACATGTCCTCTTTCTCCACATTCAAAGCATTTAATCTTTCTCGTTGGTGCTTCCCCTTTAGTGATCTCCTTTTTCTTTTCTTTTCTTAGAAACTTTTCAAACTTCTTGATAAGATCATCATTTTCATCACTATTGGACTCATCTTCTTGACCGCTATCATAATTTTTTACTTTTGTCTTTAAGGCAACGTCTTTTGAATCTTTTACTTGTATTTCATGCTTTTCCAATCTTTCAAGTTCTAACTCATGCTCTTGAAGTTTACCAAATAGAGATGCGGAAGTCATCGTAGAGAGGCTTTTGTTTTCCGATATTGTCGTTACTTTTGGTTGCCATTCTCTAGTCAATGATCTTAGAATTTTGAGATTTAATTCATCATTTGAGAATGTTTTACCAAGTGCCATTAAGTGGTTAGTCAAATGAACAAATCTCTTCTGTAATGCAACAATGGATTCTCTGGGCTGCATTCGGAACATTTCATATTCTTGACTTAAAGTGTTTAGTCTGGATCTTTTTACTTCAGCCGTTCCTTCATGTGTTTCTACCAAAGTATCCCATATTTCTTTTGCCGATTTACATTGTGAAACTCGGAAAAATTCATCCATACTTAATGCATTTTGAAGAATATTAATAGCTTTCTTTTCATCGAGAACTTTCTTTCTATCATCTTCATTATAAGCAGTTTTAATCTTTGGAGTTGCAACATTGTTTACAACACTCATTGGTTGGTGTGGACCATTTTCAACAGTTTCCCATATTCCATCTACCACATTAACCAGATTATGCGGACCATTCTCAATGGCTTCCCATATACCTTCTCCTTGTGCTTCAAGATGTGCCTTCATGCAGATTTTCCAAAAGTCAAAATAGTCTCCAAAGAAAAGTAGGGGCTCGTTACTACTTCCACCGTCTTTGAATATCGGGTTTGTGCTTGCGGAAGCCATACTGGATCTATAGGAACAGGTTACCTATAACCTGCTCTGATGCCAATTGTAAGTTATATGTGTGCCTAAGAGGGGGGTGAATTAGGCTCTTAGACAATTATCCAGATTTTTGACGGTTTTTTAATTTTACTTTCTTAAAAGTTTCTAAGTGAGGAAAGTGGTAAATGCGGAAAGTAAAGAACACCAAGACGTATAGTGGTTCCCCTCACAGGTCGAGAGTACTCCACTCCCCTTTCAACACGAAAGAGATTTTCACTAATGTTAGATCTTAGGACAAGACACACCTAGTCTTCCTATACAAGACTCTAACAATCCACACCAAGAACACCCTCTTGGATTTTACAAGTTTAAACTCCAACCGAGAATCAACCTCTCACAAATGGACCTCTTCTATACACAATCCAGATAAAAAGGTTTACAACCAAACAATCTTATATCCAACAATCCTGGAAAAATAAGATATGTTACAACAAGAGTTTTTGAAACAAGTTTGTAGTATATAAATCCTATGAAGGACTTCTTCTCTTTCAAATATGAAATTTCAATATCATAAACTCTCTAAGTGCTCAAATGATATTTTTATGTATGTAATATGAAAATGGTATTCAAAAAGTATCTTGTATAAAATTTCTGTTATGGAAAAATATGCTTAGAGATTGTAGAGAGTTTTTTGAAAGAGGTGATTGAAAAATGAAAATTTGAAATGAATTTATATTGATGAAAGCAACCATTCAAAAGTCATGGTAATGGTTAGAAAAATTCTGAATTTTAATAAGAGAAATGATGTAAGAGATGCCATGAAAAGGTGCATTAAAACAAAACATTTTTCAATTTAAATTAAAAATACTGTTTCAGAATGAAGTAAATTGTGGCGGTTTTTGTCCTGTTACTTCGGTTCAAAACACCATAATTTACCTAAATCTTTTCAAATTTAAAATTTAAAATAGTTTCAGAACGGTGCGAATTATGGCGGATTTTGGTGCTGTTACGACGGTTAAAAACACCATAATTTACCAAAAACTGAATGTTTAAATAAATTGAAAAATTAAAAAATTTGTCTAAGTATTTGAACCAATTTTATGCAACATCTATTGATTTATCCAAGCAAATAGATTATATTTGAAAGTGATTTAATATGATTCAAAAATGAAAAATAATTTTTCCAATTAATGAAATATTTTGAGCACTAAGAAATGTTTTAGTCAAGAATTTCATATACCTAAAAGTTTGATTAATCCTATCTTGCAAGTGTAGTCAAATCTTATGCAATTCTTCTTTTTCCTTCTTTGAGAAATCTTCAAGACTTGTAATAATATGAAACTTGTTCTACCTTTGAAGTCTTTGATCCATTTCCTTTTGTACATAAAACCTCGAATGAACATTGTTGTCTTCATCAAAACCATTGAGAAGCTATGTCTTCACATTCTCCCCCTTTTTGATGATGATAACTCAATTCTTGAAAATTCGATCCAATCTTGTTTCTCTAACCAAAGCTTGCTCCCCCTTGGATATTGCTCCCCCTTAATCCATGATTTCAGAGAGTTTTGAAATCTGCACATTTTGTTAGAGAAACCAAGCAATAATACACAATTCTTCTCCCCCTTTGTCATTAACAAAAAGGATGGGAAAAGACTTGAAGTATATAAAGAAATTATGAAAAATAAAAACAATTTTTACCTCAAGATTGACTTTATCAAAACATTCATCCTTGGTGAACATGATCTTGAAGCCTTTGTCACAAAGTTGGCTTTTGTTTAGAAGATATTCCTTTAGTTCTTTAACATAAAGTACATCTTCAATGAATGTGAAAGTTAGTGCTCCAACTTTGCGAATGCCAAGAATTCTTCCTTTTAAGGTATTCCCCATATGAAATAACCCTTGGACTATAAGCACTAGATTTGAAAGTTAGTTTATGTCTCCCACCAAAAGCTTAGAGCCACCACTTATCAAAACAACATAGATTTAAAGTGGTCCTCAAGCAAACCTACAAAACAAATTAAGTTTGATTTGGTACCCAATGTGCTTTGGGTCCATCAAAGTTAGTACCTTTCTTTACCCACACATAATGCCCACTTGCAACACTAAAGTTTCTTACATAGCAAGCATTAGGTGTATGGCCAACAATACCACAATAAAAACAAGTAGGTTCAAAGTTGCTCTTATATCTTGGAACATAAGATTTATTTTTAGGAAATATTTTGTTTTTAGGATTAGGATGCACATTCCTAGGTTTGTTCACTTTCTCTTTGGAAGTTTGATCCTTAGCCTTAACAAATATAGTTTTACTTGAACTTGGTTTAGAAAACTTTGAATAGCCAAGTCCACTTTTATCATTTGAATATCTTTGTTGACTAAGGACTTCTTCTAATCCAATTTGTACTTTCTCATACCTTTCAAGTACCCTTTTTAATTGGACAATTAGAAAAGAGGGAGATTCACAATTTTTACATACAAAATTCTGTTTTTCACTAATCATCTTTTGTTTCTCATTTTCGATCTCTTTTTCTAATGAAACATTTTTTCCTTCTAAAGTTGAAATTTGTTTCTTTTGAGATGATATAGTTTTATACAGAATTTTACATTCATTTAACAATTCATTTATGGCACCTTGTGCATCACTATCAAAAGAATTATTACTAACCTCATCTTCTTCATCATCGGAGTGGTGTGATGCTATCAATGCAAGATTTACATGTTCTTCATCTGAAGATGAACTTGTTTTGTTGTCTACATATGTTTTCCTTTCCTTCTTATGATTCTTTTTCTTGAATTTATTTTTCTTTTGAAGTGTAGGACATTCACTTTTAACATGTCCTCTTTCTCCACATTCAAAGCATTTAATCTTTCTCGTTGGTGCTTCCCCTTTAGTGATCTCCTTTTTCTTTTCTTTTCTTAGAAACTTTTCAAACTTCTTGATAAGATCATCATTTTCATCACTATTGGACTCATCTTCTTGACCGCTATCATAATTTTTTACTTTTGTCTTTAAGGCAACGTCTTTTGAATCTTTTACTTGTATTTCATGCTTTTCCAATCTTTCAAGTTCTAACTCATGCTCTTGAAGTTTACCAAATAGAGATGCGGAAGTCATCGTAGAGAGGCTTTTGTTTTCCGATATTGTCGTTACTTTTGGTTGCCATTCTCTAGTCAATGATCTTAGAATTTTGAGATTTAATTCATCATTTGAGAATGTTTTACCAAGTGCCATTAAGTGGTTAGTCAAATGAACAAATCTCTTCTGTAATGCAACAATGGATTCTCTGGGCTGCATTCGGAACATTTCATATTCTTGACTTAAAGTGTTTAGTCTGGATCTTTTTACTTCAGCCGTTCCTTCATGTGTTTCTACCAAAGTATCCCATATTTCTTTTGCCGATTTACATTGTGAAACTCGGAAAAATTCATCCATACTTAATGCATTTTGAAGAATATTAATAGCTTTCTTTTCATCGAGAACTTTCTTTCTATCATCTTCATTATAAGCAGTTTTAATCTTTGGAGTTGCAACATTGTTTACAACACTCATTGGTTGGTGTGGACCATTTTCAACAGTTTCCCATATTCCATCTACCACATTAACCAGATTATGCGGACCATTCTCAATGGCTTCCCATATACCTTCTCCTTGTGCTTCAAGATGTGCCTTCATGCAGATTTTCCAAAAGTCAAAATAGTCTCCAAAGAAAAGTAGGGGCTCGTTACTACTTCCACCGTCTTTGAATATCGGGTTTGTGCTTGCGGAAGCCATACTGGATCTATAGGAACAGGTTACCTATAACCTGCTCTGATGCCAATTGTAAGTTATATGTGTGCCTAAGAGGGGGGTGAATTAGGCTCTTAGACAATTATCCAGATTTTTGACGGTTTTTTAATTTTACTTTCTTAAAAGTTTCTAAGTGAGGAAAGTGGTAAATGCGGAAAGTAAAGAACACCAAGACGTATAGTGGTTCCCCTCACAGGTCGAGAGTACTCCACTCCCCTTTCAACACGAAAGATATTTTCACTAATGTTAGATCTTAGGACAAGACACACCTAGTCTTCCTATACAAGACTCTAACAATCCACACCAAGAACACCCTCTTGGATTTTACAAGTTTAAACTCCAACCGAGAATCAACCTCTCACAAATGGACCTCTTCTATACACAATCCAGATAAAAAGGTTTACAACCAAACAATCTTATATCCAACAATCCTGGAAAAATAAGATATGTTACAACAAGAGTTTTTGAAACAAGTTTGTAGTATATAAATCCTATGAAGGACTTCTTCTCTTTCAAATATGAAATTTCAATATCATAAACTCTCTAAGTGCTCAAATGATATTTTTATGTATGTAATATGAAAATGGTATTCAAAAAGTATCTTGTATAAAATTTCTGTTATGGAAAAATATGCTTAGAGATTGTAGAGAGTTTTTTGAAAGAGGTGATTGAAAAATGAAAATTTGAAATGAATTTATATTGATGAAAGCAACCATTCAAAAGTCATGGTAATGGTTAGAAAAATTCTGAATTTTAATAAGAGAAATGATGTAAGAGATGCCATGAAAAGGTGCATTAAAACAAAACATTTTTCAATTTAAATTAAAAATACTGTTTCAGAATGAAGTAAATTGTGGCGGTTTTTGTCCTGTTACTTCGGTTCAAAACACCATAATTTACCTAAATCTTTTCAAATTTAAAATTTAAAATAGTTTCAGAACGGTGCGAATTATGGCGGATTTTGGTGCTGTTACGACGGTTAAAAACACCATAATTTACCAAAAACTGAATGTTTAAATAAATTGAAAAATTAAAAAATTTGTCTAAGTATTTGAACCAATTTTATGCAACATCTATTGATTTATCCAAGCAAATAGATTATATTTGAAAGTGATTTAATATGATTCAAAAATGAAAAATAATTTTTCCAATTAATGAAATATTTTGAGCACTAAGAAATGTTTTAGTCAAGAATTTCATATACCTAAAAGTTTGATTAATCCTATCTTGCAAGTGTAGTCAAATCTTATGCAATTCTTCTTTTTCCTTCTTTGAGAAATCTTCAAGACTTGTAATAATATGAAACTTGTTCTACCTTTGAAGTCTTTGATCCATTTCCTTTTGTACATAAAACCTCGAATGAACATTGTTGTCTTCATCAAAACCATTGAGAAGCTATGTCTTCACATTCTCCCCCTTTTTGATGATGATAACTCAATTCTTGAAAATTCGATCCAATCTTGTTTCTCTAACCAAAGCTTGCTCCCCCTTGGATATTGCTCCCCCTTAATCCATGATTTCAGAGAGTTTTGAAATCTGCACATTTTGTTAGAGAAACCAAGCAATAATACACAATTCTTCTCCCCCTTTGTCATTAACAAAAAGGATGGGAAAAGACTTGAAGTATATAAAGAAATTATGAAAAATAAAAACAATTTTTACCTCAAGATTGACTTTATCAAAACATTCATCCTTGGTGAACATGATCTTGAAGCCTTTGTCACAAAGTTGGCTTTTGTTTAGAAGATATTCCTTTAGTTCTTTAACATAAAGTACATCTTCAATGAATGTGAAAGTTAGTGCTCCAACTTTGCGAATGCCAAGAATTCTTCCTTTTAAGGTATTCCCCATATGAAATAACCCTTGGACTATAAGCACTAGATTTGAAAGTTAGTTTATGTCTCCCACCAAAAGCTTAGAGCCACCACTTATCAAAACAACATAGATTTAAAGTGGTCCTCAAGCAAACCTACAAAACAAATTAAGTTTGATTTGGTACCCAATGTGCTTTGGGTCCATCAAAGTTAGTACCTTTCTTTACCCACACATAATGCCCACTTGCAACACTAAAGTTTCTTACATAGCAAGCATTAGGTGTATGGCCAACAATACCACAATAAAAACAAGTAGGTTCAAAGTTGCTCTTATATCTTGGAACATAAGATTTTTTTTTAGGAAATATTTTGTTTTTAGAATTAGGATGCACATTCCTAGGTTTGTTCACTTTCTCATTGGAAGTTTGATCCTTAGCCTTAACAAATATAGTTTTACTTGAACTTGGTTTAGAAAACTTTGAATAGCCAAGTCCACTTTTATCATTTGAATATCTTTGTTGACTAAGGACTTCTTCCAATCCAATTTGTCCTTTCTCATACCTTTCAAGTACCCTTTTTAATTGGACAATTTGAAAAGAGAGAGATTCACAATTTTTACATACAAAATTCTGTTTTTCACTAATCATCTTTTGTTTCTCATTTTCGATCTCCTTTTCTAATGAAACATTTTTTTCTTCTAAAGTTGAAATTTGTTTATTTTGAGATGATATAGTTTTATACAGAATTTTACATTCATTTAACAATTCATTTATGGCACCTTGTGCATCACTATCAAAAGAATTATTACTAACCTCATCTTCTTCATCATCGGAGTGGTGTGATGCTATCAATGCAAGATTTACATGTTCTTCATCTGAAGATGAACTTGTTTTGTTGTCTACATATGTTTTCCTTTCCTTTTTATGATTCTTTTTCTTGAATTTATTTTTCTTTTGAAGTGTAGGACATTCACTTTTAACATGTCCTCTTTCTCCACATTCAAAGCATTTAATCTTTCTCGTTGGTGCTTCCCCTTTAGTGATCTCCTTTTTCTTTTCTTTTCTTAGAAACTTTTCAAACTTCTTGATAAGATCATCATTTTCATCACTATTGGACTCATCTTCTTGACCGCTATCATAATTTTTTACTTTTGTCTTTAAGGCAACGTCTTTTGAATCTTTTACTTGTATTTCATGCTTTTCCAATCTTTCAAGTTCTAACTCATGCTCTTGAAGTTTACCAAATAGAGATGCGGAAGTCATCGTAGAGAGGCTTTTGTTTTCCGATATTGTCGTTACTTTTGGTTGCCATTCTCTAGTCAATGATCTTAGAATTTTGAGATTTAATTCATCATTTGAGAATGTTTTACCAAGTGCCATTAAGTGGTTAGTCAAATGAACAAATCTCTTCTGTAATGCAACAATGGATTCTCTGGGCTGCATTCGGAACATTTCATATTCTTGACTTAAAGTGTTTAGTCTGGATCTTTTTACTTCAGCCGTTCCTTCATGTGTTTCTACCAAAGTATCCCATATTTCTTTTGCCGATTTACATTGTGAAACTCAGAAAAATTCATCCATACTTAATGCACTTTGAAGAATATTAATAGCTTTCTTTTCATCGAGAACTTTCTTTCTATCATCTTCATTATAAGCAGTTTTAATCTTTGGAGTTGCAACATTGTTTACAACACTCATTGGTTGGTGTGGACCATTTTCAACAGTTTCCCATATTCCATCTACCACATTAACCAGATTATGCGGACCATTCTCAATGGCTTCCCATATACCTTCTCCTTGTGCTTCAAGATGTGCCTTCATGCAGATTTTCCAAAAGTCAAAATAGTCTCCAAAGAAAAGTAGGGGCTCGTTACTACTTCCACCGTCTTTGAATATCGGGTTTGTGCTTGCGGAAGCCATACTGGATCTATAGGAACAGGTTACCTATAACCTGCTCTGATGCCAATTGTAAGTTATATGTGTGCCTAAGAGGGGGGTGAATTAGGCTCTTAGACAATTATCCAGATTTTTGACGGTTTTTTAATTTTACTTTCTTAAAAGTTTCTAAGTGAGGAAAGTGGTAAATGCGGAAAGTAAAGAACACCAAGACGTATAGTGGTTCCCCTCACAGGTCAAGAGTACTCCACTCCCCTTTCAACACGAAAGAGATTTTCACTAATGTTAGATCTTAGGACAAGACACACCTAGTCTTCCTATACAAGACTCTAACAATCCACACCAAGAACACCCTCTTGGATTTTACAAGTTTAAACTCCAACTGAGAATCAACCTCTCACAAATGGACCTCTTGTATCCACAATCCAGATAACAAGGTTTACAACCAAACAATCTTATATCCAACGATCCTGGAAAAATAAGATATGTTACAACAAGAGTTTTTGAAACAAGTTTGTAGTATATAAATCCTATGAAGGACTTCTTCTCTTTCAAATATGAAATTTCAATATCATAAACTCTCTAAGTGCTCAAATGATACTTTTATGTATGTAATATGAAAATGGTATTCAAAAAGTATCTTGTATAAAATTTTTGTTATGGAAAAATATGCTTAGAGATTGTAGAGAGTTTTTTGAAAGAGGTGATTGAAAAATGAAAATTTGAAATGAATTTATATTGATGAAAGCAACCATTCAAAAGTCATGGTAATGGTTAGAAAAATTCTGAATTTTAATAAGAGAAATGATGTAAGAGATGCCATGAAAAGGTGCATTAAAACAAAACATTTTTCAATTTAAATTAAAAATACTGTTTCATAATGAAGTAAATTGTGGCGGTTTTTGTTCTGTTACTTCGGTTCAAAATGCCATAATTTACCAAAATCTTTTCAAATTTAAAATTTAAAATAGTTTCAGAATGGTGCGAATTATGGCGGTTTTTGGTGCTGTTACGATGGTTAAAAACGCCATAATTTACCAAAAACTGAATGTTTAAATAAATTGAAAAATTAAAAAATTTGTCTAAGTATTTGAACCAATTTTATGCAACATCTATTGATTTATCCAAGCAAATAGATTATATTTGAAAGTGATTTAATATGATTCAAAAATGAAAAATAATTTTTCCAATTAATGAAATATTTTGAGCACTAAGAAATGTTTTAGTCAAGAATTTCATATACCTAAAAGTTTGATTAATCCTATCTTGCAAGTGTAGTCAAATCTTATGCAATTCTTCTTTTTCCTTCTTTGAGAAATCTTCAAGACTTGTAATAATATGAAACTTGTTCTACCTTTGAAGTCTTTGATCCATTTCCTTTTGTACATAAAACCTCGAATGAACATTGTTGTCTTCATCAAAACCATTGAGAAGCTATGTCTTCACATTCTCCCCCTTTTTGATGATGACAACTCAATTCTTGAAAATTCGATCCAATCTTGTTTGTCTAACCAAAGCTTGCTCCCCCTTGGATATTGCTCCCCCTTAATCCATGATTTCAGAGAGTTTTGAAATCTGTACATTTTGTTAGAGAAACCAAGCAATAATACACAATTCTTCTCCCCCTTTGTCATTAACAAAAAGGATGGGAAAAGACTTGAAGTATATAAAGAAATTATGAAAAATAAAAACAATTTTTACCTATGAAATTTTACCTCAAGATTGACTTTATCAAAACATTCATCCTTGGTGAACATGATCTTGAAGCCTTTGTCACAAAGTTGGCTTTTGTTTAGAAGATATTCCTTTAGTCCTTTAACATAAAGTACATCTTCAATGAATGTGAAAGTTAGTGCTCCAACTTTGCCAATGCCAAGAATTCTTTCTTTTAAGGTATTCCCCATATGAAATAACCCTTGGACTATAAGCACTAGATTTGAAAGTTAGTTTATGTCTCCCACCAAAAGCTTAGAGCCACCACTTATCAAAACAACATAGATTTAAAGTGGTCCTCAAGCAAACCTACAAAACAAATTAAGTTTGATTTGGTACCCAATGTGCTTTGGGTCCATCAAAGTTAGTACCTTTCTTTACCCACACATAATGCCCACTTGCAACACTAAAGTTTCTTACATAGCAAGCATTAGGTGTATGGCCAACAATACCACAATAAAAACAAGTAGGTTCAAAGTTGCTCTTATATCTTGGAACATAAGATTTCTTTTTAGGAAATATTTTGTTTTTAGGATTAGGATGCACATTCCTAGGTTTGTTCACTTTCTCTTTGGAAGTTTGATCCTTAGCCTTAACAAATATAGTTTTACTTGAACTTGGTTTAGAAAACTTTGAATAGCCAAGTCCACTTTTATCATTTGAATATCTTTGTTGACTAAGGACTTCTTCCAATCCAATTTGTCCTTTCTCATACCTTTCAAGTACCCTTTTTAATTGGACAATTTGAAAAGAGAGAGATTCACAATTTTTACATACAAAATTCTGTTTTTCACTAATCATCTTTTGTTTCTCATTTTCGATCTCTTTTTCTAATGAAACATTTTTTTCTTCTAAAGTTGCAATTTGTTTCTTTTGAGATGATATAGTTTTATACAGAATTTTACATTCATTTAACAATTCATTTATGGCACCTTGTGCATCACTATCAAAAGAATTATTACTAACCTCATCTTCTTCATCATCGGAGTGGTGTGATGCTATCAATGCAAGATTTACATGTTCTTCATCTGAAGATGAACTTGTTTCGTTGTCTACATATGTTTTCCTTTCCTTTTTATGATTCTTTTTCTTGAATTTATTTTTCTTTTGAAGTGTAGGACATTCACTTTTAACATGTCCTCTTTCTCCACATTTAAAGCATTTAATCTTTCTCGTTGGTGCTTCCCCTTTAGTGATCTCCTTTTTCTTTTTTTTTCTTAGAAACTTTTCAAACTTCTTGATAAGATCATCATTTTCATCACTATTGGACTCATCCTCTTGACCGCTATCATAATTTTTTACTTTTGTCTTTAAGGCAACGTCTTTTGAATCTTTTACTTGTATTTCATGCTTTTCCAATCTTTCAAGTTCTAACTCATGCTCTTGAAGTTTACCAAATAGAGATGCGGAAGTCATCGTAGAGAGGCTTTTGTTTTCCGATATTGTCGTTACTTTTGGTTACCATTCTCTAATCAATGATCTTAGAATTTTGAGATTTAATTCATCATTTGAGAATGTTTTACCAAGTGCCATTAAGTGGTTAGTCAAATGAACAAATCTCTTCTGTAATGCAACAATGGATTCTCTGGGCTGCATTCGGAACATTTCATATTCTTGACTTAAAGTGTTTAGTCTGGATCTTTTTACTTCCGCCGTTCCTTCATGTGTTTCTACCAAAGTATCCCATATTTCTTTTGCCGATTTACATTGTGAAACTCGGAAAAATTCATCCATACTTAATGCACTTTGAAGAATATTAATAGCTTTCTTTTCATCGAGAACTTTCTTTCTATCATCTTCATTATAAGCAGTTTTAATCTTTGGAGTTGCAACATTGTTTACAACACTCATTGGTTGGTGTGGACCATTTTCAACAGTTTCTCATATTCCATCTACCACATTAACCAGATTATGCGGACCATTCTCAATGGCTTCCCATATACCTTCTCCTTGTGCTTCAAGATGTGCCTTCATGCAGATTTTCCAAAAGTCAAAATAGTCTCCAAAGAAAAGTAGGGGCTCGTTACTACTTCCACCGTCTTTGAATATCGGGTTTGTGCTTGCGGAAGCCATACTGGATCTATAGGAACAGGTTACCTATAACCTGCTCTGATGCCAATTGTAAGTTATATGTGTGCCTAAGAGGGGGGTGAATTAGGCTCTTAGACAATTATCCAGATTTTTTACGGTTTTTTAATTTTACTTTCTTAAAAGTTTCTAAGTGAGGAAAGTGGTAAATGCGGAAAGTAAAGAACACCAAGACGTATAGTGGTTCCCCTCACAGGTCGAGAGTACTCCAATCCCCTTTCAACACGAAAGAGATTTTCACTAATGTTAGATCTTAGGACAAGACACACCTAGTCTTCCTATACAAGACTCTAACAATCCACACCAAGAACACCCTCTTGGATTTTACAAGTTTAAACTCCAACCGAGAATCAACCTCTCACAAATGGACCTCTTGTATCCACAATCCAGATAACAAGGTTTACAACCAAACAATCTTATATCCAACAATCTTGGAAAAATAAGATATGTTACAACAAGAGTTTTTGAAACAAGTTTGTAGTATATAAATCCTATGAAGGACTTCTTCTCTTTCAAATATGAAATTTCAATATCATAAACTCTCTAAGTGCTCAAATGATACTTTTATGTATGTAATACGAAAATGGTATTAAAAAAGTATCTTGTATAAAATTTCTGTTATGGAAAAATATGCTTAGAGATTGTAGAGAGTTTTTTGAAAGAGGTGATTGAAAAATGAAAATTTGAAATGAATTTATATTGATGAAAGCAACCATTCAAAAGTCATGGTAATGGTTAGAAAAATTCTGAATTTTAATAAGAGAAATGATGTAAGAGATGCCATGAAAAGGTGCATTAAAACAAAACATTTTTCAATTTAAATTAAAAACACTGTTTCAGAATGAAGTAAATTGTGGCGGTTTTTGTCCTGTTACTTCGGTTCAAAACACCATAATTTACCTAAATCTTTTCAAATTTAAAATTTAAAATAGTTTCAGAACGGTGCGAATTATGGCGGTTTTTGGTGCTGTTACGACGGTTAAAAACACCATAATTTACCAAAAACTGAATGTTTAAATAAATTGAAAAATTAAAAAATTTGTCTAAGTATTTGAACCAATTTTATGCAACATCTATTGATTTATCCAAGCAAATAGATTATATTTGAAAGTGATTTAATATGATTCAAAAATGAAAAATAATTTTTCCAATTAATGAAATATTTTGAGCACTAAGAAATGTTTTAGTCAAGAATTTCATATACCTAAAAGTTTGATTAATCCTATCTTGCAAGTGTAGTCAAATCTTATGCAATTCTTCTTTTTCCTTCTTTGAGAAATCTTCAAGACTTGTAATAATATGAAACTTGTTCTACCTTTGAAGTCTTTGATCCATTTCCTTTTGTACATAAAACCTCGAATGAACATTGTTGTCTTCATCAAAACCATTGAGAAGCTATGTCTTCACATTCTCCCCCTTTTTGATGATGATAACTCAATTCTTGAAAATTCGATCCAATCTTGTTTCTCTAACCAAAGCTTGCTCCCCCTTGGATATTGCTCCCCCTTAATCCATGATTTCAGAGAGTTTTGAAATCTGCACATTTTGTTAGAGAAACCAAGCAATAATACACAATTCTTCTCCCCCTTTGTCATTAACAAAAAGGATGGGAAAAGACTTGAAGTATATAAAGAAATTATGAAAAATAAAAACAATTTTTACCTATGAAATTTTACCTCAAGATTGACTTTATCAAAACATTCATCCTTGGTGAACCTGATCTTGAAGCCTTTGTCACAAAGTTGGCTTTTGTTTAGAAGATATTCCTTTAGTTCTTTAACATAAAGTACATCTTCAATGAATGTGAAAGTTAGTGCTCCAACTTTGCGAATGCCAAGAATTCTTCCTTTTAAGGTATTCCCCATATGAAATAACCCTTGGACTATAAGCACTAGATTTGAAAGTTAGTTTATGTCTCCCACCAAAAGCTTAGAGCCACCACTTATCAAAACAACATAGATTTAAAGTGGTCCTCAAGCAAACCTACAAAACAAATTAAGTTTGATTTGGTACCCAATGTGCTTTGGGTCCATCAAAGTTAGTACCTTTCTTTACCCACACATAATGCCCACTTGCAACACTAAAGTTTCTTACATAGCAAGCATTAGGTGTATGGCCAACAATACCACAATAAAAACAAGTAGGTTCAAAGTTGCTCTTATATCTTGGAACATAAGATTTTTTTTTAGGAAATATTTTGTTTTTAGAATTAGGATGCACATTCCTAGGTTTGTTCACTTTCTCATTGGAAGTTTGATCCTTAGCCTTAACAAATATAGTTTTACTTGAACTTGGTTTAGAAAACTTTGAATAGCCAAGTCCACTTTTATCATTTGAATATCTTTGTTGACTAAGGACTTCTTCCAATCCAATTTGTCCTTTCTCATACCTTTCAAGTACCCTTTTTAATTGGACAATTTGAAAAGAGAGAGATTCACAATTTTTACATACAAAATTCTGTTTTTCACTAATCATCTTTTGTTTCTCATTTTCGATCTCCTTTTCTAATGAAACATTTTTTTCTTCTAAAGTTGAAATTTGTTTATTTTGAGATGATATAGTTTTATACAGAATTTTACATTCATTTAACAATTCATTTATGGCACCTTGTGCATCACTATCAAAAGAATTATTACTAACCTCATCTTCTTCATCATCGGAGTGGTGTGATGCTATCAATGCAAGATTTACATGTTCTTCATCTGAAGATGAACTTGTTTTGTTGTCTACATATGTTTTCCTTTCCTTTTTATGATTCTTTTTCTTGAATTTATTTTTCTTTTGAAGTGTAGGACATTCACTTTTAACATGTCCTCTTTCTCCACATTCAAAGCATTTAATCTTTCTCGTTGGTGCTTCCCCTTTAGTGATCTCCTTTTTCTTTTCTTTTCTTAGAAACTTTTCAAACTTCTTGATAAGATCATCATTTTCATCACTATTGGACTCATCTTCTTGACCGCTATCATAATTTTTTACTTTTGTCTTTAAGGCAACATCTTTTGAATCTTTTACTTGTATTTCATGCTTTTCCAATCTTTCAAGTTCTAACTCATGCTCTTGAAGTTTACCAAATAGAGATGCGGAAGTCATCGTAGAGAGGCTTTTGTTTTCCGATATTGTCGTTACTTTTGGTTGCCATTCTCTAGTCAATGATCTTAGAATTTTGAGATTTAATTCATCATTTGAGAATGTTTTACCAAGTGCCATTAAGTGGTTAGTCAAATGAACAAATCTCTTCTGTAATGCAACAATGGATTCTCTGGGCTGCATTCGGAACATTTCATATTCTTGACTTAAAGTGTTTAGTCTGGATCTTTTTACTTCAGCCGTTCCTTCATGTGTTTCTACCAAAGTATCCCATATTTCTTTTGCCGATTTACATTGTGAAACTCGGAAAAATTCATCCATACTTAATGCATTTTGAAGAATATTAATAGCTTTCTTTTCATCGAGAACTTTCTTTCTATCATCTTCATTATAAGCAGTTTTAATCTTTGGAGTTGCAACATTGTTTACAACACTCATTGGTTGGTGTGGACCATTTTCAACAGTTTCCCATATTCCATCTACCACATTAACCAGATTATGCGGACCATTCTCAATGGCTTCCCATATACCTTCTCCTTGTGCTTCAAGATGTGCCTTCATGCAGATTTTCCAAAAGTCAAAATAGTCTCCAAAGAAAAGTAGGGGCTCGTTACTACTTCCACCGTCTTTGAATATCGGGTTTGTGCTTGCGGAAGCCATACTGGATCTATAGGAACAGGTTACCTATAACCTGCTCTGATGCCAATTGTAAGTTATATGTGTGCCTAAGAGGGGGGTGAATTAGGCTCTTAGACAATTATCCAGATTTTTGACGGTTTTTTAATTTTACTTTCTTAAAAGTTTCTAAGTGAGGAAAGTGGTAAATGCGGAAAGTAAAGAACACCAAGACGTATAGTGGTTCCCCTCACAGGTCGAGAGTACTCCACTCCCCTTTCAACACGAAAGAGATTTTCACTAATGTTAGATCTTAGGACAAGACACACCTAGTCTTCCTATACAAGACTCTAACAATCCACACCAAGAACACCCTCTTGGATTTTACAAGTTTAAACTCCAACCGAGAATCAACCTCTCACAAATGGACCTCTTCTATACACAATCCAGATAAAAAGGTTTACAACCAAACAATCTTATATCCAACAATCCTGGAAAAATAAGATATGTTACAACAAGAGTTTTTGAAACAAGTTTGTAGTATATAAATCCTATGAAGGACTTCTTCTCTTTCAAATATGAAATTTCAATATCATAAACTCTCTAAGTGCTCAAATGATATTTTTATGTATGTAATATGAAAATGGTATTCAAAAAGTATCTTGTATAAAATTTCTGTTATGGAAAAATATGCTTAGAGATTGTAGAGAGTTTTTTGAAAGAGGTGATTGAAAAATGAAAATTTGAAATGAATTTATATTGATGAAAGCAACCATTCAAAAGTCATGGTAATGGTTAGAAAAATTCTGAATTTTAATAAGAGAAATGATGTAAGAGATGCCATGAAAAGGTGCATTAAAACAAAACATTTTTCAATTTAAATTAAAAACACTGTTTCAGAATGAAGTAAATTGTGGCGGTTTTTGTTCTGTTACTTCGGTTCAAAATGCCATAATTTACCAAAATCTTTTCAAATTTAAAATTTAAAATAGTTTCAGAATGGTGCGAATTATGGCGGTTTTTGGTGCTGTTACGATGGTTAAAAACGCCATAATTTACCAAAAACTGAATGTTTAAATAAATTGAAAAATTAAAAAATTTGTCTAAGTATTTGAACCAATTTTATGCAACATCTATTGATTTATCCAAGCAAATAGATTATATTTGAAAGTGATTTAATATGATTCAAAAATGAAAAATAATTTTTCCAATTAATGAAATATTTTGAGCACTAAGAAATGTTTTAGTCAAGAATTTCATATACCTAAAAGTTTGATTAATCCTATCTTGCAAGTGTAGTCAAATCTTATGCAATTCTTCTTTTTCCTTCTTTGAGAAATCTTCAAGACTTGTAATAATATGAAACTTGTTCTACCTTTGAAGTCTTTGATCCATTTCCTTTTGTACATAAAACCTCGAATGAACATTGTTGTCTTCATCAAAACCATTGAGAAGCTATGTCTTCACATTCTCCCCCTTTTTGATGATGATAACTCAATTCTTGAAAATTCGATCCAATCTTGTTTCTCTAACCAAAGCTTGCTCCCCCTTGGATATTGCTCCCCCTTAATCCATGATTTCAGAGAGTTTTGAAATCTGCACATTTTGTTAGAGAAACCAAGCAATAATACACAATTCTTCTCCCCCTTTGTCATTAACAAAAAGGATGGGAAAAGACTTGAAGTATATAAAGAAATTATGAAAAATAAAAACAATTTTTACCTATGAAATTTTACCTCAAGATTGACTTTATCAAAACATTCATCCTTGGTGAACCTGATCTTGAAGCCTTTGTCACAAAGTTGGCTTTTGTTTAGAAGATATTCCTTTAGTTCTTTAACATAAAGTACATCTTCAATGAATGTGAAAGTTAGTGCTCCAACTTTGCGAATGCCAAGAATTCTTCCTTTTAAGGTATTCCCCATATGAAATAACCCTTGGACTATAAGCACTAGATTTGAAAGTTAGTTTATGTCTCCCACCAAAAGCTTAGAGCCACCACTTATCAAAACAACATAGATTTAAAGTGGTCCTCAAGCAAACCTACAAAACAAATTAAGTTTGATTTGGTACCCAATGTGCTTTGGGTCCATCAAAGTTAGTACCTTTCTTTACCCACACATAATGCCCACTTGCAACACTAAAGTTTCTTACATAGCAAGCATTAGGTGTATGGCCAACAATACCACAATAAAAACAAGTAGGTTCAAAGTTGCTCTTATATCTTGGAACATAAGATTTTTTTTTAGGAAATATTTTGTTTTTAGAATTAGGATGCACATTCCTAGGTTTGTTCACTTTCTCATTGGAAGTTTGATCCTTAGCCTTAACAAATATAGTTTTACTTGAACTTGGTTTAGAAAACTTTGAATAGCCAAGTCCACTTTTATCATTTGAATATCTTTGTTGACTAAGGACTTCTTCCAATCCAATTTGTCCTTTCTCATACCTTTCAAGTACCCTTTTTAATTGGACAATTTGAAAAGAGAGAGATTCACAATTTTTACATACAAAATTCTGTTTTTCACTAATCATCTTTTGTTTCTCATTTTCGATCTCCTTTTCTAATGAAACATTTTTTTCTTCTAAAGTTGAAATTTGTTTATTTTGAGATGATATAGTTTTATACAGAATTTTACATTCATTTAACAATTCATTTATGGCACCTTGTGCATCACTATCAAAAGAATTATTACTAACCTCATCTTCTTCATCATCGGAGTGGTGTGATGCTATCAATGCAAGATTTACATGTTCTTCATCTGAAGATGAACTTGTTTTGTTGTCTACATATGTTTTCCTTTCCTTTTTATGATTCTTTTTCTTGAATTTATTTTTCTTTTGAAGTGTAGGACATTCACTTTTAACATGTCCTCTTTCTCCACATTCAAAGCATTTAATCTTTCTCGTTGGTGCTTCCCCTTTAGTGATCTCCTTTTTCTTTTCTTTTCTTAGAAACTTTTCAAACTTCTTGATAAGATCATCATTTTCATCACTATTGGACTCATCTTCTTGACCGCTATCATAATTTTTTACTTTTGTCTTTAAGGCAACGTCTTTTGAATCTTTTACTTGTATTTCATGCTTTTCCAATCTTTCAAGTTCTAACTCATGCTCTTGAAGTTTACCAAATAGAGATGCGGAAGTCATCGTAGAGAGGCTTTTGTTTTCCGATATTGTCGTTACTTTTGGTTGCCATTCTCTAGTCAATGATCTTAGAATTTTGAGATTTAATTCATCATTTGAGAATGTTTTACCAAGTGCCATTAAGTGGTTAGTCAAATGAACAAATCTCTTCTGTAATGCAACAATGGATTCTCTGGGCTGCATTCGGAACATTTCATATTCTTGACTTAAAGTGTTTAGTCTGGATCTTTTTACTTCAGCCGTTCCTTCATGTGTTTCTACCAAAGTATCCCATATTTCTTTTGCCGATTTACATTGTGAAACTCGGAAAAATTCATCCATACTTAATGCATTTTGAAGAATATTAATAGCTTTCTTTTCATCGAGAACTTTCTTTCTATCATCTTCATTATAAGCAGTTTTAATCTTTGGAGTTGCAACATTGTTTACAACACTCATTGGTTGGTGTGGACCATTTTCAACAGTTTCCCATATTCCATCTACCACATTAACCAGATTATGCGGACCATTCTCAATGGCTTCCCATATACCTTCTCCTTGTGCTTCAAGATGTGCCTTCATGCAGATTTTCCAAAAGTCAAAATAGTCTCCAAAGAAAAGTAGGGGCTCGTTACTACTTCCACCGTCTTTGAATATCGGGTTTGTGCTTGCGGAAGCCATACTGGATCTATAGGAACAGGTTACCTATAACCTGCTCTGATGCCAATTGTAAGTTATATGTGTGCCTAAGAGGGGGGTGAATTAGGCTCTTAGACAATTATCCAGATTTTTGACGGTTTTTTAATTTTACTTTCTTAAAAGTTTCTAAGTGAGGAAAGTGGTAAATGCGGAAAGTAAAGAACACCAAGACGTATAGTGGTTCCCCTCACAGGTCGAGAGTACTCCACTCCCCTTTCAACACGAAAGAGATTTTCACTAATGTTAGATCTTAGGACAAGACACACCTAGTCTTCCTATACAAGACTCTAACAATCCACACCAAGAACACCCTCTTGGATTTTACAAGTTTAAACTCCAACCGAGAATCAACCTCTCACAAATGGACCTCTTCTATACACAATCCAGATAAAAAGGTTTACAACCAAACAATCTTATATCCAACAATCCTGGAAAAATAAGATATGTTACAACAAGAGTTTTTGAAACAAGTTTGTAGTATATAAATCCTATGAAGGACTTCTTCTCTTTCAAATATGAAATTTCAATATCATAAACTCTCTAAGTGCTCAAATGATATTTTTATGTATGTAATATGAAAATGGTATTCAAAAAGTATCTTGTATAAAATTTCTGTTATGGAAAAATATGCTTAGAGATTGTAGAGAGTTTTTTGAAAGAGGTGATTGAAAAATGAAAATTTGAAATGAATTTATATTGATGAAAGCAACCATTCAAAAGTCATGGTAATGGTTAGAAAAATTCTGAATTTTAATAAGAGAAATGATGTAAGAGATGCCATGAAAAGGTGCATTAAAACAAAACATTTTTCAATTTAAATTAAAAACACTGTTTCAGAATGAAGTAAATTGTGGCGGTTTTTGTTCTGTTACTTCGGTTCAAAATGCCATAATTTACCAAAATCTTTTCAAATTTAAAATTTAAAATAGTTTCAGAATGGTGCGAATTATGGCGGTTTTTGGTGCTGTTACGATGGTTAAAAACGCCATAATTTACCAAAAACTGAATGTTTAAATAAATTGAAAAATTAAAAAATTTGTCTAAGTATTTGAACCAATTTTATGCAACATCTATTGATTTATCCAAGCAAATAGATTATATTTGAAAGTGATTTAATATGATTCAAAAATGAAAAATAATTTTTCCAATTAATGAAATATTTTGAGCACTAAGAAATGTTTTAGTCAAGAATTTCATATACCTAAAAGTTTGATTAATCCTATCTTGCAAGTGTAGTCAAATCTTATGCAATTCTTCTTTTTCCTTCTTTGAGAAATCTTCAAGACTTGTAATAATATGAAACTTGTTCTACCTTTGAAGTCTTTGATCCATTTCCTTTTGTACATAAAACCTCGAATGAACATTGTTGTCTTCATCAAAACCATTGAGAAGCTATGTCTTCACATTCTCCCCCTTTTTGATGATGACAACTCAATTCTTGAAAATTCGATCCAATCTTGTTTGTCTAACCAAAGCTTGCTCCCCCTTGGATATTGCTCCCCCTTAATCCATGATTTCAGAGAGTTTTGAAATCTGTACATTTTGTTAGAGAAACCAAGCAATAATACACAATTCTTCTCCCCCTTTGTCATTAACAAAAAGGATGGGAAAAGACTTGAAGTATATAAAGAAATTATGAAAAATAAAAACAATTTTTACCTATGAAATTTTACCTCAAGATTGACTTTATCAAAACATTCATCCTTGGTGAACATGATCTTGAAGCCTTTGTCACAAAGTTGGCTTTTGTTTAGAAGATATTCCTTTAGTCCTTTAACATAAAGTACATCTTCAATGAATGTGAAAGTTAGTGCTCCAACTTTGCCAATGCCAAGAATTCTTTCTTTTAAGGTATTCCCCATATGAAATAACCCTTGGACTATAAGCACTAGATTTGAAAGTTAGTTTATGTCTCCCACCAAAAGCTTAGAGCCACCACTTATCAAAACAACATAGATTTAAAGTGGTCCTCAAGCAAACCTACAAAACAAATTAAGTTTGATTTGGTACCCAATGTGCTTTGGGTCCATCAAAGTTAGTACCTTTCTTTACCCACACATAATGCCCACTTGCAACACTAAAGTTTCTTACATAGCAAGCATTAGGTGTATGGCCAACAATACCACAATAAAAACAAGTAGGTTCAAAGTTGCTCTTATATCTTGGAACATAAGATTTCTTTTTAGGAAATATTTTGTTTTTAGGATTAGGATGCACATTCCTAGGTTTGTTCACTTTCTCTTTGGAAGTTTGATCCTTAGCCTTAACAAATATAGTTTTACTTGAACTTGGTTTAGAAAACTTTGAATAGCCAAGTCCACTTTTATCATTTGAATATCTTTGTTGACTAAGGACTTCTTCCAATCCAATTTGTCCTTTCTCATACCTTTCAAGTACCCTTTTTAATTGGACAATTTGAAAAGAGAGAGATTCACAATTTTTACATACAAAATTCTGTTTTTCACTAATCATCTTTTGTTTCTCATTTTCGATCTCTTTTTCTAATGAAACATTTTTTTCTTCTAAAGTTGCAATTTGTTTCTTTTGAGATGATATAGTTTTATACAGAATTTTACATTCATTTAACAATTCATTTATGGCACCTTGTGCATCACTATCAAAAGAATTATTACTAACCTCATCTTCTTCATCATCGGAGTGGTGTGATGCTATCAATGCAAGATTTACATGTTCTTCATCTGAAGATGAACTTGTTTCGTTGTCTACATATGTTTTCCTTTCCTTTTTATGATTCTTTTTCTTGAATTTATTTTTCTTTTGAAGTGTAGGACATTCACTTTTAACATGTCCTCTTTCTCCACATTTAAAGCATTTAATCTTTCTCGTTGGTGCTTCCCCTTTAGTGATCTCCTTTTTCTTTTCTTTTCTTAGAAACTTTTCAAACTTCTTGATAAGATCATCATTTTCATCACTATTGGACTCATCCTCTTGACCGCTATCATAATTTTTTACTTTTGTCTTTAAGGCAACGTCTTTTGAATCTTTTACTTGTATTTCATGCTTTTCCAATCTTTCAAGTTCTAACTCATGCTCTTGAAGTTTACCAAATAGAGATGCGGAAGTCATCGTAGAGAGGCTTTTGTTTTCCGATATTGTCGTTACTTTTGGTTACCATTCTCTAATCAATGATCTTAGAATTTTGAGATTTAATTCATCATTTGAGAATGTTTTACCAAGTGCCATTAAGTGGTTAGTCAAATGAACAAATCTCTTCTGTAATGCAACAATGGATTCTCTGGGCTGCATTCGGAACATTTCATATTCTTGACTTAAAGTGTTTAGTCTGGATCTTTTTACTTCAGCCGTTCCTTCATGTGTTTCTACCAAAGTATCCCATATTTCTTTTGCCGATTTACATTGTGAAACTCGGAAAAATTCATCCATACTTAATGCACTTTGAAGAATATTAATAGCTTTCTTTTCATCGAGAACTTTCTTTCTATCATCTTCATTATAAGCAGTTTTAATCTTTGGAGTTGCAACATTGTTTACAACACTCATTGGTTGGTGTGGACCATTTTCAACAGTTTCTCATATTCCATCTACCACATTAACCAGATTATGCGGACCATTCTCAATGGCTTCCCATATACCTTCTCCTTGTGCTTCAAGATGTGCCTTCATGCAGATTTTCCAAAAGTCAAAATAGTCTCCAAAGAAAAGTAGGGGCTCGTTACTACTTCCACCGTCTTTGAATATCGGGTTTGTGCTTGCGGAAGCCATACTGGATCTATAGGAACAGGTTACCTATAACCTGCTCTGATGCCAATTGTAAGTTATATGTGTGCCTAAGAGGGGGGTGAATTAGGCTCTTAGACAATTATCCAGATTTTTGACGGTTTTTTAATTTTACTTTCTTAAAAGTTTCTAAGTGAGGAAAGTGGTAAATGCGGAAAGTAAAGAACACCAAGACGTATAGTGGTTCCCCTCACAGGTCAAGAGTACTCCACTCCCCTTTCAACACGAAAGAGATTTTCACTAATGTTAGATCTTAGGACAAGACACACCTAGTCTTCCTATACAAGACTCTAACAATCCACACCAAGAACACCCTCTTGGATTTTACAAGTTTAAACTCCAACTGAGAATCAACCTCTCACAAATGGACCTCTTGTATCCACAATCCAGATAACAAGGTTTACAACCAAACAATCTTATATCCAACGATCCTGGAAAAATAAGATATGTTACAACAAGAGTTTTTGAAACAAGTTTGTAGTATATAAATCCTATGAAGGACTTCTTCTCTTTCAAATATGAAATTTCAATATCATAAACTCTCTAAGTGCTCAAATGATACTTTTATGTATGTAATATGAAAATGGTATTCAAAAAGTATCTTGTATAAAATTTTTGTTATGGAAAAATATGCTTAGAGATTGTAGAGAGTTTTTTGAAAGAGGTGATTGAAAAATGAAAATTTGAAATGAATTTATATTGATGAAAGCAACCATTCAAAAGTCATGGTAATGGTTAGAAAAATTCTGAATTTTAATAAGAGAAATGATGTAAGAGATGCCATGAAAAGGTGCATTAAAACAAAACATTTTTCAATTTAAATTAAAAATACTGTTTCATAATGAAGTAAATTGTGGCGGTTTTTGTTCTGTTACTTCGGTTCAAAATGCCATAATTTACCAAAATCTTTTCAAATTTAAAATTTAAAATAGTTTCAGAATGGTGCGAATTATGGCGGTTTTTGGTGCTGTTACGATGGTTAAAAACGCCATAATTTACCAAAAACTGAATGTTTAAATAAATTGAAAAATTAAAAAATTTGTCTAAGTATTTGAACCAATTTTATGCAACATCTATTGATTTATCCAAGCAAATAGATTATATTTGAAAGTGATTTAATATGATTCAAAAATGAAAAATAATTTTTCCAATTAATGAAATATTTTGAGCACTAAGAAATGTTTTAGTCAAGAATTTCATATACCTAAAAGTTTGATTAATCCTATCTTGCAAGTGTAGTCAAATCTTATGCAATTCTTCTTTTTCCTTCTTTGAGAAATCTTCAAGACTTGTAATAATATGAAACTTGTTCTACCTTTGAAGTCTTTGATCCATTTCCTTTTGTACATAAAACCTCGAATGAACATTGTTGTCTTCATCAAAACCATTGAGAAGCTATGTCTTCACATTCTCCCCCTTTTTGATGATGACAACTCAATTCTTGAAAATTCGATCCAATCTTGTTTGTCTAACCAAAGCTTGCTCCCCCTTGGATATTGCTCCCCCTTAATCCATGATTTCAGAGAGTTTTGAAATCTGTACATTTTGTTAGAGAAACCAAGCAATAATACACAATTCTTCTCCCCCTTTGTCATTAACAAAAAGGATGGGAAAAGACTTGAAGTATATAAAGAAATTATGAAAAATAAAAACAATTTTTACCTATGAAATTTTACCTCAAGATTGACTTTATCAAAACATTCATCCTTGGTGAACATGATCTTGAAGCCTTTGTCACAAAGTTGGCTTTTGTTTAGAAGATATTCCTTTAGTCCTTTAACATAAAGTACATCTTCAATGAATGTGAAAGTTAGTGCTCCAACTTTGCCAATGCCAAGAATTCTTTCTTTTAAGGTATTCCCCATATGAAATAACCCTTGGACTATAAGCACTAGATTTGAAAGTTAGTTTATGTCTCCCACCAAAAGCTTAGAGCCACCACTTATCAAAACAACATAGATTTAAAGTGGTCCTCAAGCAAACCTACAAAACAAATTAAGTTTGATTTGGTACCCAATGTGCTTTGGGTCCATCAAAGTTAGTACCTTTCTTTACCCACACATAATGCCCACTTGCAACACTAAAGTTTCTTACATAGCAAGCATTAGGTGTATGGCCAACAATACCACAATAAAAACAAGTAGGTTCAAAGTTGCTCTTATATCTTGGAACATAAGATTTCTTTTTAGGAAATATTTTGTTTTTAGGATTAGGATGCACATTCCTAGGTTTGTTCACTTTCTCTTTGGAAGTTTGATCCTTAGCCTTAACAAATATAGTTTTACTTGAACTTGGTTTAGAAAACTTTGAATAGCCAAGTCCACTTTTATCATTTGAATATCTTTGTTGACTAAGGACTTCTTCCAATCCAATTTGTCCTTTCTCATACCTTTCAAGTACCCTTTTTAATTGGACAATTTGAAAAGAGAGAGATTCACAATTTTTACATACAAAATTCTGTTTTTCACTAATCATCTTTTGTTTCTCATTTTCGATCTCTTTTTCTAATGAAACATTTTTTTCTTCTAAAGTTGCAATTTGTTTCTTTTGAGATGATATAGTTTTATACAGAATTTTACATTCATTTAACAATTCATTTATGGCACCTTGTGCATCACTATCAAAAGAATTATTACTAACCTCATCTTCTTCATCATCGGAGTGGTGTGATGCTATCAATGCAAGATTTACATGTTCTTCATCTGAAGATGAACTTGTTTCGTTGTCTACATATGTTTTCCTTTCCTTTTTATGATTCTTTTTCTTGAATTTATTTTTCTTTTGAAGTGTAGGACATTCACTTTTAACATGTCCTCTTTCTCCACATTTAAAGCATTTAATCTTTCTCGTTGGTGCTTCCCCTTTAGTGATCTCCTTTTTCTTTTCTTTTCTTAGAAACTTTTCAAACTTCTTGATAAGATCATCATTTTCATCACTATTGGACTCATCCTCTTGACCGCTATCATAATTTTTTACTTTTGTCTTTAAGGCAACGTCTTTTGAATCTTTTACTTGTATTTCATGCTTTTCCAATCTTTCAAGTTCTAACTCATGCTCTTGAAGTTTACCAAATAGAGATGCGGAAGTCATCGTAGAGAGGCTTTTGTTTTCCGATATTGTCGTTACTTTTGGTTACCATTCTCTAATCAATGATCTTAGAATTTTGAGATTTAATTCATCATTTGAGAATGTTTTACCAAGTGCCATTAAGTGGTTAGTCAAATGAACAAATCTCTTCTGTAATGCAACAATGGATTCTCTGGGCTGCATTCGGAACATTTCATATTCTTGACTTAAAGTGTTTAGTCTGGATCTTTTTACTTCAGCCGTTCCTTCATGTGTTTCTACCAAAGTATCCCATATTTCTTTTGCCGATTTACATTGTGAAACTCGGAAAAATTCATCCATACTTAATGCACTTTGAAGAATATTAATAGCTTTCTTTTCATCGAGAACTTTCTTTCTATCATCTTCATTATAAGCAGTTTTAATCTTTGGAGTTGCAACATTGTTTACAACACTCATTGGTTGGTGTGGACCATTTTCAACAGTTTCTCATATTCCATCTACCACATTAACCAGATTATGCGGACCATTCTCAATGGCTTCCCATATACCTTCTCCTTGTGCTTCAAGATGTGCCTTCATGCAGATTTTCCAAAAGTCAAAATAGTCTCCAAAGAAAAGTAGGGGCTCGTTACTACTTCCACCGTCTTTGAATATCGGGTTTGTGCTTGCGGAAGCCATACTGGATCTATAGGAACAGGTTACCTATAACCTGCTCTGATGCCAATTGTAAGTTATATGTGTGCCTAAGAGGGGGGTGAATTAGGCTCTTAGACAATTATCCAGATTTTTTACGGTTTTTTAATTTTACTTTCTTAAAAGTTTCTAAGTGAGGAAAGTGGTAAATGCGGAAAGTAAAGAACACCAAGACGTATAGTGGTTCCCCTCACAGGTCGAGAGTACTCCAATCCCCTTTCAACACGAAAGAGATTTTCACTAATGTTAGATCTTAGGACAAGACACACCTAGTCTTCCTATACAAGACTCTAACAATCCACACCAAGAACACCCTCTTGGATTTTACAAGTTTAAACTCCAACCGAGAATCAACCTCTCACAAATGGACCTCTTGTATCCACAATCCAGATAACAAGGTTTACAACCAAACAATCTTATATCCAACAATCTTGGAAAAATAAGATATGTTACAACAAGAGTTTTTGGAACAAGTTTGTAGTATATAAATCCTATGAAGGACTTCTTCTCTTTCAAATATGAAATTTCAATATCATAAACTCTCTAAGTGCTCAAATGATACTTTTATGTATGTAATACGAAAATGGTATTAAAAAAGTATCTTGTATAAAATTTCTGTTATGGAAAAATATGCTTAGAGATTGTAGAGAGTTTTTTGAAAGAGGTGATTGAAAAATGAAAATTTGAAATGAATTTATATTGATGAAAGCAACCATTCAAAAGTCATGGTAATGGTTAGAAAAATTCTGAATTTTAATAAGAGAAATGATGTAAGAGATGCCATGAAAAGGTGCATTAAAACAAAACATTTTTCAATTTAAATTAAAAACACTGTTTCAGAATGAAGTAAATTGTGGCGGTTTTTGTCCTGTTACTTCGGTTCAAAACACCATAATTTACCTAAATCTTTTCAAATTTAAAATTTAAAATAGTTTCAGAACGGTGCGAATTATGGCGGTTTTTGGTGCTGTTACGACGGTTAAAAACACCATAATTTACCAAAAACTGAATGTTTAAATAAATTGAAAAATTAAAAAATTTGTCTAAGTATTTGAACCAATTTTATGCAACATCTATTGATTTATCCAAGCAAATAGATTATATTTGAAAGTGATTTAATATGATTCAAAAATGAAAAATAATTTTTCCAATTAATGAAATATTTTGAGCACTAAGAAATGTTTTAGTCAAGAATTTCATATACCTAAAAGTTTGATTAATCCTATCTTGCAAGTGTAGTCAAATCTTATGCAATTCTTCTTTTTCCTTCTTTGAGAAATCTTCAAGACTTGTAATAATATGAAACTTGTTCTACCTTTGAAGTCTTTGATCCATTTCCTTTTGTACATAAAACCTCGAATGAACATTGTTGTCTTCATCAAAACCATTGAGAAGCTATGTCTTCACATTCTCCCCCTTTTTGATGATGATAACTCAATTCTTGAAAATTCGATCCAATCTTGTTTCTCTAACCAAAGCTTGCTCCCCCTTGGATATTGCTCCCCCTTAATCCATGATTTCAGAGAGTTTTGAAATCTGCACATTTTGTTAGAGAAACCAAGCAATAATACACAATTCTTCTCCCCCTTTGTCATTAACAAAAAGGATGGGAAAAGACTTGAAGTATATAAAGAAATTATGAAAAATAAAAACAATTTTTACCTATGAAATTTTACCTCAAGATTGACTTTATCAAAACATTCATCCTTGGTGAACATGATCTTGAAGCCTTTGTCACAAAGTTGGCTTTTGTTTAGAAGATATTCCTTTAGTTCTTTAACATAAAGTACATCTTCAATGAATGTGAAAGTTAGTGCTCCAACTTTGCGAATGCCAAGAATTCTTCCTTTTAAGGTATTCCCCATATGAAATAACCCTTGGACTATAAGCACTAGATTTGAAAGTTAGTTTATGTCTCCCACCAAAAGCTTAGAGCCACCACTTATCAAAACAACATAGATTTAAAGTGGTCCTCAAGCAAACCTACAAAACAAATTAAGTTTGATTTGGTACCCAATGTGCTTTGGGTCCATCAAAGTTAGTACCTTTCTTTACCCACACATAATGCCCACTTGCAACACTAAAGTTTCTTACATAGCAAGCATTAGGTGTATGGCCAACAATACCACAATAAAAACAAGTAGGTTCAAAGTTGCTCTTATATCTTGGAACATAAGATTTTTTTTTAGGAAATATTTTGTTTTTAGAATTAGGATGCACATTCCTAGGTTTGTTCACTTTCTCATTGGAAGTTTGATCCTTAGCCTTAACAAATATAGTTTTACTTGAACTTGGTTTAGAAAACTTTGAATAGCCAAGTCCACTTTTATCATTTGAATATCTTTGTTGACTAAGGACTTCTTCCAATCCAATTTGTCCTTTCTCATACCTTTCAAGTACCCTTTTTAATTGGACAATTTGAAAAGAGAGAGATTCACAATTTTTACATACAAAATTCTGTTTTTCACTAATCATCTTTTGTTTCTCATTTTCGATCTCCTTTTCTAATGAAACATTTTTTTCTTCTAAAGTTGAAATTTGTTTATTTTGAGATGATATAGTTTTATACAGAATTTTACATTCATTTAACAATTCATTTATGGCACCTTGTGCATCACTATCAAAAGAATTATTACTAACCTCATCTTCTTCATCATCGGAGTGGTGTGATGCTATCAATGCAAGATTTACATGTTCTTCATCTGAAGATGAACTTGTTTTGTTGTCTACATATGTTTTCCTTTCCTTTTTATGATTCTTTTTCTTGAATTTATTTTTCTTTTGAAGTGTAGGACATTCACTTTTAACATGTCCTCTTTCTCCACATTCAAAGCATTTAATCTTTCTCGTTGGTGCTTCCCCTTTAGTGATCTCCTTTTTCTTTTCTTTTCTTAGAAACTTTTCAAACTTCTTGATAAGATCATCATTTTCATCACTATTGGACTCATCTTCTTGACCGCTATCATAATTTTTTACTTTTGTCTTTAAGGCAACGTCTTTTGAATCTTTTACTTGTATTTCATGCTTTTCCAATCTTTCAAGTTCTAACTCATGCTCTTGAAGTTTACCAAATAGAGATGCGGAAATCATCGTAGAGAGGCTTTTGTTTTCCGATATTGTCGTTACTTTTGGTTGCCATTCTCTAGTCAATGATCTTAGAATTTTGAGATTTAATTCATCATTTGAGAATGTTTTACCAAGTGCCATTAAGTGGTTAGTCAAATGAACAAATCTCTTCTGTAATGCAACAATGGATTCTCTGGGCTGCATTCGGAACATTTCATATTCTTGACTTAAAGTGTTTAGTCTGGATCTTTTTACTTCAGCCGTTCCTTCATGTGTTTCTACCAAAGTATCCCATATTTCTTTTGCCGATTTACATTGTGAAACTCGGAAAAATTCATCCATACTTAATGCATTTTGAAGAATATTAATAGCTTTCTTTTCATCGAGAACTTTCTTTCTATCATCTTCATTATAAGCAGTTTTAATCTTTGGAGTTGCAACATTGTTTACAACACTCATTGGTTGGTGTGGACCATTTTCAACAGTTTCCCATATTCCATCTACCACATTAACCAGATTATGCGGACCATTCTCAATGGCTTCCCATATACCTTCTCCTTGTGCTTCAAGATGTGCCTTCATGCAGATTTTCCAAAAGTCAAAATAGTCTCCAAAGAAAAGTAGGGGCTCGTTACTACTTCCACCGTCTTTGAATATCGGGTTTGTGTTTGCGGAAGCCATACTGGATCTATAGGAACAGGTTACCTATAACCTGCTCTGATGCCAATTGTAAGTTATATGTGTGCCTAAGAGGGGGGTGAATTAGGCTCTTAGACAATTATCCAGATTTTTGACGGTTTTTTAATTTTACTTTCTTAAAAGTTTCTAAGTGAGGAAAGTGGTAAATGCGGAAAGTAAAGAACACCAAGACGTATAGTGGTTCCCCTCACAGGTCGAGAGTACTCCACTCCCCTTTCAACACGAAAGAGATTTTCACTAATGTTAGATCTTAGGACAAGACACACCTAGTCTTCCTATACAAGACTCTAACAATCCACACCAAGAACACCCTCTTGGATTTTACAAGTTTAAACTCCAACCGAGAATCAACCTCTCACAAATGGACCTCTTCTATACACAATCCAGATAAAAAGGTTTACAACCAAACAATCTTATATCCAACAATCCTGGAAAAATAAGATATGTTACAACAAGAGTTTTTGAAACAAGTTTGTAGTATATAAATCCTATGAAGGACTTCTTCTCTTTCAAATATGAAATTTCAATATCATAAACTCTCTAAGTGCTCAAATGATATTTTTATGTATGTAATATGAAAATGGTATTCAAAAAGTATCTTGTATAAAATTTCTGTTATGGAAAAATATGCTTAGAGATTGTAGAGAGTTTTTTGAAAGAGGTGATTGAAAAATGAAAATTTGAAATGAATTTATATTGATGAAAGCAACCATTCAAAAGTCATGGTAATGGTTAGAAAAATTCTGAATTTTAATAAGAGAAATGATGTAAGAGATGCCATGAAAAGGTGCATTAAAACAAAACATTTTTCAATTTAAATTAAAAATACTGTTTCAGAATGAAGTAAATTGTGGCGGTTTTTGTCCTGTTACTTCGGTTCAAAACACCATAATTTACCTAAATCTTTTCAAATTTAAAATTTAAAATAGTTTCAGAACGGTGCGAATTATGGGGATTTTGGTGCTGTTACGACGGTTAAAAACGCCATAATTTACCAAAAACTGAATGTTTAAATAAATTGAAAAATTAAAAAATTTGTCTAAGTATTTGAACCAATTTTATGCAACATCTATTGATTTATCCAAGCAAATAGATTATATTTGAAAGTGATTTAATATGATTCAAAAATGAAAAATAATTTTTCCAATTAATGAAATATTTTGAGCACTAAGAAATGTTTTAGTCAAGAATTTCATATACCTAAAAGTTTGATTAATCCTATCTTGCAAGTGTAGTCAAATCTTATGCAATTCTTCTTTTTCCTTCTTTGAGAAATCTTCAAGACTTGTAATAATATGAAACTTGTTCTACCTTTGAAGTCTTTGATCCATTTCCTTTTGTACATAAAACCTCGAATGAACATTGTTGTCTTCATCAAAACCATTGAGAAGCTATGTCTTCACATTCTCCCCCTTTTTGATGATGATAACTCAATTCTTGAAAATTCGATCCAATCTTGTTTCTCTAACCAAAGCTTGCTCCCCCTTGGATATTGCTCCCCCTTAATCCATGATTTCAGAGAGTTTTGAAATCTGCACATTTTGTTAGAGAAACCAAGCAATAATACACAATTCTTCTCCCCCTTTGTCATTAACAAAAAGGATGGGAAAAGACTTGAAGTATATAAAGAAATTATGAAAAATAAAAACAATTTTTACCTATGAAATTTTACCTCAAGATTGACTTTATCAAAACATTCATCCTTGGTGAACATGATCTTGAAGCCTTTGTCACAAAGTTGGCTTTTGTTTAGAAGATATTCCTTTAGTTCTTTAACATAAAGTACATCTTCAATGAATGTGAAAGTTAGTGCTCCAACTTTGCGAATGCCAAGAATTCTTCCTTTTAAGGTATTCCCCATATGAAATAACCCTTGGACTATAAGCACTAGATTTGAAAGTTAGTTTATGTCTCCCACCAAAAGCTTAGAGCCACCACTTATCAAAACAACATAGATTTAAAGTGGTCCTCAAGCAAACCTACAAAACAAATTAAGTTTGATTTGGTACCCAATGTGCTTTGGGTCCATCAAAGTTAGTACCTTTCTTTACCCACACATAATGCCCACTTGCAACACTAAAGTTTCTTACATAGCAAGCATTAGGTGTATGGCCAACAATACCACAATAAAAACAAGTAGGTTCAAAGTTGCTCTTATATCTTGGAACATAAGATTTTTTTTTAGGAAATATTTTGTTTTTAGAATTAGGATGCACATTCCTAGGTTTGTTCACTTTCTCATTGGAAGTTTGATCCTTAGCCTTAACAAATATAGTTTTACTTGAACTTGGTTTAGAAAACTTTGAATAGCCAAGTCCACTTTTATCATTTGAATATCTTTGTTGACTAAGGACTTCTTCCAATCCAATTTGTCCTTTCTCATACCTTTCAAGTACCCTTTTTAATTGGACAATTTGAAAAGAGAGAGATTCACAATTTTTACATACAAAATTCTGTTTTTCACTAATCATCTTTTGTTTCTCATTTTCGATCTCCTTTTCTAATGAAACATTTTTTTCTTCTAAAGTTGAAATTTGTTTATTTTGAGATGATATAGTTTTATACAGAATTTTACATTCATTTAACAATTCATTTATGGCACCTTGTGCATCACTATCAAAAGAATTATTACTAACCTCATCTTCTTCATCATCGGAGTGGTGTGATGCTATCAATGCAAGATTTACATGTTCTTCATCTGAAGATGAACTTGTTTTGTTGTCTACATATGTTTTCCTTTCCTTTTTATGATTCTTTTTCTTGAATTTATTTTTCTTTTGAAGTGTAGGACATTCACTTTTAACATGTCCTCTTTCTCCACATTCAAAGCATTTAATCTTTCTCGTTGGTGCTTCCCCTTTAGTGATCTCCTTTTTCTTTTCTTTTCTTAGAAACTTTTCAAACTTCTTGATAAGATCATCATTTTCATCACTATTGGACTCATCTTCTTGACCGCTATCATAATTTTTTACTTTTGTCTTTAAGGCAACGTCTTTTGAATCTTTTACTTGTATTTCATGCTTTTCCAATCTTTCAAGTTCTAACTCATGCTCTTGAAGTTTACCAAATAGAGATGCGGAAGTCATCGTAGAGAGGCTTTTGTTTTCCGATATTGTCGTTACTTTTGGTTGCCATTCTCTAGTCAATGATCTTAGAATTTTGAGATTTAATTCATCATTTGAGAATGTTTTACCAAGTGCCATTAAGTGGTTAGTCAAATGAACAAATCTCTTCTGTAATGCAACAATGGATTCTCTGGGCTGCATTCGGAACATTTCATATTCTTGACTTAAAGTGTTTAGTCTGGATCTTTTTACTTCAGCCGTTCCTTCATGTGTTTCTACCAAAGTATCCCATATTTCTTTTGCCGATTTACATTGTGAAACTCAGAAAAATTCATCCATACTTAATGCACTTTGAAGAATATTAATAGCTTTCTTTTCATCGAGAACTTTCTTTCTATCATCTTCATTATAAGCAGTTTTAATCTTTGGAGTTGCAACATTGTTTACAACACTCATTGGTTGGTGTGGACCATTTTCAACAGTTTCCCATATTCCATCTACCACATTAACCAGATTATGCGGACCATTCTCAATGGCTTCCCATATACCTTCTCCTTGTGCTTCAAGATGTGCCTTCATGCAGATTTTCCAAAAGTCAAAATAGTCTCCAAAGAAAAGTAGGGGCTCGTTACTACTTCCACCGTGTTTGAATATCGGGTTTGTGCTTGCGGAAGCCATACTGGATCTATAGGAACAGGTTACCTATAACCTGCTCTGATGCCAATTGTAAGTTATATGTGTGCCTAAGAGGGGGGTGAATTAGGCTCTTAGACAATTATCCAGATTTTTGACGGTTTTTTAATTTTACTTTCTTAAAAGTTTCTAAGTGAGGAAAGTGGTAAATGCGGAAAGTAAAGAACACCAAGACGTATAGTGGTTCCCCTCACAGGTCAAGAGTACTCCACTCCCCTTTCAACACGAAAGAGATTTTCACTAATGTTAGATCTTAGGACAAGACACACCTAGTCTTCCTATACAAGACTCTAACAATCCACACCAAGAACACCCTCTTGGATTTTACAAGTTTAAACTCCAACTGAGAATCAACCTCTCACAAATGGACCTCTTGTATCCACAATCCAGATAACAAGGTTTACAACCAAACAATCTTATATCCAACGATCCTGGAAAAATAAGATATGTTACAACAAGAGTTTTTGAAACAAGTTTGTAGTATATAAATCCTATGAAGGACTTCTTCTCTTTCAAATATGAAATTTCAATATCATAAACTCTCTAAGTGCTCAAATGATACTTTTATGTATGTAATATGAAAATGGTATTCAAAAAGTATCTTGTATAAAATTTTTGTTATGGAAAAATATGCTTAGAGATTGTAGAGAGTTTTTTGAAAGAGGTGATTGAAAAATGAAAATTTGAAATGAATTTATATTGATGAAAGCAACCATTCAAAAGTCATGGTAATGGTTAGAAAAATTCTGAATTTTAATAAGAGAAATGATGTAAGAGATGCCATGAAAAGGTGCATTAAAACAAAACATTTTTCAATTTAAATTAAAAATACTGTTTCATAATGAAGTAAATTGTGGCGGTTTTTGTTCTGTTACTTCGGTTCAAAATGCCATAATTTACCAAAATCTTTTCAAATTTAAAATTTAAAATAGTTTCAGAATGGTGCGAATTATGGCGGTTTTTGGTGCTGTTACGATGGTTAAAAACGCCATAATTTACCAAAAACTGAATGTTTAAATAAATTGAAAAATTAAAAAATTTGTCTAAGTATTTGAACCAATTTTATGCAACATCTATTGATTTATCCAAGCAAATAGATTATATTTGAAAGTGATTTAATATGATTCAAAAATGAAAAATAATTTTTCCAATTAATGAAATATTTTGAGCACTAAGAAATGTTTTAGTCAAGAATTTCATATACCTAAAAGTTTGATTAATCCTATCTTGCAAGTGTAGTCAAATCTTATGCAATTCTTCTTTTTCCTTCTTTGAGAAATCTTCAAGACTTGTAATAATATGAAACTTGTTCTACCTTTGAAGTCTTTGATCCATTTCCTTTTGTACATAAAACCTCGAATGAACATTGTTGTCTTCATCAAAACCATTGAGAAGCTATGTCTTCACATTCTCCCCCTTTTTGATGATGACAACTCAATTCTTGAAAATTCGATCCAATCTTGTTTGTCTAACCAAAGCTTGCTCCCCCTTGGATATTGCTCCCCCTTAATCCATGATTTCAGAGAGTTTTGAAATCTGTACATTTTGTTAGAGAAACCAAGCAATAATACACAATTCTTCTCCCCCTTTGTCATTAACAAAAAGGATGGGAAAAGACTTGAAGTATATAAAGAAATTATGAAAAATAAAAACAATTTTTACCTATGAAATTTTACCTCAAGATTGACTTTATCAAAACATTCATCCTTGGTGAACATGATCTTGAAGCCTTTGTCACAAAGTTGGCTTTTGTTTAGAAGATATTCCTTTAGTCCTTTAACATAAAGTACATCTTCAATGAATGTGAAAGTTAGTGCTCCAACTTTGCCAATGCCAAGAATTCTTTCTTTTAAGGTATTCCCCATATGAAATAACCCTTGGACTATAAGCACTAGATTTGAAAGTTAGTTTATGTCTCCCACCAAAAGCTTAGAGCCACCACTTATCAAAACAACATAGATTTAAAGTGGTCCTCAAGCAAACCTACAAAACAAATTAAGTTTGATTTGGTACCCAATGTGCTTTGGGTCCATCAAAGTTAGTACCTTTCTTTACCCACACATAATGCCCACTTGCAACACTAAAGTTTCTTACATAGCAAGCATTAGGTGTATGGCCAACAATACCACAATAAAAACAAGTAGGTTCAAAGTTGCTCTTATATCTTGGAACATAAGATTTCTTTTTAGGAAATATTTTGTTTTTAGGATTAGGATGCACATTCCTAGGTTTGTTCACTTTCTCTTTGGAAGTTTGATCCTTAGCCTTAACAAATATAGTTTTACTTGAACTTGGTTTAGAAAACTTTGAATAGCCAAGTCCACTTTTATCATTTGAATATCTTTGTTGACTAAGGACTTCTTCCAATCCAATTTGTCCTTTCTCATACCTTTCAAGTACCCTTTTTAATTGGACAATTTGAAAAGAGAGAGATTCACAATTTTTACATACAAAATTCTGTTTTTCACTAATCATCTTTTGTTTCTCATTTTCGATCTCTTTTTCTAATGAAACATTTTTTTCTTCTAAAGTTGCAATTTGTTTCTTTTGAGATGATATAGTTTTATACAGAATTTTACATTCATTTAACAATTCATTTATGGCACCTTGTGCATCACTATCAAAAGAATTATTACTAACCTCATCTTCTTCATCATCGGAGTGGTGTGATGCTATCAATGCAAGATTTACATGTTCTTCATCTGAAGATGAACTTGTTTCGTTGTCTACATATGTTTTCCTTTCCTTTTTATGATTCTTTTTCTTGAATTTATTTTTCTTTTGAAGTGTAGGACATTCACTTTTAACATGTCCTCTTTCTCCACATTTAAAGCATTTAATCTTTCTCGTTGGTGCTTCCCCTTTAGTGATCTCCTTTTTCTTTTCTTTTCTTAGAAACTTTTCAAACTTCTTGATAAGATCATCATTTTCATCACTATTGGACTCATCCTCTTGACCGCTATCATAATTTTTTACTTTTGTCTTTAAGGCAACGTCTTTTGAATCTTTTACTTGTATTTCATGCTTTTCCAATCTTTCAAGTTCTAACTCATGCTCTTGAAGTTTACCAAATAGAGATGCGGAAGTCATCGTAGAGAGGCTTTTGTTTTCCGATATTGTCGTTACTTTTGGTTACCATTCTCTAATCAATGATCTTAGAATTTTGAGATTTAATTCATCATTTGAGAATGTTTTACCAAGTGCCATTAAGTGGTTAGTCAAATGAACAAATCTCTTCTGTAATGCAACAATGGATTCTCTGGGCTGCATTCGGAACATTTCATATTCTTGACTTAAAGTGTTTAGTCTGGATCTTTTTACTTCAGCCGTTCCTTCATGTGTTTCTACCAAAGTATCCCATATTTCTTTTGCCGATTTACATTGTGAAACTCGGAAAAATTCATCCATACTTAATGCACTTTGAAGAATATTAATAGCTTTCTTTTCATCGAGAACTTTCTTTCTATCATCTTCATTATAAGCAGTTTTAATCTTTGGAGTTGCAACATTGTTTACAACACTCATTGGTTGGTGTGGACCATTTTCAACAGTTTCTCATATTCCATCTACCACATTAACCAGATTATGCGGACCATTCTCAATGGCTTCCCATATACCTTCTCCTTGTGCTTCAAGATGTGCCTTCATGCAGATTTTCCAAAAGTCAAAATAGTCTCCAAAGAAAAGTAGGGGCTCGTTACTACTTCCACCGTCTTTGAATATCGGGTTTGTGCTTGCGGAAGCCATACTGGATCTATAGGAACAGGTTACCTATAACCTGCTCTGATGCCAATTGTAAGTTATATGTGTGCCTAAGAGGGGGGTGAATTAGGCTCTTAGACAATTATCCAGATTTTTTACGGTTTTTTAATTTTACTTTCTTAAAAGTTTCTAAGTGAGGAAAGTGGTAAATGCGGAAAGTAAAGAACACCAAGACGTATAGTGGTTCCCCTCACAGGTCGAGAGTACTCCAATCCCCTTTCAACACGAAAGAGATTTTCACTAATGTTAGATCTTAGGACAAGACACACCTAGTCTTCCTATACAAGACTCTAACAATCCACACCAAGAACACCCTCTTGGATTTTACAAGTTTAAACTCCAACCGAGAATCAACCTCTCACAAATGGACCTCTTGTATCCACAATCCAGATAACAAGGTTTACAACCAAACAATCTTATATCCAACAATCTTGGAAAAATAAGATATGTTACAACAAGAGTTTTTGAAACAAGTTTGTAGTATATAAATCCTATGAAGGACTTCTTCTCTTTCAAATATGAAATTTCAATATCATAAACTCTCTAAGTGCTCAAATGATACTTTTATGTATGTAATACGAAAATGGTATTAAAAAAGTATCTTGTATAAAATTTCTGTTATGGAAAAATATGCTTAGAGATTGTAGAGAGTTTTTTGAAAGAGGTGATTGAAAAATGAAAATTTGAAATGAATTTATATTGATGAAAGCAACCATTCAAAAGTCATGGTAATGGTTAGAAAAATTCTGAATTTTAATAAGAGAAATGATGTAAGAGATGCCATGAAAAGGTGCATTAAAACAAAACATTTTTCAATTTAAATTAAAAACACTGTTTCAGAATGAAGTAAATTGTGGCGGTTTTTGTCCTGTTACTTCGGTTCAAAACACCATAATTTACCTAAATCTTTTCAAATTTAAAATTTAAAATAGTTTCAGAACGGTGCGAATTATGGCGGTTTTTGGTGCTGTTACGACGGTTAAAAACACCATAATTTACCAAAAACTGAATGTTTAAATAAATTGAAAAATTAAAAAATTTGTCTAAGTATTTGAACCTATTTTATGCAACATCTATTAATTTATCCAAGCAAATAGATTATATTTGAAAGTGATTTAATATAATTCAAAAATGAAAAATAATTTTTCCAATTAATGAAATATTTTGAGCACTAAGAAATGTTTTAGTCAAGAATTTCATATACCTAAAAGTTTGATTAATCCTATCTTGCAAGTGTAGTCAAATCTTATGAAATTCTTCTTTTTCCTTCTTTGAGAAATCTTCAAGACTTGTAATAATATGAAACTTGTTCTACCTTTGAAGTCTTTGATCCATTTCCTTTTGTACATAAAACCTCGAATGAACATTGTTGTCTTCATCAAAACCATTGAGAAGCTATGTCTTCACATTCTCCCCCTTTTTGATGATGACAACTCAATTCTTGAAAATTCGATCCAATCTTGTTTCTCTAACCAAAGCTTGCTCCCCCTTGAATATTGCTCCCCCTTAATCCATGATTTCAAAGAGTTTTGAAATCTGCACATTTTGTCAGAGAAACCAAGCAATAATACACAATTCTTCTCCCCCTTTGTCATTAACAAAAAGGATGGGAAAAGACTTGAAGTATATAAAGAAATTATGAAAAATTAAAACAATTTGTACCTATGAAATTTTACCCCAAGATTGACTTTATCAAAACATTCATCCTTGGTGAACATGATCTTGAAGCCTTTGTCACAAAGTTGGCTTTTGTTTAGAAGATATTCCTTTAGTCCTTTGACATAAAGTACATCTTCAATGAATGTGAAAGTTAGTGCTCCAACTTTGCGAATGCCAAGAATTCTTCCTTTTAAGGTATTCCCCATATGAAATAACCCTTGGACTATAAGCACTAGATTTGAAAGTTAGTTTAAGTCTCCCACCAAAAGCTTAGAGCCACCACTTATCAACACAACATAGATTTAAAGTGGTCCTCAAGCAAACCTACAAAACAAATTAAGTTTGATTTGGTACCCAATGTGCTTTGGGTCCATCAAAGTTAGTACCTTTCTTTACCCACACATAATGCCCACTTGCAACACTAAAGTTTCTTACATAGCAAGCATTAGGTGTATGGCCAACAATACCACAATAAAAACAAGTAGGTTCAAAGTTGCTCTTATATCTTGGAACATAAGATTTCTTTTTAGGAAATATTTTGTTTTTAGGATTAGGATGCACATTCCTAGGTTTGTTCACTTTCTCTTTGGAAGTTTGATCCTTAGCCTTAACAAATATAGTTTTACTTGAACTTGGTTTAGAAAACTTTGAATAGCCAAGTCCACTTTTATCATTTGAATATCTTTGTTGACTAAGGACTTCTTCCAATCCAATTTGTCCTTTCTCATACCTTTCAAGTACCCTTTTTAATTGGACAATTTGAAAAGAGAGAGATTCACAATTTTTACATACAAAATTCTGTTTTTCACTAATCATCTTTTGTTTCTCATTTTCTATCTCTTTTTCTAATGAAACATTTTTTTCTTCTAAAGTTGAAATTTGTTTCTTTTGAGATGATATAGTTTTATACAGAATTTTACATTCATTTAACAATTCATTTATGGCACCTTGTGCATCACTATCAAAAGAATTATTACTAACCTCATCTTCTTCATCATCGGAGTGGTGTGATGCTATCAATGCAAGATTTACATGTTCTTCATCTGAAGATGAACTTGTTTCGTTGTCTACATATGTTTTCCTTTCCTTTTTATGATACTTTTTCTTGAATTTATTTTTCTTTTGAAGTGTAGGACATTCACTTTTAACATGTCCTCTTTCTCCACATTCAAAGCATTTAATCTTTCTCGTTGGTGCTTCCCCTTTAGTGATCTCCTTTTTCTTTTCTTTTCTTAGAAACTTTTCAAACTTCTTGATAAGATCATCATTTTCATCACTATTGGACTCATCCTCTTGACCGCTATCATAATTTTTTACTTTTGTCTTTAAGGCAACGTCTTTTGAATCTTTTACTTGTATTTCATGCTTTTCCAATCTTTCAAGTTCTAACTCATGCTCATGAAGTTTACCAAATAGAGATGCGGAAGTCATCGTAGAGAGGCTTTTGTTTTCCGATATTGTCGTTACTTTTGGTTGCCATTCTCTAGTCAATGATCTTAGAATTTTGAGATTTAATTCATCATTTAAGAATGTTTTACCAAGTGCCATTAAGTGGTTAGTCAAATGAACAAATCTCTTCTGTAATGCAACAATGGATTCTCTGGGCTGCATTCGGAACATTTCATATTCTTGACTTAAAGTGTTTAGTCTGGATCTTTTTACTTCAGCCGTTCCTTCATGTGTTTCTTCCAAAGTATCCCATATTTCTTTTGCGGATTTACATTGTGAAACTCGGAAAAATTCATCCATACTTAATGCACTTTGAAGAATATTAATAGCTTTCTTTTCATCGAGAACTTTCTTTCTATCATCTTCATTATAAGCAGTTTTAATCTTTGGAGTTGCAACATTGTTTACAACACTCATTGGTTGGTGTGGACCATTTTCAACAGTTTCCCATATTCCATCTACCACATTAACCAGATTATGCGGACCATTCTCAATGGCTTCCCATATACCTTCTCCTTGTGCTTCAAGATGTGCCTTCATGCAGATTTTCCAAAAGTCAAAATAGTCTCCAAAGAAAAGTAGGGGCTCTTTACTACTTCCACCGTCTTTGAATATCGGGTTTGTGCTTGCGGAAGCCATACTGGATCTATAGGAACAGGTTACCTATAACCTGCTCTGATGCCAATTGTAAGTTATATGTGTGCCTAAGAGGGGGGTGAATTAGGCTCTTAGACAATTATCCAGATTTTTGACGGTTTTTTAATTTTACTTTCTTAAACGTTTCTAAGTGAGGAAAGTGGTAAATGCGGAAAGTAAAGAACACCAAGACGTATAGTGGTTCCCCTCACAGGTCGAGAGTACTCCACTCCCCTTTCAACACGAAAGAGATTTTCACTAATGTTAGATCTTAGGACAAGACACACCTAGTCTTCCTATACAAGACTCTAACAATCCACACCAAGAACACCCTCTTGGATTTTACAAGTTTAAACTCCAACCGAGAATCAACCTCTCACAAATGGACCTCTTGTATCCACAATCCAGATAACAAGGTTTACAACCAAACAATCTTATATCCAACAATCCTGGAAAAATAAGATATGTTACAACAAGAGTTTTTGAAACAAGTTTGTAGTATATAAATCCTATGAAGGACTTCTTCTCTTTCAAATATGAAATTTCAATATCATAAACTCTCTAAGTGCTCAAATGATACTTTTATGTATGTAATATGAAAATGGTATTCAAAAAGTATCTTGTATAAAATTTTTGTTATGGAAAAATATGCTTAGAGATTGTAGAGAGTTTTTTGAAAGAGGTGATTGAAAAATGAAAATTTGAAATGAATTTATATTGATGAAAGCAACCATTCAAAAGTCATGGTAATGGTTAGAAAAATTCTGAATTTTAATAAGAGAAATGATGTAAGAGATGCCATGAAAAGGTGCATTAAAACAAAACATTTTTCAATTTAAATTAAAAACACTGTTTCAGAATGAAGTAAATTGTGGCGGTTTTTGTCCTGTTACTTCGGTTCAAAACACCATAATTTACCTAAATCTTTTCAAATTTAAAATTTAAAATAGTTTCAGAACGGTGCGAATTATGGCGGTTTTTGGTGCTGTTACGACGGTTAAAAACACCATAATTTACCAAAAACTGAATGTTTAAATAAATTGAAAAATTAAAAAATTTGTCTAAGTATTTGAACCAATTTTATGCAACATCTATTGATTTATCCAAGCAAATAGATTATATTTGAAAGTGATTTAATATGATTCAAAAATGAAAAATAATTTTTCCAAATAATGAAATATTTTGAGCACTAAGAAATGTTTTAGTCAAGAATTTCATATACCTAAAAGTTTGATTAATCCTATCTTGCAAGTGTAGTCAAATCTTATGCAATTCTTCTTTTTCCTTCTTTGAGAAATCTTCAAGACTTGTAATAATATGAAACTTGTTCTACCTTTGAAGTCTTTGATCCATTTCCTTTTGTACATAAAACCTCGAATGAACATTGTTGTCTTCATCAAAACCATTGAGAAGCTATGTCTTCACATTCTCCCCCTTTTTGATGATGACAACTCAATTCTTGAAAATTCGATCCAATCTTGTTTCTCTAACCAAAGCTTGCTCCCCCTTGGATATTGCTCCCCCTTAATCCATGATTTCAGAGAGTTTTGAAATCTGCACATTTTGTTAGAGAAACCAAGCAATAATACACAATTCTTCTCCCCCTTTGTCATTAACAAAAAGGATGGGAAAAGACTTGAAGTATATAAAGAAATTATGAAAAATAAAAACAATTTTTACCTATGAAATTTTACCTCAAGATTGACTTTATCAAAACATTCATCCTTGGTGAACATGATCTTGAAGCCTTTGTCACAAAGTTGGCTTTTGTTTAGAAGATATTCCTTTAGTTCTTTAACATAAAGTACATCTTCAATGAATGTGAAAGTTAGTGCTCCAACTTTGCGAATGCCAAGAATTCTTCCTTTTAAGGTATTCCCCATATGAAATAACCCTTGGACTATAAGCACTAGATTTGAAAGTTAGTTTATGTCTCCCACCAAAAGCTTAGAGCCACCACTTATCAAAACAACATAGATTTAAAGTGGTCCTCAAGCAAACCTACAAAACAAATTAAGTTTGATTTGGTACCCAATGTGCTTTGGGTCCATCAAAGTTAGTACCTTTCTTTACCCACACATAATGCCCACTTGCAACACTAAAGTTTCTTACATAGCAAGCATTAGGTGTATGGCCAACAATACCACAATAAAAACAAGTAGGTTCAAAGTTGCTCTTATATCTTGGAACATAAGATTTTTTTTTAGGAAATATTTTGTTTTTAGAATTAGGATGCACATTCCTAGGTTTATTCACTTTCTCTTTGGAAGTTTGATCCTTAGCCTTAACAAATATAGTTTTACTTGAACTTGGTTTAGAAAACTTTGAATAGCCAAGTCCACTTTTATCATTTGAATATCTTTGTTGACTAAGGACTTCTTCCAATCCAATTTGTCCTTTCTCATACCTTTCAAGTACCCTTTTTAATTGGACAATTTGAAAAGAGAGAGATTCACAATTTTTACATACAAAATTCTGTTTTTCACTAATCATCTTTTGTTTCTCATTTTCGATCTCCTTTTCTAATGAAACATTTTTTTCTTCTAAAGTTGAAATTTGTTTATTTTGAGATGATATAGTTTTATACAGAATTTTACATTCATTTAACAATTCATTTATGGCACCTTGTGCATCACTATCAAAAGAATTATTACTAACCTCATCTTCTTCATCATCGGAGTGGTGTGATGCTATCAATGCAAGATTTACATGTTCTTCATCTGAAGATGAACTTGTTTTGTTGTCTACATATGTTTTCCTTTCCTTTTTATGATTCTTTTTCTTGAATTTATTTTTCTTTTGAAGTGTAGGACATTCACTTTTAACATGTCCTCTTTCTCCACATTCAAAGCATTTAATCTTTCTCGTTGGTGCTTCCCCTTTAGTGATCTCCTTTTTCTTTTCTTTTCTTAGAAACTTTTCAAACTTCTTGATAAGATCATCATTTTCATCACTATTGGACTCATCCTGTTGACCGCTATCATAATTTTTTACTTTTGTCTTTAAGGCAACGTCTTTTGAATCTTTTACTTGTATTTCATGCTTTTCCAATCTTTCAAGTTCTAACTCATGCTCTTGAAGTTTACCAAATAGAGATGCGGAAGTCATCGTAGAGAGGCTTTTGTTTTCCGATATTGTCGTTACTTTTGGTTGCCATTCTCTAATCAATGATCTTAGAATTTTGAGATTTAATTCATCATTTGAGAATGTTTTACCAAGTGCCATTAAGTGGTTAGTCAAATGGACAAATCTCTTCTGTAATGCAACAATGGATTCTCTGGGCTGCATTCGGAACATTTCATATTCTTGACTTAAAGTGTTTAGTCTGGATCTTTTTACTTCAGCCGTTCCTTCATGTGTTTCTACCAAAGTATCCCATATTTCTTTTGCCGATTTACATTGTGAAACTCGGAAAAATTCATCCATACTTAATGCACTTTGAAGAATATTAATAGCTTTCTTTTCATCGAGAACTTTCTTTCTATCATCTTCATTATAAGCAGTTTTAATCTTTGGAGTTGCAAATTGTTTACAACACTCATTGGTTGGTGTGGACCATTTTCAACAGTTTCCCATATTCCATCTACCACATTAACCAGATTATGCGGACCATTCTCAATGGCTTCCCATATACCTTCTCCTTGTGCTTCAAGATGTGCCTTCATGCAGATTTTCCAAAAGTCAAAATAGTCTCCAAAGAAAAGTAGGGGCTCGTTACTACTTCCACCGTCTTGGAATATCGGGTTTGTGCTTGCGGAAGCCATACTGGATCTATAGGAACAGGTTACCTATAACCTGCTCTGATGCCAATTGTAAGTTATATGTGTGCCTAAGAGGGGGGTGAATTAGGCTCTTAGACAATTATCCAGATTTTTGACGGTTTTTTAATTTTACTTTCTTAAAATTTTCTAAGTCAGGAAAGTGGTAAATGCGGAAAGTAAAGAACACCAAGACGTATAGTGGTTCCCCTCACAGGTCGAGAGTACTCCACTCCCCTTTCAACACGAAAGAGATTTTCACCAATGTTAGATCTTAGGACAAGACACACCTAGTCTTCCTATACAAGACTCTAACAATCCACACCAAGAACACCCTCTTGGATTTTACAAGTTTAAACTCCAACCGAGAATCAACCTCTCACAAATGGACCTCTTGTATCCACAATCCAGATAACAAGGTTTACAACCAAACAATCTTATATCCAACAATCCTGGAAAAATAAGATATGTTACAACAAGAGTTTTTGAAACAAGTTTGTAGTATATAAATCCTATGAAGGACTTCTTCTCTTTCAAATATGAAATTTCAATATCATAAACTCTCTAAGTGCTCAAATGATACTTTTATGTATGTAATATGAAAATGGTATTCAAAAAGTATCTTGTATAAAATTTTTGTTATGGAAAAATATGCTTAGAGATTGTAGAGAGTTTTTTGAAAGAGGTGATTGAAAAATGAAAATTTGAAATGAATTTATATTGATGAAAGCAACCATTCAAAAGTCATGGTAATGGTTAGAAAAATTCTGAATTTTAATAAGAGAAATGATGTAAGAGATGCCATGAAAAGGTGCATTAAAACAAAACATTTTTCAATTTAAATTAAAAATACTGTTTCAGAATGAAGTAAATTGTGGCGGTTTTTGTTCTGTTACTTCGGTTCAAAATGCCATAATTTACCAAAATCTTTTCAAATTTAAAATTTAAAATAGTTTCAGAACGGTGCGAATTATGGCAGTTTTTGGTGCTGTTACGACGGTTAAAAACGCCATAATTTACCAAAAACTGAATGTTTAAATAAATTGAAAAATTAAAAAATTTGTCTAAGTATTTGAACCAATTTTATGCAACATCTATTGATTTATCCAAGCAAATAGATTATATTTGAAAGTGATTTAATATGATTCAAAAATAAAAAATAATTTTTCCAATTAATGAAATATTTTGAGCACTAAGAAATGTTTTAGTCAAGAATTTCATATACCTAAAATTTTGATTAATCCTATCTTGCAAGTGTAGTCAAATCTTATGCAATTCTTCTTTTTCCTTCTTTGAGAAATCTTCAAGACTTGTAATAATATGAAACTTGTTCTACCTTTGAAGTCTTTGATCCATTTCCTTTTGTACATAAAACCTCGAATGAACATTGTTGTCTTCATCAAAACCATTGAGAAGCTATGTCTTCACATTCTCCCCCTTTTTGATGATGACAACTCAATTCTTGAAAATTCGATCCAATCTTGTTTCTCTAACCAAAGCTTGCTCCCCCTTGGATATTGCTTCCCCTTAATCCATGATTTCAGAGAGTTTTGAAATCTGCACATTTTGTTAGAGAAACCAAGCAATAATACACAATTCTTCTCCCCCTTTGTCATTAACAAAAAGGATGGGAAAAGACTTGAAGTATATAAAGAAATTATGAAAAATAAAAACAATTTTTACCTATGAAATTTTACCTCAAGATTGACTTTATCAAAACATTCATCCTTGGTGAACATGATCTTGAAGCCTTTGTCACAAAGTTGGCTTTTGTTTAGAAGATATTTCTTTAGTCCTTTAACATAAAGTACATCTTCAATGAATGTGAAAGTTAGTGCTCCAACTTTGCCAATGCCAAGAATTCTTCCTTTTAAGGTATTCCCCATATGAAATAACCCTTGGACTATAAGCACTAGATTTGAAAGTTAGTTTATGTCTCCCACCAAAAGCTTAGAGCCACCACTTATCAAAACAACATAGATTTAAAGTGGTCCTCAAGCAAACCTACAAAACAAATTAAGTTTGATTTGGTACCCAATGTGCTTTGGGTCCATCAAAGTTAGTACCTTTCTTTACCCACACATAATGCCCACTTGCAACACTAAAGTTTCTTACATAGCAAGCATTAGGTGTATGGCCAACAATACCACAATAAAAACAAGTAGGTTCAAAGTTGCTCTTATATCTTGGAACATAAGATTTCTTTTTAGGAAATATTTTGTTTTTAGGATTAGGATGCACATTCCTAGGTTTGTTCACTTTCTCTTTAGAAGTTTGATCCTTAGCCTTAACAAATATAGTTTTACTTGAACTTGGTTTAGAAAACTTTGAATAGCCAAGTCCACTTTTATCATTTGAATATCTTTGTTGACTAAGGACTTCTTCCAATCCAATTTGTCCTTTCTCATACCTTTCAAGTACCCTTTTTAATTGGTCAATTTGAAAAGAGAGAGATTCACAATTTTTACATACAAAATTCTGTTTTTCACTAATCATCTTTTGTTTCTCATTTTCGATCTCTTTTTCTAATGAAACATTTTTTTCTTCTAAAGTTGAAATTTGTTTCTTTTGAGATGATATAGTTTTATACAGAATTTTACATTCATTTAACAATTCATTTATGGCACCTTGTGCATCACTATCAAAAGAATTATTACTAACCTCATCTTCTTCATCATCGGAGTGGTGTGATGCTATCAATGCAAGATTTACATGTTCTTCATCTGAAGATGAACTTGTTTCGTTGTCTACATATGTTTTCCTTTCCTTTTTATGATTCTTTTTCTTGAATTTATTTTTCTTTTGAAGTGTAGGACATTCACTTTTAACATGTCCTCTTTCTCCACATTCAAAGCATTTAATCTTTCTCGTTGGTGCTTCCCCTTTAGTGATCTCCTTTTTCTTTTCTTTTCTTAGAAACTTTTCAAACTTCTTGATAAGATCATCATTTTCATCACTATTGGACTCATCCTCTTGATCGCTATCATAATTTTTTACTTTTGTCTTTAAGGCAACGTCTTTTGAATCTTTTACTTGTATTTCATGCTTTTCCAATCTTTCAAGTTCTAACTCATGCTCTTGAAGTTTACCAAATAGAGATGCGGAAGTCATCGTAGAGAGGCTTTTGTTTTCCGATATTGCCGTTACTTTTGGTTGCCATTCTCTAGTCAATGATCTTAGAATTTTGAGATTTAATTCATCATTTGAGAATGTTTTACCAAGTGCCATTAAGTGGTTAGTCAAATGAACAAATCTCTTCTGTAATGCAACAATGGATTCTCTGGGCTGCATTCGGAACATTTCATATTCTTGACTTAAAGTGTTTAGTCTGGATCTTTTTACTTCAGCCGTTCCTTCATGTGTTTCTACCAAAGTATCCCATATTTCTTTTGCCGATTTACATTGTGAAACTCGGAAAAATTCATCCATACTTAATGCACTTTGAAGAATATTAATAGCTTTCTTTTCATCGAGAACTTTCTTTCTATCATCTTCATTATAAGCAGTTTTAATCTTTAGAGTTGCAACATTGTTTACAACACTCATTGGTTGGTGTGGACCATTTTCAACAGTTTCCCATATTCCATCTACCACATTAACTGGAATATGCAGACTATTCTCAATGGCTTCCCATATACCTTCTCCTTATGCTTCAAGATGTGCCTTCATGCGGATTTTCCAAAAGTCAAAATAGTCTCCAAAGAAAAGTAGGGGCTTGTTACTACTTCCACCGTATTTGAATATCGGGTTTGTGCTTGGGGAAGCCATACTGGATCTGTAGGAACAGGTTACCTATAACCTGCTCTGATGCCAATTGTAAGTTATATGTGTGCCTAAGAGGTGGGTGAATTAGGCTCTTAGACAATTATCCAGATTTTTGACGGTTTTTGAATTTTACTTTCTTAAAAGTTTCTAAGTGAGGAAAGTGGTAAATGCGGAAAGTAAAGAACACCAAGACGTATAGTGGTTCCCCTCACAGGTCGAGAGTACTCCACTCCCCTTTCAACACGAAAGAGATTTTCACTAATGTTAGATCTTAGGACAAGACACACCTAGTCTTCCTATACAAGACTCTAACAATCCACACCAACAACACCCTCTTGGATTTTACAAGTTTAAAGTCCAACCGAGAATCAACCTCTCACAAATGGACCTCTTGTATCCACAATCCGGATAACAAGGTTTACAACCAAACAATCTTATATCCAACAATCCTGGAAAAATAAGATATGTTACAACAAGAGTTTTTGAAACAAGTTTGTAGTATATAAATCCTATGAAGGACTTCTTCTCTTTCAAATATGAAATTTCAATATCATAAACTCTCTAAGTGCTCAAATGATACTTTTATGTATGTAATATGAAAATGGTATTCAAAAAGTATCTTGTATAAAATTTCTGTTATGGAAAAATATGCTTAGAGATTGTAGAGAGTTTTTTGAAAGAGGTGATTGAAAAATGAAAATTTGAAATGAATTTATATTGATGAAAGCAACCATTCAAAAGTCATGGTAATGGTTAGAAAAATTCTGAATTTTAATAAGAGAAATGATGTAAGAGATGCCATGAAAAGGTGCATTAAAACAAAACATTTTTCAATTTAAATTAAAAATACTGTTTCAGAACGAAGTAAATTGTGGCGGTTTGTGTTCTGTTACGTCGGTTCAAAACGCCATAATTTACCAAAAACTTTTCAAATTTAAAATTTAAAATAGTTTCAGAACGGTGCGAATTATGGCGGTTTTTGGTACTGTTACGATGGTTAAAAACGCCATAATTTACCAAAAACTGAATGTTTAAATAAATTGAAAAATTAAAAAATTTGTCTAAGTATTTGAACCAATTTTATGCAACATCTATTGATTTATCCAAGTAAATAGATTATATTTGAAAGTGATTTAATATGGTTCAAAAATGAAAAATAATTTTTCCAATTAAAGAAATATTTTGAGCACTAAGAAATGTTTTAGTCAAGAATTTCATATACCTAAAAGTTTGATTAATCCTATCTTGCAAGTGTAGTCAAGTCTTATGCAATTCTTCTTTTTCCTTCTTTGAGAAATCTTCAAGACTTGAATTAATATGAAACTTGTTCTACCTTTGAAGTCTTTGATCCATTTCCTTTTGTACATAAAACCTCGAATGAACATTGTTATCTTCATCAAAACCATTGAGAAGCTATGTCTTCACAAAACTCATATCAACTGTGTAATAATAGTATAGATATTTAGAGTTTCCTCGGCAACTACGTCTAGCACTAGGTAAAGCCCTGTTGATCACTCTGAACTTATAGTCAAAACTAGATCCACATAGGATTACCAGACACAGTCTTCCCTCCTCTTGGGGTTAAACAATATGGATATGTGAAAGGCAGATTCTTTTTGAACCCTTTCTCAGACTGTCACTCTTAGAAATAGACAAAACTAGATCCCTTATAGGAGCACCAGGTACAGTCTTCTCTTCGGCTGTCCTCCTTAGGAACTGTCAAGAAACTCTACCTCCCCAGAGATGAATGTATTCTCCGTGAATGGCATCTCTTGAGTTTCTTCCAAATTCTCGAACTTTGCTGGCTTGATCTATTCTCGGTGAATGGCATGTCTTGAATTTCTCGGGGTTTGGGGACCCACAGGCTTCTTAAAAGCATCGGCCTCCTCTTGGGCATTGTACAAGGACCCACAAGCTTCCTAAAAGCACCCCCGCCTCCTCTTGGGCATTGTACAAGGACCCTTCGGCTTCTTAGAAGTTTTCAGAGCCTCCTCTTGGGCTTCGTACAAAAGGGTCCCTCGGCTTCTTAAAAGTTTCCAGCCTCCTCTTGGGCTTTGTACAAATTGTCCCGACGACCTCCTAGAGGTATAGGAACAGAAATTAGTCATCTTAATAGAACAGTCTTTCAAAAGAGTCTAGTTCCTCATACCGAAAGCGTACTTTCTCTCAGCATAGTACAAAAGATGAAACTCTAGACTTGGATAGTCTGAAGCTTCTTGCGTCTCAAAGACATTCTCAAGTACCCTGCAAGCATAGGAAGAAACCCGGTCTCTCTCATGAGAGTTCCTCACACTTGGACCTGCGTTAGGATCTGAATAATCCTCAGCAGTAAGATAGCCTTCTCTTGGGCTTTGTACAATGATCTTCCCCAGCAGAACTAATCTTTTCTTCCTCATATAAGAACTAATTTTCTCTTTTATCCAACACACTGGACCTGTCACTCAACTGAAACAGCGATCCCCTTTTTTAGCCTCTATCTCGGGATTCGTACGAGATACAAAGACTCTCTTATTGAGTCAAAATACTTTCAGCCTCTATCTCGGGCTTTGTACGAGATACAAAGACTCTCTTGTTGAGTCAAAATACTTTCATCCTCTATCTCGGGCTTCGTACGAGATACAAAGACTTTCTTGTTGATTCAAATAACTTTTAGCCTCCATCTCGGGCTTCGTACGAGATACAAAAACACTCTCTTGTTGAGTATAAAAGACTCCCTCGTTGGGTCAACCCTTTTTAGCCTCAATCTTGGGCTTTGTACAAGGCAGAAAGAGCATTTTCCCTCGGAAAAGTCAACCTTTTAGCCTCCTCTTAGGCTTTGTATAAGAAAACCCAGGTTGAGCCAATCAACCTTTTAGCATCAAAGTTGTGCCTCGTTCACAGTACACAAACATCAACAACTCCTTCCATCTAATCTCTGTAAGCGGCAAGCCTCTAGATTATTTACATCCACGCCACTGTCCCTCTTTTAGCACGAGAAATTCCTAAGGAAAGATGGCATTGCTCTACACTGAGTTAAAGTCTTCTCCTTCAGGTTAAAACCCCCTATAAAGGAAATTATGGCATTGCTAGGATCCGCGTATCCAAGTTAAAGTAATCCTCCTTTACAGTCAGTCACCCAACAGTTGTGACAAATAGACCCCCTTTAGAGATGACAAATTCTCTCTAAGGTCAACACCTTCAGCTTCACATCTTGGGCTTTGAACAAGATACAAATAAACCCTTCAGCTTCACATCTTGGGCTTTGAACAAGATATATATCACCTTTCACTTCATGTCTTGCGCTTTGAACAAGACACCAAAAACACCCATTTCCTCCCATAGAATAGGAGGAAATACGAACGCTCTGATTTCCCTGTTTCGGTAAACGGGAATACGTAGGCATAAGATTGAAAGAAAAATCTTAGCGAGCACAATAAACCAAAAATTCAAATCCCATATCCTCAAGAATCCCAGACCTAAAATCCTACCAAAAGTCAATATTCTTTCAAAATAATCTGAGAGAGGCCCCCCCACATTGATCGCATCTGTAAAACAACAGTTTTGACTATTTGACCTCAGTATGCAAGCAGGGTTAATTGGAGACATCTATTTCCCTTCCTTCATCAGCTTCAATAGGATAAAAAATGAATCGACCTGTAGTAAAACCCAAAGAGCGACAGTGCTTAAGAACCATGCCCAAAATCGATCGCTACACACATCCCATTGAGTCCTCTAGGACTGTGAGGTAGATGATCAGTGGTCTTCCTTCCACTGGAGGTGATAGAATCGGCGGGTTCAACAGATATTCCTTGATACTGTCAAAGGCGGTTTGGCAGTCTTCTGTCCAAACGCAGTCCTGATTCTTTTTTAGTAATTTGAAGATCGGCGTGCATGTCACAGTCATGAGGAATATAAATCTGGAAATGTAGTTCAGACGTCCTAGGAATCCTCTAACTTGTTTTTCAGTTTTCGGAGAAGGCATTTCTTGAATGGCCTTGACCTTGTCAGGATCAACCACAATTCCTTTCTGGCTGACGATGAAACCTAAGAGTTTCCCTGAATGGACACCGAATGTGCACTTATTGGGATTTAAACGGAGTTTATATTTTCTCAGCCGCTCGAATAGTTTTGACAGGTGGGTCACATGCTCTTCTTCTGTCTTAGATTTTGCAATCATGTCATCGACATATACCTCAATTTCCTTGTGTATCATGTCATGGAACAGAGTAGTCATGGCCCTTTGATAGGTTGCCTCGGCGTTCTTCAAACCGAACGGCATTACCTTGTAATAAAAAGTACCCCATGGGGTAATGAACGAAGTTTTCTCCATGTCTTTCGGCGCCATTTTGATTTAATTATAGCCCGAGAATCCATCCATGAAGGAGAACACTTTGAAATTTGTTGTATTGTCTTCCAGCATGTCAATGTGTGGTAAAGGAAAGTCGTCCTTTAGACTAGCCTTGTTTAGATCTCTGTAATCGACACACATTCTGAGTTTTCCGTCTTTTTTTGGAACGGGTATGATATTGGCTAACCATTGAGGATACTCTGATGTGGCGAGGAAACCCGCGTCAATCTGTTTCTGTACTTCCTCTTTAATTTTGATGGCCATGTCTGGATGAGTCCATCTCAACCTCTGTTTTATTGGCAGACATTCTGACCTTAACGATAGATGATGTTCCACAATGCTGGTATCCAACCCTGGCATGTCCTGGTAGGACCAAGCAAACACATCGGGAAATTCCCTGAGAAGCTTTGTCAAACTCTCTTTGGCAGTTGGACTGAGCAGTGCCCTAATCCTGATTTCTTTTCTCTCTTTTTCTAAACCCACGTTGATCATTTCCAACGGCTCTTTATGAGGTTCAATGGACCTTTCCTCTAGTCTGAGTAATCGGGAGATCTCTTCTGGAATTTCGTCGTTAACTTCTTCTTCAGCCCCAAATACCGGGAACTCAAAGTCGGGAGAAGGCATAGGATCGTATGTTTCAATGGGGTTTAAAATAAGCAATCTGCATAACGTGATGATTTGTGTTTAGAATAGATAGAGAAAATGCAAGTGTGTGCAGTGTATTTTTTTTTTTTGAAAACTGCTTATTTATTTTGAATTATTTTTTAGGATTACCATTTTCTGAAAAAAGCGAAAAGAGAAAACAGCAATAAATGCAGAAATTACAGAACGACATTATTTTATTTATGAACAAGTCGATTCTTGAAACTACAGCCCTATAAAACAAAACTCTATCGCTTTGGGTGAAGCGAAGAGGGATAATTACAGAAAGCGAGCCTTACCAAAACATCTGTTTCACCTGGGCAGGGTGAAAGGTTAAAGATGGCAATTACTTTGACTTATGAACAATCTTCGAAACATCGACAGCAACCCATTGGCGGCAAACTCCTCGGTGAATCACAAAGCCTGGTACCTTAATTTGTCTTCAGAAATAACACTGATTTCTGGTGGAGCAGGATCATTGGAATATGTCTCCCAGGCAGAGTTGTCGTAGGAGGATTCCTCTGTTGTATTTTGCATAGTATTTATGCTCTCAGGAAAATATCCCCATCCAGTTGGCTGGATATCTTCAAACCTGATACGAGAGCTTTCAGGAGTGTTGGACTTGACGATGTAATCGTATTTTCCACTCGGTTGTCCCAAGGTGTCCCACACTTCTTTGGAACTGGAGGAGTCATCTCTCTCGATGACGTTGACCTCAGGAAAAGCATAATTGATGAATTCTAGTCCGACAAGCTTTACCAATTCATCGTCGTACTGGATAGGTTCTGAATGACCTGAGTGTTGATCTCATGACATGGTGGGGATGCAGGTATTCTGTTCAATGACGCTCAGCTGATTTTCATTGTTCGGCTGACTCTTTTGCCCCAGGTTTCCTAGGTACGGCTGCCAAATAGGCAGGCCATCCATCGGGCCATAATAGTCGTGGTCAAAGTTGTCTTTCATCAGAGTGTCTTCCTCTAATGAGTTTGGTGGAGCACGACATCTTTCCGGATCACAATCTCCGTATATCATTTCGACGTCTGACCTTGGTATAAATCTCGGACTCTGTACGGGATAGAAAAATGGCGTAGGCACCTCTTCTTGAGACATATAACCATCCTCGTTGAGATAGGACTTCCATTCCTCATTCGTATCGGAGGGATCCTCCCCGTTGATGGTATGGACTGCTTGAGGCACTGGATGAAGGAAACCTCCACTGTGGAAGAAGTCCTGAATGGGATGAAGACATTCATCGTTAGCAGCTGTCTGGGTGCAGGTTGCAGGAAAACCAAGACCCTTCTTTGTTTTATTATCAGTGGGAATGACAAGTTGTCCCCATCCTTTTGCATTGTTATTCTCGATTACTTCGAGAGCATCTCTGTCTGAGGAAATCGAGGTTCCTTTCTCTGATTGATTCTTATTGCTCATCGAAAGTGATTGGAACGGAGTCCCAACAACCTCCTCGGGTTCTACACAAGTAGATAATGACAAGTTGCTCATGAGCAAGGCTTGTTCTCAACAAACTGTGATGAGTTGATCGTTCTTGACGAACTTTAGTTTTTGGTGAAGTGTCGAAGTGACTGCCCCAGCCTGGTGTATCCAAGGTCTTCCTAATAAACAGATGTACGCTGCCCAGACGTCCATGACCTAGAAAGTGATTAGGAAAGTGTGAGGACCAATAGTTATGGGAAGGTCGACTTCGTCGATAACTGCTTTCCGAGATCCGTCAAACGCTTTCACGATGACCTCACTGCCCCTCATCGGGGACCCTTTGAATGATAGTCGCATTAGAGTGGACTTCGGCATAATGTTGATGGTCGATCTTGTATCTACCAGTACGCTGGCTAAAGCATCGTCCTAGCAGTTAACTGTGATATTGAGCGCCATGTTGTGGCTTTTTCTCTCCTCTGGCAAATCCTCCTCACTGAATCCTAAGTTGTTGCAGGAAGTGATGTTAGAGATGATGTTATCGAACTGTCATATTGACACATCCTGTTCCACAAAGGCCTGCTCTAAGACTTTCTGTAGAGCCTCTTTGTAGGCTTCGGAACTGAGTAAAAGTGATAGCACTGAGATCTTTGAAGGAGTTTGTAATAGTTGATCAACAATGTTGTATTCCCTCCTTTGGATGAGCTTCAGCATCTCATCCTGTGGTTTGAAAGGTCGGGATCACTAGATTGACCGACTGGAGGATTAGGAACCTCTGTCGGAAGTTACTTTTCTCTGTTAGGTTCTCCAACCCCTCGGTTGAAGATTCGACCGCTCCGTGTTACTCGGCTGATGTTTGCAATATTCACGATGGAGGGTAATGGAATTTCCTTACCATTCTCAATTATTGTTGCACCATATTTTTAAGGGATCGCCTTAGCTGATTCATACGGTAATGGTCCCGGCAGATAGATAACTACAGGAGCCTTCTGATTTCTCTGACACTCATAAGTAACTTCAATCAGTTCCTTGCTAAGAACCTTTGATTCGTCCAGTAGAGGGATGATGGTACAAACATCCTTGTTCCTCTCAGGGTCAGAGATTACAACCACATCTCTGATTTGATCTGCGAAGTAGTCTGGCGTCCAGTCAATGGACCCCGAAGCTAGGTATGGGTGAATCTCCCTACGATCCAACTGACTTTGAAGGGCTGCTCACACCAGGTAACATCCTTGGTTATTTTCCGAACAGACTCTACAGCGTTCATAGTTTTGTGGTGGAACCTGGCCACGCCCACTTTGAATGCAATGTAACCTCACTAGATCTGTTTCCGTAGATCGGACATCCTAACTTCGATGCCGAGTAGGGTCCCCATCAACCACACTGATTCGTTACGTGTCTTCATCCATATAGATTGGAAGCCACCAGCGGTTTAACAAGTGTTGTAAAGTTCTTTGAACGAGAGCGCACCCTTGGTTACTCTCACAACATCCTTTACAGTTCTGATAATTATGCGAAGTGAGAAAACCAAGTTGGACCTGCCTGGCATGTAACTCCACCAAGCTGGTATTCATCAGACGAATATCAAATATTTGAATCATGTTGATCTAATAAGGATTTCTATCATGGTAGTCCGGGATCCATCCAAGATCCATCTGACGCTGGAGGGCCTCTTGTACAAAAGAGCAACCCTGTTTGTTTACCGAGCAAGTCAGATAGGAATTATAATTGTGTCGTGGCAGATTATGATACTGGCTTTACCTTGAGTGTATCGCCACAAGGTTGACATTCATTGTACGGATGTCATGGTTTTAAATGGCGTTGGAATTCGTATAGGTCATGCTGACTCCACGAACTCGATGCTCTTGGATCCATCTGAGATCCAATGTTCCTGTAGAGCTGCTTGCACCATAGAACATCTTTGATTATTTTCAGAGCAGATATCACACTGGTGATAATTATGAGGTGGCACATGGCCATATCCGCTCTGTCTATAATGTATCTTGATCAGATTGGCCCTTAATAAGAGTACATCATGAATTTGATAGATGTTGTTAGACTCTCCCTCTATCAAATTGACTGTAGCTTTCTCTTGTTGAGGCAGCGGGTTTGTGAGAACATTCGGATTTGTATCTTTGAAAGATAAGACCCCGCTCCTAACAAGCTTTTGCACATCAGATTTTAAACTGAGACAGTTTTCTATGTTATGCCCTGGTCCTCCTTGATGGTGAGGACAAGTCTGATCCCTTTTGAACCAAAAAGGCAGATTTTTCGGTACTGTAAGAGGAGACTTAGTCTGGACATGCCCCTTGACCAGCAATAATAGGAGCAATTCCACGTACAACATGGGTATAGGGTCAAACCCTGGTGGCCGCGTTGTACGGTTGTTGTTGTATGGCGGACGAGTCTGCTGGAGAGACTGTTGATTAGGTTGGCTTTGTGCAACCTGAGGTTGATATGTAGGAACAGGCGCAGGATTGATAGCAGGAGTTACAGCTACTACTGGTTGGTATCGTCGCCTTTTCTTTCCAAGAGAGATATTCGCAATATCCTACTCTTTTTTCTTAGGGAGAGCACTACCGTATCGTTTTGTATTACTTGAGGATCCAATGTCTTTAACTAATCGTCCTTCTCGGACTGCTTCCTCTAGACGAACTCCCATGCCTACCATTCCGGTGAAGTCACTGGGCGCACTAGCAACCATTCTATCGTAGTAAAATGAGCTCAAAGTTTTTAAGAAGATCTTTGTCATCTCTTTTTCCTCAAGAGGTGGAGAAATCTGAGCAGCAATTTCACGCCATCTCTGAGCATATTCCTTAAAGGTTTCCTTGTCCTTTTGTGACATTGATCTGAGTTGATCTCTATCTGGTGCCATGTCCAAATTGTATTTATATTGTTGAATGAAAGCAGCACCAAGATCTCTGAACGTGCCGATCGTAGTGTGGTTTAAACCCATGTACCATTTTAATGCGGCACCGGTTAAACTATCCTGAAAGTAGTGAATCAGTAGCTCCTGGTTCTTTGTCTGAGCTAACATTCACCGAGCGTACATCACTAAATGACTCAGAGAGCAAGAGTTACCCTTGTATTTTTCAAAGTCGGGCACTTGGAACTTGTGTGGAACTTTCACATTGGGGACCAAACAGAGGTCCGCGGCGTCCTTTCCAAATAGATCCTGGCCGCGAATGACCTGCAGCTCCTTCTGCATTTCCAAGAAATGTTCCTCGAATTCCTTCATTCTGTCGATCATGTTGTCGTTTCCACCAGAGGGTATCTGGGGAATCTGTCCTTCTAGGACAGTGTGTACCACGGGTGATGGTATAGTTATTATGGCCGAGACTCTCGGTGCCTCCCGAAGTTTGTAACCTTCAAGAGTTGCTGTCATGCCCCTGGCATCTTCGCTTTCCCGAAGTTTGTAACCTTCAGGCCCAGCGGTTCCTGCTGCGGTTTTCGGATCTTCAGTGATCGGCAGAATATATCCCTCCGGGATATAGTTAAGTGGAATGCCCCAGAGGCGATCTTTCGGCATCTTGTACCTAGGATCATACTTCTCCACTATGGGCGTTGATGTGATCTCTGAGATCACAGTCCTTTGTTGTTGCATTTGAGCTTCTACTAGAGCTTGCATGTCGTTATGAAGCTTTCTCAGATCCTCTTTCAGAGTGTCAATCTCTTTTCTCAACTCTCTGTTCTCTTCCTCGAGATCATCCATCTTTTTCTGACGATTGGCCCGAGTATTATACGAATGAGACAGTTTGACTCTAGAATTGAGACGCAAACGTGAGATTCGTAGGTAAGAAGAATGCGTTTATGAGAATGATGAATGCAATGATTATTAATTATTTTTGTTTATTCAAAGTAAACTTCGACAATTAGATTGCATATACCAAACAGTGAGGAAACCCCGTTTTATTGAATTCGAAGGATTGTGGAAATGGAAATACAGTAGATTACAAAGTGCTGGAAAAGGAAATCTAAACTAATGGATCATGAGTCCTCTCTGAGGAGAGCTCAAGTGCTGGTTCGGGTGCTTTCCTTTTCTTTGACTGGGGCTCGTGGGCCGTTGTCAGGTTGTCATTCCTTTGCCAAGTGAAAGGAGCAAGCAAAATCCTTTGGTCATCTTTATTTTCTACAGCATGTTGCTCTAAAATCTCAATCAGAACATCTTTTTCTCTTAATAGCTGCTGTATTTTCTTGCACTCCACATTGAGAATATGGTACTTGTTCCTCCAAGACCTCTTCTCCTGCTGAACTTTGCTGAGAGTAACCTGAAGTTTTTCCGTCTCAGACATGAAATAAAGGGCAGAGTCCCTTAATGGAAGAACTTTCTGACGAGGGTAAGGCATCCTCAGCTTGAGAGCTCTAGTTTGTACCCAATGGAGATAAGGCTCCATCGAGACACCGTCTAGATTTCCTAGAGACTCTCGTCCTTTCCTATGAATGTGTTTCCAGGCGTGCACTATTTTCGTCTTTAGTGTCCTGTCATTTTCTCCTTCCTTGAAGAAAAGCCTTCCAGATTAGCATTCCGTGGGACGTGCCTCATCGGGTATCCGAATTGACGATGAACTAACACTGGATGATAGTTGATTCCCTCCTTAGTTCCTATAAGGGGTACATTTGGGAAATTTCCACAACGGTCAATGATCCTGATCCTGTCGTAGATTCGATTGTACCAATCGATGTCAGAGTTAGTAAGAGACATGATTATCTGCGACCAACGTAAAGTATTCTTTTGATCCCAAAATGCAGCAGACTTGGGCAAATGGGAAGTGAACCATTTATAAAGCAAGGGTACACAACACATGATCATTCCTCCGCTGTATAAATTCCTTAAATGTACCGAATGATACGCATCTGCGAGTAAGGTCGGTACAGGGTTTCCAATCAGGAAAATCTTAATGGCGTTGATATCTACAAAGTTATCGATGTTGGGAAACAAAAATAACCCGTAGGTGAGCAAAACAAAGATGCTCTCGAAAGCGGTCGCGTTCCCTATACTACAAAATTACATGCTTTCTTTGTCAAGAACTGGGCTGGCAAACCCTGGATTCCACCCTTAGTGGTCATGTGAGTCCTGACTTCTGACTCGTCCAAATAAATTGCTCTTGTAATGGTCTGATCCTTTGGAATTTCTTCCAGTCCAGAAAAGGGAGCTTGATTAGTAATATGTAAATCAGTCAGGTGAGAATACTCCTCCAGCATTGGTGCAAGCTGATAATCCAGGAATGTGAAACAGTGATAGACCGGATCATAGAACTGGATTAGCGTGGACAGGATTCCTTCAATTACATGAACCCTTAACAAGGACAGCAATCCTCCACCCTTGGCTCTGAAAGCCTCGTGGTTGGTGATCATTCTTGCCAGACCTCTCAAATCCTCTAGTTTTGGAACCTTGAAGGTGTACTTATGAGTTTTCCTTCTACCAAAATCCATTAGCGTAATCTCCTTTCTCTGATATTTGCAATCATTGTCTCAGTTTAATTTGAAAAAGAGAGACTAGAAGAGAAGATTTTCTTTGTTTTAATGTTTTTTAAATGAATGCATGAATCCAACACACAAAAACATAGAAAAAACATGGGGTCAAAGGGTCGGTGTCATGAAGTCAAGGTTCTACCCTCCCCCCCCCCCAAAGGGTTATACTGGTGATTTTTTTTCCTGTCCGCAAAATCATTGACCCCTCTGGGATAACAACAGCAAGCAGATCACCAGCGAGCTGATGTATCCTAGAGTGATCTCAAATGAGGGTAGTATCGCGTGACAACTATTTTCGATAGCTTCCGCACTACAAAATGTCTTAAGTCTACTAAAAACCTCAGCTTCTCAGATAACCCTGTCGACCACACTACTTTCAACAACCAAAGTCGTATAGGAAATGTATCTTCAAAGGGAGTCTCCACTGAGTTTGATGGTCGATCGTGGGCTCTTAACTGGAATTCACTCCCAGTAAGATTACCTGCATTGACATTACCTATCTTAGGTGTATACTCAATCTTTCCACATGCGGCATCACACGCATTCCCATTAGCAGAAAAATAAACACAGATATCAAATAGGAAAAGCAGTATATATATTTGTCTTAATCATCCTAGACCTCTAGTCTTATCCTATACAGACAATGACTCCCCAGCAGAGCTGTCATTTCTGTGACATTTTGAGCACTCAGGTTTCAGCCAGAGAGATAAGAGGGACAAAATACCCTGCGTGGCCCCGGGGTGGGCGCCATTTTTCTGTAGCGAGCGATTTTGGACGTGGTTCTTAAGCACTGTCGCTCTGGGGTACTACAGGTCGATTCATTTTTTAGCCTATTGAAGCTGATGAAGGGAGGGAAATAGATGTCTCCAATTAACCCTGCTTGCATACTGAGTTTAAACAGATGACTGTTGGTTTACAGATGCGGTTTAGATTGTGGCCCTCTCTATGCTTATTTTGTTAAGACTGAAATGACGGGACTATGCTATTGGTAGGATGTTAGGACTGATGCTTTTCGATTGATGTGTGAAGGTACGGGATTTTGGGTTTTTTTATTAGTGCGTTCGCTAAGATTTTTCAGTCTTAAGCCTACGTATTCCCGTTTAACGAAACAGGGAAATCAGAGCGATCATAGTTCCTCCTATTCTATGGGAGGAAAAAGGTTGTTTTGGTGTCTTGTTCAAAGCCCAAGACGTGAAGCTAAATGTGGTTTGTATCTTGTTCAAAGCCCAAGATGTAAAGTTGAAGGGTCTATTTATATCTTGTTCGACGCCCAAGATGTGAAGCTAAAGGGTTTTGAATTTAGAGAGAATTTGTCATCTCTAAAGGGGGTCTGTTTGTCACAACTGTTGGCTGACTGATTTTAAAGGAGAATTACTTTAACTGGGATATGTGAATCCAGCAAAGTCATAATTTCCTTTATAGGGAATTTTTAACCTCAAGGAGAAGACTTTAACTCAGTGTAGAGTAATGCCATCTTTCCTTAGGAATTTCTCATGCAAAAAGAGGGACAGTGGCGTGGATGTAAATAATCCAGAGGTTTGCCGCTTACAGCAATTAGATGGGGGGAAAAGGAGTTGTTGATGTTTGTATACTGTGAACGAGGCACATCTTTTGATGCTAAAAGATTGATTGACTCAACCGGGGTTTCCTTATACAAAGCCTAAGAGGAGGTTATTGGCCCAGCAAGAGGGTGTTTTTATGTGTCTCGTACGAAGCCCGAGAGAGAGGCTAAAAGGGTTGACTCAACAAGAGAGTGTTCTTGTATGTATCTTGTACGAAGCCCAAGACGGAGGCTAAAGGTTCTTAACTCAACAAGAGAGTCTTTGTAACTCGTACGAAGCCCGAGATGGAGGCTGAAAATGTTTGACTCAACTAGAGAGTCTTTTATACTCAACAAGAGAGTGTTTTATATCTCGTATGAAGCCCGAGATTGAAGCTGAAAGGGTAGTGACTCAACAAGAGAGTCTTTTATACTCAACAAGAGAGTGTGAATAGGTTAGCTCGGCTAGGGAGAATCATTGTACAAAGCCCAAGAAGAGGCTAGTGTGCTGGTGACTGTTTCAGTTTAGTGATAGGTCCAGTATGTTGGATAAAGAGAAAATCAGTTCTTATATGGGTAATGTTGTGCTCAGGGATTGATCGGAGGATCGGGGTTATTTCCTGTTCTTTAAGGAAATGGGAAATCCAAAGGATATTGAGACTGTCCAAGTCTACGGGTGTTTTGAGAAATCGATTCTCAGGTAGTGAATGATCTTTATATGATGCCCAAGAGAAGGCTGGTATGTTAAGGGATGAAGGTCAACCTATTAACAGGTCTGACACTTGACTCAGAAAGACAGCTCTAGCAAATTGATGACTAGGTTTTGTTCCTATACCTGTAGAGGTCTCTAGGTCCTTGTACTAAGCCCAAGAGGAGGCATGAGAGCTTTTAAGAAGCCGAATGGTCCTTGTACAACGCCCAAGAGGAGGCGGGGATGCTTTAAGAAGTCTGTGGGTCCCCAAACCCCGAGAAGTTCAAGACATTCCATTCACCAAGAATAGATCAAGCCAGGACAGTCCGAGAATTTGGAAGAAACTTAAGAGATGCCATTCACGGAGAAAAGATCATCTCTGGGGAGTAGAGCTTCTTTGACGATTTCTAAGAGTGACAGTTTGAGAAAGGGTTCACCGAGAATGCTGCCTTTCACATCTCCATATTATTTACCCCAAGAGGAGTGAAGACTGTGTCTGGTAATCCTATGGGGATCTAGTTTTGTTTATATTTAAGAGTGACCAACAAGGCTTTACCTAGTACTAGACGTAGTTACCGGGGAAGACTCTAAATAACTATACTAGTATTACACAGTGGATATATAGCAAGTATATAAAAGTTTGTGAAAGAAGACTTATAGTGAGCAGCCCCACAATACAGTTATATATATGAAAGCGGATAAAGAAAGCAGGTAAACACTTACTAGGTTGTAGAGCTTCCATGTTGTTTTGTTAGTTGTTCAACAAAGAAAGCTTTGATATCTGAGGTTTTCAACTGAGGCTTTGATATCTGAGGTTGTAGAGCTTCCAAGTGTTTGATTTTTCAACTGGCGATCGCGCCGAGGTTTTCTTTTAACGCAGAGGGACTTATACAATATCTGAGGCCCAAAATTGTTTTGGTTAAAAGGGGATTGGGTCTTACACTCTATTAGAGGCCCAATGATTTACTTTTGTACAAGTGGTGGGGCTTACAGCTCAAGGAGAGACCAAGATGATTTTGCTAAAAAAGGCGACGATTGCGCCGTTGTTTTTGAAAATACAATGGGTCTTATACACTGACTGAGGCCCAAACATTGGTGTATTTACAATGGGGATGGGTCTTATGTAACACCCCATTTTCTACCCAACGTTTATTAAAAATCAGAGTGCAAAACTTTCAACATAAAACAAATGAGATGTCACATTTTCAACTTGAACAACAAAACCAATAACATAAACCTGTATTTCTTTTTAAAATAGATACATAGCATTCGGCCTTCACAACTTATAAATCATATTCACTTTATTCAACTAGATCAAAACTTCAATTTATAATTATTCAAGAATTATTGTAATAACAACAATTAGGAACAACAACATAAACAAAACATTTCCCCCCGAGTGCTACGTATCAGAGCATGACACCAACTTGAACTAACAGCGACTAAGACTTCAAACCTTCACAGCTATTCTTGAGTACCTGCTCAGTTACCCATAATAGGTAACATCATTACAGAAGGGGTGAGATATCGAAAAATATAATCCAAGGCATGATAATTAATATATTAGATTTGAATCACACAAATTTCACCGCTTCATACAACAGTCATGCAACAACTATTAGTAAACAACTTAAGAGCAACCACAACTTATAACAAACAACAACTTATAACAACAACCTGTATCAAGCGACAACTTACAGCAATAACAATTTATAACAACAATAACTCACAAGAATAACAACTTATATCAACAACACCAACAATCAACAACAACGTAATAATATTAACAACTTCAACATGCAACTCAAATGCGACTCAACTATGCACATGCATGTGGTACCATCGGAGTAAAACTCCCAACTTAAACATATGCCAGGTTATCGAGGCATTTTCAACTTAATCGGATGCCATCAAGGCCAACTTAAATAGGTGCCATCAAGGCCAACTTAATCAATGCAAATGTATGCATGCAACAATAACCACAATGTCACAACAGCAACAACGCAATAACAACAACGAGAACAACAACTTAAACATGCACCACTTGCATCAACTTAATCCAACATTGGTCGTTCGACCTACAACTTAATCAACAACATATTCATCATCACATCACCAACATTGGTCATAAGCCTAACAATTCACCACCACCTGCAAATTCATATTTTTCAGCAAGTATACAACACACCGATTCAACCAAAACAAGTTACAAACGTTCCGTAATTATTCGGACAGTTTTCGACTAAAAACCGATTAATTAATTATCGGCTAAAACTACTAATATTTCTATTATTTTCTACTCTGCTACTTTAATTAATCCTGCTACTAATTTACCTTCACTGTTAATATTGATTTCTATTAAAACTACTAGCCCTGCTACTTCACTGCTACTAAATTAATTAAACTAGTAACTCTGCTAAACTACTTGAACAAACTTTGTTTAACCACAAATTATTTCTGGGACACCATTGCTACTAAATATGCTACTGCTAATTATAAATGTTACCTTATAGTCTCATATTTCTACTACATATATACTACATGTCATTTAATTATTAAGACTAATTCTTAGACTAGTAGAATACCTCTAATTCTAAAACTCCCAAAATTATCTTATTAATAATACCAAACTATTATTATCATTACTAATATATAGTTCATATGTGCTACTAACATGTATATATATATATATATATATATATATATAATTCATATGCTACTGATATATAAACGAAATCTCCAATTTTCCACAGCCCAGGATTTACCCGCGTGACGGTCGTCACAACATCACCACGGTCGTCACGACACCATCACGATCGTCACAACACCACCACGGCCATCACGACCCCAAAATCCTTCGTCTCAGAATCCGTTCGTTCCATTTTCTTTCCAAATTCACAACCTTTCCTCAGATTCATATCAATTTCAATTTGTCCAAGACAGTGAACAGAACTACAACAGAATTACACCCTAAGGTAACATCTACCAGTTTCTCACAACTAATTCGTCAACCGCAATGCATTTTTCGCAATAAAAACCCGACAACACAACATTTTATAAAACCCCGAAATCAATAAATCATCTACTGGAAGCAAGACTATTTTTAATAGAAAGAATATTTCGTTAGCTTTCCAATGTTTCGAACGGGGGTCAAAACGGACTTACGGATCAAAAGATGTGAATTTTTGAAGTTTTTCCAAAACAGAATTTTCTTCATAAAACTGCTACGGGTTGCTGCAATTTTCCTCTAAAATCCAACCAATTCAATCATGTTCCATGAAATAAACACATATTCATTCATACCTAATATATAGTAATGATTTGGAACCATAAAACATGAATTCTAACACTTTGGTTTTGATCCCAAATCTCAAAATCTCAACATATCAAATGTTGTAATTTTCCATCCAATTCTACCAAACATGTGAAATCATACGAATAAGCATTTTACGTCCAATTCAACAATGTGGATCAAATTAATCATTCAATACAATAATTAAATGCACAGGCAGTAGCAATTATATAAGACTCAATCCTACATATCAATTATCATATTCCCGGTTATAAAATTCGAACCCCACCCTTACCTTAATTGATGGCCGCTCGAATCTCCGACCGACTTTTCCTACTTGGCTTTCTGACGGCAACTTCTCGTATCCCTCTTTATCCAACTTTTCCTCGTTCTCAACTTCCCACGTTTTCCTCTTTCTCTTTACTGATACCCCCAACTTCTTCTCCTTATTTTTCTCTAACTCCCTTTACTGCCTCCTCCACTTTTCTTTTTATTTTCCACAATAATCCAATAATAATAATAATAATAATAATAATAATAATAATAATAATAATGGTATTATTTAATCTATTTGGGCTTCCCTTCATACACCTCCAAATTGCTATATATCACCTAACAACCAAATCCAATTTAATTAAATAATAGTCCATTATAATAATATTATTTCTAATATTATTTCTCCGATTAAACCGACTAATTACTCGACTATCAAATAAATCGTCCAAACCACCAAATCAACACATTTAACCATAGACAGAAAATATTCAATATTATTTCCACAACTTAAATCAACTTATTAAATCAATTCAACTCGAACCAACTTAGAAACATCAACTTAATATTCCGATATTCCGGAATCAACTTAAATCAACACAAATACTCAAATCAACGCGAATCAACGCAACATACTACAATTATATTTAATTAAATACTTAATTAAATAAACGGGCGTTACAACTCTCCCCCACTTAGAACATTTTCGTCCTCGAAAATTCATCCGATACAACTACTCCAACTATGTGATTCCATCCCAACAGTTATTCTACACTTTGTAGTTACCGAATACTTCGAACTTAGATCCGTAAGACAACACCTCTGAATGTTCAACATAATTACAACGGCGACTACTTCCCAATTATCATAAAACATAACTACAACTTTACCATCTCCTATTTACACGTTCCTCGAAAATCATCTTAAACACGCAACATCATTACAACAACATAGGGTACCGGTGTACAATTAACTTCAACCAGATAAATCATCTTTTTCTTTCCAACTAATCCAACAAACCAAATTATCGACTTTTACTCATACTGACACAATTCTTCATAAATTCTTATCTGAATTAACACAACCAAGTAACTCATCTTTACCAACCAAAAGTTCCACTTTTACAATTCAACTTATAACTCCACTTCTTTTTCTACTTGCAACTCAATTCTCAAATTACCCAGAACTCAACTGCGAATTTCCATACTACTCATCAATTAAATCGCAACCACATGCCATCATCCTTAAATTCAACTAATATGTTCATATATGAATCTACATCGACAAAATAAACAATCCACAAGCACTTGGCTTGACTTCAACCAATTCAACGTACGTACTATACTAGTTGGCACGACACATCTATCCATCAATTATGATTCCGTCTACTATCAACAAGAGATTAAGGGTGATCAGTTCCTCAATTTGTCAATAGACAGCCGGCAACCATAATAGTGGCATAAATTATCATTATCCAACTAAAATAGCGTCTTCCTCCTCGTGCTAAACGTTATCCAAGCATACTGCTCTACCATTTCTCTAAGGCTCACAAACATTTTTCTTAATTCCCTTATTTCCAAGGAAGCACAAAATCCAACACATATATTCTTATACACACTTGTTGCACAACCTAATTATCGAATATCCTTCTGATATCGGAATCGCTACCACATCAAGTACCATCCAAATCGGTCCACTTCCACCGAAACATTTATCTAAGTCCAAAACTTTTGACAACCCTAACCAATCCTTCGTCTTTCTTTTCGATCTCACAACTTCGATGATCCATATAGTTTCACACTTGATCATCATTCCAATCACAATCCCAACAATACCATCTCATCATCTGGTTGGTGATAGAACTTCCAAAAATTTCTGACTCATGTCGACACATCTCGCCAATAACACCCAATCCACTTTTACTATTTAACATTCCTCAAAGATTTCTATACTTTAATCATTCTCAACTATCATACGCCGCACTTCCATGTGCTTCTCCGATACTCTTACCTTCTTCCCATTACCAACGTTTTTATACTTGACTTCATCTTACTATTTCCAGCAAGAATTGTCCAACTTCAAACACGATTATCTTCTTCATTACAGACCTCCCAGACACAAAATTATATTCCAAAATGAAGGGAATTTCATGTAGATTCCAGAACCTCAAGAATCGCTCGAATCCGAATTGTGAGTAAAAAGTGATCGTTCTTGCAATGGGACTGGTCAAGAAATCCCGTATGCAGAATTCTACAAATATCAGCACCAGACCCACACATTCAAACGCATTTTTCTCCCTCTTCAAAAACTTGCTGAAGGCCAAATTTACATGCCAACTATAGAGAATTTCGTAAGCTTTCCAAAAAGTCCAGAATCGCTTTCATCGGTGTTACGGGTAGAAAGTTATGCCCTTTTTACTGAAGGCTGTTCCACAAATACGAAAATAAAACCGAAATTGGTGAACATGAGTTCTACCTCCTTCTCTTGCTTCCAAACTCTTCCAACTATCCTTGCTTTTTACCCAACTCTGAAAATCATCCGACTTCACTCCAGATATACTCCACTTGCATATCACTATTCGTCACATTGCCCTCTCTTCTCCGAGAAGCAAACCGCGATCATACTAACTTGTCCTCCTTCAAAATGTCTCAACTGGACCAATGGATAAAATCATGAGTCCATACTCTCGTCGATTCGCAACAACACAGTTCTGACAGCGCTTGCACTCCTGCGATTAATATCACCTTGATTCAACTTCACATACTACAAACATCTCTGAGAAGTAAACTTCTACCCCACTTGTTTCAAACCAACTCCTGCATACCATCAATTAGGAAACAAACAAGCACCGACAGTGTTCCACACACTTGTCGCGTACTAAGGGATAAACAACATTAGACAACTTGGTCGGACAGACCGACCTGCTCTGATACCACTAATGTAACACCCCATTTTCTACCCAACGTTTATTAAAAATCAGAGTGCAAAACTTTCAACATAAAACAAATGAGATGTCACATTTTCAACTTGAACAACAAAACCAATAACATAAACCTGTATTTCTTTTTAAAATAGATACATAGCATTCGACCTTCACAACTTATAAATCATATTCACTTTATTCAACTAGATCAAAACTTCAATTTATAATTATTCAAGAATTATTGTAATAACAACAATTAGGAACAACAACATAAATAAAACATTTCCCCCCGAGTGCTACGTATCAGAGCATGACACCAACTTAAACTAACAGCGACTAAGACTTCAAACCTTCACAGCTATTCTTGAGTACCTGCTCAGTTACCCATAATAGGTAACATCATTACAGAAGGGGTGAGATATCGAAAAATATAATCAAAGGCATGATAATTAATATATTAGATTTGAATCACACAAATTTCACCGCTTCATACTACAGTCATTCAACAACTATTAGTAAATAACTTAAGAGCAACCACAACTTATAACAAACAACAACTTATAACAACAACCTGTATCAAGCGACAACTTACAGTAATAACAATTTATAACAACAATAACTCACAAGAATAACAACTTATATCAACAACACCAACAATCAACAACAACGTAATAATATTAACAACTTCAACATGCAACTCAAATGCGACTCAACTATGCACATGCATGTGGTACCATCGGAGTAAAACTCTCAACTTAAACATATGCCAGGTTATCGAGGCATTTTCAACTTAATCGGATGCCATCAAGGCCAACTTAAATAGGTGCCATCAAGGCCAACTTAATCAATGCAAATGTATGCATGCAACAATAACCACAACGTCACAACAGCAACAACGCAATAACAACAACGAGAACAACAACTTAAACATGCACCACTTGCATCAACTTAATCCAACATTGGTCGTCCGACCTACAACTTAATCAATAACATATTCATCATCACATCGCCAACATTGGTCATAAGCCTAACAATTCACCACCACCTGCAAATTCATATTTTTCAGCAAGTATACAACACACCGATTCAACCAAAACAAGTTACAAACGTTCCGTAATTATTCGGACAGTTTTCGACTAAAAACCGATTAATTAATTATCGGCTAAAACTACTAATATTTCTATTATTTTCTACTCTGCTACTTTAATTAATCCTGCTACTAATTTACCTTCACTGTTAATATTGATTTCTGTTAAAACTACTAGCCCTGCTACTTCACTGCTACTAAATTAATTAAACTAGTAACTCTGCTAAACTACTTGAACAAACTTTGTTTAACCACAAATTATTTCTGGGACACCATTGCTACTAAATATGCTACTGCTAATTATAAATGTTACCTTATAGTCTCATGTTTCTACTACATATATACTACATGTCATTTAATTATTAAGACTAATTCTTAGACTAGTATAATACCTCTAATTCTAAAACTCCCAAAATTATCTTATTAATAATACCAAACTATTATTATCATTACTAATATATAGTTCATATGTGCTACTAACATGTATATATATATATATATATATAATTCATATGCTACTGATATATAAACGAAATCTCCAATTTTCCACAGCCCAGGATTTGCCCGCGTGACGGTCGTCACAACATCACCACGGTCGTCACGACACCATCACGATCGTCACAACACCACCACGGTCGTCACGACCCCAAAATCCTTCGTCTCAGAATCCGTTCGTTCCATTTTCTTTCCAAATTCACAACCTTTCCTCAGATTCATATCAATTTCAATTTGTCCAAGACAGTGAACAGAACTACAACAGAATTACACCCTAAGGTAACATCTACCAGTTTCTCACAACTAATTCGTCAACCACAATGCATTTTCCGCAATAAAAACCCGACAACACAACATTTTATAAAACCCCGAAATCAATAAATCATCTACTGGAAGCATGACTATTTTTAATAGAAAGAATATTTTGTTAGCTTTCCAACGTTTCGAACTGGGGTCAAAACGGACTTACGGATCAAAAGATGTGAATTTTTGAAGTTTTTTCCAAAACAGAATTTTCTTCATAAAACTGCTACGGGTTGCTGCAATTTTCCTCTAAAATCCAACCAATTCAATCATGTTCCATGAAATAAACACATATTCATTCATACCTAATATATAGTAATGATTTGGAACGATAAAACATGAATTCTAACACTTTGGTTTTGATCCCAAATCTCAAAATCTCAACATATCAAATGTTGTAATTTTCCATCCAATTCTACCAAACATGTGAAATCATACGAATAAGCATTTTACGTCCAATTCAACAATGTGGATCAAATTAATCATTCAATACAATAATTAAATGCACAGGCAGTAGCAATTATATAAGACCCAATCCTACATATCAATTATCATATTCCCGGTTATAAAATTCGAACCCCACCCTTACCTTAATTGATGGCCGCTCGAATCTCCGACCGACTTTTCCGACTTGGCTTTCCGACGGCAACTTCTCCTATCCCTCTTTATCCAACTTTTCCTCGTTCTCAACTTCCCACGTTTTCCTCTTTCTCTTTACTGATACCCCCAACTTCTTCTCCTTATTTTTCTCTAACTCCCTTTACTGCCTCCTCCACTTTTCTTTTTATTTTCCACAATAATCCAATAATAATAATAATAATAATAATAATAATAATAATAATAATGGTATTATTTAATCTATTTGGGCTTCCCTTCATACACCTCCAAATTGCTATATATCACCTAACAACCAAATCCAATTTAATTAAATAATAGTCCATTATAATAATATTATTTCTAATATTATTTCTCCGATTAAACCGACTAATTACTCGACTATCAAATAAACCGTCCAAACCACCAAATCAACACATTTAACCATAGACAGAAAATATTCAATATTATTTCCACAACTTAAATCAACTTATTAAATCAATTCAACTCGAACCAACTTAGAAACATCAACTTAATATTCCGATATTCCGGAATCAACTTAAATCAACACAAATACTCAAATCAACGCGAATCAACGCAACATACTACAATTATATTTAATTAAATACTTAATTAAATAAACGGGCGTTACAACTCTCCCCCACTTAGAACATTTTCGTCCTCGAAAATTCATCCGATACAACTACTCCAACTATGTGATTCCATCCCAACAGTTATTCTACACTTTGTAGTTACCGAATACTTCAAACTTAGATCCGTAAGACAACACCTCTGAATGTTCAACATAATTACAACGGCGACTACTTCCCAATTTTCATAAAACATAACTACAACTTTACCATCTCCTATTTACACGTTCCTCGAAAATCATCTTAAACACGCAACATCATTACAACAACATAGGGTACCGGTGTACAATTAACTTCAACCAGATAAATCATCTTTTTCTTTCCAACTAATCCAACAAACCAAATTATCGACTTTTACACATACTGACACAATTCTTCATAAATTCTTATCTGAATTAACACAACCAAGTAACTCATCTTTACCAACCAAAAGTTCCACTTTTACAATTCAACTTATAACTCCACTTCTTTTTCTACTTGCAACTCAATTCTCAAATTACCCAGAACTCAACTGCGAATTTCCATACTACTCATCAATTAAATCGCAACCACATGCCATCATCCTTAAATTCAACTAATATGTTCATATATGAATCTACATCGACAAAATAAACAATCCACAAGCACTTGGCTTGACTTCAACCAATTCAACGTACGTACTATACTAGTTGGCACGACACATCTATCCATCAATTATGATTCCGTCTACTATCAACAAGAGATTAAGGGTGATCAGTTCCTCAATTTGTCAATAGACAGCCGGCAACCATAATAGTGGCATAAATTATCATTATCCAACTAAAATAGCGTCTTCCTCCTCGTGCTAAACGTTATCCAAGCATACTGCTCTACCATTTCTCTAAGGCTCACAAACATTTTTCTTAATTCCCTTATTTCCAAGGAAGCACAAAATCCAACACATATATTCTTATACACACTTGTTGCACAACCTAATTATCGAATATCCTTCTGATATCGGAATCGCTACCACATCAAGTACCATCCAAATCGGTCCACTTCCACCGAAACATTTATCCAAGTCCAAAACTTTTGACAACCCTAACCAATCCTTCGTCTTTCTTTTCGATCTCACAACTTCGATGATCCATATAGTTTCACACTTGATCATCATTCCAATCACAATCCCATCAATACCATCTCATCATCTGGTTGGTGATAGAACTTCCAAAAATTTCTGACTCATGTCGACACATCTCGCCAATAACACCCAATCCACTTTTACTATTTAACATTCCTCAAAGATTTCTATACTTTAATCATTCTCAACTATCATACGCCGCACTTCCATGTGCTTCTCCGATACTCTTACCTTCTTCCCATTACCAACGTTTTTATACTTGACTTCATCTTACTATTTCCAGCAAGAATTGTCCAACTTCAAACACGATTATCTTCTTCATTACAGACCTCCCAGACACAAAATTATATTCCAAAATGAATGGAATTTCATGTAGATTCCAGAACCTCAAGAATCGCTCGAATCCGAATTGCGAGTAAAAAGTGATCGTTCTTGCAATGGGACTGGTCAAGAAATCCCGTATGCAGAATTCTACAAATATCAGCACCAGACCCACACATTCAAACGCATTTTTCTCCCTCTTCAAAAACTTGCTGAAGGCCAAATTTACATGCCAACTGTAGAGAATTTCGTAAGCTTTCCAAAAAGTCCAGAATCGCTTTCATCGGTGTTACGGGTATAAAGTTATGCCCTTTTTACTGAAGGCTGTTCCACAAATACGAAAATAAAACCGAAATTGGTGAACATGAGTTCTACCTCCTTCTCTTGCTTCCAAACTCTTCCAACTATCCTTGCTTTTTACCCAACTCTGAAAATCATCCGACTTCACTCCAGATATACTCCACTTGCATATCACTATTCGTCACATTGCCCTCTCTTCTCCGAGAAGCAAACCTCGATCATACTGACTTGTCCTCCTTCAAAATGTCTCAACTGGACCAATGGATAAAATCATGAGTCCATACTCTCGTCGATTCGCAACAACACAGTTCTGACAGCGCTTGCACTCCTGCTATTAATATCACCTTGATTCAACTTCACATACTACAAACATCTCTGAGAAGTAAACTTCTACCCCACTTGTTTCAAACCAACTCCTGCATACCATCGATTAGGAAACAAACAAGCACCGACAGTGTTCCACACACTTGTCGCGTACTAAGGGATAAACAACATTAGACAACTTGGTCGGACAGACCGACCTGCTCTGATACCACTAATGTAACACCCCATTTTCTACCCAACGTTTATTAAAAATCAGAGTGCAAAACTTTCAACATAAAACAAATGAGATGTCACATTTTCAACTTGAACAACAAAACCAATAACATAAACCTGTATTTCTTTTTAAAATAGATACATAGCATTCGACCTTCACAACTTATAAATCATATTCACTTTATTCAACTAGATCAAAACTTCAATTTATAATTATTCAAGAATTATTATAATAACAACAATTAGGAACAACAACATAAATAAAACATTTCCCCCCGAGTGCTACGTATCAGAGCATGACACCAACTTAAACTAACAGCGACTAAGACTTCAAACCTTCACAGCTATTCTTGAGTACCTGCTCAGTTACCCATAATAGGTAACATCATTACAGAAGGGGTGAGATATCGAAAAATATAATCAAAGGCATGATAATTAATATATTAGATTTGAATCACACAAATTTCACCGCTTCATACTACAGTCATTCAACAACTATTAGTAAATAACTTAAGAGCAACCACAACTTATAACAAACAACAACTTATAACAACAACCTGTATCAAGCGACAACTTACAGTAATAACAATTTATAACAACAATAACTCACAAGAATAACAACTTATATCAACAACACCAACAATCAACAACAACGTAATAATATTAACAACTTCAACATGCAACTCAAATGCGACTCAACTATGCACATGCATGTGGTACCATCAGAGTAAAACTCCCAACTTAAACATATGCCAGGTTATCGAGGCATTTTCAACTTAATCGGATGCCATCAAGGCCAACTTAAACAGGTGCCATCAAGGCCAACTTAATCAATGCAAATGTATGCATGCAACAATAACCACAACGTCACAACAGCAACAACGCAATAACAACAACGAGAACAACAACTTAAACATGCACCACTTGCATCAACTTAATCCAACATTGGTCGTTCGACCTACAACTTAATCAATAACATATTCATCATCACATCACCAACATTGGTCATAAGCCTAACAATTCACCACCACCTGCAAATTCATATTTTTCAGCAAGTATACAACACACCGATTCAACCAAAACAAGTTACAAACGTTCCGTAATTATTCGGACAGTTTTCGACTAAAAACCGATTAATTAATTATCGGCTAAAACTACTAATATTTCTATTATTTTCTACTCTGCTACTTTAATTAATCCTGCTACTAATTTACCTTCACTGTTAATATTGATTTCTGTTAAAACTACTAGCCCTGCTACTTCACTGCTACTAAATTAATTAAACTAGTAACTCTGCTAAACTACTTGAACAAACTTTGTTTAACCACAAATTATTTCTGGGACACCATTGCTACTAAATATGCTACTGCTAATTATAAATGTTACCTTATAGTCTCATGTTTCTACTACATATATACTACATGTCATTTAATTATTAAGACTAATTCTTAGACTAGTAGAATACCTCTAATTCTAAAACTCCCAAAATTATCTTATTAATAATACCAAACTATTATTATCATTACTAATATATAGTTCATATGTGCTACTAACATGTATATATATATATATATAATTCATATGCTACTGATATATAAACGAAATCTCCAATTTTCCACAGCCCAGGATTTGCCCGCGTGACGGTCGTCACAACATCACCACGGTCGTCACGACACCATCACGATCGTCACAACACCACCACGGTCGTCACGACCCCAAAATCCTTCGTCTCAGAATCCGTTCGTTCCATTTTCTTTCCAAATTCACAACCTTTCCTCAGATTCATATCAATTTCAATTTGTCCAAGACAGTGAACAGAACTACAACAGAATTACACCCTAAGGTAACATCTACCAGTTTCTCACAACTAATTCGTCAACCACAATGCATTTTTCGCAATAAAAACCCGACAACACAACATTTTATAAAACCCCGAAATCAATAAATCATCTACTGGAAGCATGACTATTTTTAATAGAAAGAATATTTCGTTAGCTTTCCAACGTTTCGAACTGGGGTCAAAACGGACTTACGGATCAAAAGATGTGAATTTTTGAAGTTTTTTCCAAAACAGAATTTTCTTCATAAAACTGCTACGGGTTGCTGCAATTTTCCTCTAAAATCCAACCAATTCAATCATGTTCCATGAAATAAACACATATTCATTCATACCTAATATATAGTAATGATTTGGAACGATAAAACATGAATTCTAACACTTTGGTTTTGATCCCAAATCTCAAAATCTCAACATATCAAATGTTGTAATTTTCCATCCAATTCTACCAAACATGTGAAATCATACGTATAAGCATTTTACGTCCAATTCAACAATGTGGATCAAATTAATCATTCAATACAATAATTAAATGCACAGGCAGTAGCAATTATATAAGACCCAATCCTACATATCAATTATCATATTCCCGGTTATAAAATTCGAACCCCACCCTTACCTTAATTGATGGCCGCTCGAATCTCCGACCGACTTTTCCGACTTGGCTTTCCGACGGCAACTTCTCCTATCCCTCTTTATCCAACTTTTCCTCGTTCTCAACTTCCCACGTTTTCCTCTTTCTCTTTACTGATACCCCCAACTTCTTCTCCTTATTTTTCTCTAACTCCCTTTACTGCCTCCTCCACTTTTCTTTTTATTTTCCACAATAATCCAATAATAATAATAATAATAATGGTATTATTTAATCTATTTGGGCTTCCCTTCATACACCTCCAAATTGCTATATATCACCTAACAACCAAATCCAATTTAATTAAATAATAGTCCATTATAATAATATTATTTCTAATATTATTTCTCCGATTAAACCGACTAATTACTCGACTATCAAATAAACCGTCCAAACCACCAAATCAACACATTTAACCATAGACAGAAAATATTCAATATTATTTCCACAACTTAAATCAACTTATTAAATCAATTCAACTCGAACCAACTTAGAAACATCAACTTAATATTCCGATATTCCGGAATCAACTTAAATCAACACAAATACTCAAATCAACGCGAATCAACGCAACATACTACAATTATATTTAATTAAATACTTAATTAAATAAACGGGCGTTACAACTCTCCCCCACTTAGAACATTTTCGTCCTCGAAAATTCATCCGATACAACTACTCCAACTATGTGATTCCATCCCAACAGTTATTCTACACTTTGTAGTTACCGAATACTTCAAACTTAGATCCGTAAGACAACACCTCTGAATGTTCAACATAATTACAACGGCGACTACTTCCCAATTTTCATAAAACATAACTACAACTTTACCATCTCCTATTTACACGTTCCTCGAAAATCATCTTAAACACGCAACATCATTACAACAACATAGGGTACCGGTGTACAATTAACTTCAACCAGATAAATCATCTTTTTCTTTCCAACTAATCCAACAAACCAAATTATCGACTTTTACACATACTGACACAATTCTTCATAAATTCTTATCTGAATTAACACAACCAAGTAACTCATCTTTACCAACCAAAAGTTCCACTTTTACAATTCAACTTATAACTCCACTTCTTTTTCTACTTGCAACTCAATTCTCAAATTACCCAGAACTCAACTGCGAATTTCCATACTACTCATCAATTAAATCGCAACCACATGCCATCATCCTTAAATTCAACTAATATGTTCATATATGAATCTACATCGACAAAATAAACAATCCACAAGCACTTGGCTTGACTTCAACCAATTCAACGTACGTACTATACTAGTTGGCACGACACATCTATCCATCAATTATGATTCCGTCTACTATCAACAAGAGATTAAGGGTGATCAGTTCCTCAATTTGTCAATAGAAAGCCGGCAACCATAATAGTGGCATAAATTATCATTATCCAACTAAAATAGCGTCTTCCTCCTCGTGCTAAACGTTATCCAAGCATACTGCTCTACCATTTCTCTAAGGCTCACAAACATTTTTCTTAATTCCCTTATTTCCAAGGAAGCACAAAATCCAACACATATATTCTTATACACACTTGTTGCACAACCTAATTATCGAATATCCTTCTGATATCGGAATCGCTACCACATCAAGTACCATCCAAATCGGTCCACTTCCACCGAAACATTTATCCAAGTCCAAAACTTTTGACAACCCTAACCAATCCTTCGTCTTTCTTTTCGATCTCACAACTTCGATGATCCATATAGTTTCACACTTGATCATCATTCCAATCACAATCCCATCAATACCATCTCATCATCTGGTTGGTGATAGAACTTCCAAAAATTTCTGACTCATGTCGACACATCTCGCCAATAACACCCAATCCACTTTTACTATTTAACATTCCTCAAAGATTTCTATACTTTAATCATTCTCAACTATCATACGCCGCACTTCCATGTGCTTCTCCGATACTCTTACCTTCTTCCCATTACCAACGTTTTTATACTTGACTTCATCTTACTATTTCCAGCAAGAATTGTCCAACTTCAAACACGATTATCTTCTTCATTACAGACCTCCCAGACACAAAATTATATTCCAAAATGAATGGAATTTCATGTAGATTCCAGAACCTCAAGAATCGCTCGAATCCGAATTGCGAGTAAAAAGTGATCGTTCTTGCAATGGGACTGGTCAAGAAATCCCGTATGCAGAATTCTACAAATATCAGCACCAGACCCACACATTCAAACGCATTTTTCTCCCTCTTCAAAAACTTGCTGAAGGCCAAATTTACATGCCAACTGTAGAGAATTTCGTAAGCTTTCCAAAAAGTCCAGAATCGCTTTCATCGGTGTTACGGGTAGAAAGTTATGCCCTTTTTACTGAAGGCTGTTCCACAAATACGAAAATAAAACCGAAATTGGTGAACATGAGTTCTACCTCCTTCTCTTGCTTCCAAACTCTTCCAACTATCCTTGCTTTTTACCCAACTCTGAAAATCATCCGACTTCACTCCAGATATACTCCACTTGCATATCACTATTCGTCACATTGCCCTCTCTTCTCCGAGAAGCAAACCTCGATCATACTGACTTGTCCTCCTTCAAAATGTCTCAACTGGACCAATGGATAAAATCATGAGTCCATACTCTCGTCGATTCGCAACAACACAGTTCTGACAGCGCTTGCACTCCTGCGATTAATATCACCTTGATTCAACTTCACATACTACAAACATCTCTGAGAAGTAAACTTCTACCCCACTTGTTTCAAACCAACTCCTGCATACCATCGATTAGGAAACAAACAAGCACCGACAGTGTTCCACACACTTGTCGCGTACTAAGGGATAAACAACATTAGACAACTTGGTCGGACAGACCGACCTGCTCTGATACCACTAATGTAACACCCCATTTTCTACCCAACGTTTATTAAAAATCAGAGTGCAAAACTTTCAACATAAAACAAATGAGATGTCACATTTTCAACTTGAACAACAAAACCAATAACATAAACCTGTATTTCTTTTTAAAATAGATACATAGCATTCGACCTTCACAACTTATAAATCATATTCACTTTATTCAACTAGATCAAAACTTCAATTTATAATTATTCAAGAATTACTGTAATAACAACAATTAGGAACAACAACATAAACAAAACATTTCCCCCCGAGTGCTACGTATCAGAGCATGACACCAACTTAAACTAACAGCGACTAAGACTTCAAACCTTCACAGCTATTCTTGAGTACCTGCTCAGTTACCCATAATAGGTAACATCATTACAGAAGGGGTGAGATATCGAAAAATATAATCAAAGGCATGATAATTAATATATTAGATTTGAATCACACAAATTTCACCGCTTCATACAACAGTCACGCAACAACTATTAGTAAACAACTTAAGAGCAACCACAACTTATAACAAACAACAACTTATAACAACAACCTGTATCAAGCGACAACTTACAGCAATAACAATTTATAACAACAATAACTCACAAGAATAACAACTTATATCAACAACACCAACAATCAACAACAACGTAATAATATTAACAACTTCAACATGCAACTCAAATGCGACTCAACTATGCACATGCAGGTGGTACCATCGGAGTAAAACTCCCAACTTAAACATATGCCAGGTTATCGAGGCATTTTCAACTTAATCGGATGCCATCAAGGCCAACTTAAACAGGTGCCATCAAGGCCAACTTAATCAATGCAAATGTATGCATGCAACAATAACCACAACGTCACAACAGCAACAACGCAATAACAACAACGAGAACAACAACTTAAACATGCACCACTTGCATCAACTTAATCCAACATTGGTCGTTCGACCTACAACTTAATCAACAACATATTCATCATCACATCACCAACATTGGTCATAAGCCTAACAATTCACCACCACCTGCAAATTCATATTTTTCAGCAAGTATACAACACACCGATTCAACCAAAACAAGTTACAAACGTTCCGTAATTATTCGGACAGTTTTCGACTAAAAACCGATTAATTAATTATCGGCTAAAACTACTAATATTTCTATTATTTTCTACTCTGCTACTTTAATTAATCCTGCTACTAATTTACCTTCACTGTTAATATTGATTTCTGTTAAAACTACTAGCCCTGCTACTTCACTGCTACTAAATTAATTAAACTAGTAACTCTGCTAAACTACTTGAACAAACTTTGTTTAACCACAAATTATTTCTGGGACACCATTGCTACTAAATATGCTACTGCTAATTATAAATGTTACCTTATAGTCTCATGTTTCTACTACATATATACTACATGTCATTTAATTATTAAGACTAATTCTTAGACTAGTAGAATACCTCTAATTCTAAGACTCCCAAAATTATCTTATTAATAATACCAAACTATTATTATCATTACTAATATATAGTTCATATGTGCTACTAACATGTATATATATATATATATATATATATATATATATATATATATATATATATATATATATATATAATTCATATGCTACTGATATATAAACGAAATCTCCAATTTTCCACAGCCCAGGATTTGCCCGCGTGACGGTCGTCACAACATCACCACGGTCGTCACGACACCATCACGATCGTCACAACACCACCACGGTCGTCACGACCACAAAATCCTTCGTCTCAGAATCCGTTCGTTCCATTTTCTTTCCAAATTCACAACCTTTCCTCAGATTCATATCAATTTCAATTTGTCCAAGACAGTGAACAGAACTACAACAGAATTACACCCTAAGGTAACATCTACCAGTTTCTCACAACTAATTCGTCAACCGCAATGCATTTTTCGCAATAAAAACCCGACAACACAACATTTTATAAAACCCCGAAATCAATAAATCATCTACTGGAAGCATGACTATTTTTAATAGAAAGAATATTTCGTTAGCTTTCCAACATTTCGAACTGGGGTCAAAACGGACTTAGGGATCAAAAGATGTGAATTTTTGAAGTTTTTTCCAAAACAGAATTTTCTTCATAAAACTGCTACGGGTTGCTGCAATTTTCCTCTAAAATCCAACCAATTCAATCATGTTCCATGAAATAAACACATATTCATTCATACCTAATATATAGTAATGATTTGGAACCATAAAACATGAATTCTAACACTTTGGTTTTGATCCCAAATCTCAAAATCTCAACATATCAAATGTTGTAATTTTCCATCCAATTCTACCAAACATGTGAAATCATACGAATAAGCATTTTACGTCCAATTCAACAATGTGGATCAAATTAATCATTCAATACAATAATTAAATGCACAGGCAGTAGCAATTATATAAGACCCAATCCTACATATCAATTATCATATTCCCGGTTATAAAATTCGAACCCCACCCTTACCTTAATTGATGGCCGCTCGAATCTCCGACCGACTTTTCCGACTTGGCTTTCCGACGACAACTTCTCCTATCCCTCTTTATCCAACTTTTCCTCGTTCTCAACTTCCCACGTTTTCCTCTTTCTCTTTACTGATACCCCCAACTTCTTCTCCTTATTTTTCTCTAACTCCCTTTACTGCCTCCTCCACTTTTCTTTTTATTTTCCACAATAATCCAATAATAATAATAATAATAATAATAATAATGGTATTATTTAATCTATTTGGGCTTCCCTTCATACACCTCCAAATTGCTATATATCACCTAACAACCAAATCCAATTTAATTAAATAATAGTCCATTATAATAATATTATTTCTAATATTATTTCTCCGATTAAACCGACTAATTACTCGACTATCAAATAAACCGTCCAAACCACCAAATCAACACATTTAACCATAGACAGAAAATATTCAATATTATTTCCACAACTTAAATCAACTTATTAAATCAATTCAACTCGAACCAACTTAGAAACATCAACTTAATATTCCGATATTCCGGAATCAACTTAAATCAACACAAATACTCAAATCAACGCGAATTAACGCAACATACTACAATTATATTTAATTAAATACTTAATTAAATAAACGGGCGTTACAACTCTCCCCCACTTAGAACATTTTCGTCCTCGAAAATTCATCCGATACAACTACTCCAACTATGTGATTCCATCCCAACAGTTATTCTACACTTTGTAGTTACCGAATACTTCAAACTTAGATCCGTAAGACAACACCTCTGAATGTTCAACATAATTACAACGGCGACTACTTCCCAATTTTCATAAAACATAACTACAACTTTACCATCTCCTATTTACACGTTCCTCGAAAATCATCTTAAACACGCAACATCATTACAACAACATAGGGTACCGGTGTACAATTAACTTCAACCAGATAAATCATCTTTTTCTTTCCAACTAATCCAACAAACCAAATTATCGACTTTTACACATACTGACACAATTCTTCATAAATTCTTATCTGAATTAACACAACCAAGTAACTCATCTTTACCAACCAAAAGTTCCACTTTTACAATTCAACTTATAACTCCACTTCTTTTTCTACTTGCAACTCAATTCTCAAATTACCCAGAACTCAACTGCGAATTTCCATACTACTCATCAATTAAATCGCAACCACATGCCATCATCCTTAAATTCAACTAATATGTTCATATATGAATCTACATCGACAAAATAAACAATCCACAAGCACTTGGCTTGACTTCAACCAATTCAACGTACGTACCATACTAGTTGGCACGACACATCTATCCATCAATTATGATTCCGTCTACTATCAACAAGAGATTAAGGGTGATCAGTTCCTCAATTTGTCAATAGACAGCCGGCAACCATAATAGTGGCATAAATTATCATTATCCAACTAAAATAGCGTCTTCCTCCTCGTGCTAAACATTATCCAAGCATACTGCTCTACCATTTCTCTAAGGCTCACAAACATTTTTCTTAATTCCCTTATTTCCAAGGAAGCACAAAATCCAACACATATATTCTTATACACACTTGTTGCACAACCTAATTATCGAATATCCTTCTGATATCGGAATCGCTACCACATCAAGTACCATCCAAATCGGTCCACTTCCACCGAAACATTTATCCAAGTCCAAAACTTTTGACAACCCTAACCAATCCTTCGTCTTTCTTTTCGATCTCACAACTTCGATGATCCATATAGTTTCACACTTGATCATCATTCCAATCACAATCCCATCAATACCATCTCATCATCTGGTTGGTGATAGAACTTCCAAAAATTTCTGACTCATGTCGACACATCTCGCCAATAACACCCAATCCACTTTTACTATTTAACATTCCTCAAAGATTTCTATACTTTAATCATTCTCAACTATCATACGCCGCACTTCCATGTGCTTCTCCGATACTCTTACCTTCTTCCCATTACCAACGTTTTTATACTTGACTTCATCTTACTATTTCCAGCAAGAATTGTCCAACTTCAAACACGATTATCTTCTTCATTACAGACCTCCCAGACACAAAATTATATTCCAAAATGAATGGAATTTCATGTAGATTCCAGAACCTCAAGAATCGCTCGAATCCGAATTGCGAGTAAAAAGTGATCGTTCTTGCAATGGGACTGGTCAAGAAATCCCGTATGCAGAATTCTACAAATATCAGCACCAGACCCACACATTCAAACGCATTTTTCTCCCTCTTCAAAAACTTGCTGAAGGCCAAATTTACATGCCAACTGTAGAGAATTTCGTAAGCTTTCCAAAAAGTCCAGAATCGCTTTCATCGGTGTTACGGGTAGAAAGTTATGCCCTTTTTACTGAAGGCTGTTCCACAAATACGAAAATAAAACCGAAATTGGTGAACATGAGTTCTACCTCCTTCTCTTGCTTCCAAACTCTTCCAACTATCCTTGCTTTTTACCCAACTCTGAAAATCATCCGACTTCACTCCAGATATACTCCACTTGCATATCACTATTCGTCACATTGCCCTCTCTTCTCCGAGAAGCAAACCTCGATCATACTGACTTGTCCTCCTTCAAAATGTCTCAACTGGACCAATGGATAAAATCATGAGTCCATACTCTCGTCGATTCGCAACAACACAGTTCTGACAGCGCTTGCACTCCTGCGATTAATATCACCTTGATTCAACTTCACATACTACAAACATCTCTGAGAAGTAAACTTCTACCCCACTTGTTTCAAACCAACTCCTGCATACCATCGATTAGGAAACAAACAAGCACCGACAGTGTTCCACACACTTGTCGCGTACTAAGGGATAAACAACATTAGACAACTTGGTCGGACAGACCGACCTGCTCTGATACCACTAATGTAACACCCCATTTTCTACCCAACGTTTATTAAAAATCAGAGTGCAAAACTTTCAACATAAAACAAATGAGATGTCACATTTTCAACTTGAACAACAAAACCAATAACATAAACCTGTATTTCTTTTTAAAATAGATACATAGCATTCGACCTTCACAACTTATAAATCATATTCACTTTATTCAACTAGATCAAAACTTCAATTTATAATTATTCAAGAATTACTGTAATAACAACAATTAGGAACAACAACATAAACAAAACATTTCCCCCCGAGTGCTACGTATCAGAGCATGACACCAACTTAAACTAACAGCGACTAAGACTTCAAACCTTCACAGCTATTCTTGAGTACCTGCTCAGTTACCCATAATAGGTAACATCATTACAGAAGGGGTGAGATATCGAAAAATATAATCAAAGGCATGATAATTAATATATTAGATTTGAATCACACAAATTTCACCGCTTCATACAACAGTCATGCAACAACTATTAGTAAACAACTTAAGAGCAACCACAACTTATAACAAACAACAACTTATAACAACAACCTGTATCAAGCGACAACTTACAGCAATAACAATTTATAACAACAATAACTCACAAGAATAACAACTTATATCAACAACACCAACAATCAACAACAACGTAATAATATTAACAACTTCAACATGCAACTCAAATGCGACTCAACTATGCACATGCATGTGGTACCATCGGAGTAAAACTCCCAACTTAAACATATGCCAGGTTATCGAGGAATTTTCAACTTAATCGGATGCCATCAAGGCCAACTTAAACAGGTGCCATCAAGGCCAACTTAATCAATGCAAATGTATGCATGCAACAATAACCACAACGTCACAACAGCAACAACGCAATAACAACAACGAGAACAACAACTTAAACATGCACCACTTGCATCAACTTAATCCAACATTGGTCGTTCGACCTACAACTTAATCAACAACATATTCATCATCACATCACCAACATTGGTCATAAGCCTAACAATTCACCACCACCTGCAAATTCATATTTTTCAGCAAGTATACAACACACCGATTCAACCAAAACAAGTTACAAACGTTCCGTAATTATTCGGACAGTTTTCGACTAAAAACCGATTAATTAATTATCGGCTAAAACTACTAATATTTCTATTATTTTCTACTCTGCTACTTTAATTAATCCTGCTACTAATTTACCTTCACTGTTAATATTGATTTCTGTTAAAACTACTAGCCCTGCTACTTCACTGCTACTAAATTAATTAAACTAGTAACTCTGCTAAACTACTTGAACAAACTTTGTTTAACCACAAATTATTTCTGGGACACCATTGCTACTAAATATGCTACTGCTAATTATAAATGTTACCTTATAGTCTCATGTTTCTACTACATATATACTACATGTCATTTAATTATTAAGACTAATTCTTAGACTAGTAGAATACCTCTAATTCTAAAACTCCCAAAATTATCTTATTAATAATACCAAACTATTATTATCATTACTAATATATAGTTCATATGTGCTACTAACATGTATATATATATATATATATAATTCATATGCTACTGATATATAAACGAAATCTCCAATTTTCCACAGCCCAGGATTTGCCCGCGTGACGGTCGTCACAACATCACCACGGTCGTCACGACACCATCACGATCGTCACAACACCACCACGGTCGTCACGACCCCAAAATCCTTCGTCTCATAATCCGTTCGTTCCATTTTCTTTCCAAATTCACAACCTTTCCTCAGATTCATATCAATTTCAATTTGTCCAAGACAGTGAACAGAACTACAACAGAATTACACCCTAAGGTAACATCTACCAGTTTCTCACAACTAATTTGTCAACCGCAATGCATTTTTCGCAATAAAAACCCGACAACACAACATTTTATAAAACCCCGAAATCAATAAATCATCTACTGGAAACAAGACTATTTTTAATAGAAAGACTATTTCACTGAATACTTGATTATATCATGCAATCTATATATCAATCTACTCGTTTCAACCTCACGATCATGTCTATGGTCTTTAATTTCATTTATTTTAAACATGGAATAAGAAATCAAAGAGAAACCTCAAGAACCCTAAAATTTACATGAAGGTTCAGAAATTCCATACACGATTCAAACACAACAATTGATTGAGGGTAAACACTCTATGCATGATTATGAACATATGGCCAAATTATTGTGCAGCAAAAAATGCATGGATCATAGAGTTTGAAGAGCTCATGCTTACCTCTTGCAGCTGGTGATCGTGTTTTGTGTTAGAGGTGTTACAGCTTGGTTCCAAGGTTATGGAAAGCTTCCCTAGGTGCTATGGAGTGTGTCTGGGTGCTTGGAGTGGATTGAATTGAGTTGGAACTTGATTTGGCACCTCAACTGCAAATCTGTCAAAGGCTTGAGCAGTTGGCTGGTGATTTTGTGATTTTGATGTTCCAGATGTTATGTGAGTGTTTGGATCACTTCTATATGATGTTTATGAGGCGTGTGTGATAGGTTTGGTTGGAATAGCTCTCAAACTCAAAACCCGATAGTGACTTGCTTTGGAAGGCAATTTTGGAGTGAAGAAGGAGATTTTGAGGAAAGCATCTGTTTGATGGCTTTGGTGTACTCAAACTGGTCACAAATGAGCTCTATTTATAGTAGAGCAAGTTTGTTTTGCAAGAAATAGTGAATGGCAACTGCTGCATAGGTTTGGCCAATGTTGATCAATGAGAATCCAAGTCTCCTCTAGCCATTGACTAGAGGTTAGGGCACAGGCTACTGGTTCCCTTGGTCTTGGATAAGTTTTGACTGAATTTAGTTGGAAATGGCTCAGTCCATGCCACCTTGGTGTATGCATTGAATGCTCCAATCCAAAATTGGAGTCTTATCCCTCTTTTAGGCATTTCTAGGTTTGGCATGCTATTTTTGGTTCCAAAGACTTGGGAGGCTTGGGATCAGAGTTGGTTCCTCCTTGGTCCCCCCTTGAGGTGTTCAGATGGATAGAGTTGCTTTCCTTTTACAAATTTTGAGTAAATCGAGCAAAACTTCAAAATCTGCCTTGCCATGACAGTTTGCAGCAAGGCATATTAGCATTGTCATATCTCATGGCTCAAGTGGACTTTGATGGAGTTCTTGGCCATTTTGGAAAGCCCTCATATGATACAACAACTGTTTGATCATAATTGGTTTGGATACTTTTTGGATCCAAGTGCAAAATGCCCCTACATTTGGAAAAAAGTGAAGGCGGATTCTGACTTAGTGAAAATTTCACTAAGTGTTGGAAAAAAGTGACATTTTCACTTTTTGTGATTTTGATCATTCCATAACTCAAAATCCATGGGGAATTGGAATGAGTTATGTTTGAAGCTTTTGTAGAGTGCCATGAGAGCTACAAATCTAGCTTTGAATGGGTAAAAATGGCCTTGTGGTTTAGGAGTTATGATCCTCCAAAGTTGGTACCCTAGCCACTTTGTTCCATAACTTAGAAAATTTCTAAGTTTTTTATGGTTACCCCTTCTACAAGTTATCCCACTTTTCTTGATTTTTCTTGATGAATTATGATTTCAATCACACATTAACATCATTTTAGGGTTAAGGAACCATAATTGTTAAAAATCTCAAAAAGTCAAAGTTTGACTTTTGTGCACAGTTGACTTTTTGTCAGATGAATTCCAAACTGTGTGATCCTCTATGAAATCAAGTCCTTGACCTAAATCAAACTTGATGGATTGATTTCATAGGTGTTATAGGGTGTATTGAATCATGTCCTAGGGTTTGGGAGCATGTCTAGGTCAAAAGTCAAAGATACAGTTGACTTTTCCCGCGAAACCCTAACTGTAGTTCAGATGAAATTAAAACTTGTTGCTCAAGCTTCTTGGATAAATCCATTGTTGCAAATGGATCAATGTGGTGTGTTAGGGATCCTCAACTCCTCCTTTTAGGTCTTGGCTCATGTTTTGTCCCAAAAGTCAACTTAGGGGTGAATTAGGTCAAGAAACCCTAATTCCTGATTTTTGGTGAATGCATCCCCTGAGGCCAAATGGACTTGATGATTGGGTTCATGATGTCCCTTGGAGCATCATAGGTTATGCTTTGAAGCATTGGCTCATGCCCAGAGGAAAATCTCCATCTGGAGGCCCTAGTCAACCAAAACCCTAATATGGTGACACTGGCGATCTTGAGACTTGATCCACCTAGAAGGGAGCAGCCTTGTGCTTAATCCTTGGAGTGGGAGCCCACTTGATCCTTTGTGGATGTTTGAGAGGTTATACAAGTTGAAGATCATGTCATTCCTTGATTGATCCTTTGTCTAAGAACTCTGAGAGGTCCTGAAACCCTAAATTTGATTGTAGTGAATACTCACCCATCTTTGGGGAGACTAATCGTTTTTCCATATTGTGATGATGATTGGCACAATGATGGGAAATCTTAGTGGTCAAAATTTGGGGTATGACAGGGTACATTTGGGAAATTTCCACAATGGTCAATGATCTTGATTCTGTCATAGATGCGATTGTACCAATCGATGTCATAGTTGGTAAGATACATGATTCTCTGCGACCAACATAAAGTATTCTTTTGATCCCAAAATGCAGCAGACTTGGGCAAGTGAGAAGTGAACCATTTGTACAGCAAGGGTACACAACACGTGATCATTCCTCCGCTGTACAAATTCCTTAAGTGTACCAAATGATGAGCATCTGCGAGCAAAGTCGGTACAGGGTTTCCAATCAGAAAAATCTTAATGGCGTTGATATCTACGAAGTTATCGATGTTGGGAAACAAAAATAACCCGTAGGTGAGCAAACCAAAGATGCTCTCGAAAGCGGCCACGTTCCCTATACTAGCAAAGTATAGAGCCTTCTTTGTCAAGAATTGGGCTGGCAAACCTTGGATGCCACCCTTTTTGGTCATGTGAGTCCTGACTTCTGACTCGTCCAGATAAATTGCTCTTGCAATGGTTTGATCCTTTGGAATTTCTTCCAGTCCAGAAAATGAAGCTTGATCAGTGATATGTAAATCAATTAGGTGAGAGTACTCCTTCAACGTTGGTGCTAGCTGATAATCTGGGAATGTGAAACAGTGATAGACCGGATCGTAGAACTAGATTAGTGTGGACGGGATTCCTTCGATTACATGCCCTTAACAAGGACAACAGCCCTCCATACTTGGCTCTGAAAACCTCGTGGTTGGTGATCATCCTCGCCAGACCTCTCAAATCCTCTAGTTTTGGAACCTTGAAGGTGTACTTATGAGTTTTCCTTCTACCGAAATCCATTAGCACAATCTCCTTTCTCTGAAATTTGAAATCATTGTCTTAGTTTAATTTGAAAAAGAGAGAGACTAGAAGAGAAGATTTTTCTTTTGTTTTAATGTTTTTTAAATGAATGTATGAATGCAGAATACAAAAACATAGAAAAATCATGGGGTCAAAGGGTCGGTGTCATGAAGTCAAGGCTCTACCCCCCCCCCCCCCCAAAAGGTTTATACTAGTGATTTTTTGTACCTGTCTGCAAAATCATTGACCCCTCTGGGATAACAACAACAAGCGGATCGCCAGCGAGCTGATGTATCCTAGAGTGATCTCAGATGAGGGTAGTATCGTGTAACAACTATTTCCGATAGCTTCCGCACTACAAAATGGCTTAAGTCTACTAAAAACCTCAGCTTCTCAGATAATCCATTCGACCACACTACTTTCAACAACCGAAGTCGTATAGGAAATGTATCTGCAAAGGGAGTCTCCACTGAGTTTGATGGTCGATCGTGGGCTCTTAACTGGGATTCACTCCCCGCAAGATTACCCGCATTGTGTCATACACCAAATTTGTCCTACCTGTATATAATTTTCATCTGTCATACCCTCATTTTCACCATAACCCTAGCCTTGCATATCATAGCATTTTCATCATCTATGCATCTCCATTAGGTTATAACCTTGCATTCTTCATACTTTATTCTCACATTGCCTCATCCGCATAGCATAACATGCCTCTCATCTTGCATACTGCCTAAAATGTCGGTCGGAATAGAATTGTCGGATTTACAGACAAATCAGTCAAACTAAAAGTCGGTCCCGATTAATTTCAAAATCCGACGAAATGTTGTATTCCTCAGAGTAATTTATTTCACGCTGATAATTTTAGCGCAGTCGTTTTTATTTTCGGGAATTTCAATACCCGACTTTTTATTCACCTTTTATTCATTTTTATTTGTCTTTGAATGGATTTAAAATTAATTTAGTTTAGTTTATATAATTGAGATTTATTTTAGTTAGCTTTATTTGATCATTTATTTTTTTCATTATTTATTTCCTTGTTAAATAGTCCTTAATTTAGAATTAATCTAGATCTGTTTATATAATTAATATTTTTTTTAACATTATTTATTTTATCATTTTCTTTTATTATTTATTTTTAGTAATTTAGAATTAACTTGGATTTGTTTATATAATTAAGTTCATTTGAGCTTATTTTATAAGCCATACAAAGCCCATACCAAGGTCAAGCCCTACAACAATTATCTCCACAAGTTCCTAATTGTCGTTACACCACAATACATAGCCTACTCAATGCCACGAAACAGCCAAAATCGTATCCCTGCGATGAAAAACAACAACGGCAACATGTTATGCCACAAGACTACAACAAGGCCTGCGCTACAAGCCTGCACACTTCGTACAACTTCCACAGAACCCTGCTACACAACCTACACCCTGCGTCATCAACAAGCAGCAACCCATCTGCAAAACAAACCAAGATAAAAAAATTCAGTCCAAACCATGCCCAAAACAATGTCAAAAATCAACCAATTTTCAAAAAAAGAGAAAGTAGGACAAGTTTGTTTCAACTAAGGCATAACCAAGAAAATTTGCAAAAAGAGGAGTAACAAGTTGCTGCACCAAATAAGGTCATAACAGGATTTTCATTAAAAATTGAGTCAATGCTATACATCAGCCTAGTACATCAGAAAATTACACAAATGAGGCAAAAGCATATTGTAACAGATTTGATTCCTCTGCATCATTCTTATTTCACCTAGTCACAACTCTTTTTGATTCAATCCTAAGAGACTAAAACACTTTTCTCTGAATATAAATCAGAGGCTAAAACCATAACGCGGAAAAAAAAACACCAGAGAAAATACCTAAAAAAACCCTACAAAGTTTCTACACAACAAGAACCCTAAATTCCATTAAAGCTCATATTCAAAAGCTTTTTGAGTCTCACACTGAGACTCAAAACTGCTTGAGCTGAAGGCCATTCAGAAACGCCTCCATTCACGCGCATAGAAGATCACAGAAGAAATAGAATAACGAGATTAAGATGCAAGAGAAAGAGTTGGATCAAAGAATACCTTAAAACGTTTAGAGACCCCTCAGAAAAGTTCTTCAAGAGACCCCTCAAAAAATTTCTTCAAGAGACGAAAAAAACCTTACACGACTGCAGCACAAACATTGCACGGAAAAAGGAGAAAGGAAGTGAGCAGAAAGAACGAAGGATTGGAAGCGAGTACCTAAGCACATTCTGAAGTTCCTCAGAAGATTTCTTTAAGAGGTATCTCTTCTAAGCTCTGGTTCCCTTTAATCTGGATTCACTTGTTTGAAATCATCTTGTTGCGTCCCTTTTAGTTACCGTAGAACTCTTATTTGCATGATTATGACTTAACATGTGAGTTACGGTTCCATTTGGGAACGGAGTCAATTCGAGGATTTGAGTAGGTTTTAGAAAAATCTGAGTTTAGATTTAGATAGAGGGAGAGAAATAATGTAGGGTTTGTGTAGGTTGTTTTCGTTTTGGGGAGGATCTCGCCGGAAAAGACGGTGGAGGCCGCCGCGCGCCGCCGCTTCTCCGGCAGCGATGTAGGTTTTCGATGAGAGAGTTTTGAAAGAGTGAGAGCTTTGGAAACGTGAGAGAAGAGAGAGAGAGTGAAGAGTCTGAAATGAGACTCATTCTTCTCTTTTTCTCGTTTTATCCAGCATCATTGATGATGCGTGTGAGTGGCCGGTGGGACAGTGAACTTGTCCCTCCCTTGACAAGTGTCATCGGAGAAGCTTCCCATGTTCGATCATGCGTGCGTACGGGACTATCCCTACCATGCACCCTCGTACCTCAACCCTCAGATTAGGAGTCAATGTTGACTCCATGGGAATCAACGCACCAGATTGATTCTGGGGTCAACTTGGCTTGACCAGAGTCCACCATAGACCCTCCCCTGCGTGGACCTCTTTTCTGGGCCTGGGGATTTATCACTAACCACACCCCCCCGTTTTACTAATTATTTCTGGCCCATTTCCCTTTTTATTTATTTTCTTTTTTAGTTTTCATAATATTTCCTTTTAATATAAAATTCCAAAAATCTTTAACTAATTTCTTTTTTTAGAAAAATAATAAAATTTGTTTATTAATCAATTTTCATTAATTTTATTAAAATTATTTATTTAATATTAACTAATTAATTTAATAATTAGTTTTATTAAAACATTTGATTTTAATTTAATTAATCAAGTTAAATCATTTCCCTAATTCTAAAAATCTAAAAAAAAATCTTTTTCTTTAATCAAATTTAAATTAATTTTATTAAACCATTTTATTTAATATTAATTAACTTTAGCAGTTAGTTTTATTAAATATTTTAGTTTAATTTAATTAATCATTTGAGTTTTCTTCTTTTCATTCTAAAAAATATAAAAACAAATTAATTTATAATTTCTCTAACCTTAGAATTAGGTTGCTAACTTCACTAACATGTTTGACTATATTTCTCCTCCATTTTGTTTGACTTTTTTATTTTATGTGATGTTTACCTTTCTCTTATGGATTAATTTTATGCCTTGATTATATTTATGTTGTTCATCATATGCTTGTCCAAACCAAAAACTCTTTTCAAACTAATACCTTGACTTAATGTCAAGCTCTTTTTAATACCTTATAAGTCGATTGTTTTCACGATCGCAATCAACCTCACATAGCCTCCTCTTAGGCTTTATACAACGATACTTGTTGCACATTTCACTTTGGTTTGCATGCATATGTGTGATTGTCATATTTTAATTGTGGCTTGATTATTCTCCCCTTGAGTAATTGTATCCCTCTCCCATAAGATTAAAATCAACCATTTTCAAAAGTATAAACAAGCTTGATCCAACGTCAAGCATTTTCCAAAACAAATTCAATTAATCACAATTCATCTCCAAGCATTCACTTGATCCATATATCAGGTCCCTTTACCTATCTTGTAAGTCGAGCGCTTTTGCCTCGCAATCGACCTTACCTTGAACCATTAGGACCTCCTTTCCATTAGTTCTCAACCATTCCGTACGCAAATTCAAACCTCGATCCATATCGAGCATTTTACAAATCAAAGCAATACATTTAACTATACTTAAACACTATTTCTTGAAAGGTGAAAAGTGAGGGGGATCGAGTCTTTGATCTTTCTCTTTGATTGTTCGGGTGCGAGTTCTCTTACTCGTGTGTGGACAATTGACGCCTCTAAAACACTTGTAACTCGACAACATTCAAACTTCTTTCCAAGCAATCATTAAAAATTGTAATCCCTATCTAAACACATTTCTATTAAAGGTGAAGTGAGGGTGGTCGAGTCTTCGATCCTTCTCCTCAATTGTTTGGGTGTGAGTTCTCTTACTCATGTGTGAATAATTGTCATCTCTAAAACATCCAATACAAATAAAACTCCTTTTCTCTCCCCCGTGCGATCAAAACCCTAAAACACATACAAATCAAATCCTCTTTTCTTAATCAAACTCTTTAATACACTTAATCATATATTCAAACACAACTTCCTAAAAGGTGAAGTGAGGGGGGCCAAGTCTTTGACCTTTCTCCTCAATTGTTTGGGTGCAAGTTCTCTTACTCATGTGTGGACAATTGGCGCCTATAAAAAACACAAACCAAACAACCGTAGTCCCACGAATTACGAATGCTCTGACTTTCCCATTGCACGAGGGAATACGTAGGCACAAGGGTCCCAATCCTTGGCGAGCACTCTAATAATTAAACCACCCATCTTCCCCTTAGAAGCAAATCCTTTAGAAGATAACAAACAAACATAGCTAACTTTCTCACGAATCGAATCAAGAGGTTCCCATTGAGTACAACGGACGTAGAGGGTGCTAATACCTTCCCTCTTGCGTAACCGACTCCCAAACCCAAATTTGGTTGCAATGACCATTTTCTTATCCTTTTAAAGGTTTTATCAATATTTTCCTATTCCTTCCTTGGAATGAATAAAGTTCGGTGGCGACTCTGTTTCAAACGTTTTTTCCGCGTCCATCGCGAGGATCGTATTTTTCGAGGTACGACAGATAGGCAATGTATCTGCAAAGGGAGTCTCCACTGAGTTTGATGGTCGATCGGGGGCTCTTAACTGGGATTCACTCCCCGCAAGATTACCTGCATTGCCATCACCTATCTTAGGTGTATACTCAATCTTTCCACATGCGGCATCACACGCATTCCCATTAGCAGAAAAATAAACACAGATATCAATTAGGAAAAGTTATGTATATATATTTGTCTTAACCATCCTAGACCTCTAGTCTTATGATCCTATACAGACAATTATTCCCCAGCAGAGTCGTCATTTCTGTGACATTTTGTGAACTCAAGGTTTTCACCGAAGATTGTAAGAAAGATAAGACTGGCCCCACGGTGGGTGCCATTTTTTCTGTAGCGCGATTTTTGTGGTTCTGAGTCAGGATCGCTTGGGCACTACAGTTCGATTCATTTTTATCCTATTGAGCTGATTAAGGAAGGGAAATAGAAGTCTCCAATTAATCCTGCTTGCATACTGAGTTTGAACAGCGGTCTGTTAGGTTACAAATGCTATGTGGATGTGGGGCCCAATCTTCGGTTATTTGGTTAACAACGGATTATCTGGATTTGTGAGGTTTCTGATAATGTGTTTAGATTTGATGCTTTTGGGTTGATTTGGTGGAGATACTGGATTTTGGGTTTTTGATTAGTATGATCGCTAAGATTTTTTCAATCTTATGCCTATGTATTCCCGTTTAATGAAACAGGGAAATCAGAGCGATCGTAGTTCCTCCTATTCTATGGGAGGAAAAAAGGTTGTTTTGGTGTCTTGTTCAAAGCCCAAGACATGAAGCTAAAGGTGGTTTGTATCTTGTTTAAAGCCCAAGATGTGAAGCTGAAGGGTCTATTTGTATCTTGCTCGAAGCCCAAGATGTGAAGCTGAAGGGTTTATTTGTATCTTGTTCGAAGCCCAAGATGTGAAGCTGAAGGGTTTATGGATGAGAGAGAATTTGTCATCTCTAAACGGGGATATTTGGTCTATTTGTCACAACTGTTGGGTGACTGATTATAAAGGAGAATTACTTTAACTGGGATATGTGAATCCAGCAATGCCATAATTTCCTTTATAAGGGTTTTTTAACCTGAAGAGGAAGACTTTAACTCAGTTTAGAGCAATGCCATCTTTCCTTAGGAATTTCTCATGCTAAAAGAGGGACAGTGGCGTGGATGTAAATAATCCAGAGGCTTGCCTCTACAGCAATTAGATGAAGGAAAAGGAGTTGTTGATGTTTGATTGCTGTGAGCAAGGCCTGACTTTGACGCTAAAAGGTTGATTGACTTAACCGGGGTTTTCCTTATACAAAGCCTAAGAGGAGGCGATTGACCCAACAAGAGGGTGCTAACAAGTGACTGACTCAACAAGAGAGTGCTTTTATGTGTCTTGTACAAAGCCCAAGACGGAGGCTAAAGAGGTTTGACTCAACAAGAGAGTCTTGACCAAGTGTTTGACTCAACAAGAGAGTCTTTTATACTCAACAAGAGAGTGATTTATATCTCGTACGAAGCCCGAGATGGAGGCTAAAAGTGGTTGACTCAACAAGATAGTCTTTTATACTCAACAAGAGAGTGTTTTATATCTCGTACAAAGCCCGAGATGGAGGCTAAAAGTGATTTTGACTCAACAAGAGAGTCTTTTATACTCAACAAGAGTGATTTCTATCTCGTACGAAGCCCGAGGTGGAGGCTAAAAGTGGTTGACTCAACAAGAGAGTCTTTTATACTCAACAAGAGAGTGTGGGAGAATCATTGTACAAAGCCCAAGAGGAGGCTAGATTTTGGCGACTGTTTCAGTTTGGTGACAGGTCCAGCGTGTTGGATAAATGAGAAAATCAGTTCTTATAAAAGGAAAAGATTAAAGGTATGGTTGTGCTTTGGCACTGATCAGAGGATCAGGGTTATTTCCTATTCTTTAAGGAAATGGGAAATCCAAAGGGTATTGAGACTGCCCAAGTCTACAGGTGTTATGAGAAATTGATTCTCAGGTAGTGAATGATCTTTGTATGATGCCCAAGAGAAGGCTGGTATGTTAAGGGATGAGGGTCAACCCATTAACTGGTCTGACACTTGACTCAGAAAGACAACTCTAGCAAATTGATGACTAGGATCTGTTCCTATACCTGTAGAGGTCTCTGGGTCCTTGTACTAAGCCCAAGAGAAGGCATGAGAGCTTTTAAGAAGCCGAAGGGTCCTTGTACAACGCCCAAGAGGAGGCGGGGATGCTTTTAGGAAGCCTATGGGTCCCCAAACCCCGAGAAGTTCAAGACATGCCATTCACCGAGAATAGATCAAGCCAGGAAAGTCCAAGAATTTGGAAGAAACTCCAGAGATGCCATTCACAGAGAAAATATCATCTCTGGGGAGTTAGAGTTTCTTTGACAATGTCTAAGGGTGACAGTCTGAGAAAGGGTTCATTGAGAATGTTTCCTTTCACGTCTCCATATTGTTTAACCCCAAGAGGAGGGAAGACTGTGTCTGGTAATCCTATGGGGATCTAGTTTTGTTCGTATTTAAGAGTGACCAACAGGGCTTTACCTAGTGCTAGACGTAGTTGCCGGGGAAAACTCTAAATAACTATACTAGTATTACACAGTGGATATTTGACAGGTATATAAAAGTTTGTGAAAGAAAACTTACAGTGAGCAGCCCCACAATACAGTTATATATATATATATATATATATATATATATATATATGAAAGCGGATAAAGAAAGCGGGTAAACACTTACTCGGTTGTAGAGCTTCCAAGCTTTTTTGTTAGTTGTTCAACAAAGAAAGTTTTGATAACAATATTATATTCTAAATCAAAGGAGATAGTGCTTTGAAAATATTGTTGGGGCTTACAGCTCAAGGAGAGGCCCAAGGTTTTATCAGTGATTGCATTGTTGTTTTGAAATTGTACAGGGACTTATACCAGTGACTGAGGCCCAAAAAGGTTTTCTGTACAAAGGAATGGGTCTTACACTCTCTCAAGAGGCCCAAAGAGTTTAAGGAAAATAAATGGGGCTTATAACACGAGGGTAGGCCCAAATGATTTATTTTTTGAACTGGCGATCGCGCCGAGATTTTTCTTTTAACACAGAGGGACTTATACAATGACTGAGGCCCAAAAAGGTTTTTCATTTACAAGGGATGGGTCTTACACTCTCTCAAGAGGCACAAATGTTTATTTTTGTACAAGTGGTGGGGCTTACAGCTCAAGGAGAGGCCCAAATGATTATTTTAAAAAGGCGTTGATCGCGCAGTTGTTTTTGAAAATACACTGGGGCTTATACAATGACTGAGGCCCAAAAAGGTTTTCATTTACAAGGGATGGGTCTTACACTCTCTCAAGAGGCCCAAAGTGTTTGAAAAAAGATTTGATGAGGGTTGAATTGATCAAAACCCTAATTTGTTTTCAAAATATATTTTAATTGAATAAAAATTCAATTAAAATGATCAAATTTGTTAAACATGTATGAAAAACAAATTGTGGTATTGGATTAATGTTTGAAAAACCATGTTTATACCCAAAAAATAATTGGAAATCAATTAAGTTTGGAAAATCAAGGGAGAAAAAATATTTCAAATGTTAAAAACAAATAAAACATTAATTCTTTTGCAAAAATATCAAATATATGAAATAAATAATATTTTTGGGATTTCTTGGTAAAATAAAATATTTTAACATTTTTGTGAATTATTAAAAAAAGAATCAACTCAAAATCATTAAAACTCAGAGAAAAATTAATTTTTGAATCAATTAAATAAAATCACAAAAATTCAAATATTCAAATATTTGAAAAAGGGCACCAAGAACATCTTGACCTTGCCCGCGTGCTCTGTTTTACCCAGATTTACGTTTTCTCATCAATTTGCTCGTTTTCACCTCACAATCATGTCTATGGTCTTTAATTTCATTTATTTTAAGCATGGAATAAGAAATCAAAGAGAAACCTCAAAAACCCTAAAATTTGCATGAAGGCTCAGAAATTTCATACACGATTCAAACAAAGCAATTGATTAAGGGAAAACACTCCATGCATGATTATGAACATATGGCCAAATTATTGTGCAGCAAAAAATGAATGGATCATAGAGTTAGAAGAGCTCATGCTTACCTCTTGCAGCTGGTGATCGTTTTTTGTGTTAGAGGTGTTACAGCTAGGTTCCAATGATGTGGATAGCTTCCCTAGGTGCCAAGTAATGTGCCTGAGTGCTTGGAATGGTTTGAAACAAGCTGGAACTGAAGACGGTATCCCAACTGCAACTTGGTTTAAACCTTGAGCAGTTGGCTGGTGATTTTGTGAAATCAGTGTTCTAGATGTTGTTTAAGTGTTTGGATCACTTCTATATGATGTTTATGAGGTGTGTGTGTGTGTGTGTGATTGGTTTGGTTGGAATTGCTCTCAAACTCAAAACCCGATAGTGACTTGCTTTGGAAGGCAAATTTGGAAGTGAGAAGGTGATTTTGAGGAAAGCATCTGTTTGATGGCTTTGGTGTACTCAAACTTATCACAAATGAGCTCTATTTATAGTAGAGCAAGTTTGTTTTTCAATCAATAGTGAATGGCAACTGCTGTCCAAGTCTCCTCTAGCCATTGACTAGAGGTTAGGGCACAGGCTGCTGGTTCCCTTGGTCTTGGATATGTCTTGACTGAATTCAGTTGGAAATGGCTCAGTCCATGCCACCTTGGTGCATCCATTGAATGCTTCAAAACAAAATTGGAGTCTTGTCCCTCTTTTAGGGATTTCTAGGTTTGGCATGCTACTTTTGGTTCCAAAGACTTGGGAGGCTTATGGATCAGTGTTTGTCCCTCCTTGGTCTCCCCCTGAGGTGTTCAGATGGATAAGTGTGTTTGTCATTTGCACAAATTTGGTAAATCGAGCAAAATGCACAAATCTGCCTTGCTTTGACAGTTTTCAACAAGGCATATTGCCATTGTCATATCTCATGGCTCAAGTGGAATTTGATGGGGTTCTTGGCCATTTTGGAAAGCCCTCATATGATACAACAACTGTTTGATCATAGTTGGTTTTGATACTTTTTGGATCCAAGTGAAAAATGCCCCTTCATTTGGAAAAAAGTGAAGGCAGATTCTGACTTAGTGAAAATTTCACTAAGTGTTGGAAAAAAGTGACATTTTCACTTTTTGTGATTTTGATCATTCCATAACTTAAAATCCATGAAGAATTGGAATGAGTTGTGTTTGAAGCTTTTGTAAAGGGCCATGAGAGCTACAAATCCAGCTTTGGATGGGGAAAAATGCCCTTGTGGTTTAGGAGTTATGATCCTCCAAAGTTGGTACCCTAGCCACTTTGTTCCATAACTTAGAAAATTTCTAAGTTTTTTTATGGTTACCCCTTTTACAAGTTATCCCACTTTTATTGATTTTTCTTGATGAATAATGATTCCAACCACACATTAACATCATTTTAGGGTCAAAGAACCATAATTGTGAAAAATCTCAAAAAGTCAAAGTTGACTTTTGTGCACAGTTGACTTTGTCAGATGAATTCCAAACTGTGCGATCCTCTATGAAATCAAGTCTTTCACCTAAATCAAACTTGATGGATTGATTTCATAGGTGTTATTGGGTGTATTGAATCATGTCCCAAAGTTTGGGAGCATTCCTTGGTCAAAAGTCAAAGATACAGTTGACTTTCTCCCGCGAAACCCTAGTTGTGGTTCTGATGAAATTGAAACTTGGGAATCAAGCTTCTTCGATCAATCCATTGTTGCAAATGGATCAACGTGGTTTATTAGAGACCCTCAAATCCTCCCTTGAGATCTTGGCTCATGTTTTGTCCCAAAAGTCAACTTAGGGGTGAATTAGGTCAAGAAACCCTAATTCCTGATTTTTTTTATGAATGCATCCCCTGAGGCTAAATTGACTTGATGGTTGGGTTCATGATGTCTCTTGGAGCATCTGAGGTTATGCTTTGAAGCATTGGCTCATTCCTAGATGAAAATTTCCATCTGGAGGCCCTGGTCGACCAAAACCTTAATTTGGTGACACTGTTGACTTTGAGGCTTAATCCACTTGGAATGTTGCAGCCTTGTGCTTGATTCTTGATGTGGGAGTCCTCTTGATCCATTGTGGATGTGTGAGAGGTTTAGACAAGTTGAAGATCATGTCATTTCTTGATTGATCCTTTGTCTAAAGCTTAGGGAGGGCTTGAAACCCTAATTATTGATTGTAGTGAATGCTCACCCATCTTTGGGGAGACTAATGAGACATGATGGTTCATCCATATTGTGATGATGATGTGTATAATGATGGGAAATCTTAGTGGTCAAAATTTGGGGTATGACAGTAGGGACGCATGTATTCTTTTCAATGATGCTCAGCTGATATGTATCGTTGGGCTGACTCTCTTGCCGCGAGTCTCCTGGGTACGGTTGCCACATAGGCAGGCCATTCATTGGGCCATAATAGTCGTGGTCAAAGTTGTCTTTCATCAAAGTGTCCTCCTCTAATGAGTTGGGTGGCGCACGGCATCCTTCTGGATCAAAATCTCTGTATATCATTTTGACATCTGACCTCGATATAAATATCGGACTTTGTGCCAGAAAGCAAAATGGTGTAGGCACCTCTTCCTGAGACATATAATCGTCCTTGTTAAGATAGGACTTCTATTCTTCATATGTATCGGAGGAATCACCCGCGTTGATGGTATGTACTTCTTGAGACACTGGGTGAAGGAAACCTCCACTATGGAAGAAGTCCTGAATGGGATGAAGACTTTCATCATTAATAGCTGCCTGGGTACAGGTTGAAGAAAAACCAAGACCCTTCTTTTTCTTATTGTCAGTAGGAATGACAAGCTGTCCCCATCCTTTTGCATTGTGACTTTTGATCACTTCTAGAGCATCTCTGTACGAGGAAATCGACGCTCCTCTTTCTGATTAGTTTTCATTGCTCACCGAAAGTGCTTGGAACTGAGTTCCAACAACATCCTCTGGTTCTACACAAGTGGACGATGATAATTTGCTCATGATCAAGGCTCGCTCTCTACAGACTGTGACGAGTTGGTCGTTCTTGACAAACTTCAGCTTTTGGTGAAGCGTCGAAGTGACTGCCCCAGCCTCGCGTATCCAAGGTCTTCCTAACAAACAGTTGTATGCTGCCCTGATGTCCATGACCTGGAAAGTGACTTGGAAAGTGTGGGGACCGATAGTTATGGGAAGGTCGACTTCGCCCATAATTGTTTTCCGGGATCCGTTAAATGCTTTGACAATGACCTCACTGCCTCTCATCAGAGATCCTTTGAATGATAGTCGCATTAGAGTGTACTTTGGCATCACGTTTAGAGCTGATCCAGTGTCTGCCAGTACGGCAGCTAAAGCATCGTCCTGGCAGTTGACTATAATATTGAGTGCCATGTTATGACTTGGGCACTCTTCCGACAGTCCCTCATCACTAAATCCCAAGTTGTTGCAGGAAGTGATGTTGGAGATGATGCTGTCAAATTGTGTTATTGACACATCTTGTTCCACAAAGGCTTGCTCTAAGACTTTCTGTAGAGCTTCCCAGTGAGCTTCGAAACTAAGTAAAAGTGATAGCACTGAGATTTTTGAAGGAGTTTGCAACAGCTGATTAACAATGTTGTATTCACTCTTTTGGATGAGCTTCAGCATCTCATCGTTGTTCTTTGAAAGGTCGGGATCACTAGACTAACCGACTGGTTGATCAGGAATTTCCCCATGAGGTTCCTTTTCTCTGGTAGGTTCTCCAACTCCTCGGTTGAAGATTCAACAACTCCGTGTTACTCGACTGATGTCTGCAATATTCACGACGGAGGGTAATGGAATTTCCTTTCCATTCTCAATTGTTGTTGCACCGTATTTGTAAGGGATAGCCTTAGTTGATTCATACGGTAACGGTCCCGGTAGATAGATAACTATAGGAGCCTTCTGATTCTTATGACCATTGTAAGTAATTTCAATCAGTTCCTGGTTGGGAACTTTCGATTTGTCAAGTAAAGGGATAATGGTACAAACATCCTTGGTCCTCTTATGATCAGAGATTACGACAACGTCCTTGATTCGATCAGCGAAATAGTCGGGCATCAAGTTGATTGACCCAGGACTTGGACACGGTCGAATCTCTTTCTGGTCCAACTGACTCTGAAGGGCTGCTCGCACAAGGTAACATCCTTGATTATCTTTAGAGCAAACTCTACAGCGTTCATAGTTGTGTGGTGGAACCCAGTCACGTCCGCTCTGTATGTAGTGTAACCTCACTAAATTTGTTTCCATTGGTCGAATATCCTGACTTTGATGCATAGTAGGGTTCCCATTAATCATACTAACTTGTTGTGTGTCTTCGTCTAAGTAGATCGGAAGCCACCAGTGGTTTAACAAGTTTTGCAAAGTTCTTTGAATGAGAGCGCATCCTTGGTCGCTCTCACGACATCCCTTACAGTTCTGATAATTATGCGAAGTCAAAAAACCGAGTTGGACTTGCTTAGCATGTAACTCCACCAAGCTGGTATTCATCAAACGAATATCAAAGATTTGAATCATATTCACTTGATACTGATTTCTATGGAGGTAATCCTGAATCCATCCAAGATCCATCTGACGCTGGAGGGCCTCTTGTACAAAAGAGCATCCTTGATCATTTATTGAGCAGATAGGACAGGAATCATAATCGTGCCGTGACAGATTATGATGTTGGCTTTGCCTTGAGTGCATTACCACCAAGTTGAAATTTATTGCACGGATGTCGTGGTTTTGAATGATGTTTGAATTTGTATAAGTCATGTTGACTTCACGAATTCGGTGATCCTGGATCCATCCGAGATCCATCTGTTTCTGTAGAGCTGATTGCACCACAGAACATCCTTGATTGTTTTTAGAGCAGATATCACACTGGTGATAGTTATGAGATGGTACATGACCATATCCGCTCTGCCTGCAATGCATCTTGACCAGGTTGGTTCCCAATAAGTGTACATTACGAATTTGATAGTTGTGCCTAGACTTTTCTTCTATCAAATTTATCGCAGCTTTCTCATGTTGAGGCAGCGGGTTCATCTAAACATTAGGATTTGTATCCTTGAAGGATAAGACTCCGTTCCTAACAAGCTTCTGTACGTCGGGTTTAAAGTAAAGGCAATTTTCTATGTTATGCCCTGGTCCTCCTTGATGGTAAGGGCAAGTCTGATCTGCTTTGAACCAAAAGGGCAGATTTTCCGGTATTGTAAGAGGAGACCTGGTTTGGACATGCCCCTTGACAAGTAGTAATGGAAATGGTTTTGCGTACAACATGGGTATAGGGTCGAACCCTGGTGGTCGCGTTGTATGATTGTTGTTGTATTGAGGACGAGCCTGCTGAAGAGGTTGTTGTGTCCTTTACTGAAATTGTTGTTGAACCGGTTGGCTCTGAGCAACCTGGGGTTGATACGTAGGAACAGGCGCAGGGTTGATAGCAGGAATTACAGCTGCTACTGGTTGGTACCATCGCCTTTGCTTTCCGAAAGAGATATTGTCAATATCTTGCTCTTTTTTCTTAGGGAGAGCACTACCGTATCTTTTAGTACTACTTGATGATCTGACATCTTTAACTAAACGTCCTTCTCGAACTGCTTCCTCAAGACGAACTCCCATGCCTACCATCTTAGTGAAATCACTAGGTGCACTGGCGACCATTCTGTCGTAGTAAAATGAGCTCAAGGTTTCAAGAAGATCTTTGTCATCTCTTTTTCCTCAAGAGGTGGACAAATCTGAGCGGCAATTTCACGCCATCTCTGAGCATACTCCTTGAAGGTTTCCTTATCCTTTTGTGACATGGCTCTGAGCTGATCTCTGTCTGGTGCCATGTCCAGGTTATACTTATATTGTTGAACGAAGGCAGCGCCAAGATCTCTGAAAGTGACGATCTTAGTGCGGTTTAAACCCATGTACCATTTGAGTGCGGCACCGGTTAAACTATCTTGGAAATTCCTCCGAGCGTACATCACCAAATGACTTTGAGGGCAAGAGTTACACTTGTACTTTTAAAATTCGGGCACCTTGAATTTGTGTGGAATTTTCACATTGGGGACTAGACAAAGGTCTGCGGTGTCCTTTCCAAATAGATCCTGACTCCAAATAGCTTGTAGATCCTTCTGCATTTCTAGGAACTATTCCTGGAATTCCCTCATTATGTTGTCCATACTTTCGTTTCCACCAATCAGTATCTGGGAAATCTGTCCTTCCGGGACAGTGTGTACCACGGGCAGTGACTCTTGGTACTTCCCTCCCCCGAAGTTTGTAACCTTCAGGAGTCGCTGTCATGCCCCTTGCATCTTCGCTTTCCCAAAGTTTGTAACCTTCAGGCCCAGCAGTTCCTGCTACAGTTTCCGAATCTTCCGTGATCGGCAGAATATATCCTTCCGGGATATAGTTGAATGGCATGCCCCAGGGACGATCTTTAGGCATGGTATATCGAGGATCATACTTCTCCACTATGGGCATAGATGTGATCTCTGAGATCACAGTCCTTTGTATCTGAGCTGCTGCCAGAGCTTGCATGTCGTTGTGAAGTTTCCTCAGATCTTCTTTCAGAGCATTGGGTTCTTCTCTCAGCTCTCTGTTCTCTTCCTCGAGATTATCCATTTTCTTTTGTTGATTGGCCTGAGTATTGTACGAATGAGACAGTTTGACTCTAGAATCGAGACACAAACGTGAGATTCGTAGGCAAGAAGAATGCGTTATGTGAGAATGATGAATGATATGCAATGATTATATTATATATATTTTTTTGTTTAATCAAAATAAACTTTGACAATTGGATTGAAAATATCATACAGTGGGGAAACGCCGTCTTATTGAATTTAAAGGTTGCGGAAATGGAAATACAATAATTTCAAAGTGCTGTAAAAGGAAATGTCTAAACTTATGGATCCTGAGTCCTCTCTGAGGAGGGCTCAGGTGCTGGTTCTGGTACTTTCCTATTCTTTGATCGGGGCTCTCGGGCCGTTGTCGGGTTGTCATTCCTTTGCCAAGTGAAAGGAGCGAGCAAATTCCTTTGGTCTTGATTTTCTACAGCATGTTGCTCTAAAATCTCGATCAGGGCATATTTTTATTTTAACAGTTGCTGTATTTTGTTACACTCCACATTGAGAATATGGTATTTGTTCTTCCAAGACTTCTTCTCCTGTTGAACTTTATTGAGAGTAACCTGAAGTTTTTCCGTATCAGACATAAAATAAAGGACAGGTTCCTTTAACGGAAGAATTTCCTGACGAGGGTAAGGCATCTTCAGTTTGAGAGCTCTAGTTTGTACCCAGTGGAGATAAGGGTCTACAGAGACACAGTCTGGTTTTGCTAGAGACTCTCTTCCTTTCCGGTGAACATGTTTCCAAGCATGCACTATTTCTGTCTTTAGTGCTCTGTCGTTTTCTCCTTCCTTGGAGAAAAGACCTTCCAGATGAACATTACGCGGGACATGTCTCATCGGGTATCGGAACTGACGACGAACTAAAACTGGATGATAATTGATTCCTCCTTTAATTCCTATGAGGGGTACATTAGGGAAGTTTCCACAACGGTCAATGATTCTGATCCTATCATAGATTCAATTGTACCGGTCGATGTCAGAGTTGGTAAGAGACATGATCCTTTACGACCAACGTAAAGTACTCTTATGATCCCAAAAAGCAGTAGACTTGGGTAAATGGGAAGTGAACCATTTGTATAGTAGGGGTACACAGTATTTGATCATTCCTCCCTTATAAAATTCCTTAAGTGTACAGAATGATAAGCATGTGCGAGCAAGGTCAGTACAGGGTTTCCAATCAGAAAAATCTTAATGGCATTGATATCAACAAAGTCATCAATGTTGGGAAACATAAATAACCTGTAGGTGAGTAAGACAAAGATGCTCTCAAAGCAGTCGCATTCCCTATACTAGCAAAGTACAGAGCCTTCTTTATCAAATACTTGGATGGCAAACCTTGGATTCCACCCTTAGTGGTCATGTGAGTCCTGACTTCTAACTCGTCTAAATAGATTGCTCTTGCAATGGTTTGATCCTTTGGAATTTCTTCCAGTCAAGAAAAGGGAGCTTGGTCAGTGATGGGTAAATTAGTCAGGTGAGAGTACTCCTCCAGTGTTGGTGCTAGTTGATAATCTAGGAATGTGAAACAGTGATAGACCGGACCATAAAACTAAATAAGCGTAGCCAGTATTCCTTCAATTACATGGACCCTTAATAGAGACAACAATCCTCCGTATTTGGCTCTGAAAGCATCAGGATTGGTGATCATCCGTGCTAATCCTCTCAAATTCTCTAGCTTTGGAACCTTGAAGGTGTACTTGTGAGTCTTCCTTCTACCAAAATCCATAACGCAATCTCCTTTCTCTGATATTTGCAATCATTGTCTTAGTTTAATTTGAAAAAGAGAGACTAGAAGAGAAGATTTTTCTTTATTTAAAGTTTTTTAATGAAATGAATGCATGAATGCAGCACACAAAAACATAGAAAAAACATAGGGTCAAAGGTTCGGTGTCATGAAGTCATGGCTCTACCCATCCCCAAAGGTTGTACTGGTGATTTTTTGTACCTGTCCTCAAAATTATTGACCCCTCTTGGGATAACAATAGCAGGCTAGTTTACCCGAGCGAGCTGCAATATCTTAGAGTAATCTTAAATGAGGGTAGTATCACGTGACAACTATTTTCGATAGCTTCCGCACTATAAAATAGTAACAAGGTTTCAGCCTAATAAATCCTCAGTTTCATGGACAACCACAATCGAACAATCTGCTTTCAACAACCGAAGTCGTATAGGCATTGAATCCGCAAAGGGTGTCTCCACTGATTCGATGGTCGACCGGGGTCTCTTATTTGGGAGTTACTCCCTGTAAGATTACCCGTCTAGTGCCATCACTTATCTTAGGTGTATACTCAATCTTTCCAAATGCGGCCTCACCCGCAGTCCCATTAGCAGAAAAATAAACACGGATAGGAAAAGCGATATATATATATATATATATATTTATCCTAAAACTAACATCCTAGACCTCTTAGGAGCTATAATCCTAGTCCTAATACAAATAAAATGACTCCCCAGCAGAGTCGCCATTTTCCTGTAGCGAGCGATTTTTGTCGGTGACGCGACCACCTTATCGTTGGGTTTTCCTCACCGCAATGGTTGGAGGGGGTGCTACTTTCTGATTTCTTATTTATCCCATGAAGCTGAAAGGAAAAGGGAAGTTATCTAAAACTAACCTTGCATGTGAATGTTTAACGGAATAAATGCTTAAAAGAGATTCAGGGAGTTCGGGGTCAGGTTATACAATGGGGAGTTGTCAATTACCCATCCTATATGTGGTTATCCACAGGATATTAGCTTTAGGTTTCGCTTTATAATTGATGGTGTTTATCTCTTAATGGGTTGGGAAAGTTTCTTGGGAAGTATGAGCGAGTGCGTGAGTTTTTGTTGATGTTTGGGTGTTTTTGGTAAGGTACTAGACCTAAGTTTTGATTAATATGAAGGTACTGGACCTAGGGTTTTTGAATGGTATGCTCACTAAGATTTCACAATCTTATGCCTACGTATTCCCGTTTAAACGAAACAGGGAAATCAGAGCAATCGTAGTTCCTCCTATTCTAAGGGAAGAGAAAGATGTTTGGTGTCTTGTTCAAAGCCCAAGATTGAAGCTAAAAGGTTTTGACTGAGAGAGAATTTGTCATCTCTAAAGAAGGATTGTTGAGTTTTGTGTGCCTTGATTAAAGCACAAGGTTGATTCTAAAAGGTTAATTGATTTGGCTAGGGGATTTCTTTATACAAAGCCTAAGAGGAGGCTGGAAGTTTGAATTTTCTAGGGGAAAATATTCTATCTGTCTTATACAAAGCCCAAGATTGAGGCTAAAAATAAGAATTTTAACTGGTAAGGATATTTTTATGTGTCTTGTATAAAGCCCAAGATTGAGGCTGACCTTACTGGGAAAATCATTATACAAAGCCTAAGAGGAGGCTGAAATGAGTTTGACTCTTCTTGGGGAAAATCATTCCCCAAAGCCTAAAGGAAGGCTAGGAGGAAATGACTCTGTTGGAGAAGATATATGTCCTAAGCTTAAGAGAGGGAAATTTATGTCTTGTACAAAGCCCAAGATTGAGACTAAAGGGGTTTGACTCAGCTAGAGAGGGTTTTTATCTGTCCTGTAACAAGCCCAGGATGGAGGCTGGACAAGCTGGAGAAATTATTCTACACAACTTGAGAAGAGGCTAGCTCATGCTAGGGGAAATCTTTATACCAAGTTTGGACTAAGATTGACTCAATGAGAGAGTATTTTTATCTGTCTTATACAAAGCCCAAGATTGAGGCTAAAAAAGGTTGACTCAACAAGAGTGTCCGAAAAGGTGATTAACTCAACAAGAGAGTCTAAAAAGTGATTGACTCAACAAGAGAGTCTAAAAAGTGATTGACTCAACGAGAGAGTCTGAAAAGTGATTGACTCAACAAGAGAGTCTGAAAAGGTTAGCTCCGCTGGGGAAAATCATTTGTACAAAGCCCAAGAGGAGGCTTACTTCGCTGAGGAAGGATCATTATACAAAGCCTAAGAGGAGGTTAGCTTTCTGCTGAGGAAAGGTCCTTATACAAAGCCTAAGAGGAGGCTATCTTTTGTCAGGTATAATTGGGTTACCCAGGCAGGTCCAAATGGGGGAATTAACTCTTGCTGAGGATTTACAGAAGAGTTGAGATGTCAGGTACCCTTAGGTTCTGATTTTAGGTAGTGTTGACCCTGGTCGGGGAACTCTCATGAGAGAGACTGGGTTTCTGCTGGAGATCGATCCAGAATGCCCGGGTTTTTCCTATAGTTGTAAGGGACTTGAGAATGTCTTTGAGACTCAAGGGGATTAGACTATCCAAGTCTACTGGTGTGGAAGAGTTTTATCTATTGTATGATGCCCAAGAGGAGGCAAAGGCATTAAGGGATGAGAATCAACCCTAAAGTGGCCTGAGGTCTGACACTGGAAAGACTGCTCTAGCAAAGGATGACTAAGTTCTATCTTATACCTTTAAGAGGTCACCAGGGTCCTTGTATTAAGCTCAAGAGAAGGCATGAGAACTTCTAAGAAGCCGGAGGGTCCTTGTACAAAGCCCAAGAGGAGGCGGGGATGCTTTTAGGAAGTCTGTGGGTCTCACACCAAGAAAAGTTCAAGAAATGCTATTCACCGAGAATAGATCATTTAGTGAAAGTTCTGTGATTTGAAGAAATACAAGAGATGCTATTCACCGAGAATAGATCAACTCTGGGGAGTAGAATTTCTTTGACAATTTTTAGGGGTGACAATTTGAGAAAGGGTTCACAAGGAATACTGCATTTTCTCTTTGTTCCATATTGTTTAAGCCTAAGAGAAGGCAAGACTGTATTTGGAAATCCTATGGGGATCTAGTTTTGTTTGTATTTTAAGAGTGACCAACAGGGCTTTACCTAGTTCTGGACCTAGTTGCCGGGGAAAACTCTAAATAACTATACTAGTATATATACAGTTGATATATGACAAGTATTTAAAAGGGTATGAAAGAAGACTAACCATGCGCATCTTCCCATAATACAATTATTTATATGTGAAAGCGAGTAAAAGAAAGCGGTTAAAATTTACAGGTGAGCAAGTTTCCATGTTGTATTGTTAGTTGTTCAAAGAAATTAAAGAAAGATTTGATAACAACATGTATAGTTGAATCTAAATCAAAAGAGAAGAAGTTCTTTTTGAAAAGATTGTTGGGGCTTATACTCAAGGAGGGACCCAAGGTTTAACAGTGATTGCACCGTTGTTTTGAATATTGTACCGGGACTTATACAACGACTGAGGCCCAAAAAGGTTTATGTGCAACAAGGTTTGGGTCTTACACTCTAATAGAGGCCCAAAGAGTATTTAAAGAAAATAAATAGGACTTATAACACGAGGGTAGGCCCAGATGATTTTATTTTAAACTAGTGATTGCGCCGAGATTTTTGAAAACACGGTGGGTCTTATACAATGACTGGGGCCCAAACTATTTCGGTTTCAAAGAGGGATTGGGTCTTACACTCTATTAGAGGCCCAAAAGGTTTGAAAATGAATAAAGATGGGTCTTATAGCTCAAGGAGAAGCCCAATTGATTTTGTTAAAAAGGCGACGATCACGTCGAACTTTTGAAAATATACAAAGGGACTTATACAATGTGTGAGGCCTAAAAAGGTATTATTTACAAAGGGGTTGGGTCTTACACTCTATTAGAGGCCCATGAGTGTTTGAAAAAGATTGATGTGGGTGGAATCAATCAAAACCCTAATTTTTTCTAAAATGAAATTAATTTTGTTTAAAAATTAATAAAAATTATTGAAAACATGTGAAAAATGAGTGGTGATCTTAGATCAATGTTTCAAAAATCATGTTTTTATCCACAAAATGATTGAAACCCATTTAAGTTTGGAAAATCAAGAAGGAAAAAATATTTTAAATGTTAAAAAAAAATAAAATTTAATTCTTTGCAAAAATATCAAGTATATGAATTAAATAATATTTTTGGGAATTTTTTGTAAAATAAAATATTTTAACATTTTTGTGAATTATTAAAAAAAGAATCAACTCAAAATCATTAAAATTCAGAGAGAAATTAATTTTTGAATCAATTAAATAAAAATCACAAAATTCAAATATTTGAATTTTGAAAAAGGGCGCCAAGAACACCCAAAAACACGCGCGTGTTCCGAGTTTTACCCAGATTTGCATTTTCTCATCAATCTCAATGAATACTTGATGAAATCACACAATCCACGTATCAATCTACTCGTTTTCACCTCACGATCATGTCTATGGTCTTTAATTTCATTTATTTTAATCATGGAATAAGAAATCAAAGAGAAACCTCAAGAACCCTAAATTCTGCATGAAGGCTCAGAAATTCCACACACGATTCATACAAAGTAATTAATTGAGGGGAAATATTCCATACATGATTATGAACATATGGCAAAAGTATTGTGCGAGGAAATATGCATGAATCATGAGACGACCAAGTTGAGGCTTACCTCTTGCAGCTGGTGATCGTGTTTTGAGTTAAAGATGTTACATCTTGGTTCCAATGATGTGGACAACTTTCCAAGGTGCTATAGAGTGTGTGTGAATGCTTGGAGTGGATTGAATTGAGTTGGAACTTGATTTGGCACCTCAACTGCAAATCTGCCAAAGGCTTGTGCAGATGACTGTTGATTTTGAGAATCTAGTGTTCCAGATGTTGCTTAAGTGTTGGATCACTTCTATATGATGTTTATGAGATGTGTGTGTAATTGGTTTGGTTGGAATTGCTCTCAAACTCAAAACCTGATAGTGACTTGAGTTAGAAGGAAAATTTGGAGTGAAATAGGTGATTTTGAGGAAAGCATCAGTTTGGGTGCTTTGTTGTACTCAAACTGATCACAAATGAGGTCTATTTATAGTGTAACAAGTTTGTTTTAGCTGCAACAGTGTATGGCAACTGGTACAGGTCTGTGGCCAATTATGATCAAATGGAATCTCAAGTCTCCTCTAGCCATTAACTTAAGATTAGAGCACAGGCCTATGGTTCTTTGATTCAAGGATAAGGCTTGACTGAAGTGTTCATCTTTGCTATGATACATGCCACCTCTAAGCATCCATTAAATGTTCCAAAACAAAATTAGAGTCTTGGCCTTCTTTAGGCTTTTTAGGTTTGGCATGGCTATTGTAGATTTTGGGACTTTAGAGGCTGATAGCTCAGTGCTTATCCCTTGTTTGTTCCCCCTTGAGGTGTGCAGATGGATAACCATGCTTGGAGTTGCACAATTTGATCAATTCGAGCCATAATGCACAAATCTGTCTTGCAAGACAGTTTGCATCAAGGCATATTGCAGCCATCATATCTTCTAGCTCAGATGGAATTTGATGGAGTTCTTGGACATTTTGGAAAGTTGATATATCCTATTTCAACATGATGTCCAACTTTGGTTTTGATCCAACCTGAATTACATTGAAAAATTCCTCTACATTTGGGAAAAAATAAGGCAGATTCTGTCTTAGTGAAAATTTCACTAAGTGTGGAAAAATGTCACTTTTGTGTTTTCAGCCATTTTGATCACTCCATAACTTAAAATCCATGAGGAATTGGAATGAGGTGTAGTTGACACTTTTAAAGTATGCCATGAGAGCTACAAATCCATCTTTGGACCATCCAAAATGGTTGCTTGGATCTCAAGTTATGATCCTTGGAAGTTGGTACCCTAGCCACTTTGTTCCATAACTTAGAAAAATTCTAAGTTTTTTATGCTTACCCCTTTTACAAGTTAACTCACTTTCTTTGATTTTTCTTGATGAATGATGATTCAAATCACATATTAACATTGTTTTAGGGTTGATGAACCATAATTATGAAAAATCTCAAAAAGTCAAACTTGACTTTTGTGCACAATTGACTTTTTATCTGATGAATTCCAAACTGTGGGATCCTTTGTGAAATCAAGTCCTTGATCTAAATCAAACTTGATGGATATGTTCCATAGGTGTTATAGGGTGTACTGAATCATGTTCCAGGGTTTGGGAGCATGTCCAGGTCAAAAGTCAAAGGTTCAGTTGACTTTTTCCCCAAAACCCTAATTGTGGTCCTGAGGAAATTGAAACTTGTGGATCAAGCTTCTTGGATCAATCCATTGTTGTAAATGGATCAATGTGGTTTATTAGAGACCCTCAAATCATGTCTTGAGGTCATGGCTCATGTTTTGTCCCAATAGTCAACTTAGGGGTGAATTAGGTCAAGAAACCCTATAATTCCTGATTTTTGGTAAATGAATCCCCTGAGACTAAATTGACTTGATGATTGGGTCCATGAGGTCCCTTGGAGTATATTGAGTTATATTTTGAAGCATTGGCTCATGCCCAAATGAAGAGTTTCATCTGGAGGCCCTGGTCGACCAAAGCCCTAATTTGGTGACACTAGCGATCTTGAGGCTTAATTCACTTAGAATGCTGCAACCTTGTGCCTGATTTCTGATGTGGGAGTCCTCTTAATCATTTATGTGTGTTTGAGAGGTTAGACAAGTTGAAGATCATGTCATTTCTTGATTGATCCTTTGTCTAAGCGCCCTAAGAGGGCTTAAAACCCTAATGCTTGATTGTAGGGAATGCTCAATAATTCTTGAGGAGATTGAGGAGACATATAGGTACATCCATATTGTGATGATGATTTACACAATGATGGGAAATATTAGTGGTCAAAATTTGGGGTATGACACCAACCTCCTTAAATCCTCTAGTTTCGGAGCCTTGAAGGTGTACTTGTGCGTCTTTCTTCTATCAAAATCCATAACGCAATCTTTCTGATATTTGCAATTATTGTTTTAGTTTATTTGAAAAAAGATTTTTTCTTTGTTTAAAAAGAGTTTTTTAGATGAATGCATGAATGAATCACACAAAAACATTGAAAAAAATGGGTTCAAAGGTTCAACATCACGAGCATGTAGTCATGGCTCTACCCATCCCCAAAGGTTGTACTATTTTGGTCAATTTTTGTACATGTAGAACGGGTTCTAAGGTTCCCAAAATTATTGACCCCCATAGGGATATCAACAGCAAGCTGATTCACTCGAGCGAGCTGTAATATCCTAGGGTAGATCTCATTTGAGTATAGTATCGCGTATCAACTATTCCCGATAGTCACCGCACTACCAAATGGTCATATGGTTAATGTCTACTAAATCCTCAGGGTCACGGGTACCGCAGTGGGAAAACTTTGCTTTCACGACAATCGGTCGTTCAACATTTAGTATCCACACAGGTATCTTGCCTGATTTGGTGGGCTACCAGGATCGCTTATTTAGGATTCACTCCCTATAAGTTCTCCCGTCAATGCCACCTCTTATCTTAGTGTTCCCTCAAACTTTCCACATGCATATCAATCGCATTCCCAATGACAGAAAAATAAACACGGATATCAAGTAGGAATAGCAGTAAATATATAGATATATAGTATAGTATATAATATGCTAAACAACCTAGACCTCTTAGGAATTCTAATCCTAGTTTGACTCCCCAGCAGAGTCTCCATTTTTCTGTAGCATGCGATTTTTGTCGGTGACGCGACCACCTTATCGCCATTGGTTGGAATTGGGTGCTACTTTCTTATTTCTTATTTATCCTATGAAGCTGGAAAGGAAAGGGAAGCTATCTAAAACTAACCTTGCACATAAATGTTTTCTTTAACAAATTCTTAAGAGATTGGGGGATCCGGGGTCAGGTTATACAATGGGGAGTTGTCAATTACCCATCCTATATATGGTTATTCATATATCATTTAGTACACTATACTGTTATCTACTTACTGGTGTTTATCTGTCATGGGTTGGGAAAGTTTCTCCTTTGGGAATGTTGAAAAAGTGTTTTTGTGGATTTTTGGTTTTTGGATGTTTTTGGTAAGGTACTGGACCTAAGGAGTTTTATTAGTGTGCTCGCTAAGATTTCGCAATCTTATGCCTACTATTCCCGTTAAAGAAAACAGGGAAATTAGAGCAATCGTATTTCCTCCTATTCTATGGGAGGAAAAGGATGTTTGGTGTCTTGTTCAAAGCCCAAGATTAAAGCTAAAGGTTATTTGTGTCTTGTTCGAAACCCAAGATTGAAGCTAAAGGTTTGGATGAGAGAGAATTTGTCATCTCTAAAGGGATATATCTCATATGTTTATCATAGTTGTTGGGTAACTGATTATAAAGGAGAATTACTTTAACTGGAATGTATGGAATCCAGCAATGCCATAATTTCCTTTATAAGGGATTTGTCCTAAAGGAGAAAACTTTAACTCAGTGTAGAGCAATGCCATTTTTCCTTAGGAATCTTTCATGCTAAAAGAGGGACATTGGCTTGGATGTAAATAATCCAGAGTCTTGCCACTTAAAGCAATTAGATGAAACAGGGTTTTACCAGGATAAAGAGGGACTACGGCTTGGATTTTTGAATCAACAAGTGTGTCACTTACAGGAGTTATCTGGAATTAAGGTTTGTTTTGATTGTCTGTTTTGATGTGTGATGTACAGAGAAATGTCTTCCTACAGAGAGTTTTTGATTTCCTCTGAGGGGATGTTGATTTTTGTGTGCCTTAATCAAAGCCCAAGGTTGAAGCTAAAAGGTTGACTCTATTAGGGAGTTTTATATCTGTCTTGTACAAAGCCCAAGATTGAGGCTAGAAAGAGACTGACTCTTTTGGGGAGATCATTATACAAAGCCTAAGAGGAGGCTGGAAGGAATTGACTCTTTCGGGGAATATTTTGTATGTCTTGTATAAAGCCCAAGATTGAGGCTAAAAGAGATTGACTCTACTGGTGAAGTTTTATTGGTCTGGTACAAAGCCCAAGATTGAGGCTAAAAGAGGATTGACTCCACTGGGGAGGTTCCATATGTGTCTTGTACAAAGCCCAAGATTGAGGCTAAAAGGGGTTAACTGAATTAGCTGGAGAATATTTATAGGTGTCTTGTACGAAGCCCAAGATTGAGGCTAAAAAGTTCTGAGGGATGATCATTATACAAAGCCTAAGAGGAGGCTGGTTGGGGAATTTCTTATATAAAGCCTAAGAGGAGGCTAACTTCTGCTGAGGATTATTGAGATCCAAAGACAGGTCCAAATTGGGTAATCAACTCTTACTGGGGATTGCATAAGAGTTAAAATATCAGAGACCATGAGGTTCTGAGTTTTCTGAGGGTTTACTGGTAGTAATTTGACCCTAGCTGGGGAAATTTAAAGTGAGAGTTTAAAGATTATGTTTTGAAACCTGTGGAGTTTTAACTTTGTTGGTGATTGATCAAATGATCAGGGTTTATCCTGTGTTTTTTTTAGGAAACTTGAGGGTTTCTTGAGATCCAAAAGGAGGTGAAACTGTCAAAGTATACTGGTATGAAAAGGTTTATCATTGTATGATGCCCAAGAGGAGAGTGATGTTTCAAGGGATGAGAATCAACCCTAAACTGGTCTGATGCGTTGGGATTCCGAATCTCTGGAGGATTGAACTATCAAAGGATGACTAAGTTCTGTCCTATACCTGTAGGAGGTCTTTGGGTCCTTGTACTAAGCCCAAGAGAAGGCATGAGAACATCTAAGAAGCCTGAGGGTCCTAGTACAAAGCCCAAGAAGAGGCAAGACTGTATCTGGAATTTCCTATGGGGAACTAGTTTTGATTGTGTTGAAAGAGTAACCACTGGTTTGATCTAATCCTAGACCTAGTTGCCTGGGAAAACTCTAAGCAAGATAATATACAAGCATATATATATATATATATATATATATATATATATATATATATATATATATATATATATATATATATATATATATATATATATATATATATATATATATACAAGTATGTAAAAGAAGGCTGATAGAACTTACAGGTGAGTAAGCTTCCAGTACTACATCTGTATGGTTAGTTATTCAAGAAATTAAAGAAAGTTTTGATAACAACTTTGAATTTGAACCCAAAATTAAAAGGGAAGTTGTTTTGAAAGAAGATTGGGGCTTATACTCAAGGAGAGGCCCAGAAATAACAGTGATCGCACCATTGTTCTGAAAATTGTATCGGGACTTGTACAATGACTGAGTCCCAAAAATATTGTACTTACAAAAGAGGTTGGGTCTTACACTCTATTAGAGGCCCAAAGTTTATTTTTATACAAGAGATGGGGCTTACAACTCAAGGAGAGGCCCAGATGAAAAACAATGATCGCACTGTTATTTTGAAAACTGTACCAGGACTTATACAATGACTGAGGCCCAAATTATTTATGTACAAAGGGATAGGTCTTAAACTCTATCAAGAGGCCCAAAGGTTTATTAAAAGAATAAAGATAAGACTTACAACACAAGGGTATGCCTAGATGATTTTTGTTTTGAAATCGTATCTGGACTTATACAATGATTGAGGCCCAAAAATGTTTTATTTACAAAGGAATGGGTCTTACACTCTATTAGAGACCTAAATAACGTTTGAAAAAAGAAGAAAAATGGGACTTACAACACAAGGGAAGGCCCAGTTGAAAATGTTTTGAAAACGGCAATTGCGCCGAGATTTTTTAACGTACTGGGACTTATACAATGACTGAGGCCCAAAAATGTTTTTTATTTACAAGGGATGGGTCTTACACTTTATTAGAGGCCCAAAGTGTTCTTGAAAAAGATTTGTGAGGGTGTGAATGATCAAAACCCTAATTTGATTAAAAAAATGTATTTTTATTTGAATAAAAATCAAATAAAAATGATCAAAATTAACAAATATGTGTAAAAACAAGTTATGATCTAGGATAAATGTTTGAAAAATCATGTTTTATCCCTAGAATGATTTAAAAATCAATTGAGTTTGAAAAATCAAGAAAAGAAATATTTTTAAAATGTTAAAAATAAGTAAAAAATAAATTCTTTATGAAAATATTAAATATATCAAATAAATAATATTTTTGTGAAATTTTTGTAGAATACATTATTTTAACATTTTTATGAATTTTTAAAAAAAGAATTAATTCAAAAACATAAACATTTAGAGAGAAATTAATTTTTGAATCAATTAAATAAAATAACAAAAATTCAAAAATTCAAAAGTTTGAAAAAGGGCGCCAAGAACAACTTGTTCTTGCCTGCGTGCCCTGTTTTGCTCCAATTTGCATTTTCTTACTTTTCTCTCTGATTACTCAATGGTTTTACACGATTCAAACACCAATCTTTCTCGTTTTTGAACAAGGATCACAACCATATAGATTAATTGCATTTATATAAAGTGTAGAGTGAGAAATCAGAGGATAACCTCAAGAACCCTAATTTCAGCATGAACACAATAAAATTTCATACACGATTGATTCATGGTAATTGATTGAGGGTTATTACTCTACATACATGCAGAAACAAGATGGTAACTTGAAATAACATTTATGATGCATGTAATATGTAGTTTGAAGGCTTCAGGCTTACCTCTTGCAACTGGTGATCGAGCTTGATGATGGAGGTGTTAGAGATGTGTTGTAAGGACCTAGACAGCTTCACTATACCCTATGGAGTGTGTTGAGATTCTTATCCTAGATTGGAGATGCTTGGATCACCTTCTGGTACCTCAATTGAAACCTTGTCAAAAGCTTGAGTAACTGACTGGTGATTTTGTGATTCAAGTGTTTCAGATGTGCTTCAAGGCCATGGATCATTCATATATGATGTATATGAGGTTTTGGCATGATTGGTTTGGTTTGAATCACTTCCAATTTCAAAACCCGATAGTGACTTGAAGTGGAAGGAAAATTTAGAGTGAAAGAGAGATTTTGAGGAAAACATCAGTTTGGGTGCTTTGATGTACTCAAACTGATCACAAATGAGATCTATTTATAGTAGAGCAAGTTTGTTTTGCAAGCAATAGTGAATGGCAACTGTTACAGGTCTGTGGCCAATGGTGATCAAATGGAATCTCAAGTCTCCTCTAACCATTTACTTGAGATTAGAGCACAAGCCTATGGTTCTCTGTTGCATGAGTTTATCTTGTCTCATTTGGTTGATCATGGACTGATACATGCCAACTCTATGCATCCTTTAAATGCTCCATGACAAATTTGAAAGTTTTGGATTTTGAACTTTGAATGCTACTTGCCAAATGATGAGGTTCTTGACTTGCAAGGCTCTATGATGTTGTAGCTCTGCAGACATCTGGTTCATTGTACTTTAGAAACTTGTCTTGTATAATGACAAGGCTTTCCAAGTCGTGAAAATGCCAAAATCGTGTGGCATGTACAAAGCTGTCTTGTGAAGAACAGTTTTGGAGGTGTCATGTTTCCATGCTTGTAACTCCCTACTCAAGTTGAATTAGGATGAGTTCTTATACATTTTGGAAAGCTCTCATGACATACTTTAACTTTGATGTTCACCAATGGACCTGGTTCAACTTGGATCAATGTGAAAAATGTCCTCAAAGTTTGGAAAAAGTGAAACAGATTCTGACTTGTTGAAAATTTCACTAAGTGTTGGAAAAAGTGGTCATTTCCCATTTTTGTGATTTTGATCAATCCATAACTCAAAATCCATGAGGATTTGGAATCTCTTGTAGTTGACATATTTTAAGTATGTAAGATGAACTTTCATTTGAGATTTGAATGGGAGTAAAAGGCCTTATGGTTTAGGAGTTATGGCCTTGCAAAGTTGGTACAAAATCACTTTTATTCCATAACTTAAAATTTTTTTGGTTTCTCATGGTTGCCCCTTTTACAAGAAACCTCACATTTCTTGATTTTTCTTGATGAATGATGATCAAAATCATACAATAACATTGTTTTTGACTTAGGGGAACCATATTTATGAAAAATTCCAAAAAGTCAAACTTGATTTTGGGCACAGTTGACTTTTTGTCAGATGAAATCGAAACTGTGATTCTTTGTGCAATCAAGTTCTTGACCCAATTCAAACCTAATGAATGGATTCCATAGGTGTTTTAGGGTGTCTTCAATCATGTCCCAAGGTTTGGGAGCATGTCTAGATCAAAAGTCAAAGATACAGTTGACTTTTTCTTCAAAACCCTAATTGTGGTCCAGATGAAATTGAAACTTATGAGTCAAGTTTCTTGGATCAATCCATTGTTGTAAATGGATCAATGTAGTGTATTTGAGGCCCTAAAACATGTCTTGAGGTCTTGGCTCATGCTTTGCTCCAAAAGTCAACTTAGGGGTGAATTAGGTCAAGAAACCCTAATTCCTGATTTTTTATGAATGCATCCCCTGAGGTTATTTTGACTTGATGGTTAGGTCCATGAGGTCCCTTTAAGTATCTTGGGTTGTGCTTTGAAGCATTGGCTCATGCCCAGAAGAAAATTTTCATCTGGAGGCCTTCGTCGACCAAAACCCTAATTTGGTGACACTGGCGATCTCGAGGCTTGATCCACTTGGAATGTTGCACTCCTGTGCCTGATTCTTGATGTGGGAGTCCTCTTGATCCCTTATGGGTGTTTGAAAGGTTATACAAGTTGAAGATCATGTCATTTCTTGATTGATCCTTCGTCTAAGTGCTCTGAGAGGGCTTAAAACCCTAATTCTTGATTGTGGTGAATGCTCAACCATCTTTGAGGAGATTGCTGAGGCATGAAGGTACATCTATATTGTGGTGATGATTCTCCCAATGATGGGAAATCTTGGTGGTCAAAATTTGGGGTATGACAATACCTTCTGCCCACAAATACTTAGGGAGTTTATTCTCATGAATCATTGTCCTTGCCATTTCTTGCAGAAGAGAACTCATGGATAATTCCATATTTTTCATAAAAGGATTCAAATGATTCATTTTCAAACTCACCCCCATGGTCACTTATGAACTTTAAAATTTTCAATTCTTTCTCAGATTGTACTTGATTGCAGAAGGTGCTAAACACTTCATATGTTTCGTCTTTGGATTTGAGAAACTTCACCCGAGTCCATCTGCTAAAATCATCAACTATGACTAAACCATATTTCTTTCCATTGATTGAAGTAGTCCCAATAGGACCAAATAAATCAATGTGAAGCAATTCCAAGGGTCTAGAAGAAGAGACAATGTTTTTGTTTTTAAAAGAAGTTTTTACAATATTTCCAACTTGACATGCTCCACAAAGAGCATCTGAGTGATAATCAATATCTGGAAGCCCTTTCACAAGTTTTAGCTTGGAAAATTTAGAGATTAATCTCCAGTTAGCATGACCTAACCTTTTGTGCCTGACCCATTTTCATCACTCATTGTCATTAGGAAAATGACCTTCTGAACAACCAATTCAGAAAGATTGATTTTATAAACATTCCCTTTTATTTTCCCTTTGAATACTACAGTTTTATCAGAATTGACAACAAAACAGAAGTCCTTGTCAAACAATACATTGCTACCATCATCACACAACTGACTTATACTTAGTAGATTATGTTTTAGGCCATCTTCAAGTCATACCTTATTAATAAGAGTTTAAGAATTACATATGGTACCTGTTCCGATGATCCTTCCCCTCTGGCCACCTCCAAAACCCACATTTCCTTCCTCTTTCAGATTTAGGGTTTGGAACATACGCCTTTCTCCTGTCATATGTCGTGAGCAGCCACTGTCCAGGTACCAAGATTGGCATTCCATTTGTTCCTTTGGGCATATCTAGAGCAAATAATATTTGAGATTTAGGTACCCATACATGTATGGGTCCTAGGCCTTTCTCCTGTCATATGTCGTGAGCATCCACTGTCCAGGTACCAAGATTGGCACTCCATTTGTTCCTTTGGGCATATCTGCAGCAAAGATTATTTGAGATTTAGGTACCCATACATGTATGGGTCCTTTCGTGTTAGTTTTAACAGATTTTCTCCTATTTTGCCCCTTTACTTTATGAGAAGGTTTAGCTTTAATGTTATCATTTTATCTCAAGAAGTTTTGACAAGAGTTATTCTTAACCTTATCAGCAAATTTGAACTTAACCTTTGAATCAGAAGATTTGAACATTGATGACATCAGATTATCTGTTTTATCAGATTTTGCTATAGCAATGCCTTTAAATTTCTGGTCAATAGGTTCAGTTGGATTTATTGCTTTAGTAGGGACAAAATGGTTACTTAACACAGTTTGAGCAATACTAGATGAGCAGAAATCTTGTATCACTTTTGAAGGGTTATTAGCACTAGAGCAACCTTCATCATATCCTATTCCTTCCTTATTATATTTTCCAACTCCATAAATCATAGATGCAAGTTTGGTACAATCAATGCCATATGTAATAAATTTATGAAAAGCTTAATCATGCCTACCCAAAGATGAACACTCATTTTGATATATATTAACTTTTTTTAATTCTTCTCTTAAAGTGGAGTTATCTTTTCTAAGGATTTTAATTGGACTAGTTTGATTCTTGCAATGATCTAGAAGATTGTTAGCACAAGAAATAAAATTAGAGTAAGAGAATACCTCATCTTCATTTTCAGACTCAGATAAAAGTCCTTCTTCAGATGAGTGAGCCATCAGTGCTAAATTAGCATTATCTTTCTTTTCTGATTCTTCTTTATCTAGTTCTTCCCATGTTGCCATGAAATTCTTTTTGAACCTATTTTTGAAATTATTCTTCTGATAATCTCCTTTTCTCTGACTGTCCTTCAGAGGTTCAGGACAATCATTTTTTAAATGACCTGGTTTGTTGTAATTGATGCAGATTCTGTCTTCATCTTTGAAATTGATCCTCTTGTTATTTTTAGGAAATCTTCTTCTTCTTCTGGCCATTTGCTGAATTCCTTTGATGAAGCATGTCATGTCTTTGTCATCAGATCTTCCATCAGATTCTTCTTCAGACGATTCATCAGCTTTACCATTTTTTTGAAGATTTTATGGACTTGTCACCAGATTTTTCAGAGGCAGATCTCAATGCGAGAGACTTAAACTTTTAAGAAGTTTCATCTCCATTGATTTCCATCTCATGACTTTGAAGATTGCTGATTAGAATTTCAAGAGACAACATATTCAGATTTTTAGCTTCCTAAATAGTCGTTACTTTAGGTCTAAACTTCTGAGGGAAACTTCTCAGAATTTTCTTCACATGATCAGCTGTTGAGTAACTCTTATTCAGCACTTGAAGGCCCGAGACAAGAACTTGAAACCTGGAGAACATGATTTCAATATCCTCATCTTCCTTCATTTTGAATAACTCATACTTTTGTATTAACAAGCCAGCTTTAGCTTCTTTGACTTATCGATTTCCTTGATAAGTAGAACACAACGATTCAAAGATAGTCTTAGAAGAAGACTTATCAATGATTTTCAAATACTCAGCATGTGGAAGTGCGTCATCCAGAATACCTCTGACTCTATGATGTTTTATGTATATTTTATTTTGAAATTGGAGTTAGAGCTTTTTGTCAACAACCATACCAACACTGTCTACCGGAATGTCAATGCCATCCTCAAGAATATCCCATAGCTCATCATCGAGTCTAATGATATATATGTACATCTTGCTTTTCCACCATTCAAATTCAGTAGAGTCACCACTGAATATAGGTGGTTTTAGTAGTATAATGATTTCTCTCAGAACTATTGTAATCATAGGGAATCCCTCTTGAGGTACTAGGAGTAGTAACCTCAGGATCCATATTTTTCTCGTTGGATCTTTGATTGTACCACTATTAAGTGTTGCGTATAAACCTTGCTCTGATGCCAACTGGAGGTGAGATAATACACAAGAAAGGGGGATTGAATTGTGTTTTGCAAAAATAGATTTACTTCTGATCCAGAGTTCAGATTCTAAAAAATAGTTTTCCTTGATGAATTCTTCAACCTTTTGTTGATCTCCCCAAGCCAGTCTTACTCCCATCCTTTTGGTGATAGCAAGATTTGTGGTTTTGATTTCACCTTCATCCTTTTGGTGATAGTGATTATTAAAGTATGTGTTTTTTTATCATCCTTTTGGTGATACCAAGTTTTGTTCAACCTAACTTTCTCCTTTTGGTGAGGGCGGCCATGGAAATTATGTGCTCGCTATCATCCTTTTGGTGATAGCAAGCTTTGTTGTTTGTGTTTTATCTTCATCCTTTTGGTGATGGTGATCATTTAAATTAGGAATTTACTATCATCCTTTTGGTGATAGAAAATGGTGTCTTACCTTCATCCTTTTGGTGTTGGGTGTTAGACGATGGCTATGGATCTAGAAGGGGGGTTGAATAGATCCCTTGAGTTTTACACGCAAATGGTTACCAAAAATTTAGTTTTAAAATGTTTAACGGAATCAACCATTGGATTGTACGTCTACCACGAACCTTCTACTAAAAGGATCGGATATGCACGAATATATTGAGAATGAGTATGGAAGAGAAAAATTCAGTTTGATTACTACACTTAAAATGCAATCAACAAAATATCGCTTGCTTGATGTTTAATCCAAACCAATGAGGTAAAACAATAAACAATTAACAACAATGCGTTCGATTTTTGCTTTGAAACAAATTATCAAACACCTGGTGTGCGTAAACACACTAAGTGCATAATTTCTATGGAATGTAATGTAAAGCTGCTCCAAGATACAATTCAAGGAATTGTATCAATTTAACAAAATAGTTTCTCAGCTCAAGATTACACTACGACAAAAATTTTGATAAATTGCGACTTCACAAATTTGAATAAACTAAAATGTAAAAGAGTTCAGGGAAAGAGAGAACAAACGAGATTTGATTAGGCAGTTCCCCAATCGTCCTCGCTTTGGGTACCTCTGCCCCCAATTCCACAATTGGAATTGAGATATATATATATATATATATATATATATATATATATATATATAGCTGTTGCAAATTGTTTATTACAAGAGAAAACTATGAACATCCAAACCCTCGAACATCTTAGATCGTTGATGCAGAGTCTTCTTTCCCCTTGATTCAAGATGAATTAAGTGCTTCGAATATGGTTAATCCAATTACTGTCCCACACTACTAAAATGAAAGAAACCACCGTTCATCGGTTACCTTCACTCGATCAATTGCGATCTACCAAAAATTCTAACCCAAACCTCTCTTCTACGATCCTCCGATTACAGCTACTAAACCGAACAATTTCTCCAATCTTCAGTTACCTTCGCCCGGCTGAATCCCTGTAGAACGAAATGGTTTGTGCAAAAACCCCCAAAATCTCTTTGATTCTTGGAGGATAAAACCAACTGGTTTTATTCAAGAAACACCTACCAAGCTCTCAACCCAGAAAATGAAGATCATACACTTCCTAAATTCTGAACGTTATCACTTCGATCAATGGCTGACACAAACAAAGATGATTATGTGTGATTATTTGTTTACTCAATGAAGAAGATGAAGATGAAGAGAAAATGGTATCTATTTTCACGTTTCTTGTTATTTCTGGATAATGAGAGGACCAAACTATTTATAGAGAATAAAATGACCCACTAAAAGATATAACAGAAATAACAGAAATAAATTTGAGTGAAAAAAAAGCAGTTCAGGCAAGTTATGAGTCAACACATACTTTAATAAGGGTCGGCGTGCACTGACCCATGGAAAATACTATGAAAATTTGACCAGTATGCGTCGACACATGAATGCAATTTCCGCATTCTCAGAATCATGCGCTTTCCCGTTTATTTTATAAGTCTTGCACCAGTAATCATGCGTCAACTCATGCATGTGGCAGGTCAGTGCATAACCTAAATTTTTTTACATAAAATGCATTTTTTGCACATTGTAACTGACCAGGACCCTGACAAACATACTAGACACCAGTATAATGATCATGCACATATATTTATGGATAAGACAAAGTCCTATATGTCTACACACATGAACAACAATGACTAGATGCAATTTTCCCGACAAAGAGAAGTGATACCGCTCAAATTACAATCTAATACTCAACATATTTGTTGACATCATTAAAACGAAATAAATGAAAGACCATAGCCCTCACATACTCCCCCTTTTTGATGATGGCAACACTGTTTTAGCTTTCACGTGATTTGTAATTTGTGAACGAACAAGCTCCCCCTATCTTTAACACTTGATTAATTTCTTGCCAATTTTCTGCTTGTTATCCTTCTCCCCCTTTGTCAACATCAAAAAGAAGAGAAGAAGGTGGTCAAAATAAAACTATAACACATAAGGATCCATCACATGTTTGCAACACAACAACATTCACACGCATCCACATATGATACAGTTAATGGAAAATTGAAAGCGGATAAATACGGAACATAAATCGCAAAGACAATTCATTCCATACATAAGAATTTCAAAACAAACTGAAGCAAAAGTCAAAGTTGAACAATAGGAGAAAACATGCAAAGCAAATAACAAAACATAAATGCAAAACACTAGTAATATGATACCCTAATCTCTATGGCCTCCTCCCTCTATATGGATGACCTCTTCCCCCAAAATACTGGCCTGGTGGTGGCAAATCCTCTAGGTGCAGGTTGAGTTCGATCAGGGTGCGATTTAGAGTACCAAGACTATTGGCAAGATTCAGATTCTGTTGAGTCAAGTTCTCGTCCATTTGGTTGAAGCGAGTCATAGACGCGTCAGCAAACTTGTTGAAGTTAGTGATGTGAGCCGAGACTTGATCGGATAAGTTTGTGAATCGTTCTTCCTGAGCATTGTAGCAGCTCTCTTGCAATGCTTGGAATTCTTACTGTTGAAGATTCATCTCATTTAACCTTGCCAGAATCTCTTCAGATGCCTGGAAATCATACTAAGGCTGTGGAGTTGGAGGTGCCGAATAATCAGGTTGCTGCCAACCATACTCCTCGCCATAGGTGGGAGGAACATATGCATCACCAAGAGTAGTCCAACAGTTTTTTTTTTCCAATCTCCCCAGCCCTGATTCTCAGAATTGTCCACATGTTGATCGCCCATCCATGCTTCGTTGTCTTCCTCTTGTATAACCACATCAGCATCATTAACATCTTGATGATCACCATCATGTACGTCCTCATCATCATGTCCTTCAAAATGAACAGGTTCTTCAGGTTCAGGTTGAAAAGGATGAGTCGATCTGTGTCGGTAATTGAATTTCTTATTAACCGAATCCCAATTGTAGCCCATCATGGTGAGGGTTTTTGGTTGAAATTGTTGTTCAGATGAAATCTCAATGTAAGGAATATTTGGAACTGAAATCCCAGCCTTGTTCAAGATGTTCTGAATACAGGATGCATAACCTAGAGCTTGATATTTGTTGGAGCCACGGGTAACGAACGTCCGATATACAAAATAGTATGGCCAATTGATTTTGATCCGATTTTTCAGAATATACATGATATGAACTTTAGCCTTCTCAACCCGTGAGTATCCACCTTTCTTAAGTCTCAAAATACGAGCAATAATCCATTGCAAAATGCGGTCTTCGAATTTCAAATGACCGGTAGTGACATTTTTTGGAAAGATGTCACTTGCCACAACATCGTCAGGATATGGTTCCCGTAACATAGAGTTTAGAGCAGTGTTAAACTCAAAGTTTTGAACAAACGTTTTATCAATTACTCTGGGTAGATTTTCATTTGTGTCCAAGCTAAACAAAGTAGCCCATAAATCATTGTTCACGTCATGAAGTGCATTATTCATAGAAAACTTAAACTCAGCCCCCTTAAATTTACCCTTGATTCCACAGTAGAACACTCGAATCAGATCACTATTGTACTTATCATCACATTCCAGGAACTCACCAAGATTCTGAACATTGAGTATTTCAGTTATCTCAGGAATGTGATAATCTTCACCCATCAATACATAGAAACCATGTTGTGGTATAACATCACGATTACTAAATAATGCCTCATAAGGACTAGATAGTGCATCCGAAACTAAAGAGTTAACAGTTACCGGTTGTGAAGAGGTTCCGGAAGATGAAGCTCTGGTTGTTCTTTTACCGGTTGTTCGTCTGGAAGCCATTTTTTATGAAGGTTTGAAGAAGATCAATAGTGCACACAGCGGTAGAGAGGATGATAAACAGTGTGCAAAAGTAGAGAGGATGATGATCAGCCGTTAGAAACCCTTATTGTTATACCCTTGAGGATTCGCTTTTTGTGGGTTTTTATTTTTAGGGATTTTGATGGAGATTAATGGGTATTGATGAGGTTTAATGGAAGAAATAGAGAGAGGAAGACCATAAAATCTGATATGATTACATGCAATGAACAAGAATATAAGAGTAGTGAAAATATGTAGTGGGAATAGGGAGCAATAGGTCGGCGCACGCATTCCAATTAATGCAGGAATCCTGAACGTGACAGTTATGCGTTGACCTATGTACAGGGTGCGTCGACGCATGCAAGTGCTGGAACTAAATTTTTTTTAAACATATAAGGTTGCGCCGACGGCAGGTTATTCTGCGCTAACCCATTTGTTTCCCTTAACAAATGCATCAGTTTATGAGTCGACCCATGATATGGTTCGGTCTACGCATGCAAGTCAAAAATGAAAAAAAACTGAAATTTAGCAAATATAAGTTCCTAAAGGATAAATAAGCATGCACACACATAAAACAAACATCCATATGAACAATATGTGCTCAAAATGCAAAAAACATCAAGTTTAAGGTACTTAATATGGCACAAAATATGTTAAATATCTATAAATCGGAACGATATTACCTTGATCACCATGACGATAAGAGCCCTCACATATAGCTAAATGTATTTTTGCATTGTTAGTTAAAAGAATAAACAAGCATGTGTATATGTGAAGATCACTATCATAAAGAATTATTAAACACGATCCGAGATATCGAGAATGCCAAGTTCCCTACGGATGTGAAAGAAAGGCTCTGTAGCTAATGATTTTGTAAAAATATCAGCAAGCTGATTTTTAGTGTCAACGTGCTCAAAAATCACATCACCTTTCTCTACATGATCCCTAAGAAAATGATGGAGTATTTCGATATGCTTGGTGCGTGAATGTAATACGGGGTTCTTAGTTAGGTTTATTGCACTAGTGTTATCGCACAAAATGGGAATATGCTCAAGTTTTAAATTAAAATCAAGCAATTGTTGTTTAAGCCATAAGACTTTAGCATAACAACTGCCTGCGGCAACGTATTCCGCCTCGGCTGTTGACAAAGCAACCGAAACCTATTTCTTGCTATGCCAACTCACCAAGGAATTTGCAAAGAGGTGACACGTGCCACTAGTACTTTTCCTATCCAACTTGCACCCGGCAAAGTCGGAATCGGAATAACCAACTAAGGAATAAACACTTCCTTTGGAATACCACAACCCATACTTTGGAGTACCAGAGAGGTATCGAAGTATGCGCTTAACTGCTTTTAGGTGGGATTCCTTGGGACGTGCTTGATACCTCGCACACATGCATACACTGAACATAATGTCGGGTCGTGATGCGGTAAGATAAAGAAGAGATCCGATCATACCTCGATACTTCTTTACCCCTACATCCTTACCATTTTCGTCACGATCAAGATTAGCACAAGTAGGCATTGGAGTATCTATTGCTTTGCAGTTTAGCATGTCGAAACATTTGAGAAGCTCAAGACAGTATTTCGTTTGACTCACGAATGTGCCCTCTTCGAGTTGTTTGATTTGCAATCCGAGGAAATAGTTAAGCTCCCCCATCATGCCCATTTCAAACTCCCCCTGCATCAAACTAGAAAACTCCTTGACCAAGGTCATGTTAGTAGACCCAAAGATAATATCATCAACATAAATTTGTACCAAGATTAAATGTTTTCCTTGACGTTTAATAAAGAGGGTTGTGTCAACCTTCCCTCTTGAATACCCTTGATCAAGTAAAAATTTGCTTAGACGTTCATACCAAGCCCTAGGGGCTTGTTTAAGTCCGTACAAAGCACGTTTAAGTTTGTAGACATGATCAGGATATTCATGTGATTCAAAACCCAGAGGTTGGGCAACATAAACCTCTTCATTTATATATCCATTAAGGAAAACACTTTTAACATCCATTTGGAATAATTTGAAGTTCTTAGTGCAAGCATAAGCAAGTAAAAGGCGTATAGCCTTGAGACGGGCAACCGACGCATAAGTTTCCTCATAGTCGATTCCTTCCTCTTAGTTATAGCCTTGCACTACAAGCCGCGCTTTGTTACGTGTTATTACTCCATTTTCATCAAGTTTATTCCTAAACACCCATCGGGTGTCGATTACTCGATGATCTTGCGGAGAGGGGACCAGGTCCCAAACCTCATTTCTCCTGAATTGATTTAGTTCATCTTGCATTGATAGAAACCAATGCTCATCGAGTAATGCCTCCTTAGCGTTTTTAGGTTCAACTTGTGACACAAAAGCAGAGTAATAGCAAAAATTACTAAGTTTAGAACGAGTGGTTACTCCCTTAGAGATATCACCGAGTATGTTGTCAATTGGATGGTCTTTTGAAGACTTCCAAGCTGGAGGAAGTTCATCTTTATCAGAATGATGATCATCCTCACTTTTCAACGGTTGGTGATCCTTTTCCTCCTCAATACGCACTGCTTCAGGCTGATCAGTTCCCTTATCAGTGTCCTTGAGTATGTCTTCAGTAGGTACACCTGCACCATGAAAAAAACTACCTTCTCCGACATTTCTAGGATAAGACTCATCAAAAGTAACATGAACTGACTCTTCAACTACACGTAAGCTCTTATTATAAATTCTATACGCTTTACTTGACTAAGAGTATCCAAGAAAAATACCCTCGTCGGCCTTGGCATCAAACTTACCAAGAGTCTCTTTCCCATTATTTAACGCAAAGCATTTGCAACCAAATACATGAAGGTGAGAGATATTTGGCTTACGCCCTTTTAAAAGCTCATACGGTGTCTTGTTTAGAATAGGCCGGATGAGCACCCTATTCAAAACATAACAAGCCGTACTTATGGCGTCGGCCCAAAAGTATTTTGGTAGTCCACTATCATTGATCATAGTCCTTCCAAGTTCCTCCAAAACTCTATTTTTACGTTCCACTACCCCATTTTGTTGAGGGGTACGTGGTGTAGAAAAATTATGATCAATTCCGTTGGAATCACAAAATTCTTCAAACAAATGATTTTCAAACTCACCCCCATGGTCACTTCTAATTGACCCAATGTTTGTGTTTAACTTGTTCTGAGATAACTTAGCAAATCGTTCAAAGGCCGAAAAGGTATCACTCTTATTTGCTAAGAAAATAGTCCAGCAAAACCTAGAAAAGTCATCGACTATTACCACCTAGGTTTTTAACCCTAGATGGTCCAAAGAGGTCCATATGGAGGAGCTCAAGGGGTCTCATAGTTAAAACGATGTTTTTAGATTTGAATGAGATCCTTGTTTGCTTCCCCATTTGGCACGCATCACAAAGGTGATCCTTTGTGAATTTGATTTTGGGCAAACCGATGACTAGGTCTTTAGAGACTATTTTGTTAAGCAAATCAAAGTTGATGTGAGACAAACGTCTATGCCACAACCATGAATCTTTATTCATAGTGACAAGACATTTGTCTCCATTCAACGATACTTCATCTAAGTCTAGCATATAGACGTTGTTCACCCTCAAGCCCTTAAACACGTTCTTTTTGTCACTATCTTCAACTATGCAACAATCTTTTGAAAACGATACTTTATAATTCTTGTCACATAGTTGGCTAATGCTTAAAAGATTGTGTCTAAGGCCTTCCACAAGAAGTACATCGGAGATAGTAGTAGATGAGGGGTTACCTACACTACCTTTACTAAGAATTTGTCCCTTGTTGTTATCTTCGTAGGTGACAACCCCTTTTTTCTTTGCCACAAAGTCGATAAAAAGAGATATGTCTCCGGTCATATGTCTCGAGAAGCCACTATCCAGAACCCATCTTCTTTCGGTGGTCTCAAGACTTTGTATATACAAAAACAATCAAGGGAGAGTAGGAACCCAATTCTCATTGGGTCCTTTAAGGTGAGTGAAACCAAGACCGCACTTGGGCAACCATTGGTAGATGCCTTTCGGAACAAGAAACCTTCTGAAGCGGCATTTTACAATAGTTTGACTAGGCTTACAACAGTAAAGACAATTACGGTTCATTTGGAATTTACCTTTGCTATCACTATTTCGAATCACATAGGTATACTTTTGATATAGATTATTCATGCTCTCACGAAAATGTGATCGATCGATAGCAAATGTAAATTTTGGCTTAAGAGCCTTGTCCAATTTGGCCTTGAGGGTTCTCACCTCTCGTTGCCAAATGTGACAAGTGTCACAACCCCAATTAAACCAAGAAGTAGGGTCCTCTTCAACCTTGGCTTTTGATGTGTCCACTATAGAGTTTTTGAGGGCTTCCAATTCCTTTTCGGAATCAGAAACCTTCTTCTCCAAATACGAGAAAATATTTTTATTTGAGGCTAAGCGTTGAAATGCTTCCTTAGCCTCATAGTGTAACATGTCAAAAGCCTTTTGTAACTCTAAATGCGACATAGTATTAACATGGTCATATTTAGAGTGCTTTACCTCTTTTGCTTTGTTGTGGCGTGCCATAAGACAAAAGTTAACGGATTCACTTTCTTCGCTTGATGAATCATCTTTCTCCGACTCACTATCGCTTTCCCAAGCGATGTATGCTCGTCGAGACTTGTTGGAATTTTTGTTTGAGCGACTCTTGTCAGTATCCCTATCTTTGTCTTTCTTTAGAGATGGACAATCCGGCTTGTAGTGCCCGGATTTTCCACAGTTGTAGCACGTCCATTTTACCTTGCCATTCTTATTTCCTTCGCTTCTAGATTGCTCCTAAACTTGACTAGATTTCTGTCCGAGTGTTGAATCTCGTTCTTACGAACATATTTGTTATACCTCTTCACAAATAAGCCCATAACATCACCGAATTCTTCATCTTTGTCATTATTGGCTTCATCATCACTTAGCTCTTGATGTGTGGACTTTGAACTAGAAGCCTTAAGAGCTATCGACTTCTTCTCCGTATCTTTTGCCTTCCCTTTCTTGATACTCTTTTCATGTTTATCCAAGCTAATGAGCACTTGCTCATGCTCATCGAGTTTACCAAAAAGTGTTGTGAGGTCTAGTGTAGCAAGATCGTTGGCCTCCTTGATAGTGGTGACCTTTGGTTGCCATTCCCGGTTTAAACATCTCAAAATCTTGTTAGTAGCAACCTCATTTGGAATTGGTTTACCAAGAACATGCAATTTGTTGATAATGTGAGTAAATCGTTTTTGCATATCCGCAATGGTTTCCCCTTGCTTCATGTAAAACAGATCAAACTCTTGCGTTAGTGTATTAATACGAGCCATCTTAACATCATTAGTGCCTTCGTGGGCTACTTGTAAAGCATCCCACATGGCTTTGGCCGTTTCACAATGGGAGACTCGATAATACTCGTCAACTCCCAAGGAGGAGATGATCATATTACGAGCCTCTAAATCATAGCTGTATTTTTTCTCGTCCTTCTCATTCCATTGAGCTTCGAGTTTCAGAACGACAATGCCTTCCGCATTTGTCATAGTAATTTCCATGGGACCGTTTAAAATAACGTTCCAAACCATCTGATCTATGGAATTTATATGAACGCGCATACAATCCTTCCAGTAGCTGTAATTTTTGCCTGTAAAAACTGGAGCTCTATTATAAGCCCCTTTAGGTTTGTTCGCCATGATCCAAGAAGTTTTACCGAAGCACCAGAATTAACTGGAGCTCGTGATACCACTTGTTAGATGATGGCTATAGATCTAGAAGGGGGGAAGGGGGGTTGAATAGATCCCTTGAGTTTTACACGCAAATGGTTACCAAAAATTTAGTTTGAACATGTTTAAGGGAAGCAACCACTGGATTGTACGTCTACCACGAACCTTCTACTAAAAGGATCGGATATGCACGAATATATTGAGAATGAGTACGAAAGAGAAAAATTCAGTTTGATTACTACACTTAAAATACAATCAACAAAATATCGCTTGCTTGATGTTTAATCCAAACCAATGAGGTAAAACGATAAACAATTAACAGCAATGCGTTCGATTTTTGCTTTGAAACAAATTATCAAACACCTGGTGTGCGTAAACACATTAAGTGCAGAATTTCTATGGAATGTAATGTAAAGCTGCTCCAAGATACAATTCAAGGAATTGCATCAATTTAACAAAGCAATTTCTCAGCTCAAGATTACACTACGACCGAATTTTCGATAAATTACGACTTCACAAATTCGAATAAACTGAAATGTAAAAGAGTTAAGGGAAAGAGAGAACAAATGAGATTTGATTAGGCAGTTCCCCAATCGTCCTCGCTTTGGGTACCTCTGCCCCCAATTCCATAATTGGAATTGATATATATATATATATATATATATATATATATATATATATATATATATATATATATATATATATATATATAGCTGTTGCAAATTGTTTATTACAAGAGAAAACTATGAACATCCAAACCCTCGAACGTCTTCGATCGTTGATGCAGAGTCTTCTCTCCCCTTGATTCAAGATGAATCAAGTGCTTCGAATATGGTTGATCCAATTACCGTCCCACGCTACTATACCAAAAGAAACCACCGTTCTTCAGTTACCTTCACTCGATCAATTGCGATCTACCAAAAATTTGAACCCAAACCTCTCTTCTACGATCCTCCGATTACAGCTACTAAACCGAACAACTGCTCCAATCTTCGGTTACCTTCGCCCGGCTGAATCCCTGTAGAACGAAACGGTTTGTACAAAAACCCCCAAAATCTCTTTGATTCTTGGAGGATAAAACCAACTGGTTTTATTCAAGAAACACCTACCAAGCTCTCAACCCAGAAAATGAAGATCATACACTTCCGAAATTCTGAACATTATCACTTAGATCAATGGGGACACAAACAAAGATGATTATGTCTGATTGTTTGTTTACTCAATGAAGAAGATGAAGATGAAGAGAAAAATGGTATCTATTTTCACGTTTCTTGTTATTTTTGGATAATGAGAGGACCAAACTATTTATAGAGAATAAAATGACCCACTAAAAGATATAACAGAAATAACAGAAAAAAATTTGAGTGAAAAAAATCAGTTCAGGCAAGTTATGAGTCGACACATACTTTAATAAGGGTCGGCGTACGCTGACCCGTGGAAAATACTATGAAAATTTGACCAGTATGCGTCGACCCAAGGTCATCATGCGTCGACGCATGAATGCAATTTCTGCATTCTCAAAATCATGCGCTTTCGCGTTTATTTTATAAGTCTTGCACCAGTAATCATGCGTCGACTCATGCATGTGGCAGGTCAGTGCATAACCTGAATTTTTTTTACATAAAATGCATTTTTTGCACATTGTAACTGACCAGGACCCTGACAAACATACTAGACACTAGTATAATGATCATGCACATATATTTATGGATAAGACAAAGTCCTATATGTCTAGACACGTGAACAACAATGACTAGATGCAATTTGCCCGACAAAGAGAAGTGATACCGCTCAAATTACAATCTAATACTCAGCATATTTGTTGACATCATTAAAACAAAATAGATGAAAGACCATAGCCCTCACATAGGGAATTTACTATCATTCTTTTGGTGATAGCGAATTGTGTAAGAACCGTCATCCTTTTGATGTCGGTGATCGTTAGAGTTGGGGAATTTACTATCATCCTTTTAGTGATAGCAAACTGTGTCATTACCTTCATCCTTTTGGTGTCAG